>OX352750.1:10516959-11716959 GCA_947095525.1 Trisateles emortualis
TTTTCTGCTATTTCCTTTTTTTTTCTTGGAGAGTTAGGGAATGAGAGCAAGAGAATTATTGTTTTTTAATCTCTATTATGTCAAAGATATTTTGAGTTACTTCAAATTGATGGATTGTCTTTTGTTTTTTCGGAAAATATTTGCCATTTTGTTTCATTTAAGTGTTTTCTATTTTAAATGCAATATGAATAAATTTACTCTACATTAATTACTAATAAATAACCAAAAAAGTCATCCAGCGCATAATTTTCAATTTTGTTATAGATTGAGATCAAATTGAAAAATATGAACAAAATGGACACGAATTTACTTAGATCCATATACGTTAAAAATTCATTAAATTAGTAGTAGCGTTATAATTTAAAGTAATATTATGAGGCGATGTATCTACAAATCGACTGATCGACGCCTACCTTGTCGCATTGCGATCGCGAACTAACATCGGACATTAAAAATAAAATAGCAGCCGGACTAGAGGCGTTATCTACATAAACATAACCCGATCACGCCCCCAGTCAAAACATTCTTTCAAACAACTATAAAATAAGACAGTCGGCTGCTAGAGACGTAACCGAAAAATCCAGGCTCTATAATTACGTTCGGCTACCACTCGATCTACCGGGCGAGCCAATTTAAATTTACTGCGAACGCCCGCACGTGTTCTACAGAAATCCCACCACCGTATAGAAACACGCACGAAAAAAAAACCATAGAAAAATACACCGCAGGCGCCGCCCTTCGATGTTAGTGGTCGCCGAGTTCAACCACGCCTGTTTCTAAGCGCTACTATCACCCTCTTTGTTACTCTTACAAGTTTTATATGTTGCCGTCTTTGTCGCCGGTGTGGTGTGTATGGAAAAGCGAGGCTTTTTAGTCAGTACGCGTTTGCTTGTCGCGCGTGTTGGTGTGTTGTGACGCCGCGCGATCGCCGCGGTGTGTCAGTGAAGTGCCGTGTAGAGGTGTCCGAAGTGGCGGGTTTCCTTGCTGCCGGACGGGGGGCCCATGCCCCCTTCCATCAGCACCACATTGGTAAAAGTTAGTGTCCTGTGTTTTTACAACTACGAACTGTGAGTGAACTATGCCGACGTATGGAGGTTGTTTCTCTTCTGTTATATTTTTATTTCAATATTATATTTATGTAATTTTTGGGTGATTATGTGACTGTGATAAGTATTCTGTGCAAAGCTTTTTGTTCTTGTTGTTTTTTTTTTAATTAATAATCTGTGTCTCTATCAGCTCCTATTGCTAATTTGAATAAACTCGAATACTTACTCTCTATTCTTCGTTATCCTAATCCTAAAATACTTTTAAACTAAATACGCATAATAACAACAACATTCACGCCACAGAATAATCTTTAAATGGTTTTTTTGCTTAAGAACAAACTTAAACCTACTAAATAACTTCATAACTAGGTCATACCCATACATAGACAATCAAACTTCTAATACTTCGAATATATTTCCAAATCCTAGTTACAATAATAACGCTAATATTAGGCCTAGGTTTAACAAGATAGGCCTACGCCGTTCGCGAAAGATTTTGCAACAAATCTGCACATACATTGCAATAACTTGAAATAGTAGATACAATTGAAGTCGATAACAACTCTACGTTAAAAGAATGATGTTCTAAATGTCAGTATCATTGGACAAGTTTTTCTTACCTTTTTTGTCCATTTTTTTGTTTATAATCTGTCAAAAGAGTTGGCATTATGCACATTAAATCAATGCTTAGGTCTTATAACCTTTAAAAAAAGTTATACTTAGGTACTGACAATGTTACAAATGATATTATTGTTATTGTCAATACAGAATGCACTATTATCACCAGTTTTATTTTAAATTAACATTATTTCTTTTTTTAAATGCAACTTTCATGATAGATGGATAGTGAAAATCAAATAAAGAACACCAAAATTAATGTCTAATATTGCAATTTCATTTAACAAAATTGTAACATACCTACCTATAAAATCAAATTGAATTTTTTGCATTATTTTGTGAGAATATTTAGTATTATGATGATACATATAACTATTGTAATAACAATCTACCTGGGTATGATCGTTTTAGATATCCTTCCACAAATTGTAACTATCTGGATAAAAATGGTCTAAGTTTCTTACTACTTATTCCCTAATTCTCTATCTCTGGTGTTTGATAAGCAGAGACATTAGGTTAATAACCTGATGTATTAATTGGCATTTTTACTTGATTTGCCCACCCTGAATGTGATTCATTTATAGATAGAGCTGTTTATAGAAAATTACGTATTATTTATAGTATAACTAGGTACAAAGATACTGTAACAGGATATTACTAAAATATAGACTTAAGTTGTAGCTAAGTAGTTTAATATAAAGAAACATTCTCATGAAAATGGCAACAAGAGAATAAATCCAAAAAGAAATTCTACTTGTTTTACTTCAGCAAAGAAGGTACAGTTTTTTAAACTTATGCTTAAAAAGTGTAAAAAAATTGACACGAGCTCGCCTATTCATTATAATTATAATAAAACTAATCAGGTAAACTTCAGTTAAACCTCTTATAACACCTTTCAAACACTGCCAATCTTTTGTCCTTTGCCCAACGGGATCAATAACAATACGAATTAAAAAATATAATCTTCAAGCTTTAAAACCATTGGTAAATCCTTTTTGGATAATCTCTATCTGTTTAACACTAGGAATTAAAAATTATGTCCTTTGCCTCAATGGTGAGTTAACTCATGTAAAAACTTGTAGTGTCATTCAAAAATCTATGTTTTTTACACAGATTAAAAAGGTATTAACCGCTTTTTTATGATTTACCGTGACATAAAAAATATAGGTCGAAGAAAGATTAAATAGGTACTTTAATTTACCTAACCTAGAATTTTAAAAGGTATAAAATTCTAAGGTAAAATATCTCTATTTAATAGGTATAAAATGACCTCTACATACTTACATACCCAAAATATATGCAAAAAGAATAAAGTGTATTGATTCATTAATATTATCACACCTGTCTCCTATTGGGGTAGACAGATACTGTGCTTATCACAAAACAAAGCATAGGTACGATTTTTTTAGTTGCCTGAAAATAAAGATACCTACTAGCGTTTGATCAAAGGTTATTATTGATTAACCGATGTCGCTTTTCTCCGCAAAATCAAATATGTTTAGTAACCTTTTAGCTAAGTTTCTAACTAAGCTACAGCTAAGTAATCGAAGCTATAATTGACATGAAATCTAGGACTAGACTATACCGAAATGCTGCATTCTTATTTCTCCACATGCGTAAGGCGCGATTTAATGATAAACATGTTTTTTTTTATTTTGTCGAATTTACTTTGCAACCTCGTGACAGAGTTGTTTTGATCGAAGATCGATACCTACATCTGAAAATTTTACCTACCTTGCCTGGATCCATTTGTATAGTGAGTGACCAATTTATAAAAACATAGTGAATCTTCGTGCCTCGGAAACCATGTAAAGCCGCTTGTTCTGCGCCTTATCTCACTCCAGATGTGTCAGATTGCCGTTCCATCGGAGTATGAGAGTGAGGCAATAGATGGTGTACCTGTGTGGTTAATATTATTTCCCTTACATTGGCTAATCAGCATTGATACTGGCTGTTTAGGCCGAATTCTTGGGACAATATTATTATCACTTGAAAACTTTTTTAGGTGCGTTGAGCACTTTTTGGATGGAACTCAAGTCATCGTCACCGAACGCTTTCCATATTCAAAATAATAATCTAATAGCTCGACGATACAATTCACAAGTTACTTAGTTTTCACTTCTATCGGCAGTCCCCAAAGACTGCCCTGCATGTTTTCTTATTATATGCCCAGGCACAGTTCTGCTTATTACTAAGCATATTTTGACAGATAAACCTCTTTGCACTTACTTAGGATCTCAGTACCTACGGCAGTGAAGCAGCCATTGAGGCAGTCTTCTTTTTAGGCCAAAAAAATTAACAGTAAATTCAGTGGAAAAGTAACCGAGTTGTACCAATGTAAATTTTACTTTGTGGGATTTATATGTATTAATCTAATGTTTTACCATCTGATAACAGTGAAAGAAAATATTGTGAGAAAACTCACATGTCTCAAAACAAATTCTAAAAGACATGTTTAATTCACCAACCCGAATAAGGCCAGCATGTGTGAATTAAGGCCTAAAACCTCTCTCTCAGCAAGCCCGAGTGGGGTACCTCCACCATACAAAAAACCACAGTCAAATAACTACACACAGCAGTGTAGTTGTGTTCCTGTGTATGAGTACAGGTCTTCAGCGCTAATTTAGAGATGCGTTTTGTAAGAAACGTTTTACATCCCTGGGATACGCCATATTAAAGCACTGGTTAATAAAATGCAACACGCAAGTGATACATCCGATGTTGCAAGCGTCCATAGGCTACGGTAACTGCTTACCATCAGGCGAGCCTTATGCTTGTTTGCCACCCAAGTAGTATAAAAAAGGCTATGAACACTTGGAACATCGCAAAAACACCAATAATACGTACATAACTAAACGTTGTTTAGGTACCTACCTACCCTATTTACATAATTAATAATACATACTGCCATTGGGGTAGGCAGAGACTATAGTATCCAGACATACTTCCTTCGCTTCCTCTGCATGTATATCTTAAAGTTAAAGATATAATTTACCTGTTTTATTGGCTATAAATTTGTTTCAAATCTTGATTAGTTAATATTACAATGAATAATAATAATATTAAATAATATATCTCGCATCTCTCTCACTCTTAATAGAGGAGAAGAGACCCGTGCCTAGCAGTGGGACGGGTCTTTATCACGGGTATTTTCCCATCATTCAAGGAAAAAACGGGGACATAGGCCCAACATTCAGGGGCCCTTATACCTACATACTTATATTTATTTATTTATTTCCAGCCTGTACTGTCCCATTGCAGGGCAAAGGCCTCCCTTTCCTTTTTCCACTCAACGATCTTGTGCTAAACACCTTACACAGAATTTTAATTTAAAATGGGATTATTATTATTATGTCTTATCTCATACGGGGCACAGGGCTAGTTCCATAGTGCGGGAGTAAACACCCTCTACAATAAAACTTACAGTTTAAAAATTATAATATATTTCGATAACCCAGGAATATTGTAGTTATCGATTTGTAAAATATTTTTTAAATCGAATTGCTAGTTCCTAAATTTCATTTCAAATATACAGGTCTATTTATAATATTAGTAATAGTTTAAATCGCTTGCTCGCAATAAAAATGTCCTCCTAACCAAATTTCGATTGCGGCGAATAATCTCGACGGACACTAACTGTGCGGAAGATATTAGGTATAGTGCACCAGTCTATGTACCTACAAACATAGTTGCATTATTTATTCCTTTACGCTCATAGTCCGATGGCACGGCAAGCCGAAACAACCGGAGAGACATAAGGCGTAGAACCAACGGCTTTACTAGTTTTTTGAGGCAAGGAGATGTAAACACCAATTTACAATGAATAAATATAAAATAATATATCTCGCATCTCTCTCACTCTTTATAGAGGAGAAGAGACCCGTGTATCAGTGGGACGGGTCTTTATCACGGGTATTATCCTATCATTCAAGGAGAAAACGGGAACATAGGTCCAACATTCAGGGGCCCTTATACCTACATATATTTATTTATTTACAAACTTCGGGCTTGTATTGTGATTTTCTTTACAGGAAAACTCTATCTCTATTAGGTTCGACATCGGAATCGAACCCGGGATCTCATGGTCAATGGGTACGACTTGATCAACAAGCTCGTAACTTCTGCGATCAATACAAAAATACTAGGTACCGTCTATTCAGTCTTACTCTTGTCATTTTTATTCTTTGACAGTTCGGTATTGCCGCTCTACTTTCATTTGTTATCTAGATATTATCTTTGATCGATCTATTTTGCAGCCAGTGCAAGGATTGTTCTTTAGTAGCCCAGTTGTTAAAAAAAATATAACGATTGGTACTTTCGTGTCGCTACTTGTCTAAATGCTCTTTTTTTAAAAGCAAATAAGTATAAGGCCTGTCTAATTGTAAGTTGTTACTGTAGCCTATTGACAGTTTAGGGTATAATTTGCATGTTATCGATCTAATAATGAACACTAGTGTTTTTGATATGGGGTTTCCTTGGGTTATAAAAAAGTTTCTTTAAAAACACATCCTTAAATCATCACTGGGTACCTGTACTTAAGCACAGTAACTCATCTACGCGAAGGTGTATAGTTTATAGGCTGTGGCCTTTTGCAGGATAGAGGTCCATCTTCAGTCAGGCTTGTTAGGTAATATGGTGCTCAACCTTTTGTTAAAATTAGTAATTGTCAATGTTCGCACATCGTAGTTATTTTTTAAAACCGATCTTCACTTATATTTTGGAAGCCAATCGATCTTTTAATTGGTTTAACTATATTTTACAGTTGTAGATAAAACACAAATTTGATAAAATGATTTGCTTTTTTGTCTTTATTAAATACAAGCTAACCGCACTTACTCCATTTTTTTAAATAATAATATGCACCTATTATACTTATAAACCTTTCGGAAGAAATTTTCTGAGTGAAAACCGCATCAAAATTCGTTGCGTGGTTGAGAAGGAATTAGCGGATAAACATACAGACGCCGAAATTGATTTTTTTTTATAATATGTAAGGATTCGTCCAGTACTTTAATATTTCACATTTTCTTACACTTTTATTGTATTTACAACGCATTTAAAATATAAGTCCATGGTTTCCACGTAGCGTCGGGAAATATCGCCGTCGCTACACAGGAACTTGATTTCGCTTGATATCGCAAATTTAATTCCTATATATCTGTCTATCCTTACTACTAAACGAATTAACCAACTATTATGCGGTTTTTTAATCATCATCATCTCAACCTATAAACGTCCCACTGCTGGGCACGGGTCTCCTCCATACATTTGCAGGGATATTAGCCTACTACTATGTAGTATACCTTCATCCGAACTGCCTCCGTGGCTCAGTGGTCGATGTGTGAGACTGCTGATCATGAAGTCCCGGGTTCGATTCCCGGGTCGGGCCAAAAATCAATATAGAGAGAGAATAGATGCCCGGAGTTTGGAAATTGGCGGTGTTTCCACCCCCGTGCCTCGGAAAGCACGTAAAGCCGTTGGTCCTACGCCTGATCTCTCTCCGGTCGTGTCGGATTTGCCATCGGACTATGAGAGTGAGGGAATAAAGAGTGCACTTGTGTTTGCGCACACACTTGTGCACTATAATATCTCCCGCGCAGATGGCAATGCTCCGTTAAGATTGGCCGCCGTGACCGAAATTCGGTTAGGAGGACATTATTATTATTGTAGTATACCACGCTGGCCAGACGGGTTGGTATAGGGTTTTGTTTCGAGTTTTCCCTCTCTTGCAGTGGAACTTGTCTGGACGACTTACTCCCTTAGTCGACTCTTACGGCACCCTCGGTGGATGGCACGGGGTGGTGACATTTGTATTCTTAATCCGTCACTACACGGATAATAATTAAATGTAATTATTTGACATCACGTTTCTTAAAACTAAGAAACTCCTTAACAGTGTTGTTTTCAAACATAAACCTTTGAAAACCTTGTTTTTTATAATTAACGTTAAACATAACATTACGCCTTTTTCCCCGCTGAGGAAGACAGACGTGTTTGCTAGTTATGTTAGGTCCTATGTAAAAATTCGAGCTTATTTAAATATACCGACCAAAATTGCAGACTCCATGCTAACAACACTTTTCTCGGTCCGGGAATCGAATCCCCGATCCCTAACATTGACCGGCGACTTAGGATAGCAAACAAGCATTAAGTACTCTAATTATCGCATATAGGTATTATATCCTATTAGTTGTATTTCTTTGCAAGCATATTTAATACTCTAAATATTACTTTGTAACATAAAATTCAGTTACCTAGGCTTTGCGGTAAGATAATAAGTAAAACCTAACTCATTAGTAAGCCCGGATCCTTGTGTACATGTAAATTGGTTCAGCGGTTTTGGAGTAATTGGATGAAAAACAGACACACGTTAAATTGTTGATTTTTGTTAAGTGTTGCGGCTTTTTTATCGATTTTATACTTTGTTTGTACAGTAAAAATATGATGGATGTTTTACTAGTGGTTTTAAAGACATAAAAAGAAGACTACTATGACAACAATATTTTTTTTATAACTGTGCAGCTGTCAATGTCAAAATATTACCATGTTGGCTGCATTGAATAAAAAATTTAATGATTTATAATCATTTTGATTGATAGGTATGTATAGTAATGTGAATAAGTCATTTTTATTTAAACAATAATTCCATTCTGGCTGTTGCCCGCGGCTCTGTCTGGGTGGATGTCGGTTTTCGCGATAAAAACGACCCTATGTTCTTCCCCAAGATACGAGTATCTATCATCTATCCCTTTGCCAAATTTTATTAAGATTAGTTAAGCCGTTTAGTCGCGAAAAGGCAACAGACAGGCAAATTTGCTTTCGCATATACTTACATTTTTTTTTCAGTTAATCATGAATTTAATAAAATGAAATGAATTAACCATCCTACGAAAAACAAAAAAAAATCTATGCCATTTTGAATAATGGCATAGATTTTTGTTTTGATTCAACAAGTTTGTCTATGTTAATATGATTATTAACATAGACAAACTTGTTGAATTGTAGATAATTAAGTTCTTATCTCTATCTTGATAAGAAATAAAACTCATTTTTTGAACATTTTTAAATTGTAACACTGAAAAACATGTGCATGTCGTAGGTATTTTCAGTAACAATGAACTTGAGCGATATTAATTCTACGTTTCCATACAATGCCTTCATTTACAATTAAATAGAATGTTTTATTAAAGCAGGACAATGATTTTGGAAAACTTATACAATATAATTTGTATAAGTTTTCCAAAATCATTGTCATTATATTGTCAGTCAGGAAAATTTACAGGAAAATTTTAATACCTTACTTAGGTACCTACTTATAGTATTTTCAGGGCTGATTAATAAGCTTAATTTAACGTAGAAGTAAAAATTAAAAAAAAAAATTAACAGCTTACATTTTGTAATTTTTCATTAATAGTTACATTTTTAAAGTTGTGCTAAACTGTCTTACAATCTGCAAGATTGCGATATATTAATCAAAAAGTTTATCATAATCTAAGAAACTTGTTCTTAAACAGAGATAACACTGTCAGAATAATATTAATACCAAAATCCACAGACTAAACAGCGTGACAGCGGTAAATTTTAACCGGAGAATCACACGCACCGCCGAATATCCATAACGGCTATTATACCCGTCACAGATTTCTGAACGAACTGAAATGGCGCGCGACAAATCGGACGTTCAGATTTGAATATGGAATGTAAAACCGCGGCGACCTTCATAAATTTAGCCAATAAACGTCACATGTGAAAAAATGGTAGACTTTTTTTTTAAAAGGGCCCCCGCTACACTTGTCATTTGGTATTTATAACTTGTAATAACAATGTGTGATGTCAAAGATTGGCATAAAAAAATGATAAACAAGTTTGTATTAAGTACAATAGTAAAGTTGCTTTGATATTAAATTGTATATTCCTTGGTAACTTGTTAAATCAACTTGAAAAAGCGAGTTATTATTAACCGACTACGGTAAAACCAAAAGGACGGTTATGATTTTTCTGAAAGACTTATTTGTTAAAGTCTTCTTAGTATCCATTTAGGGAACCTTTGTGCAAAAATTCAAAATTGTAGCAACAATGGTTTAGGCTCTGCGTTGATGATACAGCCATTAAGTCAGTTAGGACAAGTAATTATATACGATTATGTATACCTAGATGATCAGCAATCTTTTCAAAGATCAGAGATGTAATCTGTCTGCCAACAGTATTTTTATTATATCAATAAGACTATAGGAATGGCGGCTTGGCGAGCTTGTCCGTTGTCAGCCTACGTCGCGAAAAATATATTGAGCCCAATACAGAGCAGTGATAGTCGAAAGATCTAAGAGCTAAGCAAAAATAGAGCAAAATTTTTGCACACTCAGTCAGGGATCAAGACAGCTCCGTGCCTCAGAAAGCACGTAAATCTGTTCAGTCCTGCAACCAACTCTCTCTGGTCATGTCGGATTTATATTCGACTATAGGAATGAAGCCATAGAGAGTGCACCTAAGTTTACGCACACAATTGTGCATTTGAATAATGTCCAGAGCAGTTGATTAGTCTTTTCTGAGACTAGCTACAGAGAACAAACTATGCCGGAAGAACATTATTTTTGTTATTATAAATATCCCCACGGATTGTACCTACGCATATAATTCTAAACATTTCACCTAACACTTATATTTTTATGGAATATTAAATTTTTATTGTACATAACCTATAAAATTTGCACCCACAATTCTAGAAAGTTCCAAAGCCCTATCATCGTAACTCATTGAGAGGCACATAAAGGGAACATCTAATTGAAATTTACTTGTTCTAGGGGTCGAAATAGCCACCTAGAAGTACGTAACTAGGCACTTTAGGAGCTAGGTACTTTTGTAGCAGTGTAACACCCAGTACCCGGTAATAACATATGTTAATAAAACTTTATTCAGCCTAAGCTTTATCGATCGTAAAACACAATCCCATTATGTTGGTGCCTGTTCAGTGCTACCAACTTTATGATGAAATGAACTATTGAGTACTAAGACTTATGTGCAACGTATATAACCTCTTTAGCTGTTTTCTGGGTAGTACGTAAATACATGTTTATAAAGTTTATTATGGCCGCTTTGAAGCATTTGCTTTGGTTTAGTGAGGAGTAAAAGAAAATGGCGTAGGCAGGTAGGTAACTCGGGTGTCGAGTTCCCAGGTCGAGGTCGTTTGGGATTGGCTAGAAAATTCTGTGTTTTTATTTGAAAATGTTTTGATTTTTGTTTTGTAAACTTGGAGTAAATTAGAAAAGGTAGGTAGTTTCTTATACACAGTTTATGTGATGTGTTTAAAGTACCTACGTACGGAATTTGATGGCCTATTTTTAAATTTGTTGAATCTTTTCTTGCTACCCACGAATGTGGGTAGGGTATGGTAATGGATTTCATAAGTGACTATTAATGCTAGTAATTTCTTATTAGTTACCTACCTAAGAACCAGAACACACACATTACATTTGAAAACTGAAAATCACTGGCGCACGAATCAGTGCTACAGTTATACTTACTATAACCTAAAACAGCAGATGCATTTAATTTTGTTTTTTGCGGTGAAGAAATCAACAGCAAATGATCGAAGTGTCTACTACCTACGTACCTATTATTGTTAATCTATCCCCCTCATAAATCAATGACATCACCTATTAATCATTATTTATTACTCTAAGTGTCATGTCATCACCAGTTTTACTACGTCCTATTTAAGATTAGAAGCATAGATTCTGCAGGTTAAACATGGAAAAGACATTTTTAAATTGTTCTTTTTTAAAAGTTAGTTTTATTATTTTACCTACAGTATTTTTGTCTTTGGTTTACATAAATATACAACCTATTTATACCAAAATATGTCAAATAAGCAGAAATCACACTTAAGAGGTCATCACACAGCATAGTAAGCACAGGAGTTGAAGAATTTTTAAAATATGTGAAACATGATTTTGCAAACAAAAATAAGCAATTTGAATAAAAAAATGGTTTTTGGACTTCAGAAACAACACTGTCGAAATACCTTCCAGACTAGGAAGTTTGTACTTATGCCTTATGTAAGTTTGGTGTTCTTTTTGTAGGACGTGGGGAGGCAGGCGGCGCGATGGCGTGCGCCGGCTGCGAGAAGCCAATACTGGACAAGTTCTTGCTGCACGTGCTGGAGCGAGCTTGGCACGCAGCCTGTGTCCGCTGCGCTGACTGTCGCGCGCCCCTTGCCGATAAGTGCTACTCACGGGACAACAAGCTCTTTTGCAGAAATGACTTTTTTAGGTAAGTGTATTTATAGCTTAAAGAATTAGACGGCTCAATGACAGTCGTAGGCCGTATATATGCCGCAGAACCGATAACTGTTAGAGCAGACGTGTTCCTGAGTGGAGACCACAGCTCGGTAAATATGTTGTAGGACTCCCTTAGACTAGGCTCTTTGCAGAGTGGCTCCGGTCAGCTGGATGCAAGAAGCCGAGAATCGTTCGGTACCTAAAGTATAAACCTTACCGAACCTTATTGAACATAAGTAATACCTAAATGAACATAAGTTCAGCAGTGGTCTGCGATAGGCTGATGATGATAAGGGCCATTATCTCCTTAACTAATTAAAGTACTTACAATGCTGATTTTGTCATGCAGTTCACATGTATAGTCTATTTCTCATAGCACGATGAAAGAAAATGATTGAATCAATCTCTAACACTAATAATATACCTATTGAATGATCAAGAGCCTAGAGTATTCAATCGATAGGTTTTAATTCTTTAATTTCCATTGATATTTATTTTCAAATGTCAAACGTCACAGTACCAATGCTATGTGAAATAGACTATAGTAGGTATCGCCGAGAGTGCTCCTGAAATGTAAAAATAGAAACTAACAATGAACACGTACTTTTGTTTCCTTTTTTCTTGTTGAATGTTTAATTTCATTTATATATGTACCTATGTATGTATGTTACCTGGATAGGTACATACATAACATCACGCGGGCGTCTCTGCTTGCTCAAATGGGAGCCCCGTCTCATATTAGGATAGTCCGAGACCTATAGTCTCGGACTATCTACTACGAGTACACCAACACAATATGTTAAAAAAAAACATAATTATAAAGAATGGTTACAGATTCTTGCTAGTTATTCTAATGTCTGACCGTAGGCAAATTGGCTGACTTTATTTGCTGATTTTTGCTGTGTTCTTTAGATATATAACAGTTTGTTACTTAAATGATTAGAATAGAATATATTTTTTGCTTCCATCATTTGATGACATATACTTGATACAGTCGTTAAGTCACTCTTTGAATATGAGATATTCATTAGGTATTGTAAATAACATAGCTCTTATAAAAAATGATTATACCTATATCATCATTAAATAAACATTTGTATATAAGTAATAAATACATTTTAGAATTGTCATGTAATAATAATATTTATATGACAATTCATTGTTGTTTTGTTTGTTATGCAGTTAGTGTAGACATAGGGATTTTCCCCTTTTTCAAGAGAGCAAAGACAAAAGTATGTTAAGGTAGATAGGTACATAATAGTTAATAGGTACTTAATATATTTTTTTTAAACAGCACGGATCACATTCCTTTTTACTGACTTCCAAAAGGGAGGAGAGTCTATATTTGTCTGTGTGTATATTTTCTTTTGTGAAGATTCTTCGTTTATCTTTGTTTTCCTCCGAAATTTAAAATTAGGTTAGCTTTAGAACTTGCTATTTATTTATTATAGCTTCATGAAGTATTAATATCATGTATTACTTACATATATCGTCGTATTTTATTAATATTAATTGAATAGTAAAAGATGACATAATTGTGTTGCATTGATTTTAAAAAAATCCAAAAGCAAGACTAAATCGAATAAGTTTGAAAGAAAACAGTCAGTGGTGCCAACATTGACGATAGAACCTTCAAAACATTAAAAAGTAGAAATAGTTTGTCTAATAGAGTTGCTTTTTCTGCCATTTTTTAAACAATCTGTAGTTCCGTCAGTGAATATTATAAAATGAAATAAAAAGGTATGCGTTGTTTATTCTGCTAACAATTATAAACAGCCAGTAGTGCCAACTTTGACGATAGAACCGTCAAAATATTAAAAATAAAAGTACAGTTTAGCGTTGTTCACTCTGCCAACTATTTTACGTGCATAATGTTGCCAGCACAGACTACAAGGTTCTATGCATATAACAAGTTTATTGTTGTAAATTGTTCAACGCGATAAACATTACGTATGTTAGCATAGTTTGCTGTTATTTTATTGTTAAGTCTAGAATGGCATGTAGTTTTCAAGGTTTAGGATTAGACATAGTTTTGATGTGCCTACTTAAAGTCAAATTAGTTTGTTGTTAAAGTTTAGGTTTGAATGTTCAAAGTAAATTGTTACTTGTATTGAAAAGTAAAGACTTCAAGTCACCTTTAGGAATTCTAGTGTTTTTGTATTGAAATGGTTAAAAAGAAACGAAGAAAGTTGGGACTTTGTCAGTCTGTCACGGCAACTTAGGTTTTTATAAATATGGGATCAAAATGTATGCACAAAATTAATCTTAAAATAATATTGAGAATTGAGTACAGGGCACCAGGTCTCAACGCGAAGTTATGAAAGTAAGTAAATAAAAAACTAATACAAAACAAACAAAGTACCTGATGATTTCTGTGATTATAATAATAAATAATTCCTGTGTTTTTCTCGATCATTCATGCGATAATAAGATATTCATTTATGTAGGTATATGGTATGCCACAGTTTACAACTACCAACATAATAATATAAATAATTCAACAGATGTTAAAAAATTACGAGCTTAATGTCATAAAGGATAATGTTGAATATTTAATACTAGCCGTTGCCCCCGGCTCCGCCCGCGTGTACGTCGGTCATCGTGATAAACAAAAGTAGCCTATTCGCTACTCCAGACTATAATTTATCTTTATGCCAAATTTAATCCAGATCCGACCCGAGTAACAAACATTCATACATACGTCCATCCATCCTCACAAATTTTCACATTTATAATATTAGTAGGATTATTCCCTGACCTATTACAACAATTTTTATTACTAAACCAAACTAGTATTCAATAATTGTAAAAGTACACCTATGACCCCTCTGATGGTAAGCAGATACCGTAGCCTATGTACACATGGAGTATCACTCGCGTGTCAACTAAAAAATAATATTACACTAGGGTTTTAAAGTGGAGTATTCATAGAATAGGATTTATTTTATAAACACCCTTAAATAAGTACTGGAGACCGGTACTGTAGTTTTATGGCTGCGGTCTTATGTTAGATAGAGGTCCTTCCCCACCCAGGCATAGGCGCTTGTGCACTGCCTTTCCGCTTTAAAAAAGTTAGTGTTATATATAAAATGAAGGTATTTCTTGCTTTTAAACTTAAAACAAGAATTAAAAGTTTTCGCCTTGTAAAAAGTAACGTCATTAAAGCACGCTTTGTATTCTATTCTATTTTTTGATATGGCAAGTAATGCGATGTCGACAATTCTGCCAATGTCAGATGTGAAAGGAAAAGCAAGTGTGCACGATGATAACTTTGATTTTATATTATCTATAATTCTGACAAATTATAAGATCCTTAATTGACATAGTTGCACTTGTTGTGGTTAAGCACGCTATGTAAATTTCGCAATACAACTCTAATGACATCTCTGTTTTCTTAGCAAATTAACCAAAAATAGTCAATTTTTTATCTTATACATACATAAAAACTTGCCATAAAACAAGTATTTATGCAAATGAAAACATATAAACACTCTAATTACGAAACATGCAGAGGAAACAACCAAACAGCCATCAATATATTATTGTTTTTTTAATTTTCTTAACAACTGGTAGATCCGCCCTGTCGTATGTTTTGTAGCCATTAACCTCTTCTAGACGATTACAAGTATACGTACATGTACCTACGACTGGCTACGACAGATGTCGACAATTATGTCGACAGTGTGTTATATCGTGGCGGACAGTCTGCACAATTATACCTCAGTCTTCATTAAGGTTGCATACCTACATAATGTAACCTTTTTTGTACTTAGTACTTAAAGTAGAAAAGGACAATATCGTTATATCTATAAATATTTACATACAACCTTTTGCCAATTAGGGTTCACAGGAGGTATACGAAACCCTCGTTTTGCCAGGTTTTGGCCTGTGTTAGGTCCATGTAACACCAAATGCAATAAAGTATTGATCATTTTCGTAAACAGAAACGTGACAAAATGTTCATAAAACATATTTAAATTTGGGCTATTAATACCTGTACGCAACAATATTTATGGCTAAACTGTTATTTTTATCCATATATTTTATTTTGCTAAATTTTATTTTACATTATTTTAGCCAACAAGATGAGTAAAAGTAACGTTTCAATCTTATACTTATTAGACTAGTTCAAGACAATAAATCATGCATTTATGACGTCCTAGTTTCTAATTTTTAAAGGTCAAAAGAACAGATTAATGTTATTTCAAAATATTATTTTTAAAATTTTATTGTCATATATTTATTTAATCAGGAACCTCATCTCTCATGGCACCTAGCCTTTATAGTAATTACCTACATTATGTTATCAATATTTAATATTTATATACATCCTAAAATTAACACGTTATAAATAGAACAGAAAAATGCCTATCTACACAAAAAAGTCTGTTTGATGGGTATTATAGGTGAATTCCTCCACATCGCTGTCTATTGGAAACGTGCCTAGAAGACTGGCAGAATTGCCACGTTGAATGGCAATGCTTATTCTTTGAGCCAACTATAGGCCAGCCTTCTTCTTCTTCGATACATCTTTATATAGACCACGAAAACTCGAACTCCACAGCTCAAGCATTTCAACTCCAAATGACGTGCATTTGCATTATTCCAAAAACATTATATAATCAATTATAAAATAAATGAAAGAAGGTTATTAAGATGAATAAATTACACTCCCTTATCATCGATATTTTTAATAAAACAATCGACAGCCTGACCTGAATGGCTCCATTAAAAAACGTTCCTGAGACCCATTATTGATTAACCTATTTCGAAATTCAAACTCCAAAAAATAACCACAATAGACATTAAAAATAAATGGCTAAATTACATGGCGCCAAAAATTTGAAAAATGGAATGTAAAAAAAGCAATTTTGTCGCAGGTCAGGTAAGAACGGAAAACGGTTCACTTACGACTTCCGCTGACTTGATGGTTTAATTCGGTACCAACCTCTTAGGGTTCCGTGGGAAGATGATACAATATAACAGAGATAAAGTAAAACATTATACGAAATGTTTTATTGTTCTTTTTTCAATTTGCTTTTGAACGTGTGTCAGGTGTCTGCGATTTGTTTTACATTACTAAGACATGCAATTATTTATATTAGAGGTCACCCGGTAGTCGAGAAAAGGGTACTGAACTGTTGAACTAAATAGGTAATGTTTTTATCGGTTTTTGTCAAGTTTTCGTCTAGGTATTATAATAATCATTAAACCTTTTGAAACAGTTTCTAGAGCTCATTTAAGGGATACGTTTTTAACAAAACGTCCTATATGAACCATGGAAATTTTATAATAAAAGCCTAGTGCTTATTTTTGCGTCAGCAACATGCAAGTGACACCCCTGGTATCGCAAGCGTCCATATGCTACGGTGACTGCTTACCATCAGGCGGGCCGCGGGTTTTTGCCACCTAAGTTTAGTATAAAAGGAACAAAACACCTTCAAAATGAATTTCTTTTGATAGTCTGATTCTATTTTGTATGACATTACAACTTCCGAAAATATAATGATGATGTCATTTCCGTTATTTGAAAGCCTGCCATTATAACATTAGTTTTGAATTGACACTCCTAATGTTTACTGAAGTTACTACTATTTGTAAATTTCGGAAATTAGGGAACCGCAATAATAGATTTTTAAATAAAATGGCAATGGCCAAATTACATATATAACATGGTTTATAACAGATTGTTAAAATTATTTAATTAGTAAATAAACAAATAGAGATAGGTCTTTGTCCGTTGACGTCTTTCAGCTGTGTAGGGAACAAATATCTAAACGTACTGAAATCTAGCCAAAACACTTCAATTTAGTCAATAAGTATTTGAAATCTCCTGTACCAATTGGTTGGGACTAATTAGGTGCCTTGTACTTAAGGACCTTACAAACCAATGCGGCACGATAACGCATTGCAATAATCCACCATCTGAAATGATAATAGACTTTACATGCGATATCGTAACGCAGTATTGTGTACAAGACCTTAGGGCCATTTGATTTCTACAATTCTACTAGTAAAAAAGGCGAGTACCTATTTGGAAAATATCAAATGCTTCTATTAATATACAAGGCGCATCAAATATCAATGACTTGGCAATGGTTTAATTTTCAAGCTTTAAGTATTTCAATCTGTGCTAAGTACATATGAGAAAAAAGTGACAATAGTAATATTTGGCAAAATATCATCTTAATATTTTAAAGCCTCAAGCATCTTGATTATAACCTCAAAACACGTGTCATACCTTCAATTTTCAACATCATCCGTCGACACTGTAAATTATCTTTAGCTGGAATTGTTTTAAAAATAATTTGAAAGTCCAAAAGGGTTTACCTCGAGGCTATGGCAAACTCAACTAAGGCACAGGACATAAAACATTCAGCCTGACGGGGACGCAATTAAATAAATGAACCTCTTTGCTTCGTCAGGCATTATTGATGAATATAACAATCAATTAAAATTGCTTCACTGAAAATTCTTACTAATATTATAAATGCGAAAATAACACAGTCTGCTTTCAAGACTAAATGGCTAAACAGATCGTTATAAAATTTGATAAGAAGGTAGATGGTATATCCTAGGAAAGGACACTTATGGTACTTTTTATTGTGATTGCACGATATCGGGACCGCGGTCATCATCTAGTTTCGTAATCACACTTAAAATTTCTATGTATTGAATAGCAAACATTATTATCTGAAATCTATAAATATTGTATCAGCGATCAAATAGATTATCTACCTATTATATATTAGACATAAAAATGTCAACATCTCGAAGAACTCCGAGTGTTGTCCAAATCTTTATCTGATTTGAACTCTGTTCACAATATGATTGTATGTATATCTTGTCACTAAGTAGGTATTATTTTAATCTACATAATAATTCAACTTTTACAAGATAAGCAGCTTATATTATTAGCAGATACGCTTCTATGCTAATAGTTTTCATTTAAGTCTGTAGCTGTGAGGGATTAAAAAGTATTTGTATTTAAGTTCTTATTGACAAAATATGTTTTATTGGAATTAGAAGCTTTTCTATTAGAAACAAACATTAAATTTTTAAAAGCGAGATTAAATGCAGAAATGCTTTTTTAGCAATAATTTCAAATCAATTTTGGCAATCTGCCAGACTATTTCTTGGAAATAGAAAAAAATATGACAGCAAAAAGAATATTTAGTTATTTGAAATAAATAACACAAAAGAACTCTATGAAAAAGTTCTTTAGACTATGATAATACTATCTACTTCTATCATCCTTTACTTATCAGCCTATCGTTATCGTGTTTCACTTCTGGACATGGGCCTCTCCAGGTGCATGCCACCTTGCGGGATCCTTGGCTTCTCGCATCTCGCTTAGTACACACATATAGTCCTGAATAACTTTACCGTTATTCTCGCCGTAAAATTATATTCCCAATTTCTCGATTCTCCATCTTTCATGTCCGAAAGTTCGTGAACTGTGCGCACCTCTCACCTTGTTCGAATTTCAAATCTTTTTTCTGTCTAGAATTGGCGGCAACAGTTGAGATATGACATGGCTCGATGCCAGCTTCAAACAGCCAAACCGAGCTTATGTTTTATTCATGCGGCCTCCATCGTTTATGCAAATGGAGTTGGTAATAATTCAATGTGATGATAAAAAAATAAAAATACAACATTGCGGCAAATTTCTTGTTGGAAATGTAAAAAAGTTTAAAATAGGTACCTACTGTGCTAATTATTGTGTCGCATGTCGTTGTGTCTAAAACTACTAATACTACATAAGTCGAATTATTAGAATAAAGAGTTCTTTACACTGTGGTTTGATCTACGGCAAAAGTCAAATGCGTCATACAAATAACAAGGGATTTTAGTTGTGTCCATTGTTAAATTGAGTGCCCACATATACCTATATGTGGGCACTCAATTTAACAATGTACTTACCTAAGTACATATAAGCTTTGTTTTAAAATAGACAAACTAACAGGTAAAACTATTACACACCTACTTCACAATTCAAGATAATATAGATTGCTCATACATATATTGGTCATAGATTGAGATCAGAGATTGATGAATATACCAATAGGAAACGAAAGAAGTATGTCAGTCTTTCTAGACAAGTGGCATAAACGGTAGTCGAATTGAATAGAATATAAAGCAAATATATGGGATTTGACTTAATATATACCTAACAATAAATAAATATTTATTCATCATCATCATTCATATTCTTAAATTTAATATAACTTACATAAGTTTCGGTTTTACGTGTTATTCGATTTGACTACAGTTTATGCCACTTGTCTAGAGGGGCTGGATCGAAGTAATTAGCGTACCATAGTTTCTGCCTACCCCAGTGAGAGACTGATGGGTGTGATAATATGATGATATTGTATGTAGGTATGTAAATTCGATAAAATGTATTAGATTAATAGGTTTTACAGGGTCGGCAACACGCGAGTGATACCACTGGTGTTGCAAACGTCCATACGCTACGGTAACTGCTTAAGATCAGGCGGGCCGTCTGCTTGTTTGCCTCCTTGGTATAAAAAAGTACAAATAATATATTAAAAAAATAGTCCGCTTTGCATTTCTCTCTCGTGATGAGTCAATACTAAGTGTTTCAACAGATACTCAGCGATCGACCCCTGACTTATTTATTTCACAATTATTTTAATAATCATCATAAATCTAATCGATGATATTAACATTTTATGTTCGACAGTATTGATCTTATAAATTATGGATGAATGTTTGTGTGTCTGTGCTTAATTAGTAGAGACATCAATTTATAAATAAATACCACTCTCGTCCTAAAAAAAAGGTTATCGTATTTTTTTCTATTTGGTACAATTCATTTTAAATTTTGACAAGATATTTGTTGTTTAATAAGTATTGAGAATTGAATAGTTACCAACACCAGAGTTTTGTGTAAAGTGTAATTCTGAGATAAGGAAAACAATGCATATAGTTGTGGTTGTGGTCTTTTGTAAGATGATCCTTTCCTAGATGAGCTTGTTTGTTTGTATTATTATTTGTAGTACTTCTTTTAAAATATTTCTCAAAACCATTATCAAAAATAAATACAGCACGAGCGACAGTGAGCTGTATATAATAATAATAGCAACCCATATATGTCTCACTGCTGGGCACGGGTCTCCTCTCCTCTTTTAAGAGAGAGAGGGTTTAGGCCTTAATTGACACACGCTGCGCTGGCTTAATGCGGGTTAGTAAATTTCTTTTCAAACATGTGTGTTTCCTTACGATATTTTCCTTCACCGTTAGCAGATGGTACATCTCTTGATTAGTACATATAAACTCCACAAAGTAAAATTCACATTGGTACTGCTAACTACTGGAATCGAATATTTTCTTGCGTGCAAGTCTGTTACTTTCTCACTCGGCCATCACCATAATTTATTATAATATATTTTTATATAGGTACATAATATATTTAAAAAAAAGCGGTGATGGCATGTCCTACTGCTCGGCACGGGTCTACTCTCCTCTCGAGCTAGAGAGTGTTCACAAATCATAAAAACATTACAAAAAAACTAGTTTAACATAAAAAAGAGTTTAATTTCTGTTTGAATGAAACCGATTACAAATGGCGCCGCGGGATGAGTATCGACTAAACGATTCGAGTAAGGTCCACTGGCCCACTTAGTCAGACTAAAATACCATAAAATATGAATTAAATCCGTTGGCAAGAACTTAAATCTATCAAAAACGGTAATTTACATTCATTAGACCGCTACTAGACGACCGACTTTTTTTCTTATAATCGCTCACTGCTTTTAAACGTTTAGAGTTCTTTCATAATTTGAGGAAAAGGTTACTTGGTTTTTTTATTTTGTTGAAAATTTTATCAATAATATCACAAGCGGCGCTAAATAGCGAAATGCTGCCAAATACGTGTTATGCCAAAGATGCGACCCTATGGATCGATATGTGATATGTCATCTGAATGTCTCTGAACTAGAAGGTGGTGGAATTGAAGATAACATCTATCTACTACCTAATTGGTTTCACCGAGCGAGCATCGGCTTCAAACTTTATTAGGTAGTTATTTTTAGTCAGTTTTATTTTTTCATAAAATTTATTTTCATTATACATTTAACCAAGTCGCATAATAATTTACCATCGTTATTATTCTATTTTCAAACACTATCGCATAAAAAAGTCAAAATAAAAAACAAAAAAGCATTTAAATTTGAATACGGAATGTATTTTGTCTATGACGTCTCACACCTGACCGGATTTAGTTGAGAACATCAATCATAATAATTTGCATAACATTCACATGTCAGTGATTTGTGCCGAAAACTTTATATTGGGGTTTAAGGCGAGTGTTTACTGACGTATGACCTGGGTTACTGACATATGAGGTACTACTACTACTACTACTAAAAAGGTTGAAACACTGCCAGTTAAGAAAGATATGATATAATTTTAAAACACAAATGATGTTATCTAATTTAATCTATCTAAACTAATATTATTAAGATTAGGTTTGTTTGTAATGGATGCACTAAAAAACTGCTGACACGATTTTAAAAATCACCTTAATATCCACCCACGTTACCTACTACATAAGTAGTAACATAGGCAATATTTGAAAAAAAAGCTTCACATTGCTACGAAATTAGTGCGGTTAATAATTACAATATTTTATTACTAGGGAATTTATTTATAACAGAAAACAGACTTTTGACAGAATAAAGTTAATTTATAGCGTTAATTGTTTTTCCAAAAGGCGACCTTTGACCTCAATCCCGTACAACTGCAATGTACAACAAACCTTAGTTATAGATTGATTCATTGATGTGTTATATCTTATAAAGTTACATCAGAGAAGACAGGCAGAACTGTTATGAATATTAAATGCAAGATCTTTGAATAATTTAACATAATTTACATTTAGCCGACAGTTAAAACAAGAATGAAATACATCAATTTACTTTAGAGGGAACTGGGGAGCGTTATCCAAGTTAAATGTTGCCAATGTAAAATATATATTTATACTAGATTCAGTCCGTCCATCCACGTGGATTCGTTGTAGCGCGATAAAAAGTATATCATTGCATAATATGTCCTTACCCAAGATACCATTTATTTCGCTGCCAAATTGCATTAAGAATAATTAAGATCCGTTGAGCAGTGTAGTCGTGATAAAGCAACAGACAGACTGACTGTAGTACTTTCCCATTTATAATATTAGCATGGTAGTTATTTACCTATATAAATTGAAAAAAACAAAAAGCAATATTTTTTTAAAATCCGAAACCTCAACTTCAAAAGAGGTTTTTATCGTCATGTTTTATTCTGAACTAAACGTAGCAGTCATAATTGATTATTTTCAGTTGTCCACGATAAAAGAGCGCTTATCTCGGCATAAATTGCGTATACCTACTTATTTAGAAATGTAGACAAATCACAATATTCTAAATGTATTTATTTTTCAGGCGATACGGGACTAAATGCAGTGGTTGCGGTCATGGCATCTCACCATCAGACCTCGTTCGGAAAGCTCGAGAAAAGGTGTTCCATCTCAATTGCTTCACGTGCCTCGTGTGTAGAAAACAGCTGTCCACCGGCGAAGAGCTCTACGTCTTGGACGACAACAAGTTTATATGTAAAGAGGATTATCTCGCCGGGAAGGCGCCGACACAGCATTGTAAGTTTTTTTATCTCCAATTTATTGCTTGTAACCTCTTTATAACTTCTCAGTATTCCGTCAAATATATTTAAGATTTTTAAAAACGTGTGATGCCGCCATGATTGCCAGATATACATCTAGTGCGTTCATTGATGAACGGCTGTAATTAAAATGTGAAAGTTGGTAGCACTTGTTCGAATTTCAAATTAGACAAGTCGAAGTTTTACCTACGTGGATGTTGGGTTGTGAAAGGTATCGGTACTGAATAACGTGTGGCGACATCTTGTTCACGGGTCAATGTCGCAAAAATAAAATTAAACGTCAGTTAGATTACATCGAAATTGCTCTATTCTTGTCTGCAAACTAAACTAAATACTGTTTACGTAAGTTCAATCAAACATCGACACACGCCCGTCACGGTAACAATCAGCCCCAATGTTGCTATATATGAAAAAATAAATGAGGTCTTTTATTGTCCTCACTCGTTCTCGGACCCAATCGATGCAGAATAATTACTTTTCTAAAACACGACCACGTCTCCTTCAATTTACGAACGTGACATGTGAGAATTGCATTCTCAATTTAAAATGCGTTTTTTATTGTTTAAGAACGTATCACGGCAACAATAAAACTCTCGGAGCACCCATTTTGAAATCGGATTTTTCGATCAATACGAACC
Organism: Trisateles emortualis; assembly: GCA_947095525.1. NCBI lineage: Eukaryota > Metazoa > Arthropoda > Insecta > Lepidoptera > Erebidae > Trisateles > Trisateles emortualis. Next base: position 10,541,221 of record OX352750.1, read on the forward strand.
GTAACCGAATCCAAGTGAAAAAAAAGAAACAAAAAGCCGAAGGCGTCGGACAAAAAGCCAACCGCATTACACATTAGCCACGTCTCCACGCGGTAGTGCTGTAGACATCTTTTTTTAAACTTTTTTATTTACCGCTTTGTCGAAGGCAACACCTTGACGTGAGGAAGAAAAAACGGACAGATTGTAAGCAAGATGTGGTCGTGAGGTAGTACATGATATTGTGAAGATAGTACAAATATTTTGACTGAAACCCTTCCTTTCCAAAAGGGTTTAACAGACAGAGGTCATTCATAGTATATTGCACGTTGTGATCGGGGTCTCTATCATGACGTGATAGAGAGGTGATCGGTATTTCTGGTTATATTTACTTAATTATCACACGTTGTATGCTAATGTAAGCGGTTAGCTACTGTATCGTGTAGTTTAGAACCAACTTGTAGAGATTAACACTAGATAATATTAACATTTTATCATTTCTAGAATCAACGGAAATTAATAACATTTTTTTATATGCCATTTTTTATGACAGAAGTTACTAGGTAGGTATTATAAATTATTATTCTTATTTAATTATGTTATCTTAACCGAATTTCGGTTACGGTAGTTGTTTTCGACGGAGACTAGCTATCTGCGCAAGGGATATTATTGTGGCACTCTTTACTCCCTCGAATCGCTCTCATAGTCTGATGGGATGGCAATCCGACTAAACCACATAGATCAGGCTTGGAACCAAAGGCTTTTACTGCTTTTCATATCTATCTAAAACCAATATACCAAATTACCAACGAGGCAGTTACTTTTGAAATATTATCACGTCTTTATGATTTAAGAAGAGTAGGTAGTCATTCAAAAACGTCTCTATGGCATTTTCTCGAAAAAAAAATTCTAAATGACAGATCAGACTCTATAATATGAATGTTGGTAATACTGCTTTTGCATTGCCATAGGCAAAAATACTAGATACATTACCATAATCAAACACTAGTAGTAAAATACTTTGGTATGTTTGCGTGTTCACCCACAACATGTGACTGCCCGCGGCGTCGCCTGTGTTTGTACACCGTAATTGTGTTTATACATTGTTAGAGCGGAATAATGTCTGCAAATAAACTGGCAGTATGCCGACTGAACGCGGGAAAATGTGCCCAACGAACAAAAGGGTTCGTTTAGCTGTACAACTTCTATAAATTCCTTTGTGTTTTGTAATTTTTAAGTTCAATAGCTTATGGAAAATAGCGCTAAAAAGTTTCTAGGAGTCATACTTATGATTTCTAATTGCGAAAAAGATTTACTATCTGTCAACAAACCCTAAAGAATTTTATTTTCCGATTTAAAATTCATTTATTAATTTATGTTTTTAAGTAGGTAACACTTATAAAGATCATAAATTATGAATTTAGAAGGTAAGCCAGAGAATTTATTAGCCTATTTACCTATGGCTAGTTCGATAACAGGCGTAGAGCCATGATAAGAACTGGCAAGAGACAGCAGCCTGTGTGTAAAGTCCCCCACTTTACAAACATACATACAATTCACATGGATTACATACACAAACTACACCCAGACTCGGCGTTCAACCAACATTTTCCTATGGCAAATTTTCCTTTACATTTTATAAAAAAATAACTACCTACACCAAAAAAGGTCATAAAAAAGTGTGTACTTTATTTTAAAGATCACCTTCGGGCATTAATGGTGCTCAACTGCCCACTGAACTCTCGTATGTATCTACTAAAGTAATATCGATACTTGAATCTAATAATAAAACAGTAGCAAGCCTTTGGGCAGTATCTATAATAGTAAATAAAGACAAAAAGAGTCAAAGTTAGTTTGACGTCTATCGCCTTCGATCAAATTCTATCGCCTTTATAAGTTTATGCGATATTTATAGGTACGTCATACGATTTAAATAAGGTAAATCTCATTCCTTTTTAAATTTTAATATTTCGTTATATTATGTTGGTAAACTAAAATCTGTCAATTCCATAGCAAGGCAAAGGCAACCCTCTTTATTCTGCCACAAAAATACATGAATATCACTTTATATAATATGAATTAAAGTATAAACTAATATATAAAATAAAATAATATCTAATTAATTGTAGAGCGATTTAAATCGAGAACTTTGTTTTACTGTATTTTGTTTTTGCTGATTGAAGTCTCAATTACAGGCCAATTAATTTTATATTATAATAATGTAATTTAATACTTGTAGAATAGTCTCGGGTCGATCTCGGTAATGAATATGATAAAAAATCATAATTTTTGAATGTCAACCGATTTTCTTATGTTTAGTTTAGCTATTGTAGAGCTATTGACTAATAAGGATTAATAGTAGTTATTAAAACGTTTTTTAAATTATGTACCTACGTTTGAATTTCGTATGACCTCTAGTAAGTAGTAATTTAGAACTGCGTTACACGCATAATGCACATTGATCGATATCTCGCTTTTTAATCGATTACTTTTGACATGATGTCCATCAAGAACGAGTTACTGTGACAAAGATATGTGAGATGTGACGGATTTTTATCGACTCATGGAAAATAGGACATCGTCATTGGTTAAACGGATATTTTATGTCAAGTTTAACGGTAATTAATTGTACTTTCTCGTATTGCATAATAAGGACCATTCGCTGAGAAAGAATCTGGAATGAATTTTAAGAGAGGAAGGGCACCATACTAGCGAGCAAGCCCGACTGGGGAAGGACCTCCACCTTACAGAAGACCACAGCCAAATGACTACACACAGCGGTGTAGTTGTGTTCCTGTGTGTGAGTACAGGTCTCCAGCGCTCATTTAGGAATGCGTTTTGAAAGAAACGTATTCCTATCCCAGGGTTACTTCCATCTTAAAGCCCTGGTGTAAAAAAATGGGTTGGCAACACGCAAGTGATACCTCTGGTAATGCAAGCGTCTATAGGCTACGGATACTGCTTAACACCAGGCGGGCCGTATGCTTGCTTGCCACCCAAGTAGTATAAAAAAAAAAAAAAAATCTGGAAAATAGTGCTTGTTCGGCAATAGTGTCGCTATCCTTTAGAGTTTAGGTATACATGGGACCTAACATGGTTAGCGAAATAAATACCTCTGCTTTCCTCTGGTATATTATATTATGTAAATCACTTTGAGTCGTTGATCCTACGCCCAGACTGAGCCCTCTTTGGTGATGTTGGACTACCGATGCCGTCCCATCGGACTACGAAAGTTGGGCTATAAAAGCTTGTATGCTTTTATAGTATCGTCACAAACTTTCGCCTGTATAATATTAGTAGGATGTAACAAAAGACAGGCTGCCAATATAAAGCTATAATACTTATATTCTCTTACAAAATGTAGGTACTAGTCTATCATTCCCCTTCATCTCGGGCAATGATACGATAAGCCAAACAAGGAATTGTTTCCACTAGCTGCACTGATCCCCACAGAGGAGTAGATTAGACCCAAACTCCCGCATGCGAGGGTTAAGAAGCTTATGCGGTTATTGATACCGTGTATGCGGAATTGCGGCACTTTTAATACCATAAAGATTTTCTGGTATCGATGAAATATATAGTTTTAATAGGAAAAAGGTATTAAAATGATTGGAAACATGACGTATAGATACGACTAGAAATGTGAAATGTTGCCCGCATTACGAAACTAGCCCTGTGTTGCGGGGTACATTACAAATATACAAATAATGCACACAAAGCACACTCAGACTAAAAACAATCTTCATCAAATTTATGTTGGTATTAATCAAATTTATGTCCCGTGTAGGAATCGAACCCACAAAACGCCGCGTAGTAGTAAACAGTGAGGTAACCATTTATGCCACTGAACCAACCATGCAGTCCAAGAAAACATTGCTTTTGTCATCTCGACCATCTTCAAAACATGTTGTATGACTTAGTAGACGTAATAAGGCAAGAAAACATTTTTGATAAGTTTTCATTTATTATAAGAAAATTCGCAGTACTCATTCCCCCTGCATCCTTTTTACGATCATTCCCGTTTCTATTTCCTGCGTGTGTACAAAGCTGTAGATGTAGATATCTGCCGGGTACAGGCGGGGCTCGGGTGGAGTGTGCCCGGCGTGCGGCGATAACGCGTATCAATCAAACGCACGCGGGCTCCGGTTCAATCGGGTGAGGTGACGTTATCGGGACGCACTCAGTTTTCTTAGTTCGTTGAGTAGTTGTAGGGTTAAGAATTGTGTTTTGTTTTTAGAATATTAGCTAAAATGAATTTGTTTATAACCGAGATTTAAGGATTTATGTTTTTTATAACTACGCCCACATGGTAATAAGTCTTTATCATGGCGGACTGTATCAACATAAAAATATCACAAATTACAACAAGATTCGGGACAAAAAATTATAAATTACTTCCACAAAGTTTTGGTTCGTCCCGTGAAGAATTGTATCACTCTAAACACTAGATTACACGTATACGTTCAAGGATTAAGGGTTTGACTGAGGTATGGTAGTGACGTATCACGTCATTGAAAACTGCCTGTGTTACATTTAATTTGTTAGGACGTAGTGATAGCAACGTAAAAGTTTCGTTTGCACGTACAAAAAATCAGCTTGTTAAAAATTGCAACTCAAATTTTATTCCTACGTTTTGGACCCTCAGTTTATAAACACTAATAAAAATAACATTTTTATTTCTTAAAAAAACAAGGCAAAGATAATAACATAACTGCTTACGTTAGCGGCTGATCCGTAGGGTTGCACCCTCTCGCCGCAGGTTGTTTGCCTTGCAACCGATACGAGAGTTTGTTGTGGGCACGCTCTATCGCCCCTGATTACGTCATATGCAAACGTTTGATTTGAAAAAAGAATCCATTAATTTATTTTTATTAGCGAAAAAATAAAACATAAATATTTTTTCTTTTTGCTTATTATATACTATACCAGCCAGAAAGAACGGTGCTGTTTTTAAATGTCAACTTCATTACATTTTTCTGAAAAAATATTATGAGCTCGTGTATGCAAGCATGTGTTCTAAATTCAAAAGACACACACATTTTCCGTGTAATTTTTTATGCATCTCAACTACAAGAAGATTACGATTTCAGTAAAAGTATTCACGAACTCCAAATAACACGAATGTCACCCGAGCGTGGTAAAAAAGTAAAACGCGAAATTTCAGACGTAAACAGAACCTCAAACCAGTAGTGTGCACGTTGGTTATTGTGTTTTGAACTTTATTACATTGTAATAAGAGTTTTTTGGAGTGCAGAGAGAAAGTTGTGGTTACACAGCTATGTACAGTCACGTAGAGACTTCGAATGCCGTGGAATGGAGGAGACCGATAGAATCCCATTTCGTGTCCCCTCCCCCGGCTCATCTCCCCGCGGTAGCCGAGGGGGTGAGTCAGCCATTAATCCTGATTCTGCATCCGACGATCGAGTTAATAAGACTGACAGCGAGTTGTATTATTTCAAAATCTTTTGAATATTCATTCGTGTTCTATTTCCAAATTACATCTAAGATTTTGGTGCGCTTCTGCGACAGATTTCTAGACGAAAAAGAGTATGTTTACTTCCATTCCATCTTTATATTCTGTTCTCAACGTTAAGATTAAAAGGTTGAATCGTAATAAGGTTTTCATAGTTATACTGACGCCACTTAATGTTTTCTATGAAATGAAAATGTGATGCTTATGTCTATAAACGTTAAATGCATTAAAATACATGCTAGAGGTCTTTCTTTTTGAACCTAACAGCAATGTTATGTATGAAGTTTATTAGTTAATATACCTACATGGAAGCGTATCGATGTGCTTTTAGGCAACTATCATCCATCTGTGGACTAGCCGCAAGCTTAGCTACGTACCCTTCTTAAGAAAAAATATCGTACCTAAGGTTTATTTATGAACTTCTTGCAGCATATGATATACAATGGCAGACTTAATGTCAAAGGTTATAATTAGTATTGCAATAACAATATTTTTGACATATTAAAAATTGTAATAAGAGGTCTCAGACTAATAAGAGGTGTAAGTAGTAGCGTAATTTGACCGACATTAATTATTCTGATTTTTATGTTAATGTTGATCAAAAAATAAAATAAAATAAAGCGCTTTTTGTTTGGTCACGATAATAATAGTTAACCCGTGCAATGCTCGCTGCTCCGCGGCTATATCATAGATCGGCGTGATGTTCGTTTCACTGTGTCTAGTTATTGCTTCCCGCCTAACCTGGCCACTTCGATTCCGTCGTATGTCTGCCCATTAATTTTTATTTATCGTTAAAACGATCGATAGGTAGCGTGCTCGTAAACTGGCCGCAGTAAACGTTTATGTTTGAGTTTTATGATGTTTTAATGTAGCGTTTTTGAAAGCTCGCGAGTCCCGAGTTTCTATTTTATATGGACTCGTGGAATAGAATTATAGGCAGTAAAAACATGTCGAGGTGTGTGATAACCATGGCTCGGGTTTAAGCCGTCTCGCTCCGCCATTGAAACCTTGCAAAAATAACATGACTCGATCGGATAAATGTGAAATTAGTTTTGATTGTGACTGCATAACATATATGTAAAGCGATTATATACGGACGGGCGAGTGTAGAAAATCTGCCAGGTGAACGGTAAATAGTAAACTCGAACTATCACGTAGATACTACATATAAATAAAGATAGCAAAAAACTAATCGGTCAACGATTTACAGCGTCAGGAGCGTACCCCGAGGGCAAATTATCGATAATCGACCGACTAACCAAATAGCCGGTGTCGATACAAGTTATCGACAGTAATCGTTATAATCGCTAGTGCCGCGCGATTGTTGCCGGTCGCCATTACGGGACGTGCGCGGCGTTTTAATACTTAACCAATTTTTTTGACCCCTTATATTGAGGAAAACAAAACTGGTTCGGGTCCCATCTAAACTAGTGATCTCAACAAGTTTTTGTATACGCTTATTATTAAAATTATTATTTATTAACTGTAATTGTCGGCGACGTTTCGAGGGTTAAGTTTAGCGTTTAGCGTAATTTGGTCGGTTTGGCTTTTGAGGGGCTTATTAGTAATTATTAGTTGTCAAACCGCGGAGGTCGTATAATTATTGTTTTATGAGTAACATCGAAAATAATGTTTCCTGTCGGCGCACACAAAATGAGGTTACATTGGGCCCCTCTCACTGTATCCGCATTTTACATAACATAAAACTACTCGTTTAGTTTCTAAATAATAATAATCATTATATACAAGTTATTAAAATAATTATTTGTAAACGTTAGTATTTCCCGGTTTCAGTTCGTGACGTGTTGGCCGAGCGGTTCACGCATTTCTTTTTTCAAATTATTTTTCTTTTCATGCGCGAGTATTGTGCGTGGGTAAATGGCGTGAAATTGACGGGTGGCCAGTGTTTGCTGGCGTGAAGCCTGGCCCATTTAAATATGGACCCTGGAGGTTATACAGCCACCTAATTATACTAAGGCTTGTTAGTATTATGTTTTAAATAATAAAAACTTGCGCCGGTGATGGATTCAAATTGTTTTCTTATTCATGAAGACATTATTTTATACGTTAACAACTTCCATTGTTCCTCAATAATATAATACAAAAAGACGATAATATTATAAAAAAATACCTACTGAATATTTAGATCTTATTCTTGAAGTGAAAACTTCTTTAGGCACATTAAGCACTTTTTGAATGAACAAAAATCATGGAACTCGCGTCATCGTCACCGAACGCTTTCCATATTCAAAAATAATAATCTAATAGCTCGACGATACAATTCACAAGTTACTTACTATTCACTTCTATCGGAGGTCCCCAAAGTTGATTTTTGTATAAGTCTCATCATAAGGTAGGTATGATGAGACTTATACAGGTTCGACAACAGCAAGAGGTTCTTGAAGAAAAGAGTTGAAATGTTTTATCAGGGTTAGTAACGCGCTAGTTATGATGCAAGCGTCCATTGGCTGCGGAAACTGCGTAACATGAGGCGGGCTGCATGCTTGTTTGCTTTCTAAGTAAGTGAAACATTGAGAACTGGCCGATTTACAAAATGTAGATTTTTTTCTATTTTAAAAACACAACATACTTTTTTCATTCCTGTGTTGGCATTCGAATTTCAAAAAAGTTTGTTTACTGGTATTTTTATAATTTTTCAATTGTCTATGTTGCCTATGCTTAAAAAAGATTCTAATACAAAAAGACAAGAACGAGTCAATTGGTATTCACGTGTGTTATTTAGTATGAAAGTGTAGAGAAATGCTTGGCGATAACAAGATACTAATTTTAAGATATATGCTGACAATAATAGGCGAATATTACCTCACCCATCTCTTTAACAACTTGGGTACTTACGAGTTTTCACGAGGTAGTTTGTGTTCGATGTGCGAACATATTAACGCTGCTTGAGGTAAATATTGATCGTCTGGAACAACATTCTATTTGAAAGGAGGTTTTTAGGATCAAATAATGGTATACCTATTATAAATATTAAAGCGAAAATTGATTAAATTTAGCTTGAGATAGGTGAAAACTTACTTTAAGGAGAGATAGGACATAGTAAAAGCGGCTGAGGAAGAATTGTTTACCTTACCGAAGACCATGAAATGAAAATGAAGAAGAGTATGGTGAAATAAGATAATACAGCGGTGTAGTTGGGTTCCTTTTCGTAAGTACAGGTCTTCGGAAAAAATAATTCCGTTCTTTAAAGAAACAATTTTTTACCCATAATAGAGAATCCTAGGTGATTTTCTATTAAGGGTCTCGTATAGTATCGTATAGTAGGTGAAACCTGTCAAATTAAGAAAGACGTTTACTTTTTAGATAACACGCGCAAAGCTGCGTGTAAAAATTAGTTTATGCTATAGTAGATAATATTATATATGCGAAAGTAACTGCTTTAACGCAAGGCTACGGTAACTAGGTACTTAAGATCAGGCGGGCCGTAGGCTCGTTTGCCACCCAAGTAGTATAAAAAAACAACTAAACCGATTTTGATAAAATTTGATACAGAGTAAGCTTACCCCGGAAAACGACATAGGCTACTTTTTATCAACGAACACCGCGGGTGAAGCTAGTTTATATTCGGTCGCTAAGAAATTTTCATCACGAAAGATACATTGCTAGATAATATATCTACTTCTACATAGAAAGTAGAGTCGGGGGTAAGGGAGGGTTTCAAGAAATATTATTTTCTTATCTGCCCCTCGACAAGTCGTTTGCCCCCACCCTCTTTCTACGGTAGCTTATACGTACGTTGCAGGCTATAGAAGAGACCTTTTATAGTTTTAAAGAGGCTGATGTAATGATTTCTTATTAAACACCTCTTTAGAAGTTAGTTATTGTGTCTATTCGTAGATATTGGAGAGTCAAACAATGTTAAATTTAAAATTATGTTTAGGATTTAGGAGATATAGGTATATATTTTTTAAATAATAATAACTTTATTTCAATACTAAGAAATTTGTACAACAATATTTGTTGATTGGAGCCTCCTTTTAAGCAAACAATGCCTGTGATAGAAGACTCCGCTCTTCCATTGCGTAATACTGATATATACTGATACGATTTTGACAAGTTTTTATTTATAAAAAGCTACATTATTCCTGTAAGCTACATTTTAATTATTTACAAAAAAGCCCGCGCAGCAAAGTCGCAGGCAAAAGCTAGTCTTTAATAAAATTATAACTACAAGGAAGGAAACAAAAGAAACGGTTGCCGGTTGCCCCATTTCCCTTAAGCCCTACACGCTTAGCACTTTTTGTAGAAATTTGCCGCACCTCCCCTTGAATCAATACAAGTATGAACAATTTTGCTTTTCAAAATGTCCCCTAAGTTAAATTCTGTCACCTGTCGATGTCTAGCCGCTTATACACCACCTGAAACATTAAAAACAGAAATTCAAAAATAGAATTTTTATAATATGATATTTTTTTCACATTTCCATTCACTATGGTTCTGTCTGTCAATCTGACCAGTATATGGCAATAGGTCCCCTTTTATGTCTGGCCAAACATGGGTACCACATATCTCTACTTACTTCTCCAAGGAGAAAGTCGTGATGCTATTTATATTATGTGTTATATATATATTATTAGTAGGTACTTTACACGCGACCAACGACGACTTAACAGGTCCACTAACTACCTTATGTGTCACACTCTACCGACACTATAAACTAATAAACTTAACCATATATCTCATCAACTTACCCAAAAACATTATTACCGCATTTAAAAAACCGTTCACAACACATGAAATTCTCTCAGAAATTTACGACTGAAAACTAAAATGGGTTAATAAAAAAAATCATTAATCCTTGGCTTGATTAATATGGGCTTTGCGCAGGCTAGGCCGGCACGGCAAAGGCCTGGGGACCCGACGCTGCATGGGGCCCGGTATAATTGGACCCCCCGAGTCCCCCGCGTTAAGGCACCGATGTAAGGTTATTTATTAGACGGGTGGTCATTATCGCTTGTGCGTTAGAATGCTCTGTTGTTCACCTCTTTAAATTTGTTGTTTTTTATGTAAATAGCTCGTTTGTTGGTTTGATTAGGGCTTTAAAACTTGTGCGTGTGGGTTATTTACATCGCACGATGGACACTCATAATATTTTTATAGAGCGACCGCGAAATAGCATCCCAACTTCATTTGGGTGATATTTATTGACCAATCATAAGTTTATATCGATAATTATCACATGTTAGGTACTAGTTGTTTCCCTCGGTTTTCGTCATGTGTCAAATTTATTGTTACTGACATGCTCTTTTTAAGTTGCAGCGTTATGTTAGAATTCGGCTATCAAATGCAATATGCAAGAAGTTTTGTACCAAATACTTATTAGCGATTCAGATTATACTAATGTATAGATAACAATAAATCTGATTGACCATATTAGCTCTCTTTCTCCCATTCAATTATATCTACGAAGTATTGTTTTTTTTAATGCAAAGGGCTTCTATGCAAACTATGGTACCTGTTTACAATCAACCAAGTCATATGCTTACATATTCGCCACCTAGTAAATAAAAAAAAACTTTTGTTGGCATAGAGGTACTATATGACCTTTAACGACCTCATTCAGACTAATAAATTAAAACAGCTGACATGTTTTCTCATCGTTTTCAACGCATGGTCAACTATAAACAACTTATTTGATTTTAAATTTATCTTTAAAATACTATTAATAATATGCTACTCGTAATTTGTGTTGTGATGCACATAACTTTTTTATTTGGTTGACAAATAAGCGTATAGCCCGCCTGATGGTAAGCGGTTACCGTCCTTACCATAGCCGATGAAGTATCCCTGGGTTGGGAAGATGTTTCTTTAAAAAACATTTAAAAATTAGCACTGGGGACCTGTACTCATGCAGTTAGAAACACAGCACTGACTGTCATCAGCTGTAAGGTCGTCCATCTTACAGAATACCATAGCTAACAGCAGAGAGTACCATCAATTACACAAAGTTACCTTCACATTAGGACTCTTTCCTTAATTGCGGGAATCTGCATTAAAAAAAACTAGGTACATGAGAGAAAATCGTGTAGAAAGTAATCTTAACACCTATCGTATTTCAAAATTGGTTACTGGCGTATGAAACTTATGATTTGTGCCCCTTATGTGGGTGAAGTTTGTGATTTGTCACCCAATCCTAGGCAAAAAGCTGGGTACAATAAAGCTACATTTAGGTAGTTATAGTTAGTCATTTGACACAAACAAATAATCTGCTAACCATGTAAAATCAAGTGAGACACGAAACATAATAAAATATTCCTATTAAAGCAAAGCCCAGTAGCTCGAGGTCCAAGTCAACGTCCGGCTACCGTCAATAAACTTAATATTCCAAGAATGGATCGCAACACAATCGTGAATGACACCCGACACTCAATCCAACGCTTGTTCGGCCAAGAGCGCACCATTCATACACAAAACATATGCTAACAATCCGTCCGTGCCATTATTCAACTTAACCTTAACACTTTAATAGCCTGAATCGGGAATCGAAGCCGCGACGCCTCATTTCACTTCGCTTCCTCACCACACAGTTAATCAAAACGCAACCTTAAAATTTCAGCCCTAAAGCTTATAATTCTTCAAATCAAGTAAAGTTCCCTTAATTGGCTACCGTGAATTGTAAACATCTTATGTAACTGAAATAAACAAGTGAATTTGAATTCAAAATATATTACGATAGGGTTAAAATTAGGATGTAGGTGTGAAATGCAAATTTTCAACTATCCAGTTTACTAAGCGATTAAAATTAATGAGCGAAACAAGATGCAGAGAACATGGTATAAGCTTGGATTGAGGTCATTTTGTGGGTGCTGACTGAGTTCAACATTTTGCGGATAGATTGTTTGCTTTTCAATGAGGTTTAGATGGCTAGATAATATACTTAAAGATTGACCTTAAATAGATTTCGCAGATATAAGACAATCACGCGATTAGGCGTCTCGTGTGATCGCTTTGAGAAGTGTATAGAGCCGTCTCTAAAGGTAATGTTCTAATTGAATTTCGACCACGGCACGGCAAATCTCGATGGAGACTAGCATAAGATATTATAGTGAACAAGTGTGTGTAAACATAGGTGCACTCTTTATTCCCTCACTCTCATAGTCCGATAGAACGGCAACCCGACATGATTAGATATAGACCAGGCGTCGGACCAAAGCCAACGCCGTTATGCTTTCTGAGGCACGGAGGCATAAACAAACACTGCCGATTTCCAAACTTTTCATACATTGTGAATTTTTTAACAGAAATCTATATTTTGGACATCGAACTCAAGACAAACACCAGCAAGGTATATTTAGTATGTCTCTACCATTGCGTTTCCAGAACCTTCGATGTATGGTACCCTAACTCTATTGTTTATCTTTGCTCTAAATTTTAAATATTTATAATTGCATACCAATTCTATTGCAATACCAAATTAGAATCGAGTCGGTTTAAAAAATTGTAATGGTCATTTGAACTTTGGTAGTTTATGGTCGGATGTTTTTTTCTAGAACTGTTCTGGTGACGAATCTCAATAGAGCGTGCAGGTTTCCGCATAGAAAGCGTTTCCTGAGGTCATCTGATTAATGTTTATTTGCGATGTCTATTCCGATTGTTGAACAAATAGACAAGATAGATCTGTAGATGAAAGGCAAAGATGATCTAATCGTATTGAGGGGTAATGAGAGCAAATTTTATTTTACTTTTACTTATATTCAGGGAATGTAAGTTCAAAATATAAAATATGACCAAACATGACCTGTTAACTTATTCAACAATAAATTCCCAAATTGGTATAAAATTGACATGCTCAACAGTTCGCCAGAGCCTGAAATAACCTCAAGGGAGGTCGTTGCGAGTCCGTCAAACGTTCTCAGGCTACCGATTCGGACCTCCTTCATTTTATTGTTTTCAAAATTTTACAACCGCACTAAATCATTATTTTCTGCGAAACAACCGACGTTATGTGATTTAATACGAACGCCTTTACTATCCTTTGATGAACTCCATTTATATTTAAATCATTGTTCTGAGAAAGACATAAAACCGCTTCATCACTTTCCCATAGAGATGGACAACCTCCTTGTTTGAAACTTTTTAGACGTATGTAAATAAAAACGCCGCGTCGATATTAATAATGCGGAATAGAAACAAAAAAAGAAAGAAATTAAAAATCGAACGCCGGGAACGTAACATCCATACAATAATGGGAAGGAACAAAGAGGTAAAAAAGCGGGAAGAAACCTGTCGACGCCATGTTGTGTGCCAGTCGGCCTTCACGCCTCGGCCGCTGAAGATTATCTTTCGAAAAAAGAATCGAACAGGAGGCTTTCTTACCCATGAAGGTCTTATATCGCAATTATTTGATAGGATTATCAGCTCTTACAGCTACCGAATAAAGAATACTTTAGTATAAAACTATGTTTTTTCTTATATCGTTTTGTATGGAAAGAAAGAGCGTCGTCACCGTGCGCCTGCGCTGATGACCTGTCAATTGTACGCCGGCCGTTGAGAAAAAAAGCGACATTAGAGTGGCCATCTATTATTTTGACTTTATGTGGGGAGATGGAGCTGAGATTGATCGTGTTTGGCTCAGCCCTTTTAATTACACCGCATTCAACTCAATGGCTTTGTGTTCGTCTACTGTTCAGTAGATGTTTATGTATTATATCTCTTCATACATAAGTATGCTTTTGTAAAAAGTAGCTTTGTGGTTTGAAAGATTTTTGATCGAAAATATAGAAGAAAAAAACGTTAAAGTTTAAATACATAGCTAACTATGGGTGTTAACTATACTAAGTAACAGGTGTTGTAAATGCGAAAGTTTGGATGTGCATGTTTGTTACTCAATAACGCCAGAACGGCTAAAATGATCTGCATGAAATTTGGCACAGGAAGTGATTTATGTTTGGAATAGGGATAAGTGGGTGAAGCTGCGGGTGGAAACTAGTATGTTACAAAAAGTCTAATACGTATTGTTAGTTTTCCCTTGCGTACGCGCAGGTGATTGGTCACAGCGCGTGTCACGGATCGCGTGCGTCTCGTTCGCATCTCATTGTGCGATTTTGTATGCCATCATCACATCGCATATTACCGTCAAACAGCGTCGTTATGTCGACATGTCATTTTGCTTAATGTGCTGCCTATGCGGTAGTTGGGTAAGGTGTGTTAATAGAGCATAGCATAAGACAACAAAAACTGGTTTAATTTGAGTTGTGGTCGCGTTATATACTCGTAGGTTCCGTATAAAAATCGTCCCGGATTCGCACCGACATTAGATAAATTTTGGTAGAAAATTCTAATTTAGCTTTTCAACGGTAAAAGTTTTTTTTTTTAAATCGGTCTAGAACATTTTAAATTTATTCAGTTCAAACAAAAATTTAAATCTTTTTCATTAAATAAAATTACATAAAAATATCTTATTCCTATAAAATATCTATATAATCATCATCATCGTGGATTCCCTCACTGCTTAGGATCGCGACAACATACGACGACAATGTGTTAATGTGCGTGCGCAAACACACTGATTTCTTTATCCTGTCCCTCATAGTCCTGATGGCAATCCTACAGGACCAGAGAGAGATCAGGAGTGAAACCAACTGGTTAAAGTGCTTGCTAAAGCACGGAGGGTGTAAACACCGCCAATTTCTAAACTTACTTCGGTTATCTATTTCAATCACCTACTTGACAGAAAACTCAATATCTATTTTAGCATCTCTTGGGAATTGAACCGAGGACCACGAAACCAACGAGACAGACAGGCTTTTCGTAAACAGGAAATTTGTCTGACAGGTGTTTGTTTAGTCTTGTAGATCGATCTAGTTTAAGAATTATTTTTACGGGTCATTTAACATAACCTACCTAAATAGTAATTTTGACGTCTAGTGAATGCTACTTTGTTTATTGTCTGAGTAAAGTAAGCAGTTACCTTAGGGTATGGACGCTTGTAGGTAGTATCAATACTAAGAGCATACCGTCTACCTCGCTTGTTGATGACCATATTTCAAGCACAGTGTAAAGAACTCTTTATTCCTTTACAGTGGGCCAACGCCTCTAATGTTTTGCAAATTGCCGCCGCCGACTTGACATAGATACCTAATTGTGGCAGGGATGTCCCATATTGAGAGAGATGAAATTTGGCACGGAGATAGATTATAGTCTGGAATAGCATATAGGCTACTTTGGTCGCGATAACGGTCATCCACACGGGCGCAACCGCAGGCACCAGCTAGTATGTATTTATATGTAGATAGATCTACATAATTCAAACAAAATAAACAATATTGTATCAATAAAAATCTAAAGCGACCTAAGGCATATTCACACTCACGGACTGTACAGAATACAATTTTGCTCAGTGAGACAGATATAGAAATAAATAAAGCCACCGCGAGTGCGGCGCGGGCGCAGCGGCGCGGGCGCAATCTCCGCGGGTCACGATCTGCGGTCACGTAGCTCCCACTCCCATCGAGTGTACCTACGTAATACGTAGTACTACTATTATTGGTGGCTGTGTTTATAGAAATCACTTTCTTAAAGTATTATATAGGATATATATAATACCTACATAAACTTTGAATCTCTAAATATAGATCTTTGGACTAAAATAAAATAAATAAAAATTTAATAAATTTCCATTCGTGGAATTTATACGTAAGTACTAATCAAATGATTCACTATCTGCTAACGGTGAAGTAAAAAACATCGTGGGAAAACTAACATGTTTAATAAGAAATTCTAAAGGCTTGTCCGATTTACTAATATTTGTTGCTAACGTCTGTGGGGAAAGGCCTAAACCTACTTAATATATTTATTTATTACTATAAATATAATATAATCTGTCTGCCATAATATTCATTAAGATATATGGCTGTAGGCTCACCGCCTATTCCATTGGACCTAACCAGCCAGTTAAACGTTAGTCTTCGAGTTAGGATTCGATTCCCAGACAGGACAAAACTTTGTGCGATTCATAAATGTATGTTCCGATGCTGGGTTTAATTTGTGCCTATGAATTGTATGTTTATAAATTCCACCTCAACACAGGGCTTGTTCCCTAGTCTGGGAGTTGTCTTGCAAAAGAAAGAAATAGAAAGAACAAAGCCGAATATGTTCCCCATTAATTATGAAAATTATACCAAATTTTATGCAAAATATTACTAACTTGCTTATTCGTCAAGGAAAATGGCCGTCTTTAGTCCCTTAATTACAAAATGCAAGGAAAGGTTTAGTTTACATTTAGGAGAAGAGTACCTACCGATTTACGCAAAACTTTGTTGTTCTATTCATCAGAATACCATTTTCTATTTAACAAATTGAAATATTAGAATTGGTTCCCAGCTTCTATTATTACCTACGAGTTTATTACTTATCTACAAAACAAACAGTAAATTTAACTGATTCATAAACATTTATTTATTTCAACAATAAATTACGAAAACTTGTTATTTAATACACGAGTGTAATATCTATCTTTGTAAGTCTAATAAAGGAAGATTATGCAACATTCTAATTATTCCCGACACTAGTATAATATTTATACTAATATATAAAGCTGAAGAGTCTGTTTGTATCACTATTCAAACACATACATAGGTACATATATACCTATGTACCTATGTGTTTTACTAAGGCCTGATCAGAAAATCAGCGGTGCAGCATAAAATGCCGCAGCCTAGAGCTGAGTTTAGGTCCTTTTCTGACATTGCACAGGATTATATTCCAATATTGCAATTTTTGTGTTCTTAATACGAGTATGTGTTTACTAGCTGTTGCCCGCGGCTCCGCCCGCGTGGATGTCGGTTATCGCTGCAAAAAGTAGCCTATGTGTTCCAGACCATAATCTATCTGTGTGCCAAATTTCATCCAGATCCGGTTAGTAGTTTTTACGTGAAAGGGTAACAAACATCCATCCATCCATTATTTCACATTTATAATATTAGTAAGGATTATTCGTCTATCTGTAGTTCTGTGTATGTCCGAATAACTGCTTTTCTATATCCGCGAGCCCCCATTACTCCCTTGCACCCTCCACTCCGCAGAACAGTACTTGGTGCATGTTCTACTATCCCGCGGCTTTGTAAACTATTAAATAGCTATAGTGACCTTGTTGACGTGCATTATGATTCGCTTGCAAAGTTCCACAAAATAACCATTGAATGTGTGTAAAATTTGAAATTATCATGTTAAATCAAATTCAATTATTATTATTACCTATTTATTATTATTATTATTTGTCAATTAGATTCTTTTTTTTATACATACAGATTTGCTATATAAAATTAAATATTATTATCATTATAAAAATTTATATTTGTACTCTAATTTAGTTAATAATTTGCATGTTATTACTTCGAATTGTACTAACTGCTAAAAAAAAAATGCATGCGGTGCCTACCTGTAAGAGGTAGTTACACTCTAAAATTAATGATTCATGTGTAATATAATATGTTAGTGTAAACTACTGTTGGTTGGCCAATAAAATAAAATAAAAAATAAAAATTTTCTTTCTTCTTTCTATCTTTCAATAAATCTCTAGCACTACCAGTCAGATTTAAAATTTTCTTTTTCATTTGCTAGCTCAATTCTTGGAAAAAAATCTTGAAACAAGGACGGCAGACAGAATAAATGTGGCAAGAATCGAAATCAAAATTAATCGCGAGTAAAACTGCAGGGAACAGTTATATCTTATACATGCAGTGTATCATACAAAACAATATGCAATACGAATAGCTAGATAGCTACTAAATATTCACTACGTACAGCAACAATGGCCATACAAGACAAAGTGACCACTAAAACGAAATTCAAACTACGTTTCGTTCAGTAATTTTCATATTTTAAATATACAATGTTAAAGAAATCACCTAGAGTAACGAGTATCCATTACCATTAAGCCTGAAGAGTCATCAATCTTGTCTATGACCACACTCTGACGGGTGCTTATGAGCTTATGAGCCCATGAGCTCATAGCCTCATGATGCTTTAGGACTCATTAGACATAGTCAAGAAAGAGTACATACTCATAAAAAGTATTGTAGCCTACGTTTATTTCGCAGCTATTACTTTTCTGGAATTCTTTTTTCGGATTATATTTTTTACTAGTTTTTGACTTCTCACGCGTGGCATTTGTTTTTTTTTAAATAAAATGAATTGCCTTTGTGCTATTCTGATGTACTTATAAGCTTACATTGTAAAGTTTCATCAAAATCCGTTTAGTAGCTTTGTGTGAAGGAGTAATGAACATCCATCCATCCTCACAATGTAAGTCCAGTAGTAAAAGCTCACACTATCAAAGTTTTAAGGCAAGTGCTATATATATATGTATGTTAGATATATTCTCATAGTAGTAGCGAGATGTCAATCTGACATGACCGAGAGATCAGGCGTAGAACTAACGGCTCTACATAATTTCCAAGGCGCGGAAAGTTTTGGCCATCTAAAGTAAATTTCTAGATAGAAAAACAGTATTTATTTTTGGCCAGATCCGGTTAATGAACGTCGTAATCACCACTAAATAATAAAGTAATATACACTCATATATTGACACTCGTATATGCTAAATTCAGCCAGTTTTGGGCATACAGGGATGACATGAGATTGCATTTAGCGATAACACCGCCTATTGTACAGCTACTTATCTTTTGAATTGTTTCCTACTTTGTTTAGTTTATTTTGTTGGACAATAACGAATAGTCTATCCATCTTTAAAGTCAAATTCATTATCATTTCTTTGCGCTGCAGCTGGTTAAATAAAACTTAAATCGTATACTTACCTACTTATTATGCACAACTGAAATTTTCTTGTTTGCCATATTTTTCTATTTACATAAACATAGACCAAAAAAATGGTTTTATAGGCACCAACCTTATGTTAGAAAGGTTTAATAGGATCAGTAATACCAACCTTATTGTTAGCTTTAAATTATTAATTGTTATTTTTTTTTGTTTTACTTCATTTGTTTTTTTAATCATAGAATTTTCCAAAAAATTCATATCTACGTGTGCTAGTACTACTTATCCAACATTATTTTTTTAATTTCATTTACGCAACAGCAGCATTAACGATATTTCTTATGGTAAGCTTTCTAAATGTGAGTGATATATGTATAAATAATATGTCAATATAGGTATACCTAAGTTAATCTAAAATCAGACAGTCTTTTCTCTTTCGGTAATACTGTGAATCTTAGACCTTACTAGAAATCATACTGTAGCTAACTTAATGGATGCACCTACATCTAACAAAGACCTTCATATTAGAATATTCATCAGAAATGGACATTCTGAGGAATGCTGTGAATATGATGTTGTGATGAGTAGATATTATTCCAATTCAGAATCGATTAGAACAATATTTATCAGACCCACATCACACCACAGTACAGAATTGGCAATCTGAATACCTAAATTAGTGATGATAAACAAATTCGTTCGCAGACAACTTTACTGTGGGAGGTCAAAGAAGAGACCGTAAACAAACTGATAAATTGAAATATTATTCGTCAAATACACAAATCGAGCTCGTTACGGGGTCAAAGAATTCACTTCGGTACATAAAAAAATAATTTAACAGCAATTTTTCACAGCTATCCGTTGGATGGGCGACTAATTTGTCCGAATGCAGCGCCAGCGCAGCGCCTCGACCTGCGCGCGCACCATTGTGTTAGATCAAATATGGCGTCGCTAATGGCGCCCGCGCCCGGGACGCTGACATATTGCCTGTACGTGTGTTGTAACTGTTATTTATGGCTATACCACTGTATGTGGTAGTACGGTATGAAATTAGGCAGCTTTGTACTTGCCCGGTCATTTCTTTTGACCTTTTGCCAAAGGTCATTTTGTTGGTTTATCTTTTTTGGTTTGTGAATAATGTAATTTATTCAGAGTTAATTTTGTTGGTAGGTAACTATAGATAGGCTCACTCAAACGGTTTCTTAACTAAACCATGAATAGTCCAAAACTTAAAAGTAATGCACTTTTCAGTCTAGAAATATCCATAAAACGCTTAAAAAACGTAAGTACAACAAAAATTACTTTTCGACCAAAACTGTTTACTTCTTACAAGTAGCGTAGTGTTGTCTTTAGTATGATCTTTCTGCTATGGTGTTTCCTTAGTGCTACATCATGTCCTGCTTCAAATCTCTAAATTCACGGTGAGCAACGAATTGGCTATATCCCTGGCTTTGGCAAAGTCCATGAGCGTTGGTTCCTATTCCGTTCCATTAGCAATAAAAACCAAAAAATGGAAATCGAAAAAAAAAACATATTTATTTCATTTATTCTATTCTATTATACATATATATAAAAGGTATAACAATAATACATACATAGACTCGACATTTACTGTAGTAAAAAAATGTAAAGTAAAAAGTCACTAGTCACGTTATGCGTCGGAGGCGCCGCCGCCGGCCGCCGCGTGTCCGTCGAATCAGAACACGTAAAATGTTCGACTCATGCTATAGACTATAGAGTATAGACAAGACGTAGGTACCATCGGCCTCGTTGCCGCTCCAACACTTATAGAATGTTTGTTTATTTATTAAACACACATATGTATATGTACGCAACATTGAAAATGGTTTACGGATAAAAATAATAAATCATAATCTGATTGGCCTGTTGGTCTAGTGGTTAGGGACTGCTACGCAAGAGGTTGTGGATTCGATTCTCACCCAGGACAAATCTTTGTGTGATGAGCATAAATGTTTGTTCTGTGTTTGGGTGTTATTTATCTATAATATGTATGTATTTCGAAATATATAAGCAGGTATGTTTATCAATGCCAAAGTACGGGCTCTGTCTAGTTTGGGATCAGATGGCGGTGTGTGAGTTGACCCAAAATATTATTATTATTTACAAAAAAAATTGATACTTTAAGTCAAACTCGCTAAATTAATATGTTATGAGCGCCAACTTGGCTGATTGTACGTAGGTATACGTAGGTTTAATTTTACGACTACCCTCCCATCGCTACCTACTTGGGGAAGTCACGACTGCTTTTGTAAGAAGCCGGCGCTCAATGCCTTTATCTGGCAGCGAATCAACTTTTTTTTTCTCTAGTAGACTTGGGTGCTGTTATTTTTTTTTATAATTTTCTGTGACATAAGAGTTTTGATTGCAATGCGGTTGCAACTGGAAGTGCATTATTACTAAATGCAATTACCTAACTATAAGAGTAGGTAAGGTAGAGCGCTGAGGTTGTACCTACCATGACATCTTAATAGTGAATTATTTTTAAAAGATTTTTTCTGTAACATTGTTATTGAACGAAATTTACATCAAGCTAAGGGATAAGATACCTACTAGGTAAGAAAGTAATACTTTAAATAGACGATCGAACTTGGTTCGGACCGAACCACGAACATGGTGCGCTCCGAACTATATTCGCTTGTGTGTAGCACGGTCCGCCAGACATTATTATTATTAGGTAATATATACCTAATATGGCCGAACGGCCCGAACCAAGTTCGATCGTCTGTTTATACTTTAAATCTTTGAGGTGGTCATGTTTTTTATTTGGTACAAAACAGCAACATTTGTATATTATTGTTATTGATAGGTAAGAAATTATACGGACGGGTTACTAAAAACTCATCTACCCAACCCTCATTTGTTTCCTGCACCTGTGTCTCCGTACCCGCGTAGTTGGCTAATGCCGATGCCGTTGAGATTGGCCGACTGAAAATTTATCAAGATGACATAATAATATATCTAAATGTTCGTTATATAAATTATTGTTTTAACATTCCTTTATTAAATATAGCTGTTGCCCGCGGCTCCGCCCCTGGATGTCGGTTATCGCTGTTAAAAGTAACCTATGTGTTATTCCAGACCATAATCTATCTCTGTTCCAAATTTCATCCAGATCCGTTTAGTAGTTTTTACGTGAAAGAGTAACAAACATCCATCCATCCATCCATAGATACTTACAAACTTTCGCGTTAATAATATTAGTAGGATAATCACATTCAAATTTTTTTACACGTTCTTATTTTTATTGTAAGTATTAGTGCATTAAGATTTAAATGTTATCAATTCATTTTGTTAGTATCTAATATTATCTTTGCTTTATTTCCTGTAAAAAAAGGCAAACAGTAAAACATATTTTTGTATTAATATCTAAGGTTCATTGAAACAAGTGTCCTGATTCTAATCGATAACCGTGCTCTGTATGATCAACGTAAATGAGTAGGTACCTAAAGTTATAAGCAAATATCGGTTACCAAGCCGTTTACAGGGTTCAATGTCTTACAGATTCAACGCCCTGATTTGAGACCTACTAAGGGTATACTTACTATCTAATGTGGCTTAAAAGTCTAACAGTCTATACAGAAGAGCCAAATAGATACTCTGTAACATAATTATAATAAAAGAACTTATTTTCATCAAAAAACTTATTTTCATCTCCTAACAATAAATATCTAAAAATTTAATTTTCAATTTTGTAGTTTCCACATAAAAGTGGCAAACAAACACTGTCGTAAATTACTTAGTAAGTAAAATTCCAAAGAGAATATTTAAAATGTCTAAGCAAAACTTATTACCCTTCAGTCAAACGTCTGTACAAGTCCTATCTACATTCAAAAACAATTCCCAACGCGCAGAGATTTCCCGCGGCCGGGCGACAGGGCGCCCGATGGAAATGACATTTTAAAAACCGCTCTCGACTAACCTATAGCCAATTTTACATATACTTGTGTTTCGCACGCACGCTCTGCGCGCAACGTCGATAAAAGAGGGCGTGGCCGTCGCTGCCGCATCCACCAATCACGTTGTACCGCTCCACGTGTGCGTACACCGCACCCTTTCATGTGTGCCGCGACACTACGCAAGTGTGCGTGTGACGTTACGTTTATACGCCCGTGGTGTATATGGGCGTAAATAAGTATATGCCGGCTACCGGCACCACAAAGGTTCCCATATCTTTTATGTTCTTAGATCCTTATCTCGCGGTTTCTTATTTTACATTTGAGATGGTGGTCTGGAATTAACGGTCAGCCCCATAAACACGCTATAACAAACTTTAATATGACCGTAATACAAAATAATCTGTGATTTTACTGCGTTCGGAGCGTTAATAGGTTGTTATAGATTTAGAGATACGCACACTCGTGTATTTTGGTAGAAAAAATATTCATGAATCACCATGATTGATTTGTTAATGGGCCCAAATTGTTGATTATCGCGATGTAAATTATATTTTAGAATAGTAGTTTATGTAAAACAATACATATATTTTTTATCTTGGAATATAACCGGCTAATTAACTGGCGTACCTAAGTATCAAAAATTAGAAAAGAAATTGATTGAAACATTTCATAAAAAATATTTAGTGACACTCAATGTTTGATTCCATCAAATGATTAAATATAAATTTCAAATAAAGAAGCCACAAAAATTTAAATTATGAATTTCGTACATCAAAGGAACGTGTTCTATATTTGAAATTGAGCGACAATAAAAGACCGTTTTCCCGCCAAAATTCGATTAGCGAGGCACAGCGGGACAAAGGAAGTCGTTTATTCGGGGGGCGGTTTTAAAATTGATTTTGGAAGTGGGGCGTAGCTCATAGGTGAATGGAACCGTGGTTCTTGGTTTAAATAGAGTTTAATGTCAAATTTCTGTAGGTTATTCTTTTTTTTGTCAAACAGTAGGCACTCTACTTTACAATACCTATATTTAATTAAAAATATAATGAGATCCGTCGCAAAAAAAAGTAAGAATCAAGAAAGAATACAGTAAAATTAATGATATTTTTATCGTCTAAGATTTTTCTTAAATACCTAGAAGAAAACTGAATAATATTTTTGAGAACTTTGTAGCATTAAAACAATAAATTATAATTATTAAACCACAAAAATAGTTATAAAAATACAATGGTTTGAGTTTTTTCTTGTCAGATGAAAGAAAGTTTTAATAAAATAAATATTATTTTTAAATTAAGACAACAACGTGAACCTTTCATATCTAACATACTCAATCGTAGGATGAAGAGATGAGAGAAATACATTATTATGACGTGTGTTCTATATTAAGCTCCATGGGCAAGATCAACGCCATCTTAAAAATAAATGACCTCTAAATGTGTCTATATAAAGACCTCTTTGCACTATCATCAATCAAAACAATATTGATAAACGATATTGACGCTCTATTTAACCTCCCAACGCTACCGGCCACTTGTAACTTTCACAACATTTAATCATCATACAGTAGGGTACAAAAGATCCCGTAGTGTTTGTTATAGGAGGGTACTATAGTTAACCCTCTGTGTACGTACCTTTTACGTTGAGAGGGTATACAAACTCTTAGGTCGATCGGTGAAGAGTGATCAAAATATGTAGCTCATTGATTAGAAGATGTTTTTATGTTTGTTTTCTTGTTCGAGGGGTGATAAAATATATATTGTTATTAGCCGTCGCCCGTGGCTCTACCCGCGTGGATGTCGTCTTTTTTGTACTAACCAAGGAGGCAAACAAGCATACGGCACGCCTGATGTTAAGCAGTTACCGTAGCCTATGGACCCTTGCAACACCAGGGGTATTACTCGCGCGTTGTTGACCCTGTAAAAACTTATAACTCCTTTCTTGAAGTCTCTGGTTATCACGATCAAAATAATTTATTTTATTTATTTATTTAAAACTTTTGCACATAATATAAATTGTACAACGGCGGACTTAACGCCTTAAGGCATTTTCTACCAGTCAACCTTTAGGGGTGCAGAGATAAAATATGGTAGGTGCATTTATTCATGATATGAAATGAGTCTTGTATATCTAATAATAATAATCTATATCCTTTTCAAATATTATCAAGATTAGTTCAGCAAGATTAGTTTGGTCGAGAAATTCTTACAGACAGACAATTATTATATTATTATAGTACAGAAGTCAGCCCAATTCTGAACGTAAGTTTAGTTTTTAGCTTCTCATAATTCCTTCTCAACAAATGTCTTATTTTTTTAATTTGACCGATTTACAAAAAAATAAAAAGACACACATAGGTACACACATACCTACACACTGATCGACCAAAAAATATAGGTACATAACTTTAACTTTCTTGCTTTTCGAAAGGTGTGTGGCATTGTACCTTACCTTATATTTTTCAGAACCCTCAAATGACTTGCAAGTCGTAGAGGAAGCGCAAGTCAGTGGCGGGAAACGCTACAAGATTAATATGCCTAAGTCAAACCGCCATAACGCTGGCTCATCGTCTATATCGGCTTAATTAAGTTGGGCCCTTCAGTTGCCATGCAACGCCATATTTGTGTCTAAAAATTAAAAGAGTTCCAATTACTATTACATTATAATATGTGTTCTTGTTTCAAACTTCTAACACTGGCACGAAAATTAGATGTTTGAATCATTACATTTCTTTTTCTACCAGAAATAATAAGTTTGCAGTAAAATAAGTATTTTACTATTAGAATTTTTTTCTACAATTATTTGAAAATGGAAAGGAACTTTATTGTTTCTGGTTATAACTAAAAATCCACCAGTGTGTGTTTGTTACCAAAGTTTGTGAGAATGAGTGGATATATGTAAGGATGTTTGTTACTCTTTCACGTAAAAACTACTGAACGGATCTGGATCAAATTTAGCATAGAGTTAGATTATAGTCTGGAATAGCGAATGGCAACTTTTTATTGCGATACCCGACATCAACGCGTGCAACAGCTAGTAAAACATAAAAATAAGACAAAACATAGTCACACGTACACTAGACAGTAAATGTATCGCTTTATAATAATCGATAAAAAGTTATTATAAAGCTGTAGATAGGTTCGAACGCCATACATTCAGTGAGACAAGCTCATCTCGGCAAATGACAGATGGTATGGTGGATCGCCCTAACGTAGCCGGCGGGCAAACAGACGGCGACGTAGCCTACATCAAGAATAAAAAAAATATATTTCGTTTATGTTGAATTTGCGAAATATGTTTTTTATTATATTAAAGCTGTTGCCTGAGGCTATGCTGGCATGTTGTTAAATTATAACCTCAGTATGTCATTGTATTAGAGTAGCTTGAAGATTTTTTTGATGTAGCCTTAGTATTACTCGTTCAATTATCTAAGACTCTGTACGTACTCACTATACTGTTTGCATCAATCCAAACGCAATACAGTCGTGATGTACATAGATGCGGTACAGTCTCTAGCTGTCGATCTTAACATACTACGACTGCTCACCTTAAAATTACATGTGTATCGATAAGTAAAGTTGAGAAACTCGATAGATACGTTTTCCTGTAGATATTTTCATGTAGCTGCGTCGTTTTACCTTAACAGGCCAGTAGAACACAATAAGTACCTACATATTTTTTTACAACAGTGGTTAAGACTTGTGCACTGGACACTAAGCAAGTGATACTTCTGGTATTGCAAGCGTCCATAGGCTACGGTAATTGCTTAATATTAGGCGGGCCGTATGCTTGTTTGCCACATAAGTAGTATAAAAAAAACACACCAGTCTATGGCAAAACAGTCACATCCAAAAACTGTAGAGTATGTAAGTACCACCGTTTACCCGTTTACCGTTTTTCTATCAACATATTAACAAGAGGAAAGGTGAGAGAAGAGCTAGTAAAGAAATAAATTGTTTTTTAAATTAAAACTATAACTAGTTTGTAATATCGTGGAAACATCTAGACTAAATCTTTTAGAAGAGCTTCAAAACTAAACGTAGTGTTAGCTCTGTGTACCGGTCCTTGAGAGTGGTGTTAAGTGTCCCGGTCACTTGCTCTCCCCGCTGCAAACATTCTCCACGACCCTCCATGTTTGCGCAGAATAAACGGTTTTTCTACCCCTACTAAATGTGTTTGAAGAAACAGTTCGGTAATTTTAAACGTGAGTTTAGTTCGAGTTTTAAATAAATTAGATGTTACCTTTCAGAAGAACATCCACTATTTTAAGCTCTCTTCTTACTATCACTTGACTGCCTTGGTGGTCCAGTGGCCGCAGTAAGCGCCTGCTGTGCAAGAGGTTGGGTGTTCGATTCCCACACAGGACAAAACTTTGTGTGATCCACAGAGTGATCCAAGAGTTGTTTTGAGTCTGGGTGTAATTTGTGTCCGTTAATTGTATGTTTGTAAGGTTCCCCGCGACACAGAGCTTCTCTAGTGCGGAAGATGTATTGACAAAAAAAATCCAACGACTTTACTGATATTTTCATGTTGCCATTTTGAAAATAGAATGAAAATTAATTTTA
Source organism: Trisateles emortualis (assembly GCA_947095525.1). Lineage (NCBI taxonomy): Eukaryota > Metazoa > Arthropoda > Insecta > Lepidoptera > Erebidae > Trisateles > Trisateles emortualis. Next base: position 10,568,886 of record OX352750.1, read on the forward strand.
GTCGAAATTAGTATTAGGACAAGAGTATATTTTACCATCATAATACATTTTGCAGCATCACATGACCATAAAGCTAGCATATTTTTGGGTAAAGGAATAATATAGGTAGGCATTGTCTTCCAAAGTGGCAATGTTGCAAGTCTTCGGGGCGCGTTTCTAGTAGGTAAAAATGCGAAGAAGTTTTATGGCTTTAGTGCATTTGCTTAGGTATAAAATTTTTACTAAAACGTCTTGTGCAGCGCGTTACGGCCTAAACCCTCTTTAAATTTACGTTTCATATATACATATTAGTATGTAGTAGGTGTCTACTTTTTCGTTACACACATAAAGTATAGGTTTATCAAAAAGTTATTTCACAGGCAATTTTCGTCTCATCTCCAACGTCTATCGAGTTTTCGCAAACCTTTGGTACGGTACTCTCTCCCTACGCCATAAGTAATTGTTTTTGCGGCTAATTCTTTCTGTTCCCATTTCTTTGGGGGCCGCTCTACTTGAAATTACATTTTTATTTGGTTAAACCCACGCAGGGTGGCACGATTGCTTTTTGATAAGTCAATTTTAAATTAAAAGGGTTTTTTTAGTTAGTTATGGGGACCCATGCGGACAAAAATGAAATGACTATTTTTTTTATAATACACAATAAATACCGTTGTTACTTACATAAATTTCAAACGTAGTCATACGACCCGCCTTATGGTAAGTAGTTACCGTAGCCTTAGGACGCTGACATCACTTGAGAGTTGCCGATACAAAAAATATATCCTGAAATAGTAAAGTGTTTTTTTACACACGCATTCCTAAATTAGCAAAGGAATACAAACTCACTGCTATGTGTAGGTATTTGGTTATAGTTTTACTCGTTTGTACTTATAGTGTTCTACTTCTCTGTTAAAGAACCTGTATTTTAACATTAAGGAACGTTGCGTAAGTTTAAAATAGTTAGTTAATACATTTTTTTTGTCAACAGCGGACTCGCTGCTAGGCTCAGGAACTGATGAAGAGGAGGAGGATGAGTCCAGAGCTGCCAATAACTCCAGCAGTCCTGCACATGCGCCACATCCTGCATTACACTCCGACCTTTCGCATAACGGAGACGCCAAGCCTCATGACGATTCAGAAGACCAGGTTTGTATTGTACTCTTCTTTTTCCTGGTGTCGATTTGAGTACCTATCTAAATTGTACATGTCCAGAATTTTGCTTCCTCTATGGGGTTATTAGAGGCCTCTTAGAGTGGAGCTGGTAGGGTACAAAGAATCGGACAGAAGAATAAAACATTGTTTGTGGGTCACTTCCACATTCGCACCCTTTAGTATCAAACTTGAATTAGAAGTAATGAAATAATATATCCTAAGCAGACCACGTCACCCTCTATCCACATAAAATTGGTAACATCCAACCTCACGATTATAAAGAGGGTGAGCAGATCGACTTGTATATTCATAGCATCGTAATGCGATCAGCTATCCCCTTCAAATATAAAGATGATCGAAATGCTATGATGCAATATTTTGAAAACTCCGAAAAGGAACTACTTGAATTCGACACCAACCTTTTTAGGGCCTTTAGTTTTGTTTCATAGGTTTTGCAGAACACACTGCCCATGTTCTGCCAACTAAGTTTCATAGAAGATTTTACTGATAATTACTGTATTTGGTTAATCTGCATAGTCATGACACAAGCAGTGTAAGTTGGCCTCTCTTTTTGTCCATCCCCGCCCGGGGATGCGAAGCGGAAATGTCGGACTCTCCAACCTAAAGGTGATAGGCAGCCGGCATACCGACTAAAACTCCCCTGTGCACCTACACCCGCCTTCGCGGGTGGTACACTGGAACCTGATATGACGTCAGTGGTAGTGTAGGTTGGCCTCTAACAAGGTAGACCGAGGACTTGGTGGTAGGCAGCCGATAGAAAAAGTCAGCTCCATAAATCCTTTTGGGAGACCTGTAACAAGCAGTGGTCGTCTTTTGGCTGAGATAGATTATGTACCTATATAGTTTGAAAGAAAGCCTAATAAAATAAATGTACCTACTACTGCCTCTTGATTATGAAATCCATTTATGTCGACCATCCCGCCTGTTTAGTTACACGGCGATACCTCATAGTCGCATTCAGTTATTCTTCTTTCCATCGCAGGGTTCGTTGGACGGAGATCCGGAGACGAGAGATTCACAAGCAGAAAACAAGTCCCCGGACGATGGCAATGGGGGCTCCAAGCGAAGGGGCCCCAGGACGACGATAAAGGCGAAGCAGCTGGAAATATTGAAGTCGGCTTTTTCGCAGACGCCGAAACCAACGCGGCACATACGAGAACAGCTTGCGAAAGAGACGGGACTACCCATGAGAGTAATACAGGTCAGTGATGGACAATTTTACTAAGCGTAGAAGGTACTTAAATATCTTCTGTTATCGATTCACGTGTATTGCTGATTATTAATGGTTTAGTGTTTTTGAAGTTAAAACTTGTTTAGGCGCGTTGAGCACTTTTTGGGTAAACAAAAATCATGGACCTCACGTCTACGTCATCAAACGCTTTCCATATTCAAAAATAATAATCTAATAGTTCGACGATACAATTCACAAGTTACTTAATTTTCACTTCTATCGACAGTCGCCAAAGACTGCCCCGCATTTAAAAAAAATATAAAGTACATTATATTATTGTAAGAGTCGAATGTAAAACTGAATAAAATAATGCCTTATGTAATCTTAACAAACGACAGTTTAAGGTATCGAAGGTTTTACTGAAGCCTGATAATATCATAACCTATTCTATAACAAAGTAATTTCACATTATAATATCCTATACACAGAATGATTATTTTTTTCTATTTAGTAGTGGTCATTTGCCTAAGAATATAACCAAGACCGTAATCAATGATCGTTTCTTCAATACACGGGATATAGAAAATTATTAACATTAAATCAGCGTTACCTAAGACCTTGTGATATCGATTCGCTGATATGAACTAAAGAAAATATACTACGTTACAAGGACAGAAAGAAATCAAATTACCGTGTTACTTAATCTTGTAATTGCTTATGCAAGTTTGTGAAGCTAAACTAAAATTAATTATAAATATGCATTGTGTTTATTTGTGCCAGTATTTTATACCAAAACGGAACAATGAATCGGTTCGATACTTTGGAGATAGATGGATAATATAAATAGAAAGCGTCATAGGTTTTTTTATTAACGAGATTAAGAAATAATGTCGCTATAAACTTACGTCAAATTTCATACATTTGCTTGATTTTTCGACTACCGTTTTTGCCACTTGCCTAGAGGAGCAGATCTAATAACAGTATATTTGAAACTAGCGCAAAATTTAATAGGAAAGCATAAGTGCATCAAAAATAGGGTAGCTATATATCCTTGAAGTAACTTTAAGAAGGACTCGTAGCTTTTGCAATTAGCACGTTAGATACAGGAACATTTTTGCTTAATAATCTTCAGAAATAACGTTATTTTCCTCACTGATTTGTATTACGAGATAAACAAACAGTAGTAGCCACGGTTAACTATACACAATTCATGCAACAGTAGTGTGAAATTACTTTATAAAAGATTCGATTAGTTCATCTACTGCTTTCGATCAACTTTAAATAGTGCAATAAAATTGACAGTAGGGGGCGTAGGCCTTTATTAAACCGCGAATTTCGAATTACCCAGATAATACGTAGTGACGGTACTTATATATGGGAAATTATAAGTCTAGCCACAAAAATATTTATTGGACACGTGATTAAACTTCTAATTTTATTACTAAGCAACGGGAAAATGACATAGCCTCTAATAAACTAATTCGTCTTTTTTACAACGCCCGCTAAATATTCTATAGAAAGCGTCAAGTAAAGATCATCAATTATTGTGACTTGTCCTTCTTATTTATGCATTACCACCTAATTTACTAACTCGGCCACGGATTTTACATCTCGTCACCATTTTACGTTTTACAGCTTCTACGCAATGTCCTCAAAAAAATATAATTCAAGCTTCTACAGAAAGCACCATTTATTATAACTTAGCATGTAAAATAATACATCATATTCTTTTATCGTGAAATAAGATACTGTAAATTCTAGCCCTGCGACTAAATTAATAGGTGGGCGACTAAATTACTAAGTGACCGACTAGAAAGTCATGCATTTGAATATTATTATATATTCATGCATTTGCTACCAGAAACGAGATGCTATCAGACAAGTAGGTTAGGTTAGGTTAGAACTGTGACCCTAACAACGCGCGAGCCGAGCGAGCGAAGCGAGCGTGCCGCGGCAGCGGCCGGCGAAGCGCTAATTTTTATAAATTGTGTTCGCCCTCAGTTTTTAGCTCACTTAGTATTTCTGTACCCCATATACAGTATTTCTGTGCGCCATATTCAGTAATGTTGGCACCCATAAATTGAATTTGTGTTTGCCCTTAGTTTGTCACTCACTTAGTATTTCTGTACGCCATATTCAGTAATTTGGACACCCATAAATTGAATTTATAGTCGCTCGTTTAAATACTAGCCCTTTTCATATGTTTCTATTATTTCTATAAGTAAAATGATGGTTATTCAATAAACAAATTGATTTTTCAAAAATAAAGTCTTTTATTTTGTATCTCCTCAATAGCTTCTGATAATATTAGTGGCCAATATACCGACTATTTGATGACATTTTTAGCAAAATTTTGACTATCGATTTATATGGGATGAGTTACATTTTAAACGTACTCAGTTAAAAAGTTAGATGCTAAATAAATATATATTTTGATGTCATTTAATAGTATTTTAGAAGTTTACTATTAGAATGCATGCTACAAATTTAGATGCTAAAAAATAATCATTATGCTGAATAGTATTTAGAGTGGTTCACATAGAAGATAACTAGTGGCTAAGATAGTATTATTTTGATGCTCGTTAATTGTGGCTGACTTAGTAATTTAGAAGGCAACATACATTTTTGGGGGCGAATAATGATACTAAAAAGAAGCCTGTTTAATTAGCACCCCTTATATATGTCTATATTATATATTTATACCATCTGATCTTATTAAACACTTCGTCTGTATAAAAGATAGATCGATTTCTATCAGTCGCATGATTAAATCGACTTTTTACCTTTATGTAAAATTCTATAGGATACATTTGACATAAAAGTAGCTTCAAAATTGAGTATGAAATTATTTATATTGTTAGACGATGAATTAGATTTACAGAATTCTAATACCATGCAATCCAACATAATATTTCTAAGAATTAAACTTAATAAGATGACAGATCAATAGTAGGAAGTGCAGAAAAAATATAAAAGTATGTAAAGTGGTAAAAGAAAAAAAATACGTATGTATCTATTTCATTTAAAAAGTATTATGCGCATAAACTGCATAAAAAAAAAAGTCGAGACTTCGACATAAAATTGATTCGTACCAAACCTCTATTGATCACACACACAACCTTCGTACAGTAACCGTTACAAATGGCCGATGCTTCATCATGGCGGGCTTTCGGTACGTTCGCAAATTGAATATCGCGCGCGCATCCGTCCAGGAACGCCCGTGCCGACGTGACAAATATCCTAATTAACGAACACGCTATAAACGCAATATTGTGACGGAGCTTTTGAATGCCTTTCTGAATATGATGTGGTTATGATTATATCATCTACGTAGGTAATGTAAACATTAAAAATACAAAATATTGATAAAAAACCTTTTGATTGGAGTTTTTTTGGCATGATTCGGTAAAACAATTATGATATCGTTACCAGATTGTTGAAATTAGTAAGTTATGACAATATTGTACGCAATGTTTTTATTTGCTAGTAGCTAGCCAATGAGTCCATGTAAATGTTTATCTATTTAGTCGAAAGTATTTAGGTTCCTTAAATAAATTCGCAAAATTATAAACGAATATTATACTAATCTATGCCCTAAACGGGAACGCGTTACATCATGGCGATTCCCGAAATTCAAACCTAATCTAACACATGGAATCAGGCGATTCTCCACACCGTGAGCAACAGATGTCTGTTAAAAGATCCGTCCGTCTGTCCGTCACGCTTTTTGCGTACCTTCCTCTTTGTTTCAGTTTTTGTTGCACCCGGTTTCCGAACGAAAAAACTTTACTTTTTACCGTCGTCTAGCGGTCTGTTTGTAAACGTAGTGGGTACTGTACTAAAGTGAACTATCGAGGTTTCGTCACCGTTGCGTCTTGATATTGGGGTAATTAACGAAACCAAAAAAATGTCTGTCTTAACATTCAAGTTGCAAATGTTTGGTAATTCTAATATTGTCTCCGTAAGCAACAAATAATTACTGGAGACTTTGCGTAGTATTATTTAAACAACTGTTCATTTTAGTTTATAAGTGATTAATAAAAGATGTAGTATAATAGTTTCGAGATTTGCAACATTATATTAAACATTTTACTTATAATAAAAAATGGGCTTGCCAATACCTACTTAGCTTATCTAGCTCATATTTAGAATGAAGCAGCAATGACGTGAAAGTCAACAATAGAGAAGGATTAAGTATCAGTATTTTAAAGTTCATCAAAAAGCGTTTTATCATCTCATCTATGCCGAAAGACGTTTATTGCTCGACAGAGGTGGAGTACCCCTCCAAGACCGAATCTTGACCCAAACCATGTTCATCTGCTTCCCACAACCTTTACTACGTCTCAAAAGTGTTTACCTGTACAATAATCTGTACTGTTACAGAATAAACATCTCACAAACAAATAAAAATTCAACTTCATTGAAAATTAAGACATCAATGGAATACCATAAAGTCGTAAAGTGATAAATATTTGTGTACAAAATATTTACGGCACCAAAGAATTCGAGTAACAATATGTTCACAATAACAAAAACAATGTCAAGTATGTTAAGTGGGATCATAAACAACATTTTTTGTCCTCGCTCGTCAAGTCTCGCCAGATCGCGCGTGTCAAATGTTTGTGCCACCGCCACCACATGTGCGTAAACGCATAACTGTAAAATGACTTTTTTTTTAAACGGGACTTAACTAGTTAACACCAGGCCGTGTGAAATTCCATTTGAAAACACCGCTCACATTTCCGAAGTAAAATCAATTTTCTATCGTATTTATTACCCAGTGATGTTTCATCAGTTACAAGATTATGCAGAAAATCCTATGAAATTAGGTAATTTTGATGAAAAATTACCACCTAATGGGTTCCTATTTTTTGCGTAAGTAAAATGATTGGATAGTTAAACGCTTTTACAACTTTAGAAACTGATTAACTATCTATTGCTTTTGCATTTACAGTATCTAATATTCATTTTGAAGGCAACATCATGGTATTTTATTGTCGTATAAAATCCGAGAACGATGATTTTTGTTTTCCTTATTTAACAATTATTAGTCATAAAGATGTTTCCTAGAGCTCGAATGTTACCTTACAACATTCCGTAGGTGCGTTGCTTGAAAGCATTCCACATTACCTAGCCATAACATTGTTATAGTACGTTTCAGCTTCACTTCCTATAATAGGAAAAGGTATGTTCCGTCTTAAGATTATCCATTCTTTAACCACAATATCATCTGTTTTAAGTATATTTTGGTACTACTAAATTATGATGAACCAGACATTAGGTCGTCGTATATGCAGGAAGGAAACTAAATCAAAATAACTCTAGCAATCTCGCTGTCACTCTACCTCGACGTAAGTGTCATCCAACCGCGAAACGAAAAAAAAGTAGAGATATTTTAATAAGTTCATATATCGTAATTTCTTTAGCGTGACGGCCCTGTCGCCGCTCGACGCGCCCTTATTGGCTCATATTTTATTTTGACAGCTCATAGTTTGTCTAACCAGGGCTGTCGGCGACGAGTCTTCACTTAGTTTATGAAAATATAAATTCAAAACCTTATGTGTAGGATATTTGTTTGTGAAAAATAATTTGAATTTTGCGAATCTTTTTGCTTGTTACATCATTAATAATCATTTCATCCTCGTGACTGGTTCTGTAAGGCTATTATTATTGCAGCAAATTAATTTAAAATATTAATGTATTAATCATATTATAGATATTTTAAACACTTTCAAATCTTAGTAGTAGGTACCGAATCACAGTATGGCAGTTTCCGAATTAAAAGTTATTTTTTTAACTAATATCATTAATATTTGTTATTTTGGTGCACTGTATTGTGTAAAAGTACAATATAATCGTGTAAAGTTTGTTTCAGTTTAGTTTAAATGTTTTTAATGTAGAAGTGCGAAGCGAAAACCGCCAACTCTGACTAAAAATTTTGGCGAAAACATAATTTGCTAAAATCTTCTATACCAAGCGAGATTAGCATACCGATGAACATGAACATCTTGAGTGCTAATGCGACTCGGCTTCAGAGAAAAAAATCGAAAAAGAAAAAAAGTATATTGTGCTGGCTGTACAAGGTTCAAAATAGCTTCAAACAATGCGGCTTCTATCATTACTATACATATCTAATATCAAATTATTAATTAATCTGATAATAACATAATTATTCATTACCTTGTGTTTCTGCACAAAAAAGTTAGTATTTTCAAATATTCACTACTAAGAAACAATGATTTTTGTCCCACAGGAGTTCTACTCTATCGTTTTAAATTATAAATACTAACTTATTCTGAAATAAAAGGCACATGTCCGAAAAATTGGCCCTATGCCATACTGTGCTATTGCTATATTTAAATGTTCATACTGAAATGATTATATGTGTTTTATAATTTATTGGGCTTTACTTTTTCAGAGAGGTATTAAATGTTTTGATAATATTTCTGTCCCCATTGTCTTTTTCTTGCAGGCACTAACATGTTTTATTTTACCTTAATATGTGCCCAAGTACAATTCTGAGTAACCTTTTCTAGGTATGGTAAAAACAAAGTTATTAACAATAATAATATAATCAATCAAAACCACACAGGATCATTTTTCACTGCACGCCAGAATTCGCCCGATGACATTTCATCATAAAACCGACCGCACACGTAACAGAATTTAAAAAATAACAAATTAAGTACCTCGAGCACATTAACTCACCAATTATTCAACTACTACATACAACGTCATCAATATGTAGTTACAAATTACAAATTATTACCTGATTATTCAAGAATATTCAACGTGCTCGTCTCGAATTAGCATTTATAATTTCTGTACATCATTAATCATTATTAACTTGGTATTCACTGAGACAATTCCACAACCATTAATTGTGACAAAAATTAATATGCGGCATGTCTATTCGTATGTTTAACAAATGGGAATTGACAACATCTTTATATTTTCTTTAATTATTTTAATAGATACAGCTTGACAATTTAATCTGCTGTCAAATTCGTGACAAAACATTCACAATGTTTTCTGATTATGTATCGAACTGTATTTGCGCGGTCATGCATGTGACAGTGAAACAAATTTCACACTTTATAGTACAATAAATTATCAGTAAACATTTATTTAAATTATTTTTATGTACATTTTTTGTCAGTGCAAACTTATAGAAATTCATTGATGTTTTGCTGAAGTTCGTAGGTAAGTACTTCATAAACCTGCTTGAACTCGTTCATTTCTAGTTACCAAGCATGTTATTATTGATAGACGAGCATCGAGAAAGTAATTCCCACACGGAAGCTCGTGTCACCGGTTGATTGATAGCGCGCGCGATAAAAACAGTTTGTCAGCGAGTCGCGAACACGTTATTATGTCACCACCGGCTACCGATGTGACGCGTCCTGATTAATGTATGTCGTGTGTGGCAGCCTTAATGTGCTCATGTCTATGGACATTAATGTTGTCCGCGGTCAGGATCCACGTTCCCTTACAAAAGTTTACACAATTTGTCGTCGAACGAAGCGACGGCGACGATTGATTAAAACGTTAGGTACCTATTTAATAATGAAAATGCGGAACAAATTGAATGTCGATATTCAAGTCTATAATAAAGTTGACTCCATTAAAAAGCTGATTAAAAAATGTACGGCACCGAAGATCTGAACTATTAGAATTGAATATTCAAATTATTATAAAAAGTGGTTGCTCTAAAGACGTCGAAGAATCGTCTTATTTTTGTTAATATGGCTTCAGTCAATTATGAAAGAGAAATCCAAGTAAACGTCAGTGTCGAAATCAGAGTTGAATGAGCCGTACATCGGCGGTCGCACGGCTGTATCTCATGTTTTAATATCCGTCGGCCACTTTGAACTGGCCCAAATACTATAACTTGCACGAGTTACGAGCCAAACGGGTAAACGCTTGTGTGACCGCGGCTTTACTGCCGAGCTGACCCGATCTTTCCCGATGTTTTACGACAGATTGTTCTTTAATTGATTGGTTGTTCTATAATTTATCTGTACAGTGAAGTGATGCATTCGGTTTTCACATACATTATTATTATTATGTCGAACACAATGGGTCGACATTTAGTTGTAGCTGAATGAAAAATGTTTTACACATTTCACATTAAGTTGCTTTCCATTAAAAAGCTGTAACATACGTTTATGACGGACATATAATATAAACTAAACAATAACATGATTCTAAGACATTTACTTAGGTACAACAAATACGCAGCACTTTTCTCATTATAATATTAATATTTTTAAACTGGCTCTGATCTTTATTTAACTCCGGTTAATGCGTATGTTTCACAAATCCCAATTTCCTTTATAGGACAAGTAGGCGTAACTTTGGATTAAGAATTTCGAAGTTTGTCGCAGCGAATGTCAGTGTACGTAAAATGTATACAGCTAACGATACCTTTTGGCGTATACAAGGTGCCGCCGTCGAATCCTCACTTGAATCTAAAAACGAAGACGGTAATGCAATAAATTCGTAATTTTAATCGTTATTATTAAAACAACGGCGTGGGATAAGCATGAGGTAACAATAAAATGTCTATTTTACGGTGTTATATCGTGTCAATTCTCGTAAACACGTCGGTGGTACGGCGCATAGCGGGATTTGCGTCAAAAGATGACGTTTACTGTGCTTATTGTGCATAAACGTTGTGATACTTCGTGGCTCCATCTTGCGGCCGCGGTGTTATGGCCGATTGCGCTCAGAAACAAGCCAGATATTGTTTTTTACGAAATTAAACTTCACTGCGGTGACTTTATTTATTGTTATATTTTACTAGTTATGTTATTATTTTTGTTGCTTTTATAACACCAATGTTTATTGCATTATATACAATTGTTTTATTTATTCTTGAAAAAATAGGACGGAGGTAGGTAATTATTTTTAGAACAGATTCTCCATGGAATATACCTATACCTAAATAGTTAATCAACTAAATTTACTTAGGTATTTTAAGTGGGTATTTACATTTTCTATTTAATTATAAGTAGGTAATAATATGTATTTAAATAATATCAAACACTTCAACTTATTCAGAATTCAATAACAATACAAAAGTAATAAAGGTACCGATATTATGATTTATGTAGCTACAGACAGAAGCACCTTACATTGTGCCGCAATGGCAGGTGCGGCACTACAAAAGACTATGACGAAAGCAATAAATTATTAATTATGAAAAAGGCCTTATAATACTTACACGTTCGCGAAAAAATTGTGAAAAAAAAAATTTCAAGAGCGGCGCCAAAAAATCCTTTGTCTAGCAGACGTCCTGCGGACACAGTGTGCGGTGGTGGACAAAGGGAAGTAAAGTTACCGACGCGGCGTGCACACTGGGACAAAGAGGCACCCCGTCAGGACAAAAAATGACATCATTTATTTTATTGCCCCGAGTGAGAATGTGCCACATTAATATTGCGTAGGCCTTAATGTTCCGATCGCCCTAGGCAGGTCATCACTCAATATGGCTCTTGTCTATAAAATAATGGTGTATACTTGTTTTTCTAGTATTCGAACGTTCGATTCACAAATCAAGTGTTATTATATAAATATGAGATATGAATTAGAGATTATTTACAATCTAGAGTCGTTTGCAATCGTTTGAAATTGCCGTTCTTTTAATTTTAATATTTTTATCGTGTCCGGTCTGAGTGATATAAAACAATAAAAATGTTAGGTTATTTTCTGTTATAAATCACTTTATTAAAAGCCTTTTTTATAATGTCAATTAGAACGTCTGATCTTTTTATTATCTTCTTGAATTTATTTAACAAATTCACAAATATGATTTCCTTAGATAAGTACTATTTTTAGTTATCAATGGATTTTTTTTGATTAGGATCTTTATAATTAATTATTATCAATACCTAAATAGTATTTCTCCTAATATCTTAACATCAAAATATAGATGGATAGTAATTGAAAATATGATTCATGACTATCAGAGACGCCCCAAAATGATCGTCAGCCACATCTCAATTCGCTCATATTATACCTAATACTGAAACAGGGTTGTCACGAAGTATTCTTATTGAAACCTCTATCTGTACCTATCATCGATATCGATGATAGGTACAGATTGATTTTTCGTTTATTTATTATTAAGCTAAATAATTTATATATTTCAGAAATCATCTGTATCCTTTGCAGTAGGTCAATATACTTAATAAATTGTTAACGACTCTAAACAAGTAAGCTTTATTCAAAGGCGACCAAAGGCTACGATTACTGCTAACCATCAGTAAGGCCTTATGCTTGTTTGCAATAGCGTTTGTATTATATCTTCTGGGTTTATACTGTTGTGATTCATGTGTCATGTTATATGGCAGCCCTGTAAGTAAACACGATATGCGCACGCGGCGTCATCCATCACGTTGGCCCACGACTTCATTGATTTATGACCACTGGCCGCCATCTTCCCATAGTAGCAGCCACCGACAACCTATAGCAAATTAATTATATACAATAGGTACTGGGTTTTATAAAAAATGTAATAATTTATAAACAAAAAACGGATACAAGATATTTTTATAGTTACAATGTGAATGTTGGTCATTTATACATGTCTGTGCTGTGCATCTTGTGATTCAGAAAATATGTCAAATAATTTAGTAGGTAGGTACTATAAACATTAAATGGAAGTAAATCGCATATTGCGACAGGTCTGTTGGGTTCAATATCATATTATGTACCAATTGCCATAGTAGGAACTGGCTTTCTCGCTGGTCAATTCACCACCGTGAGAGTCGATTCCCACACGAGACTAAACTGTATGATGCATTTCTGTTTTGAGTCTGATTATATGTTTGCTAAGTCCTCGGCGTCAACGCTCGTCTTTTAATAGTTCTTCTTATGACTATAGTCTTTTTTGATAAAAATAGAACACAAAATAATGGTAATGTTTGCTTCTTGTATAAATGTGACTAGTACAAAGAGCCTGCACCGCATGGCTAGGCACTTTCAGTATTACAATTGTATAGTAAATATTTGTAATCTTTGCAAGCACATTTGTTACCGTTGAAATAATGAAATAATTCAACAATTACACAAAAAAATATAATAGTTGTATGTTGAAATCGGTTTTTATTCAGTTCGTTGACCGTTTTTGTGCATTTTATCCTATTTGTCATTTTAGATGCGCTTAGGCACGTAATTTACTTTACGGTCTGCGGATCTAGTGACGTGACAATATTGGTATCGATACGGGTCACCTATTGTTGGTGTACTTCAGTTTTTATCGAGGAAAAAATATTTTTTTATCTATGTTTAATTTTAGTTGGCCTACCCACTGTGTGGCCCTGAAATCTGCTAAGCTTTGTCAAAATTTACATAAATTGGCAAAACAGGTATTTAGTCAATTTTAAAATAGAAACGACATGATCTAGATTTTATGGGTACACTAGCTACCGCTCGCTGCTTCGCTCGCCTGGTATGTCGATAAAAGTAGCCTGCACTCAGAAACCTTGTAGCTTCATTATTTTAGTGAACCCCTAAAACTTAACTTACAAACATTACTTCTTCATATAATATTAGTTGAATTCAAGGTAAGGGTTTTTTGGCTGTAGTTAATACATTTAGACAATCACATGCTTTCTACCAAATTCCCGCAAATCAATACTCACTGGTGTTTAACAAATTTTTCTCTATCACTGTCACGGTCGTGGTTGGTCGCACTCGAGCCCTCGAGGTCAGTTGTCTTCCGCATCATGACGTTCGACTCCTCTCATCGTCGACCTTTGTCCACCGCCACTTCTCACTTCCTGCAGCTGTTCATTCCGTGTGCAATCGCTAGTTTAACAATTGAAGGTGATTGACGGTTTCTTCAATTGATTATTATGAACTTCTTGGTTTGACTGTAAACATACTTAGTTATTTTTTTTATTTGTAGAAAGTCTTTACTAAAAATAATCTTATTCTAACTAGATCTAGGTATATAATAAATGCCTTTAATGTAGTTTCTAGTTGTTGGTGAACCTGGTTTGCTTAGATGGAGGTTTTGATTCAGATTCCCACCCAGGATAAGTCTTTGTCTTGTTTGTTCTGTGTATGTAATATAAAGTATGTATTTAGAAATATATAAGTATATTTGCCAGCTGTCTAGAGGCAGTACAGTACACACAGTACAGGCTTGGCCCTAGTTTGAGTTGCGATTGCGATTGCGATGTCTCATATTATCATTATTAAACTAGGTATTCTAATTTCTGGTATGGTGTTACTTTAAGTTTTCATAAATTTTATTGTATATACCAGTTTCTTGATAGCTTTTAACAGGAATAGCTTTATAGAAAATAGAAATGCCGTTATGAAATGTCCAGGCTCTATACCAGTAGTTAAAACCGGTAGCAACTTCTACATTAATTGAAATCCCGGGCGTGGTAGAACTTTTCGATCATAAAAACGTACGATACACTTTTATTGTGTAACAACAGCGAAACAATACCTTATCTGAAGCCGTTAAATATAAAACCTACAACACTAAAACGGACTTAGATAAAACGGCCATTTTGGAAAGCGTGACCAATGGCACGAGCGAACGTTATCAACATACAGCTGATAACAGACTGATTTATACATTCTCAATGGTGATTGGTGGAACGGCGACACACTCCTGCGCAGTTATCAGAAATTAAAAATGGAATCTCGTTAGTGAGAGAAATGGGTCGTGGTTTTATGTGACTGAGATGCCGTTAACCCATTTAAACTTTAATTCCTTAGACGTAATAACATTAGAAATGTCAATCAATATTCTCTTAGTCAAAATATTATTCATACATTCTTACATCCCTAAATTAATTTGAACCACGTGGTTACAGAATAAATTGCAATTTAAAAATAGATGCGTCATGGACGTCACAAAAATAACATAAACAAGTGGAAGTACATTTTGAGAACATCTAATTAACTAAAATAAGACAAGTCACAAATTACTCTTGTAAGATTACTGACACGGTGAATTTAGCGTCCCGGTGACGCGACATTGAGAACATACTTTTTAAGTTTTTAAAATTGAATAAATCTGCATAGGGAAACAGGTTGGCGGGTGGCGGGACAGATTGAAGTAATTTGACAGTTTTATTTTTTAATGGCTTGGGCTTAAAGATTTTTATAATAATTTAAATTATTAACTTAGAATAACTTTAAAATTAAATTTGAGCACTAGTTTTGTACCATTTTTAGCCAAAGGTATAAGTTTTTTAAACGCTTTTCATTGCAACTGTGCACTATAAGTGCGCAAGTTCAATAAAAAGCTCTTTTGTGTATGACATCTTAGGCAAGAAAATAAACAAGCTGCATTATTTGTAAAATCATGACAACCACAAAATAAGATGTTTATATGGACATTACTTATTATCGAAATGCAGCATTTTTATTATGATATTTTTATAACAACATCCCGTCCATTTTACATCTGTTGTTTGTGTGTATAAAACAAGTAAGAGTTTCTCGGGTTGTTCAATTTTGCGTGGAAACAATTTACTTTTACCTCGGCGAGCGCCACGCCAATTGGTTGTAGATGGCGCATGAGGTGCGCGCGCACACTGTGGTCTGTCTTCACCGACGCCATATTTACTCTCGTTCCTTTTTCGAAATTTCAACGTCTGCGTTTGTTTTAATGTTTTTACATCACATCGCGGCACGCTTCCGACGATTTTATTCATAACAAATTACCTTAACATCATTTCCTCTTGTAACATGATAAAACACTATAAAAATACACTGAATTATCGAATAAATTGCGGCATCGTCATCAATATTCCGCGATCCCCGCTAGGGTACCCAAAATTCGCGTTCACGTCCCACATGGTGCATGACACGATAAAGTTTATGGCGGAACGAAAAATGAAAACAAAAATACGGTCAGCACAACTGTTCGTGTATTATTGTTGGGTAGATTGTGTCGCTCCCTGTAGGGAGCCGACCGCCCGCGGCGTTTCTCTCAACGCTCTAAGCCCAAATTACTAGTTCACCTCAGTTGCTAGATTACACATCGGATTCTAGGTATTTCACTACGTCATGGCGCAACTAGTTCTGAGCTTAAACCTAAATTGGATTTGCTTTCTATATCTGTCGTGACTTCTACGTAGCTATCTAAAATTTAGGTAATACCTAAGTATATTTGTTTTGTGGTCGTAATGTCACGATCTGCAAATAAATAATTTATATATAAACTGTGATATAAACTCACAAGTTATTTAACCTCGATGAATTATGCGAATAACAGTTTTTGCTTATGGATTCGGTACTGTCGACTCATTAGCGATGGGGGGGCGCCTGCCGCAGGTAGGAACGGTGTTATTTATATTGAAGGCAAACAGAACAATGTCCAGCCCGATCACTTATTAATCATCTCTTTATTCAAGCCGGCTGGGTGATTCTGCTTCTTTTGTTCATAGAAAAGCGTATTAGATTGATAGTAAGCTATTATATTGTGTACATTATTGTTTGTGATATAGTAGGAGCATTTGTTTATTTTCACTAGAATGGGACAGAATTTTTACGATTATTACAAAATTTAAATGTTTACTGACTGTGCCGTGTGACAGAGATATGTGAATAGAAAAACGGCTGCAAAAGTGGTCTAGGTTTAAAGTTTTCTTCGAGAGTAGTCTTAAAATAAAAGAAAACCTGAAAACAGTTTTATCCATCGCTCAGAACTATCAAAATGCTGAATGACATTACTATAAATCTAGGTGTTGATAGTGTACGTTACCTATTTCTTGATTCTTTTCATGAAGTTGATGTACTGGAAAAAATAAAGTAGTAGAAACAAAGCAAGTAGAGAGAGAAACAAAACTTATCTCAAGGCCATATCAGATTTAATATTATGTCAATGATTTGAAATAAGTTTGCTATTGAAATAAAGTGTATATCTCAACTTGGATTGTACGTTTCGAATTATCTCAACTGTAGCACGGTGCAGGCGAACTTATTAAACTGGGATATCAAATTGTGCAGTACAGAATATGAATTTGAACGAATATCTATCCACTGTACACTTCCTGACATATCTGATATAAAGTCGCAAACTTTACGCAAAGAACAGTTCACATTCTGTAACCTCAAATCAATATATTATACACATCATTGCAAAAACATCAAAATGTGACGTCACCGTATAAACAGTTAATCCGTTCATAACTTTGGTGGTTAATACTAAGATTTTATGAGTTTCTAAAGCGTCAGTGTTAAGAGAATGGACCCTCGCTGCGGTGTATGTATGAAATATAGTGTTTAACACCATGCGGCTTGTTCGGTGGACGCCCCGCGGGGACAGTCCGCCGCGGCTGTACACTATCGTCACCCTACACAACGATCCTTTAGTATAAAACTTTCTTTCTGTAAATGTTATAAACCTATGTTTTTATGAAGTGTGCCATTATTGTCAAATTGTCGCGTTGATGTCATTTTATTGTCGTAATAGTTTATTGTAAATGTGTGGCATATTAAATTTATTCAGTTTGAGTTTAGAGTCGCTTTGAAATTTGGTGATCATGCTTATCTGGTGTTAGAACGAGAGAATAATAGGAACCATACACACAGGTCATTGTCTTGCATTCTTCCCCAAAGCATCCTTCATTGCATGTTGCGTGGTTTGCCACTGCCATTCTATATTTTTAGTGGCGTATCTTAATATCCTGTGATTGCAAGTAAAGGTACTATTTCGAACTAAGCTGCCAACGGCAACTGCTGACAACAGTGCAGCGACTGCATGACTGGTTAGATTTTCATTCTAACCAGTATTCTAAATTACTGGCCGCCTCCTAGTTGGTTGTGCAGTAATGCTGCATGTGCTGCCACTGTTAGAATTATTCGGGCTGTACGCTTCAAGTATTATTAAAAAGGATGTAGGTACCTATTAAGATATATTAATGTATGGGCGATTGGGAAAGAGTGACCCGAGTTGTTAGTCCTTCCCATTAGTTCCACCACTGTCTGTTGACGAACGAATGTGAACGAATCTGGTAGTGGACATTAGCTGACAACTAATTCGGCGTTTCTCATCGACCTAGTAGTGACCTTTATTAAATGATTGATGCTTTTATATATTTATACCTTCAATGATCCAATTATTATTATTTTATAGACATGTAGAGGGAAATAATAGCATTATTATTTTTTATGAACGTAAGGATAATGGGGTAACTGTTCTAATGATGTAGTTATGAATAAAATTTTAATCGTAGTAATATTTTTTTACCTATAAACCTTTTTTGTACGTTTGATATATTGGTGTGATTAAGTAATAAAGGTTATGAAGCAGCTACGCGGTCGAATAGTAACGGAACTGGTCAATTTGTGTACCATCTGACCATAGGTGAACACAAAAAAGGTTTTAACTACCTTCGTACACGATGTGTGAGGTATTGAGGAGTTAAACGCATTGGCTATGTTTTATAATGTTACTATAACAGGCTTTTACCTTGCCGTTCTTGTAAAGAGTTTTTTTTTCTTTTGTAAAAGGTATTATTTAAATTGTAACAAACCGCCTAGGGAAGTTCTATCTATATGCACACAAAATTTACAATAAAAGCAAGTAAAAACTACTAATGTATAATCCTGTGCTATTATGTGTCTTACAACTAACACTACCTTGGTAGTGTTGTGTTTTTGTTGCTTAAGTATTAGACGCTAAACTTAACCTCGTTGGTGAAGCCACTGGTCACTTGAAAGTCGCCACCAACATTCAACTGCTTACCATCAGACGGGACGTAGGTATGCTTATTTTTCACTCAAGGAGTATGAAAAAAAAACTAGTAGTCTATTTTAGCACACAGGAACTCAATTACACCACTGTAAGTAGTTAATTGGTTTTCTGTAAAATGCAATTCCTTCCCCAGACGGGTTTGCTTGCTTTGGTGCTTTACATCCCTTATACAAATAAAGACATTGATTGATTGATTATAAAAAATTGTCACTAAAGTGTTGTACCTAAGTACATTTTCCTTTCTTTTATAGCAAAAAAAAAATGCGCTACGATCTTTGGGGACTGCCGATAGAAGTGAAAACTAAGTAACTTGTAATCATATCGACGAGCTATTAGATTATTATTTTTGAATATGGAAAGCGTTCGGCGACGATGAAACGAGTTCCATGATTTTTGTTCACCTAAAAGTGCTTGACGCGCCTAAACACGTTTTTACTTTAAAAATAGAAACTAAATAAAGTTAGCTAACCATTACACGAGTCCATTGTTAATAAATAAATAAGGATCACTGCAACTCTACCTCATTTTGACACTAATTATATGCAAGTTTAATTTTATGAGTCAGCCTGCAATTTGCATCTAATTTAATACAGTTGTCGTGTATTTAGAACTTACGAATGTACTCATAATACGTTTGTAAATATATTCACCACTAAAGGTCCATCCACATGTAGCTTTGAATAAAAATGCAAGAGAATGATTGCTGATACGTTATGCTCCTCAGCGGATACTATTTGAGATGGCGGTCAATCTTAGCGTGATATGTACTTTCGAATTAAATTAAAAGAGCTATGTACTATACAAATAAGCAAGCCCGACTAGGGAAGGATCAGAAGACCACAGCAAATAATTACACACAGAGGTTTAAGCAGTTGTACTCCTTGAATACAGGGGTCCAGTACTCATTTAGGGATGCGTTTTTTTAAAGATACTATAGCTTTATTGTTAAACGTTTTTGGGTAGGCAAATCGCGAGAATGATTTTTTTTCGATCAATTATATAAAAACTAGATAATAAAGTTGGCATTTCATCGTAACATAAAAGAAGAATCACTATATATGCGTATTACGGACTCCGATATGGATAGACCTTAACCGTCCAGTGATTGTCTGAAGGCCAAATTTGTTTTGTCTAATACATCAAATGTCGAAATATTTATATATCAAAATGTCACGTTGAAACTTAATCAGGACAGTTAATCTGAAGAATATCGTTTGATTAGGTTATATGGCGACTAAATTAAAAAAAATAGATCATTTGTTCAATCTACTTCTTATGCTAATATCTTCTGAAATTAACATATTAATGTGAATATATAATTCTAAAGAAGATATATAGATTTGTTTTACACAATCTTGTATCACTGAAAATATAACTATATCCTGTAAGTCGGAAACTGCTTTAAAGGTTTTATATTAAACTAGCTGACCCAGCAAACTTCGTACCGCCATCTTGTTTTTTCTTTTAATTTTCTTCTATACCTACAAACCTTGTCCTGATAAAACCTATCGGTTGAATAGTCTAGGCTCTTGATCATTCGGTTAGCTAATTGGTTAGATTTTGATTCAATCATTTTCTTTCATCTTCATCGTTAATTGTTAAACGTCACAGTACCCGTGTTATGTGAAATACACTATAGGCATTGTAGTGTAGTTATACATGCCCAAATAAGTATGCTCCATAACAGTAACTCTCAAGTTATTGTCTACGTTGCCCTTTGTTTTATACATTAATAATACCTATTATATATTTTATTTATATATATTTTTTTTAAAGTCAACTCCTGCACTAGATAACTAGCTCTGTGTCGCGGGGGACTTTACAAACATACAATTAACGGACACAAATTACACCCAGACTTTGAACAACTCTTTGCGGGTCACACAAAGTTTTGTCCTGTGTGGGAATCAAACCCATAGGCGCATACTGCGGTCACTGGACCACCAAGGCAGTCATGATTACACTTTGAGCATGGGGGACCCAAGCAGTAGGTTTTATTTCCCCAACCTTCACACGTCTCATGGCGATCCTGCCAGGATGCTATCTCCGTATGAGGGAGCGGGACAGCTTTTATATTGCATTATGGTATACTGTAGATACTCCCAAACACATCACAAATTGAGAAGCAAAGATGGCATGTTTGTTTTGATAACCTACACACCTTACAAACACATAAATAATGAAAATATACCTTGCAATAATTAACTTAGTGCAATTAATAGTCCATAAACGTCTAAAACTATTATATTTTATAGGCGTCACCAACAAACAGGTAGGTCTGGATGGAGTAAATAATGGGAAATTGCAAAATTTTAATTAAAGGAATAGATAGGTGACATAAAAGACTATAAATTAAAATGATAGCTGTCATATAGTAATGAAATATGATGACATTTCGCTGAAATGAAATAGGAAAGTCTGGATTTGATAAAAGGTTTAATAAACATTTTCTCAACGTAGGTACAAATATTATTCACAGTAGTTGAAAAGAATGACAACCCTGAAGATAGGTAGACCGCCTAGCTAGGCGGGTAGACGGAAGGTGGACCGTAGCAGTCGCAGAATGGGTGTAATAAAAAAAATAGTAGTTTTGCTGTTTAAGTTTGTCTTATGTCTTGTCGGAAACAATGCGTTATGCGATTTTATGGAAGAAAAGAGCGCAAATCTTAATGTTTCATATTAAACATTATGATTTGCGCCATTTTCTTTCTTTCATTTTCTTTGATTATATAAATATCTATATCTAATAACTAAGAAATTATTATTAACTTATGTCAATAAATTAATAATAATTTCTTAAATTATAAACTACTTACATCTCTTTTTCAAAATGGCGGCTTAAAAATCATAACCTAACACTTAAAATTAAACCACAGATACAAGTTGAAACGGAAATAGATCGTCAATAGAACTAAATGGGATAGCAATAATTTAATTTATAAGAACTCGTACGTTTTAATGATTACACTTTTATTACCTACACTAAATGAAAGACACCAGTTTGGTGTTAATGTTTACAACGTAATAATTAAATTTATTACGAATTTGGTGATAAATGATTGGTCATTGGTGATAAAAATGCTACTGGTGTCAGTGAGAGTACGAATGAAAATCGGATAGATGGAGTCAATTTTTAATATTATTTTCCAGCTATAGTTATAGGTCTGCAACTTGTGAACTACAATAGGCTTTTTGTAAATAAATTTAATGTATTTTTATATTTTTTACACATATCATATTTGTAAATTAAAATGTAAGAAGATATAAAATAACAAAAGATGTAAACAAAATGGTTAATTAATAATGAAATTATCAAGTTTGCGAATCTTGATATTGCTGTCCCTTTCTTACTATGGCGTTACGGTAGTGTGACGTCATAAAACAACAGTGGTATCTTTGTATAATTATTAATATAAAATAGTTGTAACTTCGTACTTTTTCTAACAGTTTAAATTTTCGCCATAACTCTGGGTCTATAGGCATAGGCATTTTAACTTTGTCACATTAGTCGTACAAAAGAGAAGAAAGATGAAGAGAAGCTAAGTATAAATAGAAGACATGAAACTATTACACCACCAATCAATCTTCTAAAGTTGACTCGTGTCGACTTGTATCCGGTTTGCAACATACTAATTTTGCAAAACACGACCTATATTACAAAATAAAGTTATTGGCCTAATTTTGTTTCTAAATAAGGAAATATAATAATAATTTATATTCATAGAAAAACCTGACCTTATATATTATGATGTTAATAGAAACATCGATACTCAAAATCCGTTCATTAATCAATATTTTTGATGTTAGAGAATTGGATCAACCGTCAACGTTGGGTTGTGAATGTGTTTTCTGTGCAAATGCCGTGCGTAGGCGCAAGAGCGCGGCGAGATCAAAGAGTGCGCTCGCGCAGCGGGGCTAGCGCGCGAGCCTTAACAACGACGCTCTTGTTTTCTTCTCATGTTTTTTTATCGTGTTTTAAAGGTGCCATGTTACGCAAATGTGAATAGATTATGGTCTGCCGTTCTCTTATTATGGTTTTATTACCTACTATTGTTATCTATTTTTATTTTATAAAGTGTCTACTTTATAGGAATTGATTTTTGATGAATTACGTGCGAACACACATACAACACTTCAAATATCTTGGCTGTCATGAACGCCTATGACAAATGATATTAAGAGTCAGTACCGCTCATGTCAATTATTTTAAGGACCACTGCCGCTGCCCGTACTGACAGGACTAGACAGTAGTTTGTGTCCGTAATTTGTAGATATAGTCTGTAGAAGCTTTGGAACCACTATCTGTTCCGTGTAGAAATCGAAACAACATAGAGACGAGGATGGCAGTTCTCATCTTGGGCTAATTGGCATAAAGTTCAAATTGTTGGTATGGTTATTTTTTGTTTTGCACCATTTTCCACTAATAGTGCGAGGTTGGCTTGTATGTACGGTTAACTAGGCGCTCGACGAAAAAAAATAGTAATTAAGAAATCATTTACATCTAAAAATGACTTACATTTAGGTATAAGGTACCTATATTCATCAACCTCTTTCGTAAAATGATAAGAGTAAACTACGAAACAAGAAAACACAAAACAAATGCAACCTTATCTATAAAATTTGCCGTAAGCTCCCAAAATAGATCTAATTGTACAAAATTTCTTTTGAATTCGAAGCAAAAAGCAAACAAATCGTTGTTTTAATTGCTTGTAAAATGTACCGCGAATGAATGAATGAACGAATCGAGTTAACTAGTTAATGAGTGAACGAGACACGTGCGTGACTGACAAGTAATTAATTCAGACGATGAGCCGACAGCATATTTTGTAGACATTGTCCTTGAAAAGTGAATTGAGATTCACTTTTAGGAATCCGGCTGTAAAAAGGAACGTCTTTTGAAGGCTTGTGCATTTCTTTTTCTTTTTGCCAAATTTATGTGGGCTTTCTGAAGTACACAAAACCCTAGGGATTCGTCAGTTGATCGTCGAGAGTTCGCGATAAAATTTACCATCACGGTCTTTAGTTACAGTTTTTCTCTTTATCACTTCTTTGATAAACATACTTATTAACTGCTTTGAATAAAATATTAAAGGTTAAAGGTGTTCCGTGTCTCCCTTTTCCATTTCACTCTATCTTCGACATCCTCTAAAATCCTATACTTTATCGAATCCTTTAGCACATTCATGTCATATAAGTAATAATTATTACTAGTTGGTAAGCTCCTAATTAATTGTACCTAAAAATGTTTGTCGCCTAAGTTTCTTGCCCACTCTTCTCATTACTTAACCCTTATCAGCGTACTGGGCGTATGCAAATTGGCTGGCATGATTTTTGAAAATTTCCTTTCATTTATGCTGAACTTACTGACCTTCATGAAAATTACTTGGTAACCTAAATAAATAAATGAATTTAATATAATCACGATTCAAATTGTGTTCGAGTAAATAATACCTTTTACTGATTGCATGCTTTTACATAACATTATATATAACACCCTAGGGGTCACTCTTCGGCCTTCATATCCTAAACCGTGTCAATGGCACGCAATATTTAGGCGCAGCACACACCTGAGCGCATAGCGAATATAATGGCGAGTACACACGAGACATAATCGCCGTAACGCGCGATCTAGCCGTTACACAAGTTACAGATTAGTCCCGGCCGAGCACGCGACGCGCGGTAACACACCGTGAACTACACCACTAAAGCCTTATTTCTGAATTTTATTTTAAAAGTAGAAAAAACTATGGTAATACTTAATTGTCCATCAATTATCCACGTTGTAGTTGATTGCTTAATCTCTAATCAGGTTGCTAAATGATCAGTTAATTACAGAAGACGTATCAATTATTTTTTTCTATTTATGTGAGAGATTTGATTGCGCCGGGTTTTTCCACCCAGTTATGCCTATGAGCTTATTATGTCTACACAATACTAATGACTGCAGGTGCGGTCTAGTGTTTAAGGTAGTCATCTGGCCAAGGGACATTGGCTTGATCACTTGTTCGGGAGATGCCTCTTTGCCCAGCACATACTCGGTTCGCTTCTAACAATCTTGTCAGAAACTAATTTGTTTCAAATAAAATCCTATCTAGTCTCATAGTTTATTACAGAATATAAAAAGACAATGTACTTGGTGATAATAACAAATACAAGGCGACCACAAAATGCGGTCAGAAACACTAAACATTTTATTTTGCGACACAAGAAACGGTACACATTACTATTTTTCGCCTTTTCTAATAAATCTTTAGTGTTATTTTTATTTAACGACGCGGTTACTCCATCTCTTGTTGAAGGACTCTTATAATTTTATGACTTGAACAAAGTTCTAACTTTACTTTAACAAAAATAACTTAAGTTTTTCTAGATTAAAAATAACGAAATTAAAACGCGACTAGCTGTCTGGATCACGAGTTGAACCTACGAGAAATGAAATGCGAAACATTTACTAGTGCGATAACTTTATAATTGCAAAAGTTTTGTGTCATGACAATCATTGAAACGAAACTTAAAGTAAAGTTTCTTTACATACTAACTTTTGTTTGGTATAGTTAAATTTGAGCCACGTGTTTGGGTAGGCACCGGAAATCAGCAATAAAGTTGACTTTCTCCGTTGAAGCCAAAGAAATGCTGAATCTTAAAACTTGAAGGTTGTTTTCGTACATTTCAAATATCACGTTGTTAGCACTTATAAATCTGCCGTCGTGATTGCAACATTTTTTTAACTTGTAAACACCAATTAAAACAATAATTTATTTTGCCAACAGGTGTGGTTCCAAAACAAGAGATCGAAAGAACGTCGTCTGAAGCAGCTCACCTCAATGGGCCGAGGCCCGTTTTTCGGCTCATCCCGCAAGATGAGAGGGTTTCCAATGAATCTGTCTCCAGGAGGACTCGAAGAAGGACCACCGGGGTTTCCTTACTTCGCGACAGCAGATGGCAAGTTCGAATTTGGATATGGCCCGCCGTTCCACCATGATGCGCCATTCTTCCATCCGCCGCCGGCAATGCCGTTTAACCAGCCAGGTTGGTAGACATTTTTGTACAGATTTCGTATACTGAAAGAGCAATTTATATGGAAATATAGACCATTTTTCCAACAAGATTAGCAAGACAAATGACGAGTTTGCGCTTCTCAGAGTGTTGTGAGCTTTTAAGACTTCGTCACGATATATTCCATCAAGTTAATGTTTTCTATTACTTCAAATGAATGTGAATAGTCTAAGTTTAACGATGAAGAAACGATTGCGTTACTACTTGGACTTGATAGTTATAGCTACGCAATAAAATCTGTCTATAGAACCCTGAACTAATACAAATGGTGTCAGAATGGGTTATTTTAATGTGATCCGTGGACAGTAGCTGTTCTTCAACACATAAAACTAGGTATTTCAATGTCAAGCTCGATTTCAAATTTTCGTTATTGGAATCTGGCGTGCGCGTATATAATTTGCGAATCAGGGCCAAGTTCAAAACTAATGGTCAATTTTATCTAAATGTTTTAGACCATAAGTGGGTATTGTAATATATTGTTTAAAGCTATTTCCTAAAAATATAATCTTAGGCTGTATGGCTGATAAATTGATGACATCATCGGTCAGTTGTGCGTGCCAAAATGCAGATTTAATAAAGGCATTATAAATTATTCCAGCGTCATACTGCTAAAGACATAATTAAAGACGCTCGTATCGTCTTTATCTTAATTTTAAGTCTTAGTCTAACTAAAATCATAACCATGATGAACGCATGTACCAGGCATGTAGTAATGGGAGCAGGTCGTTTCGCAGGCGGCATGGAGACTCTTCCCGGCGGGGAGTTTCCTGATCAGTTCCCTCCACCGGAGCACCTCGTGCTACCTCGGCCTTCTTCGCCGGAGTTCACCTTCGGAGACGGTCCACCACCTTTGCATCCTGAAGGGCTGGTGTGGTAGCTCAAGCCGGAGCCGCGGGACTTCCACGACTGATGCGGCTCGACGGGCTATTAAGTGGACTATAAACAGTGTTTACTGTATTGATGGTGGTGAACAGGCAGTGTTTTGTGATTTTAGTTCGAATATAGTGTTTTGTTTCTTGCTTTTCAGCTTGTGTTTTTTATCT
The DNA here is from genome assembly GCA_947095525.1 of Trisateles emortualis. Classification (NCBI taxonomy): domain Eukaryota; kingdom Metazoa; phylum Arthropoda; class Insecta; order Lepidoptera; family Erebidae; genus Trisateles; species Trisateles emortualis. The sequence continues at coordinate 10,596,040 of OX352750.1, forward strand.
TAATGTTGGCAAAACCAGTTTCTGTTGTGTTGGTGCTATATTGTAGTTATTGCAAAGTACAGAGGGTCTGCTCTAACTTTAGATAAATTAATTGATAGTTATCGTTGTCATTTAGAATTCAGTAAGACATTTACCGTGTTTAGAAAGATTTTCGAATATGAATTCGACGACGATGAATTTTAGATGACAACGAAAACATTCAATAGTGAGTCTATCGCTCGTTTTCGTTGTCAGCTAGAGTCGACCCTCAGAAATTTGCGTTTTAAGAACTTTTAATTAAATATTAGTGTCAATTTAAGCTCAGGTTATATTATTAAATTAATACGCAGACTCATAATAGTCTACGTATAAATTATGTAACTTGATGACCTTGTCATCTGACAGGTCGCTTAAATAGATGACACTGACAGATCGATTTGTTATTTATTTACCGTTTGTAAATAAAATAAAATGTATAAATATATCCGACACGAAAAACACACGTTTGACCACAATTATTGGTTTTGCAAAACTTTGAGCCATTAAAGAATTATTCTTTGCCTTTAGTTAATAGTTAATGTTTATCTATGTGAATAAGCTGTGGCACTGTGAATAACTAGAATATAATTATGTACAGATAGCTATTGTAATAGATAATTTATTAAGTTAAATAGAAAGAATAATTTATTTACAATGGGTTTACTAAACATAATTTATATAATAATAATTTTGGTTCCTATACTAAGATAGACACAGTTCGAAGCATTTTTTTTGTATATTTAATATTATTAATCTTACACCTATATTAAGTACAATCTGTTAGAATAAACGTAGACACACAGACATAAATGTAAATATTTGATTTGTATATATATAAATGTATTGTCTAAGTTACTTGTACTTAATTAGGTACTTAATATAAATATCATTGTATGTACTTTAGCTAACCATTATATTTTTAAACACATTACTTTCATCACAATGAAATCATTAATAAAATAAAATCTACTTTATGTACAGAGGATATCTTAATTCTAACATCGAGGTAACGTGCTCGATTAGGTAAATGATGACCAACAAAATTGGGGTCATAAGCGATGATCAGGTCAGAGCCTGTAGACAAGAGGCATACCTAAACGATAGTCGAACCGAAAAGTCAAAAAAACAAATGTATGCGATTTGACGTAAGTCTGTGATTCAATGTCGTAAACTTACGTCAAATCCCACACATTTGCATTTTTGACTTTTCGATTCGACTATCGCTTATGCCACTTTATCTAGAGGGGCAAATCTACTAAGAGCTGGGCCGCCGCCGCGGCATACTTTTGGGCGACGTTAATTGGAGATAGATAAATTAACAGCAGAAAACTTCTTTCAAGAGTAGAGCAATGAGAAGAACTGGCAAGTAAATACTCTTAGGCAAAATAGTTTCAGAAGTATTGTTTGGAAAAATGTAAAATCCCGCGTTTTATTTACTACGTTACTCTTTTCTATCGACTCCTTTCTTTAGGAGTACTCTTTTAGTGCACTATTTATATGTTAATGTCCAAATCCGAAAACAAATTTAACTTTCATTTTCACTATGTAAGTTTTTAAAGCAAAGCTTACGGCACATATTGTTTTTCTTGATGAGCTTCCTTTTAACTTTTGGTAGCCAAATATTATACTGTCTTTGTTTTCCGCGCGAGAAAAACAGAGGTGGCATGAAACTTGCTTTACGTAACTTGCATCGTGTAAAATCCGCTTTATTGTTTAATTTTATTGTTTTGAGTAACATAATCATAATAAGTATGAAGTTTAACATATTTTTATTACAGACAAGTAACAAACATGTTTTAATACTTGATAAACGTGTTGTAAACAACAATGACACTTGTATGATATATGTTCTTGAAACGCGTTATTAGATTTTACTAAACCCATAATGTTTTATTCTAGAAATTTCTTTAGAGACGTCTCCTATAAAATTGTAAAAGTAAAATTAAATATTGATGTCGTAGTTTGTTTATTAGTAAAGAGAGCTTAAAAGTAAATTGGGGAATGATTACATTGAATATAATTTGTATTGAATAAACGAGAAATCTTCGAGAAATTTTGGTGATCAAAGTTTTTGGTATTTAAAATTGTTTTTTGGTGTTGACAAACACTTGTAAACAATCTTAAATTAGTTGAGATATTTCTGTATAAATACAATTTAAATTAAATCTACACATTTCATAACAATGCCAAAAACAATTTATTTTATCAACATGTAATTATTATATTTTTTGTATACATCAAAACAATACAGTTAAAACAATACTTTCATTTTGACATAGTCATAAAACGAATGACACATTTATTTGTAGCCGAGAATTTTTACATAAAGTAGCTTTTTTCACACATTGTAAATATCATTTTCGAGAAATTTTTCAAATGAATTTCCATACATTTAAGGGAACATCGTGTTTTAAGTAATAAAAAAAACTGTTCTCATTATGTTTGGAGTCACGACTGTTGTTCTTATCAGTATTGCAAATATATGGGCGTTACAATATGTAAACTTACTTAGTAACTGGAAGTTAAAGTTAATTAAACTTAGTTTACATTGTGGTGTACTAAGTAAAATGGCGCGAAACTTTAGTGGAGAGATATAAACTAACGGAACTAACTAAATAAAGTTTTATGTGAGATATTTGTGTTATATTTTGTTTTGAATATCTTAAAATATGTTGTATCAAAGATTGTCCTTAAACGCCTTTTACATTTGCAATTTTTAACAAATTCTCGTCGAGAGAAATAATTGCATGAGAGTTACTATTTTTCTCGATGAGAAAACACTAATACCCACTTAGTAACAGACTCATTGTGGAAAATGAGTCTTAACCGACAGTTAAAAACCCAATTTTGTAGCTATTATTGTTTAATTCGTCGAGAAAAACTGAGACGAGACGAAAATTGGCTTACAAAACTTTGTATAGTGTAAATGACGCTTATAATATTTTTGTAAATATGTATCGTTATGCCTTTTTCTTGCCGTATTTATATTAATATTTATTATAGCCGATAAAAAATCAACCTTGTGGAGTTATCGTAAAGTTGATTTTGTTTTGGCGTTATTACGAGAGCCTGAAAGACTTTCGTGACTACAAACACATTGAAAGCGGTGTTATAAACAGGATCACTAATATAAGTATGTATGTACTTTTAATGTAAGTGTTAATAATATTTGGTACATACTGTTGTCTATCTGTATTTAGCACTTAAACAAAAATATAATGGAATTGTCTGTAAGAATAAAATCTATTCAAAAATATATATTATTTTTGTTATTTTGCCTTCACTGTGTACTAAAAGCATTCCTAATTCCTCCTTTCTTCACGATCTTTTGTTTTTTAATTAGAATTCCCGCAATAGGGTACAAGCCATATGAGCAACAGTGCAGTTTCCCCTATAGGTCACTTATAAACGCTTATATACGTACCAACTCTGCATTTTTCACAAACGGATCGGTGAAGTGGATTTTATTATACACACATAAATGCTAGTTAGGGGATTCTACGCGGCAGTCTTACTGCAGCATTGCAAAACAGCAAATTGAATAAAAAAGAAAAACAGTAAATTGCAGGTAGGTACTTACTTATGTAGCAGTGCGAATCAACATCTAATAGATGGCAATTTTCATCGACCAAACTTGTTTAGGAGAGGTAGGACATCTTACAAGCATATAAGTGCCATTGGACGGACAGAACAGATCTCTACTTTACAGAAAACAAAGGAAAGTTTATGGTATTGGTATTGGTATGTCGGGCTGGTTTCCGCAACTCCGCGTTCAGTTCGCGTATTTTGCGTCCGGGTGGCTGGCAGAGCATTATTCCATCCACCCCAGCTCGTCGAGGAAGGCCAGCAGACTCTTGATCGCGTCGACCGCCTCCCGTAGGGTGCCTGGGCGGCCCAGGTACTTCTGCCTGTAAGTGGCGACTTCTGGGCAGTGCAGCAGCACATGCGCCGCCGTCTCATCTTCCCTCATGCAGGCTCTGCAGAGAGGGCTGTCAGTAACCCCTATAACAAAGAGGTGTTTATTAAAGGAACCGTGACCAGTGATAGCAGCAGTGACTTTACGCAGCTGCTATTTTGTTAGTCTCAGAACCTGTTTGGTGAAGCGACGATCCAACGTGGGGAGTGCTTCTTTCGTCTGCCTGCACTCGCTGTGGTTGACCCAGTGGCTGCAGTGTAACTCTATAGTGCGCTTCCTTCCTTAAGGAAAGTTTAATAAATGTAGTGATTTTCGACGATCACACAGAGGTGTAGGTATGACACCGATGTTTCGCTCACTATGTTGGGTCGTGGACAGTCCTGGTGGCAAGTCTATTGCTTACATTATATAAAACATGTATAGCAAAATTTCAGACTGTGCTGCTACTGAGAATTAAAAAAAAGACAACATTTTGCATGAATCGAACCAAAGATAGAAACGGCCGCAAAAAAAAACGCAAGCTTATTCCGCGTTAGCTACGAGAAAGTTAAATAATGCGAAATTTATACTATACCTTTTAATTAAAGTGGCAACAAGCTGGCCATATTTGCCGAAGGTATGAAATATAGATGATTTGGTAAATGTATGGTAGGACGTCTGCCGGCCAGATGTACCAACGACCTAAAGAAGTTATGCGTCCAACAGTCGCCTAATACAGACTGATAGCTAAACAAACAAAATCATTACTACAAATCCAATCCATAACTTACAAAACTTGTTCAGGTGGTTCACTGGCTCATGCTTCATGGGCTGTCAATGCGGTGTAACCCAAACAATGTCCCACCTCTGCACGCAAGAGGACTTGATGGCTGCCTCCGACAATGCAGTCAATGTAGCTGAATTTTAGGCCACAATAATATAAATTTAACAATGTTTGCCATCGAAACGCTAAGAAGAAAAAGCATCCCTTTAGCAGCTTTCAATTGAAATGTCCATTCATTTGGTCGCTACGATGCTACAGAAGCGTAGACATTTGCATTGCGCATATCAAAGAAGCGTCAAACATTATTTGTAAGGATATCATAGTAAAGCCCTAGACGCAGGACTAAAGGCTTTACATAAGACTCTCTCTATAAGTCGCGATATGTTTTTAGAAAACGGTCACACCAGAAAAATTACTGTAACAAGTTTTCATAACCTTACAGATATTATATCAATCTGCGGTTATTGCGTACTCATGTATAATTAGCATCATTAAATTATCACATAGAACTTACGTTTTATTATCGACTTATTCTTGTTCAAACTTCATTTCGTTGAGCTTATATCTGGATGTCGGCACCGGTTACGCGTTGTATTAATTCGTCGTATTATTTATTCAAAATACACGGACTTAACATGAGTTTCGAAGAACAACCTGACATACCAATATTAATACTTAGCTACAAGCCCTTTTAGCACACACAACACAACAGCAGCAACAAGGGTCAGCAGATCGCACGGTCACCGTAAAGAAGTACGTAAGTATCTACTACTTTTTTACACTACTTGGGTGGCTAACAAGCATACGGCCCGCCTTATGTTAAGCAGTTACCGAAGCATAAAGACGCTTGCAATACCAGAGGTATAACTTGCGTGTTGCTAACCCATTTTTTATACTAGGGCTTAAATATGGGAATGTCCTTGGGATAGGAATACGTTTCTTTCAAAACGCATCCCTAAATGAGCGCTGGAGACCTGTACCTGTATAGTTATTTGGCTGTGGTCTTCTATAAGGTGGAGGTCCTTCCCCAGTCGCTAGTATGGTTCCCTAACTTGTCGTAAATGTGAATTAGATGGATGGATTATTGTTTGGTATTTAATCACGCAAGAATGACTTAATGGATCTGGACGGATTTTGGAATAGAAACAGTATTTAGTCTGAAGTAGCACAGAGGCTAATTTTATCATGGAAAAATGGTCCCGTAGGTTAGATTTGTCTTTGCTATCGCAGGCAGAGCCCAGCTATTGACAATATAATATGTAGGTACTTTATTTTTCCTCAAAGCCGCTCAGCAAATTATATGACAGGAGGTAGAAATTAATCATACCGTAACCGTCTTATTGGATTAATGAATTGTGATCTTTATAACCTGACACTCGATGTTTAATATCTGTCATTAAAGTAAATGGAGCACGACTTCCGCACAGAAGACAGAAGTCAGGTGTCCAGCACTCATTTAAGGATGCATTTTTAACGTAAAGTTTTCCTATCCCAGGGATACTCCCTCACAAAACCCTAGAGTTAAGATTTTTGAATCGACAACATGCAAGTGATAACCTCATGTAATGCAAGTTTCTCCAGGCAACGGTAACTGCTTAACATCAAGCGGGCCGTTTATAAAAAAGCAAAATAACTTCACACAGTTTTTATAGAAAGAAAGAAATAAGAAAGAAAGATACATACCTATTTATTTTTTACTGAAACAAAATTACAATTATTATAACTTAATTAAGGTATAATAATTATCTTGTTATGAATAAAAATGGTCTAGCTCAGCTTGGTATCTGCTAAGCCGAATGGCGAAGCAGCAGCACTGGTATTCTGCTAATACCATAGTGACATACACGGACAGTAAGCTGTCTAGCTGTCTCAAGGTTATCCGTAACACAAAATCAAGGAAATAAAAGTTTTTGGGTCGGCAACACGCAAGTGCGTGACGACGCAGCTGGCAGCTACGTAGCCTATATATCGACTCTTAGATTACTAAAAGTATTAGTTGTGAGTTGTCACCCTAAAAAGGGAAAATTCTTGTGAAAAACCTTGAAAAATGTCCATTCCTTAAGGAGGCTACATAGTCGTCCTAAAAAGGTTTTGAATATTACATAAACACCTACAAAGTATAAAAATAGAAAATACATGTCTGTGTCTCGTTCCAGACTAGAACGAGAAAGAGCTTTCTTTGATGCCTTCAAGAAATAGCTACTACATAGTTATTACTCGACCGAAGAATAAATATCCATTTTAAAACAGGCTTGGAACTGTCTACTGTTTGGTATAAGTTAGGATATGACATTCACAATTTAGTTTCCGAAGAATTAATATTACAAACATTTATCTAAATTTAGACAAATTGATTTTAATTATGATTCTGATTGGTGCATATAAAAATAATATATTCCTTAGTTTTTACAAATCTGTCAATTAAGAGAACTCGTTAGCAAAATTGTTTATATTTACTTATCTAATATTAGCGACCCGTCGCTCAGTCTCGCTTCAGTTTTTTCTGTATTTTCTAAAATAATAATAATGATGTATTATACATATAAACCTTTTGAAATAATCTACATGATAGCGTACTTATACGGTTATGAAAATCTAAGTGGACAGATGGACAAACCAAGCGGCTAGTGACTCTTTTTTCATACTATGTAAGGATTCATTGAATGCTATAATAGTGCAACTGCACTAGTTGATAGGATTTAGAGTCCAGGGTCCGTTGGTATTGGGTATTATTGGAGTATTAGCTTGGAAAATGGCAAGCTATGTGTTGTTCTTTCGCGGTATATGCCTTCTGCTTGGGAACTATCATTATTGGCGAAACGCGTAGGTATATAGTACATAATATACCTCTGCCAACCAAAAAGGAGTGATGCTATGTTATATTTTGAGATTGACTGCCTTCGTGGTCCAGTGGCCGCAGTATACGCCTGCTGTGCACGAGGTTGAGGGTTCGATTCCCACACAGGACAAAACTTTGTGTGACCCAAAAAGAGTTGTTCCGAGTCTGGGTGTAATTTGTGTCCGTTAATTGTATGTTTGTAAAGTTCCCTGCGACACAGAGCTTGTTATCTAGTGCGGGAGTTGTCTTTTTAAAAATAAATAAATATATTTTACAATACAAGCTATAAAAACATCTGAATAACGATAGCCTTACATGTTTTAAGCGGCCATGGGCCTGCTCAGCATCAGGCAGCCCATCGCAGCATACTTACAGTAATATATACAGTAGTACCTACATAAAAAAACAAATTTTAATTAACACAAACGCTATACAATTTAATATGGTTAATTCAGCAGAATCGCGAATACAGGTAGGTACATATAGCATTCAGCAATCCCACGAGATAATAGGCTCGGATCAGAACAAACACAACAGTTCCAATTACGACTCGGTGGCCGACAGTTAATTCGGGCGTGTGAACACCCGGCTGTTGTCTACCAACTCTGTCGTTCGTACAAATTTCGCCCCGTTTCGCGAGTCCCATTTCGCCCCTCCCGCAATTCCAATTTTCCTTTATGTGCGACGCGAGATGGGTCGGTGCTTACCTTGGTGGTTACACTGTGCGCTGAGTAAATTTCGCCCTCGATTCTACTCGCGATAGCTGCCTGTCGGTTTCATGTAATGACAGTAGAAACAATCAAAATAAATGTGTAGATGTAAGCAGTATTCACTTGGAACTTGTTTTGTTTTTAGTTATCTATTGTTGGACTTACAAAGCTAAGTAAGACTATAGAATTTAGAATTACAAGTGCCACAACTTTAAAACAAAAATAGCATATATTACTCGATGATAATGTACCTTTCTATATACCTGTACTATTAATTATTTGAGTCACAGTCATTGCGCGCTAGCGTACGGACGTGTCTCCTGTACTATACGAATTTTATAAATTCACGCTTTGCGCGGCTGTAGCTGCTGCCCGATACCGCCGCTATGAGTTCACAGCAACTCATAGCTAACGAGCTGTTGGCATTTATACAGCATGCCATTGACACTATGGACGAGGTCAGCATTCTGCAGATCTGCAAGTCGAACTTCAAAGAAGAAGAGATAAGCAGTGGCAAGAAGTTGCTGTACCAGACGCTGGACAAGCTGGACCAGATGCCATCACGACGAAGGGATGGCACAGAGAAGAGTGTGCAGGATATCATCACCTTGTTAAAGGTAACCGATCCTGACCACGTGCCCGCTTTCGTGGCAAAAGAGCTGCATAGGCTGCCCCCTGTCACGTTCGACCACGTCGATGTTACCAGGCTGCTAAAGGACATCACAGTCTTGAAAGCGAGCATGGCTGAGGTGCAAACCAAATTGGAAGTGTCAGAAAACACCATATGTGGACTTCGTGCCGAAATAGTGTTGTTGCGCAACGCTATTTCAATCAGTAGGTCACCTGACACCACAAACGTAAACACTCGTCGTGGGACACAAAACTCTAACATCAGCAATTTTACGCCGGCGAGTGCAGTTTCGTCACCGGCTACTGACATTGCATGCGATGTAAAGTGTGACGCCGCCGTTCCTGCATCGACAAATGCAGAGTCATCAAATAGTGTAGGTACGGCGACCCCGAAACGTGCCTACGCTGATATTGCCGCTATCAACAAATCCTCGGAGCGGCCGGAACAGAAAAGGGGTAAACAGAGTCGCTGTGAAGTCATTCACAAGCCTGCAAAACAGCGGGTCCCGGAAAAGGAGACTGACAAGGACGGCTTCATCAAGGTCGAGAGGAAGAAAAAGAAGCCTCCTTGTAAAAATCAGTGCGGTACCGCGGTGATTGGACTTGGTATACAGCTGCGTCCTGCAACACCTACGACGCAGCTATACGTGTCCCGTCTGCATCACTCCACAAAGGCTGAGGACGTTGTGGAGTACATCAAGAAGAAGGTTAACTGGACTTTAAGGGTCGAAAAGTTGGTACCGCGTCATAATACGAATTTTAATTCGTTTGTGGTGCGGGTGCCAACTCATAGTTTCGACACATTCTTTAAGGACGAGTTTTGGCCGCAGGGTGTTGTGTATCGCCGTTTTCGCGGACGTTTGCACAACACTACGCAGTGTAACACAACACCGGTGAAATGTGTTTAGTTATAAGTTTTATAATAATATATATGTTAGTTTGTAAGGTATATATCTATGGGAATATATAATCTACTTGTATTTTAAGTACTATGTAAAATAATTATGTAATTCCTGAAATAAATGATTATTATTATTATTATTATTATTATTATTAAGTATTTTGTGCAGGTAAAATATTTTTTGAGTTTATTCATTATAAATCTTTGCTCATTATAATTGTGTATACAAGTAATTATGTAGTCTCTTTTTGCTCGTATCACAAGTTATACTGACGGTGGTTTGTGGATTAAGGCCTCTCAGCTCTATCTATAGAGGAGTGGAGAGCTGAGCCCTGCAGTCAGACATTTTGGTAGTTGCTATTATTATTTTTATTAGTGTATTTACCTTACCTACTTCACTTTGGTTTTAGCAGAATACCAGTCAATTATAGTGTTTCATTACATTATTATTAGGAAAAAGATAGGCTGGTCTGTTGGTCTAGTGGTTGCGGTAGTAGTAGTAGCTAGTAGTGACGCTGACTGCTACGTTGGAGATCGTAGGTTTGATTTCCACCCAGGACATATATTTGTGTGATGAGCGCAATACTTAGAGTTGTGTCTGGGTAAAGTTTATCTTAAATAACATATACATATATTTAAAATGATCACTCTCCGGTCGTCGTGTCGTATTGTCGGCCCATCGGACTATGAGAATGAGGGAATAAACAGTGCACTTGTGTTTGCGCACACACTTGTGCACTCTCCGTCAAGATAAACCGCCGAGACCTAAATTCGGTAAGGAGGACATTGTTATCAAAATATTGCATCATTTTCTATTTTATTTTCCTTCGTCTATTACCCATGTCGACAGCAATGACAACTTAATGAACTGCGTAAGCTTATAATAATAAATACATACACACAAATGTACACAACTACTTAAAAACTACACTAACACTTACGCATTGATTAAAACATTAGCACTAAAAAAAACTATTCAACCGAAAAGCAATCATAGAAATGTAAAATCAATCAAATTCGTACAAAATTTTAATTTGTACCATTAATTTTTCTACCATAGATGTGTTGTTGTGGAATATACGTTAATTGTACTTGTAGTCCCTGTTCGGACATCGTTAGGATCGGCGCACACGCCGTCTGTGACCAATTCTGATTGATTGGACAACTCAACCACAGCGCGGCTAATGAATGTGTACGTACCTTTTTTTTACGTAAAATGAATGGAATTTGTGTATAGTGTACTGTGTATAAAGTAGCTAGATTATGTTTGATAAATGAGTCTCAAAGTTTGTCTATACCTACTAATATAATAAAGAGGTGAAGTTCGTAAGTCTAGAAAAGTAATCTCTGAAAATACTGATCCGATTCTGAAAATTCTTTCTCTAATAAGAATTTATATTATCGCCGAGTGCTAGGTATAGGCTACTTTTTACGGACATACGGAAGATAGTACTAATTAAAATTGGTATAGACTGCATGGATGGTTCAGGTATTCAAATGGTTACCTCTCTATATAACACTGCACGGCGTGTTGTTAGTTCGATTCCCACACGAGACAAAACATTATGAGAACCACTAATTTATATTTGGTTGTTCGGAAACTGATTGTTTTAATTAATCAACCAATCAACCTGTTTCAGCCCACTGCTGGACATTGGTTTAGCTCACCTAATTTTTGCCACAGCTCCCGGTCCTCCGCCTTCTGCATCTGGTCAACGGTAAATTACGTTATACGATTTATGTTATTACGTTTACGTGATTTGAATATTTGCAAAAACCCATACAATGCCAAAACAAAAAAAAAATTCCCTAATGTGGGAGACGTTCTTTTAAAATATAGGTATGTGAGAAGACGATGACAGTGCTCAGTTTCTTGCACTTGAAGATATAAGTAATGGACAAGTGAAGTAGAGGACAGCGATATGAATATAGTGTTTTTTTTTAAAGGCAACTTCCGCACTAGAGAACAAGCTCTGTGTCGCAGGGGACTTTCCAAACATACAATTAACGGACAAAAATTACACCCAGACTCAGAACAACTCGCTGTGGGTCACACAAACTTTTGTCCTGTATATTGATGATGAAGTTATTAAATAACGAAAATAGTTCTAGCCTGAGACTTCGCAGGCGTGTTGCTTTTAATCCAATCCCAAGTTTTGCTGATAGTCAAAATGCATCATAGTGATACCCTGCATTTTGACCTTTATCCTTCCAGCGTAATGAAATGTAAACAGCTTCACATAGTCAAATCTTAAAATTAGTCCTTCAGACCGTAGTGTTTTTCTTTTTATACTACTTGGATGGCAAACAAGCATACGGCCCGCCTGATGGTAAGCAGTTACCGTAGCCTATGGACGTTTAGTATTCTAGCATGGATACCATACAGTATAACGACAACAGACCAACTCCAAACAGGTATGTAGGTAGGAACCTATACTTAGGTATTTGTGGTTCTGCGTTCTATAGACAGCCATACGTAATGAGCATTTATCTTGCTTACGAAAACAGCTTCGGATGCGTTTCATATACCAGGGAATCTCCATCACTAAACCGTAGTGTTAGAATTGTTTTGGTCGGCATAATGCGAGTAATGCCCGAGCTTATTACAAGGGTGCCGTACCGTTGCCTATAGACGCATGCAACCCACTAGCATTAGCCGCGCGTTGTCGACAAACGCTAAACAAAAATTTAAAAACCTTTTAAGAAAACAACTTTGAAGCTTTGATGACATATTCCAAAGACGTATTCGCAAAGTAATCGACAAACAACGTGCGCAAGAGCACATGCATATACGTACGTACCTACTCATAAACAATTTACATAAAATTCCTCCATAACTCAATTTTAATCATAATAACCATTTTTCATAATCATACCATCGTTGGGGTGATATCGATTCATTCAATAACTATCATGATAATTAAATGACCATGAAAAAACATGTCATTCGCATAATTTACGATATTACAGGTTATTTACGATGAAAATATATTGAACTTATGTTTTTAAAAGCGTTTCATCATTGCATTATTAGTGTTTGAAGTTTGACAAACTTTTTTAATGTCCTTTACGTGACATTACCTCTGTGTTCATTTAAATTACAATAGAAATGATTACTTGCGTCATATATACGTCAATCGTTCTTTTTATACTTAACTTCCTGAGTTGCATGGCATCCAGGCATGCTCTTAGTTTGACCCAGCAACAGCTAAGTACAAAATCAAACCACCAATTTCGTCCAGTACGTTTCGCTTCTTCAAAAGAGCTCTAACTTCAAGGTTGGTAGCAGGTTTGCTGTGTCCTTGGGAATGGTAAAGTCCAGCGGTTACCACTTACTATCAGGTGCTCGGTCACCTGCAATAGAAAAAAAGGAAAAAAATAAGTCATACAGTCTCATTCTCATTTTAAAAGACAACTCCCGCACTAGAGAACAAGCTCTGTGTCGCGGGGGACTTTACCAGCATACAATTAACGGACACAAATTACACCCAGACACAGAACAATTCTTTGTGGGTCACACAAAGTTTTGTCCTGCGTGGGAATCCGAACCCACAACCTCGTACAAAGCAGGCGCATACTGCGGCTACTGGAGCACCAAGGCAGTGAAACAGTAACACTTATGCTGGTCGAATAAAAAACGCCAATTTAAATGTCAGCTGATTTGCTAACTACCTATTTCGCTAACTGAAAAGACAGGGGTAGACCCTAAGGAAAGAACCCGCAAGAAACTGATTCCACTCTTTTCAATCACCAGACAGAAACAATATTGATAGTCCAGGCACAGAATACTTAATAGTACAGGTAGTCCAGGTCAAAAGGCTAGATAGTGCTTTGACGTGAAGTTGCGGAAAACAGCCCTCTACAATATATACCCTCATAGGTACTTATATAATATATTTATTCAATTAATGCATGGCAAACTATAACTAAAATAGGTTAATCTCGGATGAGATTGGCCGCCGTGACCAAAATCAATATGTAGGATATTACTATTATGGTATTTTAAAGATAATTATGTATGGTACTTAGTTTGCAAATCATAGAAACATTATCAATGTGAAAAATTTACGATTCTTTTCATGATAAAAGTTGATTTGCGTAGTGTTTCGGGAAAATATTTTTACAAAGTGCGTTTTCATTATGTTTGTTTGATTGAAAACATAGGACAGGTACATAGGCACAAACTTACGGCTCTTATGTTACTAAAATACATAGTTTTTGTTATAATACTGATATGAAATCCTAATGTAAAGGAGAAAATCAAAATCAATGTAGAGGAAACATAACACCTTACAGAAGACTCCAGCCAAGTAACTACCTACACACAGTTGTAGTTGTATTCCTGTGTGAGTAGGTACAGGTCTCCAATACAATGTATAGTGTTAAAAATGACCCTAGTTTTCCCGTATTTAAAAAAAAAAGTATAGCCTATGTTTCTCGCTGATAATGTAGCTTTCTGTAGGTAAAAGAATTTTTCAAACAGTTTTTTTTCAGTTGAGTATATTCATTACAAAATTTTTAAAATACCTACTAATATTTTCTCTTTATATTATCAGTATAGACTAAACTTACTAATATTATAAATGTGAAAGTTTGTGTGAATGCATTAATTACTCTTTCACGTAAAAATTACTTAACGGATCTGGATGAAATTTGGCATAGATATAGATTAAAGCCTGGAATTGCGAATACTTTTCATCGTGATAACTGACATACACGCGGGCAAAACCACGGGCAACAGACAACAGCTAGTGAATAAATAAACACAAGCTTTAAAAAACACCAAGACAAATGCATATCAAACTCGCACCATCCGTGTTAGAAGTCACTAACTTTCCCATTCATCTACTCTGCCATTAAAACATAATAAGTCCTAGCCTTTAGAATAAAAATTATTAACAACAAAACAAAGCACGAATAACCCATTAAGAGGAAACTCATCGACATTTCCAAAATAATTAGCAACCATCAAACACACTTCAAATACCCACGGATCACCCCAAACTAACAAATAAACAGAAATACCAAACTGACCATTAATTAGAACAATTGTTGTTGGGGTACGCACCCCATAGTTTATGTATATAGAGCACGCAATACCCCCTCTAGCAAAAGTAATTTATAAAAAAGAAGAGTTAGGACATTGTGGAGCAAGCCCGACTGGGGAAGGACCTCCACCTTACAGAAGACCATAGCAAAATAACTACACACAGTGGTGTAGTTGTGTTCATGTGTGTGATGTACTCACGGTTTCCAGGGCTCATTTAGGGATGCGTTGTTAACGAAATGTTGTCCTATCCCAGGTATACTTCATCATAAAACCCTGGTGTTACATTTTTTGGGTCAGCAACACGCAAGTGACCTCTAGTATTGCAAAAGAAAATAAATCTATCAAATAAAATGTACCACCCCATCCATATTAATATTTTAAATGCGAAAGTAACTATGTTTGTTTGTAACCTTTTTACAACAAAACGGTTTAACGGATATTAATGAAATTTAGCAAGGAGATAGATAATATAATGAAGGACATATTTTAACCGCAATTACCGACAGCTTCGCAGGCGGAGCCAGGGGCAACAGCTAGTACTTTATATATACACGCAACACCCCCTTCAGCAACAAGTTTTATGTATAATCTGATAAAGACAGTAACAGGCTATTAGATTTTGTGTTCTATTTATTTTGGTCGTTAATGTTAATAAAGAAACTTTGGGTAGTTTCTAAAGTTTTATGATGAGTTAGTATTTTCATAAAGATTAATATTGTTGATAGTGAAGTAGTGTAATGAGTATTTTCAACTTTATTATGTGTGCACAGCATTAAATCAAATGTATGAAATCCTGTGGATTAAAAAATTAAGTAATTGTGTAGTCGTATTAAGCCTGTCCATGATGTTCTTATAGCGATTTAGTTTCGATCTTATTTTAATATTAAATAGATGTAAAAAAAATGACAATTCTAAATTAAATTGAAAATAAATGACGTCATGGTATGACTGTGGTAATGGAAGGGGAATTTATTATCTATATTGATAATATTATAAATCTGAAGTCTGTTTGTCAGACAGTGCTTATCTCAGGAACTATTGGACTGATTTCACTGATCAAATTGTCGAATTATTAGGTAAAAATATCTAAGTAATTCGACAATTCACGTAATACGTATCACTTGAGTAGTGGTATTAACAACTCCATATATGTAGTTCGACAGCACACGTGCGTGTAGCGACATTTGCGTGTGCGCACCCCATCGCTCACCCGTCTGATCTCGCCGACGCTTCACAAGACTCACGAGCAAGCTCGACCGCAGCCCAAACACACTGCTGATTTAACTAAGTACATAAATGTCACCGCATTTTGAATTAATACTTTATAACTATCTTTTACAGTTAAATTATAATATTTTTAGTTATAATTTAGGTTTATGTTAATATATTAAGTGATTTTGAATTACTGCGGTATGTCTATTGGTTTGTTTCCCACGGAGACGGTATGAATATTGCCAACCTCATTAAGTATGTTTATTTCGTGTAAGTATAAAAGTATAAGTTGATCAATAGATTTGCGTGGTAAAGCTGTTTTACCTATTTAGCTTGACACTAAGACAGTGCCGACTTCGTTCACTTCGCTATTCTTTTAAATTATTATATTATGAACCAGCGACCTACTATCGCTTCACTTCAGTTTTCTCGCCCTTCCTCTATTATAACATGCATGTATTATTATACCTTCCTTGTGAATCACTCTAAATAGTAAACTCAACTGGAGCAGCCATATTGACAACAAAATAAACAAGACCATGATCGCTTTCTGGCAGTGCAGGAGAATGATCGGTAAGGAAAGGGGGACTAACCCCCAAAATTATACTTTGGCTGTACGAGACGGTAATCCGCCCAATGTTTGTCTACGGAGCGGTGGTGTGCATGGCGGCCACAGGTTGTATGAAGACGACACCCGGCAGCCCAGGTTCGGTACGAGAAGCGGTCGTCAACGTTAGGCTGCTGGACTTTTTGGACGAGCTGGGGTGGATATAGATATAGAGTATATGTGGATATAGAGTGTGTATATATGGATATAGAGTGACCCCCTACCAACCGCCCGCACGCAAAATACGCGCATCAGCGTGGAATTGCGGACAACAGCCCGCCATACCATACCATCACATCACATTAAAAGCCGTTGTGTAAATTAAAAGACTTAAGCGTACAGACAGCGGGAGCGACTTGGTTTTATTTTATGTAAATATATAAATGGGTGACTTCGTGTAGGAATCGAGATTTGAAAATTATATCAATAATGATTGCTTTTTTTATACTAAGTACAGGGGATTTCTAATATACAGGTTAACCTGGAGAACGTTTACTATAACAAGAAAACCATCATCGTCACAAAAAACTACATAATTAATTTGTATTTAGAAATTAAACTCTATGGTATAATGTTAAAGACAAGTGCCGACATGTTGCCGTTTACTCTAATAAAAACTATGTTATGACTATGAGTACCTACGGAATGTATTAAGTAATAAAAATTCGTAATAACATGCATATACATATGTCAGTACCTACAGGCTTTAAGCAAATAGGGGGAGGCAAGCTGGGTTTTGTATACCGTTTAAGTCATGAACTGGAAGAAGTGGTGTAATCAAGCCTTCCCCAGTCCAGCTTGCTAGCTAGTTTGGTGCCCTATCTGTCTTCCAGATACATGAAATAGGCCTTTTTCAAGGCGTGAGTCTCTTGTGTGTTGCCAATCCAAAAACTTTTAACACCAACAAATAGGTTAGTAAAATAAAACGTAAACGTTCATAAATAGGTTATATTAAAAAACATTTTAAAATATAAACTCCAAAGTTTTTTTATATACGGAACTCCACAAACAGGTGTATCATCGCATCTAGTTGACATTTCCGTGCATAACTATCATTATCCATTAGGGGTAGCAGTAATAAGTATTACCTACATATCAAATTATAATAAAAATACTTTCGAAAACCTTATTCGCTTGTAATAAGAGCTATAATAAAACCTATTTTTTTTTGGTTTATTATGGTCTTAATTTGTTTTAGCATAAGGTTGAATTTTGAATGTTGTTTTTGTGTTTATTAAAGTGTTGACATTAATAGTTGATCTATACAAAGTTTGTTTGATTGTTGCTAGTGGTAATTAGCAATTTGTTAATTAAGTGGGTGTTTATTGGACGTGTATGTAGGGGTTTATTAAATTACGATAATAAAATGTTATGTTATGTTTGAATTTCTTTGAATAGTTTACTAAAGAGATATTGTCACGACAATTTTGAATTACGAAGTTCGAATGCCGTTAAGTACTTAGTACTATAAATGTATATTGTATTCTTAGAGCGGATTATTTCGATCCTCATTTGATATTCTTAATATATTTAATTACTTATATAGCTTTAAGGTTGTCATAGAAATACAAATTAAGAACGAAAATATACCTATCGCTATGATGGCGTTCTATTGTTAATTGAAAGACATTGTACGGGGGGCGCTGTACACCTTTTGCGTGATATGTTTGATATATAAACTAATATTAAAAAGATTAAGAGTTTGTTTGTTTATTTGGTTGAACGCACTAATCTCAGAAAGTATTGGTTCGATTAGAAAAAATCTTTTTTTGTTGAATAGTGCCTTTATCCAAGAAGGCTATAGGCTATATAACATCACGCTATGATCGATAGGAGGCAATAGGAGCGGAGCAGTACTGAGATATGTTGCAAAATCGAGGAATATATTCCAAATTACCACGCGGCGGATAATATATGATGGTGAGTAGAGTACCGCGACCCGAGGGTTTTAGAAAAAGATGTTGTCTGATGTAATGATTTATTGGTACTTAATTAATTTAAGTATTTAAGTGTAAAATGAAACGCTAAGATGCGCGCAACATGTCGCATCGTGAGCACAAGTGTTACTACTTAAACTGTACGAGTTTGCTCGTACAGGCATATTATTGTAAAAAGAGAACATATAACCCATGGAATCTTTTTACGAGTCTATCAATCCATAATCCATGCATCATAGATAGATATAACCATAGATTTAAACGCCTATTTCCCCGGAAGACGTAGGAAAAGCTGTCTCCTGTATCTTGGAGACCCTTTCATCAGCTAGGTATGTGAGGTCCCATTCAGGCAGGCACAATTCTCAACTCCGAAATGCTACTGAGAATTTGCTTATAGAAAACCCATAACTTTAAAAAAATGTGTCAGTTTTTAACATTATATTTTAATTACATCTTCCGCATTGTGAAAAAAGTTGTGTCCCGTGTGGGATTTGAACGCACAACAATCGGTGTACCTTTAGGTTACCTTTAATCACTAGACTTAAAGTGCAGTTTTATGACAACACATTTTATTAATTAATTAACTATTATTACATAGGTACGTTTTACGTTAACTGCGCTTAACCAGTTAAACTACGAGTTAATGTATCGTAACTAGCTTTTTCTAATCAGAATTAGGCATGCCTATTGCCTTTTTATTCAAATTTGTTTCAAAACAGTAAACCAGCCAGTCTTTCAGGCTCGTTAGACAATTTTAAGTGCTTTTAGAAGCACTTTTGATTAAAATCAAAATGAAGCTAGTCTTAAAAAACGAAAAGATATTTACTAAGTGTTGCACCCGCTTGGATAGCGGTTACCTACTCTATGTAAGGACATAGAGTATCTTTAGTACCCTCATCTCCTAGCTAAATTTTATTAAGATCCGTTCAGCAATTTAGTATCTAGTGAAGCGACAGACAGTTACTATTGCATTTGTAATATTAGTAAGAATACTATACACGCCTAGTTTCACCTGTCCAAAAATTACATTCGAAAATGCCACAGAGTAAAATTAATTATATTTTTTTTATCTGTGCCCTCAGAAAAATGTTTTTGGCAGAAATTATTTGGTCTTTAGCCGCCAGAGGGCGTGGCTGTGCATGATTAATATATTTCTATGGAAAAAAACATACTATAATGAGTTCTGGCTATTTCGTTGTTTTGGGATAAGCGTTGAAGAAGGTTCAATGTGTTTTTATTGAAATAAAGGGTTCTACAGTTTGATAAATCAATGTAAGACATAAATTTGTAGATTATAGTTATGATAATGACAAACATAATAATATATATAAATACTTGACTGTGGTTTGCAAGCAATTTTATTTTTATAATATTAACCGAACGAACTTTTTTTCCGAAATTAATAAAAGAATTTTCAATTGTTGTAAATAGTTAGGTAATTACGAGAAGCTTAAAAAGTTTAAGAAATACATAAAAAACGCTTAATTTTAAACAAACACAAGTCACATCTCGGCCTTCTGTTTTAATTTTTACGTTCAAACTTGCCAATTGAATTGCGACACACATTTTACTATTTCCATATACTAAGTAGCTCGACAGTATAGTCTGTGAGGTGACGGATTAAGAATACAAAAGTCACCACTCCATTCCATCCCGGGGGTGTCGTAAGAGTCAACTAAGGGAGTAAGTCAGGCAGACAATATCCACTGCAAGAGAGGGAAAACCCTTTACCGACATTACCAACCCGTCTAGCCAGCGTGGGAAAGTAGGCTTATACCCCTCAAAATGTATGGAGGAGACCCGTGCCCAGCAGAGGGACGTATAAACGTCCCACTGCTGGGCACGGGCCTCCATACATCATACATACATCTATGGCAAACAACCCATAAGGGTTGAGATGATGAAGAAGCTTATCCGGATAGATAAAAACAAACCACATAAGATCAATAATCCTGCATTATCAGTAAAATAAAGAAAGGTGGCCTTCATGGCATTGATTACGTACCCACATAGGTATATTAGGTACTATGTACCTATCTACTGCGTAATTTTCTTCAGAAGCAGTATAAACACACATCACTATGCTAAAATGATACAAAACAATTTTTGTCGAAGCTTAATGATAATAAACTTCAAATATTTCAACTTTAGTATTTCGAAATCGGGTTTAAAAACAATATTTTATATAGTTTTTGCGAGCGTCCATCGGATGGACGTGCCACGCCTACGGTCCTGAGAATTTGCATTCAGCCTAATCTGTCATTGTCTGGAATGCCCGCCAAAAAAATAACCTGTGTGAATTTTGTTGGTTTATTTTTCTTTTTATAGTAAGTAATTCGAATTTAGAAAAGTTAGTTCTTTAATGCCACATTATTATTAAGTTTTATAAATCATACATGTACAAGTACAAGTAAGTAGAATAGTATCTACTTAGTAAGAATAAAAAGTTTTTTCTGGATACCGGTTAATTTACCTATAAACACTTTTCTTTTTCTAGTAATGCGAGCAAGAACACAGACTTTACTCTGCTTCGTTCTTTAATGCACATTTTTACTAGAAGTAAACTAAACTAACTAGGCTGTATAAACATATTTCTTTGACTCTAAAGAGGTATTTTTACCACGAGCAAAAATTTAATTTTTAAATAAAGTATTCTCTTTTATAAGCGATAAACCTTTTTACTGTTCACCGAACAGTTTAAATGTGACATTATAAAAGAGTTCATTATATTTATGGAAATAGACACACGAGACACACCTATATCATTATTATATATAGATATTAGATATCTATAGCAACCAAATCGCTTCTGATTCTATGTTGATCTTTCCCAGATTATGTATGGAAATTACACGTTTCGGTATACGATCTTTATCTGAAATATCTAACTAGAAGTTGAATATTTCTACTTAATAGTAGTGGCTATTACAGACAAGTATAGGTACAGTTAATTGGTTCAGCGACTGGCGGCCATAAATTTTAGTCACCTGTCAGTCAAATGAGACTCGTGGACCGTTAGTGTACGGGTACGTTGTAATACACGATACGGCATGTAGTAGACGTACAATATTGTAATATACACAATTAAGTTACTCCGGTAACCTCAAATACTTATATTTGAGGTTACCGGAAAAAAGAGGTCAGTTATTTTAATGGTCTGATTCGATTACCTACCTAATATACTTAATTCAAATTTTCAAATTTGAATCATTCAAATTTCAAACCAGTATCTACATAAAACATAATTTTAACAAAAATAAACCGACTTCAATGCGGCAATTTGTAGAATTTTTAAGAACCCTATTTAAACAGAATTAACTTTCATACAAACTCTTATCTCACATTTCCTCCCTTAAAGACGTTTTTTTTTAATTTGATCATTTACAGCTAAAGTGCATTTCATGACCATTCAAATAAGCCCAAACACGGCTAGATTACATTGTTTTATTTTGGAGTTCCGTTGCCTACCTTCCGGATTCATCATCACTTCAGTTCAATTGTACCATTTTCATTTGCTACATTCCATTTGCTTAGTAATAGTTGCTTAACAACCTTAATTGAAACTTAACCAAATTAAATTGCTATATATATGCCTATATTTTTTGAGGATTTCCCTCAATTCCTCATGGATCCCATCATAAAAATGGGACCAAACTAGAAGTATGTCCTCTCAGACAAAAAAAGATTTTTTCAAATCGGTTCATAAACGACGGAGTTCTGCAGTAAGAAACAAAAAAATACACATGAATTGATAACTTCCTCGTTTTTGAAGTCGGTTAAAAAAGTACATTATCTATATAGTAAGCGGTCAAGAATTCTATTTTTAAAAATAGTTTATTTATACCATTACCTATGTAAGTTTCATTTTTATAGACTGCACTAGTGAACAAGACCTGTGCCGTGGAGGACTAACATACAATTAACGGATACAAAGTCATTTTAATATCAAGAAGTTTTCCTCTTACGGCACCAATGGCACAGAATAAATTGTAATATTTATTCTGTCTATATCTGTCCCTATAGAAAACCATAACCGAGTAACTGCAAATATCCAGTAATGTAGTTGTATGCACTCACTTTGTAGGACAGTGTGTTGAAAAATAAATAAAATTTATAACTGCATGTTGTGAGTTCGAAAAAAAAAATGTTTGATCCACATGTAGTTGTACAAATGTTGTTTTGTTTGTGTTCGTTATTTGTATGTTAATAAAGGCCTAAAACCGTGTCTCTCTCATGATAGAGGAAAGGAGACCCGTGCCCAGTAGTGGGACATTATATGGGTTAAAAAAGGGGTTGTGCAGAAAGCAGAAAAAAAAGTGACCGCATTAACGGATGCTCAAAATCAATGGAAACAAACATGGACATGAAATAAAAAAGCTCTTAATATTCATATTGCCGCTTCGCCTGCGGCGTCTTCGCGAAATTATAACAAAATAAAAACTAATCCTCTCCGCGATTTATAATGTAAAAGGGACAAAATAATACCATCCAATACTTCTTGACCTTTCTTAAAAGGAAACGAGGCATC
Source organism: Trisateles emortualis (assembly GCA_947095525.1). Taxonomy (NCBI): domain Eukaryota; kingdom Metazoa; phylum Arthropoda; class Insecta; order Lepidoptera; family Erebidae; genus Trisateles; species Trisateles emortualis. The sequence continues at coordinate 10,619,151 of OX352750.1, forward strand.
AACGTAGTTCTTGTTATATTGGTGAAGTAAGAAAAACAATAGGTTGGTATGTGTCGAGCCGGCAAAATATATTTGTTCGTATGTCATTAACATCTACGAAGAGACGTACCGTAAACAAGATATGTAAATGATATAAGATGGCCAAGGCATGTTGTCTTGTAATGATTATTACGTTGGTTACATTGGGTACTCTTTTTGTATTATTAACTTCTCAGAGATTGTGAAACTGACGGGAGAAATTTTGTTTATGAAATGAATGAGACGATAAGGGAGGCGTTGAATCATACTATATTAACATTATTCAGGCAAATGTAATTTTGCCTTTAAAAATGCTACAGTACCTACGTCGAGCAAAACGGCTCGCTACTTATTAGTAGCGGCTTATCTGTTGACAAGACACTCTTCTATTTCTCTCATCAAACCAGTTTTTCATCCACTGTGTTTGTATGGGCAATTTGGTTGCATCACTTTCTCCACTATCGCTAATTGTAATTATCTGGCAATTGAAAAAAGTGGTCCGAGTTTCTTTCCGATTCTTTTCTTAGGCTAGAGCCTGACTGACTGAACCTGAGCGAACCCAGCAGTAGGCAATGAGCTGACGTCTCAATTGGCATTTTTTATTGTCCAGTGGCCAATAGTGCAGAAAGGTTCTGGAGTAGCAAAAGTAGCTCAAGCAACGAATGTTGTGGTTATCCTTGGAGGAAGCTTCAAGAGAAGTAAGGCTCCATACAAAAGGAGGAGCTTCCACCTTACAGAGGACCACAGCCAAATAACTACAGAGTTGTAGTTATTCTGGGCGTGACTGCAAATGTCCAGTGCGCATTAGGGATGCATTTTTAAAGAAACGGCTTCCTATACCAGGGATACTTCATCACTAAACTTTAGGGCTATTCTTTTTAAATGCGCTACGGTAACTGTATCCCATAAGGCAGACCGTATGATGTACCCATCCTAAATAGTATAAAAAATTAATGTAAGCATTTCTTCAGTCTACAATATAATAATGTGACTAACGTCAACTCTGATCTAACTCACACTAGATAATATCCATTCCTTACAAGGTACAGGTGCGAAGGCGTGCGTGCCTCGAGCGAAGGCGGGCTGGCTCCCAGATAATATGTAGGTAACTTCTCTTCGCTCACAAACCGCCCGAGGACTCGCTCATTAACTGCTACTGAGGGAAACTGCATCATTCATTCAACCATGCTAATATTTTACCAGTTTAACCGATGTATGTAATTGACGGGTTGTTAAAAGTCAAGGCTTGAGTTATAGACGGTTTTTGGTGGTTCTTTAAACGGAATTGTAAGCAGTTTAAATGAAAATATAAATTCGAATTGCCTCGTTGATCTAGTGGTGATGGATCGCGACTGCTGATCAGAAGGTCCAGAGTTTGCTTCCCGGGTCGGATTAAAAATGAATATTGGGTGTTTCTGACAGGAAATTAACCAAAGCTGCTTGAAGCTTGGAAATTTGGTAGTCTGTACACCCACGTGCCTCGGTAAGCACGTAAAGCCGTTCTCGGATCACCGTTCTATCGGACTATGAGGTTGAGGGAAGTAAGAGTGCATATGTGTGCATGATAGTCTAGTGATGCCCCACGTATTGCAAGCGTTCATAGGCTGGTGAGTACTGCAGAACCATCTTGTGACTGAATATTTTGCCAAATAAAAAGCTATTAAATAAAATGAGGATGTGTAGGCGTTAACCTCGCTACTAAGTTGAGCGATCCTCGATCGCCTCGCCGCGCCGCCGGCACTGTGACCACACCCTATGCTCAATACATGCTATTTTAATACCAAATAATACGTTGTAGTTTCTGTTTGTGTTTTTCTTTTGTTTTTTTTATATTACATGCCTACCTATGTGGCAACCGAAAGTAACCGACTTGCACGCAAGAGGTGAGGGTTCAATCCCGGAACCCAATGTGAATCTCACTTTGTTAAGTTTATATGTACTAATTAAATGACTCGCCATCTGCTAACGTTGAAGGAAAACACCGTGAGGAAACCTTTCTTAGAAGAAATTCTAAAGACAAGTCTGATTCACCAACCAGCATTAGGCTCGCGTGTGTGAATTAAGGCCTCACTCCTCTCTCTCTCTTGATAGAGGAGAGGAGATCCGTGCCCAGCAGTGGGACATATATATGGGTTACTATTATATGTGGCAAACAAGCATATGGACTACTTGTTAGTAAGCAGTTACCGTAGCCTTTGGACGCTTGCAATATCAAGAATATATCTCGTGTGTTGCGGAACCAAAAATGTATGACACCAGGGCTTTATGATGATTATAAAAAGCATCTGTAAATGAATACTAGACACCTGTATTTATGATAGAAGCACAACTTTTTGACTGCCTTGGTGGTCCAGTGGCCGCAGTATGCGCCTGCTGTGCACGGGGTTGTTGGTTCGATTCCCACACTGGACAAAACTTTGTGTGACCCACAAAGAGTTGTACTGAGTCTGGGTGTAATTTGTGTCCGTTAATTATATGTTTGTAAAGTCCCCCGCGACACAGAGCTTGTTCTTTAGTACGGGAGTTGTCTTAAAAATAAAAACTAGACCACTGTGTGTAGTTATTAATTGGCTGTGGTCTTCTGTAAGCTGGAGGTCCTTTCCTAGAAGCAGCTAGCTTTCCTATGCATCTGAATGGCAAGCGACATCGCGGTAGTCCCAGACGGAGATGAATTTTACTCATTTAACTACGACTGGTCCTCAGCAGCTCTAGACAGAGAGAAGTAGAAGAAAAGTAGGTAGACCTTTGCCCAGCAGTGGGACAATACAGGCTTATAATAATAATAATTAATATCATGCATCATCTCGTTTTCGTCGTTTACTTGCAAATATTTTTTTGAATAACTGTGTTACTATGATTATATAAATTTACTTACATGATTAAAAACTGCATAAGATAAATTATAAAAGTAAAACCACAGGTATGTTGCAAATTATCTGTGGAGGCTTGTTATTAGCTATATGGTCATGTATTTGTTTTTTCTACATTGTTATTAGTCTGTAAGCCTTCTTAAAATTAAATAAATAAATAAATAAAAATGACTGTATTGAACATATTCTTTTGAAGATATATACATTACTAGCTGACCCAGCGAAAGTTCTTTTGCTACTAAAATAGTAATATCGCTATAAAAAATAGGGGTTGATCGTAGAGGGGTGAAAATAAAGGGTTGTATGTACATTTTAATGCTGAATCACAAAAAAATAAAAACAAAAAATGTTGTCTAAAAAATAAATAAAAAAATTAGGGGTGGACAACCCTTATCACTAAGGGATATGAAAAATAGATGTTGGCCGATTCTCAGACCTACTCAATATGCTCACAAAATTTCATGAGAATCGGTCAAGCCGTTTCGGAGGAGTACGGGAACGAACATTGTGACACGAGAATTTTATATATAAAATTATAAACATATTTTTCCTTATATTAGTAACACCAGTTGAAAATAACAAATGTGATATATTCTATAGACACGCTGTCTGTCTAATTTATTTCAAGAATAATTTAATTGGAAACGTTAATAGACACTCGATCAAAATGATTTTCAAGAAGAAACATTTTCGGTAGGTTATTTTATTTGGGTTCGGCAAGAGTTATATTACATACTAGCTGTTGCACGCGGCTCCGCCCGCGTGGATGTCAGTTATCACTGCAGAAAGTAGCCTATCTGTTATTCCAGACCATAATTTATCTGTGTGCCAAATTTCATGCAGATCCGTTCAGTAGTTTTTTACGTGAAAGAGTAACAAACATCCATCCATCCATTCTTACAAACTTTCACATTTATAATATTAGTAAGGATTAGCTTGAGACTTATCCACTTTCATTCTCTAACATAGATTTTTTTTTTTGATTTGTCATGACAAAGTGTTGGTTTCCTAGGGAGTCTTTTTAAAACTATTTTTTTTTAAACTGACATCAAAAACCTTAAAATAACTGAATACATTTCTCCCTCGATTTTCCTGGGATTCCCTCATCAGATCCTGACTTGGTCACAATGGGACCACCTTTATAGTATACTCTTTCAAATAAGAAAAGAATTTTGAGAATCGGTCCACAAATGGGGGACATATCGGTGAACATACAAAAAAAAAGTACATACAGCTGAACATATAACCGCCTCCTTTTTTGAAGTCGGTTAAAAAACACCGAAGCTGAGAACGGAACCCATGCCAAGTACCTACTCGTACATAATATATTTCAAATAATATATAAGCTACCTCTTGAGAACCTACACGGATGTTTTTTGTTCGATCGCTTCCCACCGGCCGCAAGCGTCGCCGCCCAAAACCACTAGTCATCACCCGCTTTCATTTTATTTTTTATATGTGTTGTAAAATGAAATTTAATCACAGTTTAATCTACTGTTTCAATAGTAACCTTTTTTGTTGTACCTACATTTATTTGTGTTGGTAATGGCGTACGTATATAGACTTCTGTTTTTAATTTCAGTGAATTTATCATCTACTAGCTATTGCCCGCGGCTCCGCCCACGTGAATGTCGGTTATCGCTGTAAAAAGCCTATGTATTATTCCAGACCATAATCTATCTCTGTGCCAAATTTCATTCAGATCTGTTCAGTAGTTTTTACGTGAAAGAGTAACAAACATCCATCCATCCATACATCCATCTATCTATCCATCCATTCTTACAAACTTTCGCGTTTATAATATTAGTAGGCTTATTGCAAGTCGCACAGTGGTCGAAATTCGACCATAATTGGTTTCTGCAGTCAACTTTACGCGTAACGTGCTTCAAAAGGGTTAAAAAGATTTCTTCATGTATTAATATATAGGTTACTAGGGGTCGCCCGCGACTTAGTCCGCGTGGTAATTTGGAATACTTTCCCCGATTTTGCAACATATCTCACTACTGCTCCGCTCCCATTGATCATAGCGTGATGTTATATAGCCTTCCTGGAGAAATGCACTATTCAACAAACAAAGATTTTTTTCTAATCGAACCAGTACTTTCTGAGATTAGCGCGTTCAACCAAACAAACAAACAAACTCTTTAGCTTTATAATATTAAGTATAGATAGCACAGGTGTACCATCCATTAAATACACTACCAGATAACCCGTCATTGCTTCTAAAAGTCTCTACGAATGAACACACGTTCACCCGCGAACCGGTGCGCGGTGCCATGAAGCCCGCCCATCCTAATTATAACCTGGAGTAGCTGCCGTACCACCCACTTAACCTTAAGATAAAATATAGTATACAGTGATAAATGTACCGTTTTTATTATAGTTTGTATACCATTGTGTCTATTAAAGATATAGGTAGAATTAACTTGTTTTTTCTGCATAGAAAATGGAGTGCGAAGTAACGTTCATAGTTTTAAATAAAATAATACTTAACATTCCAAGTGTCCCACTGCTGGGCACGGGTCTCCTCTCCTCTATTAACACTTTCGCGGACAGTAACGGTGACACAGTAGATGTATTATTTCTAAAACAAATGGAATTCCTAACGATATTTAGATAGATACTCGTAGATAGAATATTCTTTATTGTACACCAAGCAACAATACAACAGTATAAAATACAAGTTTTATGTAATAGTTAGCTGTACAATGGGCGGTCTTATCACTATTTTTTAAAGACAACTCCCGCACTAGAGAACAAGCTCTGTGTTGCGGGGAACGTTACAAACATACAATTAACGGACACAAATTACACCCAGTCTCAGAACAACTCTTTGTGGGTCACACAAAAGTTTTGTCCTGTGTGGAAATCGAACCCACAACCACGTGCACAGCAGGCTCATACTGTACCCACTGGACCACCAAGGCAGTCATTTATATTTACCACTGCACTAAGTTATATTACTTACTGTTTTAATAGCTAATAATAATAATTCCATGGTTTTTGCACCAATGCACACAAAAACAAAACAAAACAATTATCGTGCTCATCACACAAATATTTGGGTGGAATTCAAAGCTTTTGTTGATTGTCATCGACGCCGCGACGCACGTCCGAATATCTTAGCCTTCAAATAAGCTCACATGTATCTTACACATAGAACCACTAGTATTTCCCCAAGAGAATTCATGCGTGATATCTATACTGGAGCTCCGCCTTCCGTAATTATTACCTAGAGTAGCTGTTCCGACGCCCACCGACAGTCCAGATGCATCAATGATACATGGAATTATAGATACGAACTAGTAATTTATCGAATACAAGAAAATATAATAGGGTAGAATAAGTAGCGCTTTTAGTGAAGCAAGAAATAAACGAATGAAAAAATTACCTACGCTAGTTATGTAGTGTTGGCGAGCAGAATCAATGGCTTGTATTTTACCTACAAAGGCCAAATCAGACCGCACGTAGCAGGAGCAGAAGTCCTCAAATACCAGCTATTTTTTAGCTTATTCTACTGGACTTCCTCCAAAGGAGGCCGTTTAAATCGTCGGTAATCACAATCTAACAGACAGAGATGGAGATGTTAGAACAGCAGATGGCTTTCGATGCGTGTTCTTTCGTCTGTTTCACAGACAATGCTCTGAGAATTTGTTTGCTTTCATCATCTTTCTACTAAAGCACCACTAGACTCCGCAACACAGTTCACCCGCACCATCTGAAATCGATTATTTCCAGTTCCAGTTTTCAGTGTCATATGAAGACTCTGGACTGAACTACCGGCTGCGGTGTTCCCCGGACGCCTGACCTGATACCAGAGATACTAGATATATCACTTGCGTATACACCTCTGGTATCACTGGCTTGTTGCCGATACATTTTTTTACACCAGCCCCTCTAGACAAGTGGCATAAGCAATAGTCGAATCGAAAAGTCAAAAAAGCAAATGTATGGGATTTGACGTAAGTTTACGACATTATATCGTAGACTTACGTCAAATCCCATACATTTGTTTTTTTGACTTTTCGATTCGACTACCGTTTATGCCACTTGTCTAGAGGGTCAGGGCTATTATACCTGAGAGAGGAAAGCGTTTAATTTAAAATGCGTCCCTAAATGAGCACTGAAAACCTGGTCTTCTTCAAACGAGGTTAGAAGCTATTTCTCCATATGGTCTACGGACATATAGCTTCTAACATAAGTAACTATATATAGTACTAGAGCCCGCGACTTCCTGGAATATTTATATTTTTATTTTATCTCACTACTGCTCCGCTCCTATTGATCATAGCGTTATGTTATATAGTCTATAGCTTTCCTGGATAAATTCACTATTCAACAAAAATAGTTTTTTTCTAATCGAACCAGTACTTTAGCGCGTTCAACCAAACAAACTCTTCGGCTTTATAATATTAGTATAGATAACTAATAAGCACGCACAGATACAAAAAACACACACACACACACCAGTATGTGTGTATTTATTTAGCTGTTCTGTAAGGTGGGAGACATTTCCCAGTCGAGCTTGCTAGCTAAGCGACCCTGCCTCTCTTTAATTTTATGGAAATACATTTTTCCCACAATCTTACATGTTTTATAGGCCTCATACACACACCATAAATAACAAGATTACATAATATGTATACCAAAATGTAACCTACAAAGAATTTTGACCATCCAATGTTAAACAGCCTACAGGCATCAGCGCTACTACTTCCAACCATACATTTGTATGGGAACCTACTGAACCTGCTACATACGAGGCAGGAAGTGGCTACCTCCCCTAATTATACCCTATGGGCCTGACGCCTACTACAAGCTGGCCAAAATGGCAGCCGAATCATTAAATACATAATAATTATAAATATGAGTAATAAACTGCGTAACGGTGATTTATTGTTGATTACAGTTGTCTATACATAAAGCGTTGGTAGCCCAGTGGGAAAGTAAAGTTTTTTTTGTTTTACAATCCCCGCACTAGAAAACAATCTTTGTGTCACGGGGGACTTTACAAACATACAATTAACGGACACAAATTACACCCAGACTCAGAACAACTCTTTATGGGTCACACTAAGTTTTATCCTGTGTGGGAATCAAACCCACAACCTCGTGCACAGCAGGCGCACACTGCGGCCACTGGACCACCAAGGCAGTCAATTTTGCTGAGAAAATTGACTGCCTTGCCAAAATTTGCTGAGAGGAATGACAGTGCGGTGATCGGCAGAATCACTGCACTACATATTCAAAGAATACCTAAGTGAACTTGTTAATCACCCATGATGTCCCTCTTTTTCATTTGCTAAAACATGATTTTTATAATTATAGCATATGGATCTAGGAAGTTGTCCTGAAATTTAATGATTATTATTATTATAACTAGGGGTCGCAAGCGACTTTCTCCGCATGGTAATTTGAAATATTGTCCCCGATTTTGCAACATATCTCACTACTGCTCCGCTCTTATTGATCATAGCGTGATGTTTTATATAAATTCAACTATTCAACAAAAAAAAAGTTTTTGTCTAATCGAACCAGTACCTACTTTCTGAGACTAGCGCGTTACACCAAATAAACAAACTCTTCAGCTTTATAATTAGCATAGATTGTATTATTCTTTTAACATGTGTCCGTACAAAATGTATTTTAAGGCTCTTACGCACCTTGAATGCCTATAATTTAACTCCTAGTATTAAAAAATACTCGATGTTATCTAATGTGAAATCTCTTATGGACTATCGTTTCAAGATAAATGAGCCTCGAACATAATGTGTATGTAGTAATTATACGGTAAATATGCCGTAAAAATATGCAATTTGAGTTACACATTCGTAATGGCTAATATTATAGCATGCAGTCATGATTTGTGTTATTATTTTTGAGAGTTTTTTTTAAGACAACTACCGCACTATGGAACAAGCCCCGAGTCTTTGCACACATACAATTCACGGACACAAATTACACCGAGAGTCGGAACATCTATACTAATCCTAATCATATTATAAACGCGAAAGTTTGTAAGTATGTATGGATGGATGTTTGTTACTCTTTCACGTAAAAACTACTGAACGGATCTGGATGATATTTTGCACAGTGATAATTATTATGGTCTGGAATAACACATAAGCTACTTTTTACAGCGATAACCTACAACTACGCGTGCGGAGCCGCGGGCAGTACCTAGGTAGTAATACATATATAAACATGAAAGTTTGTAAGAATGTATAGATGTATGGATGTTTATGACTCTTTCACGCAAAATCTACTTAACGGATCTACATTAAATTTGGCATAGAGATAGATTATAGTCTGGAATAACACATAGGCTACTTTTTATCTCGAAAAAAACTCTGTTCCCGAGGAATTGTACGCGCGGGCGAAGCCGCGGGCGTACGCTAGTACATTTGTAAATAGCACAAAATTATGTCCCGTGTGGTAATCGAATCCACGATCTCCGGCTTAGCATTCAGGGTTGCTAACCACTAGACCAAGAGGCGAGTCAATATAAAACTTGACTTTGATGTTTGTACCGGACTTACGACTGGGCGCTTTTATAACTAGTATGTAGGCAGAAGCTTGGCTGTCCCTGCCATTGCCAAAGTCAGGTTTAGAAATTAGGTGAGCCGACGCATCGGTCTATAATTTACATTGCTTTTATAATTTATGGACTACTAGCTGATTCCCGCGGCTCCGCCCGCGTGCATGTCGGTTATCGCTATAAAAAGTAGCCTACGTGTTATTCCAGACCATAATCTATCTTTGTGCCGAATTGCATCCAGATCCGTTCAGTAGTTTTTAGGTGAAAGAGTAACAAACATCCATCCATCCATCCATTCTCACAAACTTTCACATTTATAATATTAGTATATAAGTATAAACGAAGGCTCAAAGTCACCCAAAGAGCATTGAAGAATTTTATGCTTGGAGTTTCCCTGCGAAATTGAATAAGAAACGAGATCTGTGGAAGAAACAAAGTGACTGATATAGCTCGAAGAATTGCGGCAATTAGCGTAGGGCATAGCCGATTACTGATGGGGCAGAAATGTTCTGAAGTGGCAACTGGAAGTGGGAGTTGCAAGTGCGGTTGAGTTTGAAGGATGCCAGGTGTGGGTGTGAACATTGACATTCAATAATGAGTTTCGAAGAAAATAAGTTAAGTTAGAATGATAAAATCATTCGAGAATAACGCTCTTATGTAATGAGACATAAGAGCGTTATTTATATTATCACTCCAATGCTGCAGAGCACCGCAGGTCCTGTCGTATATAGGTACCTAATAAATATATAATAAAATATTCTCAGACATATGTTATCAGGTATCCACGGAGCCGTCGGTCGCCGGTCGAAGCAAGAAGCCGTAGCTACCCCGTAATTACGAAGCTGCTACGTCTGCGCCGAGGTGACGCCCACAAAACGCGCGCGTACGGCGCACAAGATAGACGTACTCTTTTTATTTTGTTTTCATTATATTGCTGCTCTCTCACGTACTATATAAGGTTATAAAGAATTAGTATGAAAACCAGTTGCATGTATATGTCCCTACCTTATTGTTAACGACTGAAATGAATACTCGCGTAAAAGAGACAGTATGGGACAACTTTGACTGCATAGCTTGGACTTGGTTGGTTTCAGTGGCTTATGTAGTTACCTCGCCATTTACTACAGCGCGGCGTATTCCTCACACGGGGAAAAAATGGGTGATCTATAAGTTGTTCCGAGTTTGGGTGTATTTTTGTGTCCGTTAATTGTATGTTTGTCCCCCCGTGACACAGAACTTTTCTCTAGTGCGCAAGTTGTCTTTTTAAAATAACAAAACAACTGGCACGCGGCTATCTGATCCCAAACTACACAGAGCCTGTACTATGGCAACCAGACATACTTATATATTTTCAAACTAAGTTAGTTTAATAGGGACCAGTGAAGACTTCACGATTGGCGCTGGCATTGTAAGCCCACGAGTGACAGTTAACATTAGGTGTGCCGATGCCTCGTCAGCTCATTTATTTATTTATTGTTCTATGGAACACTTGCAGCTTAAACAACAGATTAGCATTAGAATAGTGATAGGATACTAATTACTAGTCCTCGCGTTTATAAATGGAGGACATTCAAAGAATTTACAGCGAATAAATAGAGAATTGATCTCAAAAACTTCGCGAGGAGACCATAAGAACTAACTCCTATATAATCTGTGAACAAGACTCAACATAGCAACGTCAGTTTAAAAAAAACTCATTTACGTTCAACGTTTTTTTCTTAAAAAAAGTATTCGGAATAACGCCTTACATTTTTATGGGGTTTGAATTTGTACGGCGGACAGTGATGTGGTCTCTCACCACAAACCTTTGACTTGCCGGCACAAATAATATTATGTGAATAATACCAATGTGACAATAAAAATGTTAACCACAAAAGTTTTATATCTTCAGTGAAGTAAAAAAGCGATGTTAAGTTCTCAACTTCGCACGTTATCGGCGGAATGTCGATTTTGGTTATGAATAAAATTATATTCTGAAATATAGTGATGTTTCAATATAGGGTTTTTGTTTGTGGTGGTGATGTAAGATGGATTATATAGATATAGGGCTTCAGGCAACATATAAAAGTGTTATTATTTTTGCGTGAAATAAAGATTTTGTTTCGTATTAAGACAACTCCTGCACTATGGTATAAGCTCTGAGTCGCAAGGATCTTTACACACAAACAATTCACGGATTTAAAGCACACAAAGGGACAAGACAACATTTTTTTCTCTCACTCAAAATAAATTTTAGTTCTGTATGGGGATCGATGTCCGTGTGGTGACGGATTAAGAATACAAATGTCACCACCCCTTTCCATCCTGAGGGTGTCGTAAGAGTCGACTAAGGGAGTAAGTCTGGCAGACAATATCCACTGCAAGAGAGGGAAATCTCGAAACAAAACCCTATACCAACCCGTCTGGCCAGCGTGGTATAGTAGGCTCATATCCCTCCAAGAATATGGAGGAGACCCGTGTCCAGCAGTGGGACGTTTATGGGTTGAGATGATGATGATGATAATGATGATGGGGATCGAACCCACAACACGCTGCGCAGTAGGAAATGGCGAGGTAACCACTTAAGCCACTGAACCAACAATTGATGACGTGAGCATGTTTTCATACTGCTGTTACCCACGGCTCCGCCTGCGTGGATTTCGGCTATTATGATAAAAAGTACCATATTTACCCTTGCCTACCTACCTTCCTTGTATATAATTACGAGCTGTTCTGCCATTTAGCTTTGTAAAGGTAACACACAAATTAACAGAGTTACTTGTTCGTGTGATTGACGCTGTATGTATTTATATATATGCAGTCACGTCATGCTATCTTTTCCTGCACCAATGGATGAGAAAAGTGCAGTGGGACAATAATCATCATTATCATTAGTTGAAAGAAGGCCACTGCTGGACTGGCCTCCGTCACAGAACCTGTCCACGCTAAATGTTCCTTTTCGTTAATAAAATAAAATATAATTCTTAAATGATAGAATGATTTTACCCGTGATAAAGAAACAATATCTAGTAGACTGTCTCGGTGGTCCAGTGGGTGCAGTATGCGCCTGCTGTGCACGAGGTTGTGGGTTCGATTCCCACACAGGGATAAAACTTTGTGTGACCTACAAAGAGTTGTTCTGAGTCTTGGTGTAATTTGTGTCCGTTGATTGTATGTTTGTAAAGTCCCCCGCGACACAGAGCTTGTTCTCTAGTGCGGGAGTTTATTCTATTAAAAAGACAACTCCAACAAACAACAAGTAAGTTGTCTTATTAAAAAAAGTTTATAAGGTGTTTGACAACAAAGAGAATATTTGGCTAGGATGCATAAGTGCTACCAAACACCGCCATACATAAATCAAAAGTGTCAAACCACAACCAATACTGTCACAAATCATAAAGCGCACAACGAACACGAACTAATCATCGAAAACAAAAATAATACAAAGAGCGAGTCGATTAATCGGACCTAAAACTAATCAACCCTATCTGAAATCGACAAAAAAACTAAACAACAGTAATAATAATAGTTTGGAGAAGCGAAGTGAAAAAACAAATGAATGGATACTGGGCGCGCTTCTTTAGAACATAAATCATGCACGGGAAGCGAAGCTAAGGAAGATTTTAATAAACATAAGCCTATATCGGCGGACCCATTCGGTATACTCATTCATTCATGTTCTTTTATTGTTTTAATTATGAACAGGGCGTGAGAAGGGGTTTTGGTCAGTCAGTTCCCATCCCTAGGGCGAAGCTTCTGTTTTGATTATTTTTAAAGCGATCTTAACATTAATATTAATTCTATTATTACTAATTATTGTAGTGTGTGTGTAAGTCGAGGATCGCGCTAAGTAGCGTGCACTTGGAAAGGCCCATGTATGGTCCAACAGTGGACTGCGATAGACTAACTAGCTAGTGTAGATAAATAAGACAATGTTAAATTAGTACACCTAATTTAAAATAAGAATAGAAATTTAACAATCGTTTCACCTTAAAGTGTCTATACCGGGTGTTGGTGTCATCTGACATCACAGCTGCGCAGGCGCCCGACATGCCATCACCGCCAATTTTGAAATTGGAACATTTACTATCCACAAACAATAACACGCCACACAGAAATTAACTCTACTGTTTTTATTTTAAGATTTAAAACATATAATTTTATAAGCTGTGCACTTACGCATCGCCCCACATTCACTTATATATTGTACCATAGTTATAAAGCTCGAACATTGCACCTAATAACATCTCTCATTTTACCACCTAACTATCAACATAGAATTGGGATAATTGTATCCGTACCTAAGCCTTCAAGCGATTTTTCATAACCTTCTTAAATTTTTGGAAAATATATACATATATCCTACTATTATAAACGCGAAAGTTTGTAAGAATGTATGGATGTATGTTTGTTACTCTTTCGCGTAAAAACTACTGAACGGATCTGGTTGAAATTTGGCACAGAGATAGATTATAGTCTGGAATAGCACATAGGCTTTTTATCGCGATAACCGACATATAAGCGGACGGCGCCGCGGGCAACACCTTGAGCTAGCCTATTTGGCCTTTACATCTCTAGCAGAAGATTTATGATGCAAGGTCTAAGAGACATCGCATTTGATGGCTGAACAGACCGATATGAGAACGACTACAGGCATGACAACAGTTTTTTTTGGAGCTGGTAATGCGCTGACTTGATGTCGCTTTTGTCTCTTGTCGGCAAGTATTGGGAACCGAACTCAATCGCAAAACTTTCGACCCTCGGAATAGATATTTTTTGACTTTCGATACACGTGTAAAAAAGATACAACACATACATACATTCATACCATCACGCCCATCTCCCACTGGGGTAGGTAGAGACTATGGTACGCCAATTGCTTTAATCTAAACACTTCTTTCGCCTCCTCAACATTCATCAACCTCTTCACGCATGAACTTCGATTCTGGGTACTTTTAATTTAAAAGAGACATTAATAATATCACATCACATATCTAGAAGCTTTTTATAAAGATAATAGAAAAGAAGACCAGCTGAGTGCGTCGAAAGTCGAGGATCGTCGTAAGTAGCGTGCACTTGGAAAGGCCCATGTATGGTCCAATAGTGGACTGCGCTAGACTTACTAGCTAGTGTAGATAAATAAGACAATGTTAAATTAGTACATCAAATTTAAAATAGGAATAGAAATTTAACAATCGTTTCACCTTAAAGTGTCTATACCGGGTGTTGGTGTCATCTGACATCACAGCTGCGCAGGCGCCCGACATGCCATCACCGCCAATTTTGAAATTGGAACGTTTACTATCCACAAACAATAACACGCCACACAGAAATTAACTCTACTGTTTTTATTTTAAGATTTAAAACATATAATTTTATAAGCTGTGCCATTTTTTAAATTTAGAATTCAAGTGACGCAACAACTTAAATTTATTAAGCAATATTAGTTCTTATTGCAACAGATATTAAGATAGATTTTCGTTGGCTTGCTTTTTTTCTATTGTTTCGGTCGGTCGACTATAATGACATAATGGGTCGCGGGTTCGATCCGGCGCAATTACGCGGCACACGATCGATTATTGTGATCAATACAGGGGTTAGACGGCGCGGTTCGCTGCCAATTTTACATCTTTTTTTATATAATTTTGTTACAAACAATGTAGTTGTGATGTTACATCGATAACGTTTCGAAAATATATCCTTTTTTTATACTTTTTCTTACATTTGTAGAGTTAAACTTTCTTAACACTTTGAAGGACAGTGAACGCCTATAGACGTCATGACAATAAAACATCTATTGTGTCTACGTTACTGTCAGCGAAACTGTTAATAAAATCAAGACGGGAAATATGATGCCAAACTAGGTAATCTAGACATAGGATAAATATTTGATTTTTTAAAGTTTTTATGTAAAATAAATAATTCAAAAAAAAACTTTGACAGAAGTAAATTTAAAATAAGAAATAAAATTAAAAGAGGTAGAGCAACAAGCAAACAAGCCTGACAAGAGAAGGATCTTCAACTTATAGAAGATTTCAGGCAAATAACTACAGTGGCGTAATTGTAGTCCTGTGCGTGAGCAGAGGTCAGAGCTCATTTAGGGATGCGACTTTAAAAAAACCCCAGGGATCACCGATCACAAATGACGTGCATTGGCTACGGTAACTGCTTACCAGCACCTAAAAAACATACACAAACCAATGAAGAATAAAAACTTGAATTTTGCCAGATACGATCTGCAGCGAAGATTAAAGGAAAACTCCCCGCCATGCCTCTTCTATGGATAGAATGTCAATAGGATGTCGGTTTCTGAAAATAATAATCAAAATATATTAAGACAACTCTCACACTGACATCTAATTGATAACTATATCGATAAATAGGCAGCTAATTTGTAAATTATCGATAACAATACAACTACATCACTAAGTTATCGACCGATCATCGAGAGTCGCCGACACGGATCGACAATTTCGTAAATTGTGCGCCGATTAGCGACCGATTACGGCCATTACCGACAGACGGACACCCGATCCAGCCGCACCGATTAAAATAATCGGTAAACGATAAAAACCGATAAAATAATCCCATGTTTTGTCTGTGCCCGGTTTTTTGTTTATGAACGTGTGAGTGACCTAACGTTTTGTCTAGCTTCTACGGTTTTTTTATCGATATTTTTCGTTTTTTTTGTACTCTTGTGTGGTATTATAAATCGATACTGCTAATAGGTGTATTATCGAATTTAATATCCAAATCAAATCGAAATAGCTTCTAATCGTCCACTGTTGAACTTTGGCTTAGCCTGTAGTTGTAAAAAATACTAATATGAACTTACACTTAATGATCACGACTAAATAAAAACAAAATCAATTTCAATTAATTTCGATCTCATTAGTTTGGTGAAGTCGTATTAAGTCTCGATTCTATGAAAACATACTAAACTGTTCCTACTTACTTGTGTGTGCTTTCCCATTTTTTAACCGACTTCAAAAAGAGGAGGTTAGCAATTCGTGTGTATTTTTCGTTATCAAACTAGAGTGACTTCACGTCACAGCAGACAATCTCAACAGAGATCTGACTGCGCGATATTTACTAATTTTTTTTTGTTTGATAAACATAAATTTTGTTTTTTTTTTATTGATCATCTTTTTATGTGTTTTTGGTAATAATTTATATCTTTTTATCTTTATCTTTTATCTTTTTAAAGTGCAAGTATGCGTTACGTATAAACACAGAAACTTAGACCAGGCGCAGAACGGCAGAACGGCATGAGGGCTACAGCAGACTTTTAGCATGAGCAATCTGCGATTTAGTCGCTTTTTAGAGGTTTCATGCTTTTTTTGACAACTCCCGCACTAGGCTTCTACCAAAACGCTGCGAAGGAAACACTATATAAAATATGCTCTGTCTCGCGGACTTTACAAACATACAATTCACGGATACAATTTACACCCAGACTAGGAACAAACATTTATTTATAAATTACGCAAAGTTTTGTCCCGTGTGGGAGTTAATAAACCCACGACCTTCGCCTTAGCAATCAGGGTCACTTACCAGTAGACCAACAGGCCAGTTATAGTTCAAACCAACGTGGTCTAATCGTATCATGATGGTGTAACTACCATCATGATACGATTAGGCCACGTTATGTCGGTGTACGAAGTCTCTTGTTGGAATGAAAATTCGAGAAGCGATGATATACATGTATATGTTACAGTCAAAACTCTTAACCAGTCAATAGTACCTACTTTTGACTGATATTAAACGGTCAAAAGTACTTATTACATATGAAACTTAAAATAATATTAAATTCTAAATCAAATAAATGCGTAGGGGGTCGCAGTTCTAACCTTTATTTTTTAACCTAACCTACCTAATTTTAACCGAACGCTTTAGTTAAAACTACTATTGGCCGATATTTTATCAGTAGGTTAGGTTAGGTTAGAACTGCGACCCCCTACGCACGAGCCATTTTAAGTTTAATATGTAATAAGTACTTTTGACCGTTTAATATCAGTCAAAAGTACTTTTAACTGCAACATATAGATGTACCGACATATTATACATGCTCGTAATGCTTTCGAACAGCGTGCGGAATCCCAACTTCAGTCTGAAAAGAAATAAATCAGTTTAAAAAAAATTAAACAATGGCAATAAGTACCTAGTTATTTCATCATTCGTCAAACATCGTAACGTAAAAAATCCGTCTGGTAAAGGACCTCCACCTTACAGAAGACCACAGTCAAATAACTATACACAGCGATGTAGATGTGTTCTTGTGTACAGGTCTCCAACGCTCATTTAGGGAAGCGTTTTAATACAACACGAATAAAATAAAAAATAAAGTGTTATACCTCTAGCATTGCAAGCGTATACCTATAGGCTACGGCATCTGCCGGGCCGTATATCTAAGAAGTAGGTACAACAAATTTAATATCTCAGAATATTTTTTTTGACAGACTTTCCTAAATTATTGCGATCGTTTTACTTACATACACCCACCCATGTTCGGTGATGGATTAATACTACGTTTCATGTTCGAAGTTCCTTAAAAGTACCCCGAATTCACGAGCATGACGGAAGTACCAGTCATCATCCCTGATTACACGATCCAACACCATCATTACGATGATTAATCTTACAGTAATGACAAAGATATCCATTCTACCTCCATGTGTCATTTACTCTAAACTTTCCAGTTTAGAATCCGTCATAAGCTGAAACTTTGTTAAAGCAGTACATTGGGGAGTCGAGCCTAGTTATCAAACGTCTGAAGGTATATTGCGTCGGCTCTCCGAAGACACGTCAAAGCCTATCCTAATTTAAACAGGGCTGTTTACGTCCCCGGGGCGTGGGTCACGGAGACCTTTAGGTTGGGGCTTCAATGACGACGGGCGGTTCATAAGAATTGGGATAATTTTGCCGCTAGCAGAATTTGCGCGTTTGAATATTATGAACTAAGGATAGAGTAGGAAAAACTCAGTATTGATATATACATGTATTTTAATTGAATAAATTTGATTTTGAAATATTCGAATTTTTATTAAGTTAACTCCGTCGTCGGGTTTTTCTGTCCAAAAATTACACTATAGATGCCTGAAGTTACGAAATAGACGGTGTTTATACCCGTACTTCGAAAAGCACGTAACCCGTTGGTCTTACTCCTGATCTCTCTCCCACCGTGTCGGATTGCTGTCCTGTCGAACTATTAGAGTGAGGGAATAAAGGACATATACGTCTGTTTGGGTATACCCTAAAATTTCCTCCGCTGAAGATTCAGTGATGAGGACATTTTTTTTTATTACTTGGTTTGGTGGCATATAAGCAAACGGCCCGCCTGATGTTAAGTAATTACCGTAGCCTTTGGACGTCCATTTTTTTACACCAAAACATTAAGATTTAGTATCTCTGACATGGGAAAACGTTCCTATCAAAACGAGCGTTGAAGACCTGTAGTCACATACAGGTTTTTTTTTAAACACAACTCCCACACTAGAGAACATGCTCTGTGTTGCGGGGAACTTTACAAACATACAATTAACGGACACAAATTACACCCAGACTCAGAACAATTCTTTGTGGGTCACACAAAGTTTTGTCCTTTGTTTTGTTAGGGAATCGAACCCACAACCTCGTGCACAGCAGGCGCATACTGCGCCCACTGTTCCACCAAGGCAGTCAATATAACTACACCGCCAATGTGAAGTCCTTCCCCAGTGGGCTTGCTCGCTTGCAAGGTACCCTACCTCTCTTCTCTCTTCAAACTAAACTGTGTGCTAGTTCCACACGTGTACTTGTACTTCCCTATATCTGAGACCACACCTTGCTCCAAACTCATTTCAGGGTTGAGCGAGCACCCGGCCGCCTCGTACCGCGGCACTCCGCCCCTACCACAACACCGCACTTAATAAATATTGTACTTTCACTCAATAACACCGCACTGATAACCCTTGACTTATAAACCTGTGACTAATACTTGGATAGCTAAAATATTTAATCATAATTACTGATTTATGTGGTCACCCCTAATTAAAGAAAGAAAAAAGTAAATGACATTTATTTATCTTTTTTTTTAAAGACGACGCCGGCTCTATACAACAAGCTCTGTGTCGCGGGGGACTTTACAAACATACAATTAACGGACAAAAATGACGCCCAGACTCAGAACAACCTTTTGCAGGTCACACAAAGTTATGTCCTGTGTGGGAATCGAACCCACAACCTCGTGCACAACAGGCGCATACTGCCACTGGACCACCAAAGCAGTCAAATATTGTCACAGAATGACATGTTGGTATCTATTACAAACTGTACTTTATAATTATTACATACTAGGTAATTAAATACGTCGTGTCTGTGCCAATGAGGTTACCACTCAGCATAATGCTATGTTGTAATAATAACACAGCATTGATTTTCAGTAGTAACCCCTAAAGTGACGAACAGACATTATGCTATTAACTATTTAGACAAAACACAGAAAAATATCATGCGGGGCAGTCTTTGGGGACTGCTGATAAAAGTGAAAACTAAGTAACTTGTGAATTGTATCGTCAAGCTATTATTATTATTTTTGAATTATTCTTGGTTTGTCTCATGGAAAGCGTTCGGTACCAATGACGCGTTCCATACCCAAAAAGTGCTCAACGCGCCTAAAGAATTTTCCACTTCTATTTTTGAATTATTTTTGGTTTGTTTCATGGAAAGCGTTTGGTAACGATTCTTCGTGTTCCTGATATTAAATGGTATTTTTTTTATTGGCAAAATAAACTGTTATTTTATAAGATATTTATTTTAGAAAAGTACATATTTAAATAAACTACTTACTAACAATCAGATATTGTATTTACGGGTATTTACTTACCAACTTTTAAATAAAGTATCTGATTGAGGTCGCAGTTCTGAGGAAAGGTGCCCAAAAGACTGGCCACATTGCCACGCTGGATCGCAAGGCTAATGCGTTGGCCCAATACTGGCCAGTCTTAGAATCGTGAGATGATTCGACTAAACGTTTAGATATCTCACGATACTTTGTGGGCACGCGGTCCAAAAATTAAGCGCAAGAGTATGAATTAATACTATTTTATTTTATAGAGTTTTCTTAACAAACCGCCTGCAAATTATCCTTATTATAGAATTTCAAGTTGCAGTGTGAAATGTGAAAGGCACCTAAATTTAACTCTTTATTTTTTTTATATACGGTAAACAGTTACCATAGCCTATAGACGATTTTTAAGTAGGTAAGTACATCTAGTAACATCAGAATTAACCCTGGGATAAGAAATACGTAGGTAAATAATAATAAAACAATTTCTCTTACAAAAAAACTATAGAAATGTTTTGAATGTATATTTCGTAACTAAGCCATATAAATTGTTTTTTTAAATAGCAATCATGGTAGTAACAAAGAGGTAGAATTATCTTTGAATGGTGTTGCAATGAAATCAATCATGGCGACTGAGAGGAACTCAAACAAGGTGTTATTTATATTACAGTTTCTATTAAGGGCAAGAATAGATTTACTTACTAGCTATATTGTTTATTTGTTATTTAACTGCCTCATTGTTTTAGTGGTCGTTAACCATATAAGCGAGCAATCCCGACTGGGCAGGGACCTCCGCCTTACAGAAGATCACAACCAAATAACTACACTTGTGGTGTAGCTATATTCCTTTGTATGAGTATTACTACCCGTGCTTTTTTTAGTTAGTTGCGTGCTAGGATTTTTTTAAACTTCTTCCTATTTTAGGGGTTACCCATAACACAAAGCCCTGCCCCTCAAAAAAAGATGGCATAAACGTAAGTCGAATCGAATCGAATAGAAAGGTTTCGTCATAACTTTACGATATAGGTCTGTACTGAAAGCAATTGTATGGGTTTTAACGTAAGTGCACTAAACACTTACGTTAAAACCCATACAATTGCTTTCTATTATATTCGATTCTATTACCGTTTATGCCACTTGTCTTCCGCATTAAGGTTCAAGCCCTGTACACACAAAATACACACCCAGACCCAGAAGAACCATTTATGGATCACACAATTTTTCCTATCCGTGGGAAACTCCATCATCAAACCCTAGTGTTTATTTTTGAGTTGGAAACACGCAAGTGATACCTTTTTGTATTGCAAGCGTCCATAGGCTACGATAACTGCTTGTTTGCCAACTACGTAGTATAAAAAAAGAATAAAATCGCGGGAAAATCCCAATGATTTATATTGAAAGTGAGAACCTTTATAATAAACCGCTGGCTCAGCTCGCGGCTCAGTACAAACGTTGTGGTTACTTTGGCCGCGTTTTATTATTGCTCCGACAAATTAGGTGCCGATGTTATAGGTACATGGCTGAGTAAAAACTCCGCGGTTTGAGCAATTGCAATCATTGTATCTGCGGCTTTCACTCATGTCCGAACATTATATTGCATAGAGTTATTTGCATGAGGTAAGGTAAAGGATTTTTGTTTTTTACTCCCGCGTCCGCGACAAACGGCTCGTTCTTTAGTGTGGGAGTTGTCTTTTAAATCCTTACTAATATTATAAACGCGCAAGTTTGTAAGTATGGATCGATGGATGTTTGTTACTCTTTCACGTAAAAACTACTGAACGGATCTCGATGAAATTTGGCACAGAGATAGATTATGGTATGGAATAACACATAGGCTACATTTTACAGCGATAACCGACATCCACGCGTGTGGAGCCGCGGGAAACAGCTAGTTATATATATTTATATCGAAATGCTTTACCTTAACCCCTTAGAGGTTGTCCTTTGTTACTAAAATATTACAAAACATAAAGTCATCAATCAATCAGACTATCGCAGTCCACTGCTGGACATAGGCCTCTCCCAACACGCGCCATAGCACACGGTCCTCTGCCTTCCGCATTTAGTGCTTCCCAGCGACCTTTTTTTAGGTCGTCGGTCCAACTAGCTGGGGGCCGTCCTACCTTACGCTTACCGAGTCGCGGTCTCCACTCTAGGACACGTCTGCTCCATTGGCCGCCGGTCCTTCTGCAGATGTGACCACCCCATTGCCAGTTCAGCTTACTAAGTCTGCGAGCTATGTCGGTAACTTTGGTCGAATTACCTCGTTGCGAATTTTATCCATCAAAGAGACGCCGAGCATAGCTCATAGAGTCATCAATTGGTTAAAAATAAACGGTACATAGAAAGACCCGGGCCAAAACAACTCCCTACCTATTTCGCAACAATTTTCCAAAGCTTAAGAACCGCAGGGTGCTATTAGTGTGTCGTATACAGTTGTCTCGAAGGGTTGGAACGACCCGCGACCTCCCGCTGGCACTTCAATATGCACACATGGCGCACTTGTTTTGTCAACCCGATTGTTTTATATTGTTGCAAAATATTAAATACTACGGTTGTGATGTTGATAAAAGTAGACTATGATCACTCAGGAATAACTTTGAGCCGTGAACAAATTTCCTACTGAGACAATGCAGTTTGCAATAGACCAGCGTGTGTCAATTAAGGCCTAAACACTCTCTCTCTCTTGTTAAAAGAGAGGAGACTCTTGCCCAGCAGCAGAAGACATATACATATGTATATGGGTTGCTATTATTATTATGATAAGGTTTCCGATTACGGCGGTTCAGGAAGTAGTCATTTGATTTTTACTTTTGAGACCACGCCGAGTGAGGAAGCGTTCGATATTCGAATTGTTCCTTGTCGTTCAAATAGGTATGTTTGTAAAATTTCATAGATATCATAGTCCAGTAGAGCAGGAGTATTCTTTAAAAAAACGTAACACACAAAAAACATAATACTTTTGTCTTTAAAAATAATAAACAATGATCACACGAAGCAATTTAACAACTGTTCGAAACAGCGCAATAAATACACGTTATCTATCCAAAACTTTATTATAAACTCGAAATAATCGAGCAAAAAACTCAATGATGCCTGACTACAGGCATGCTGTATAATAACATAATATGAGCAATTTGAACGATTAACATCGGCCGGAAGTTATTCGCAGGAAGCGGTGTGGGCGGCGCATACGCATCGACACTGTATAGCGGCCGAGTTTTTGTGGCTCCAACCGTTTATCGCATTGTTTGTACTTAAATGTGGCTTTATGTGTAAAATGTGTTTTTTGGTTTTGTATAATAAAATTGTTTGGTACAAGTTTATTAATATTTTGACTGCCTTGTTGCTCACAAAGAAGGTTTGCAGTTATACTTTCGAATAACCGTAGTAGGTTCGATTTCCAGATCGGCAAAAGTGCTTTCCTGTTAGAAAATTCTGGAGTATGGAATTGTGATGTGGACGTAGGGTTGCTCTCTGGAATCTAACATAACTGGCAATCCGAGGTTGTCATACACCTCTGCCTATCCTGCGTATCGAGCAATACCTGTTAGCAATGGATACATTTGATTTGTACGTATAAATTCAACAAAGCCAACTAGGATCGAACTCATCAGAACGATTCTAAAAATGAAAAGTGTTTATTCACGTTAACTTACGCATAATTACATAATTTATACCTTTGCCAAACTGCATGGCAGTTTGTTGGCAGATGTAACTTCCGATTAAACAATATCTATTAATATTAGTTTGCAATAAACACTTCCTATTACTATTATTATTACATATTACTTACAATTAACTTATATGCTAAATTTTCCAGAAGGTATTCTTTTGCTCTTTTTGTAAATACAGTTTTAGATATACAAAAACTTCTTTCTGTCGGCGAAAAGTTCGTAGTGCAAAGGATCTGTCGTCGATTCGCTCTATCGATTAATCGTTCGTAGTAGAAACGAAACATTCTCTCGGTGGCTCATTTGGTAGACATAGTTTAAGAATCGATTTGTGTGTTTCTTTCCCACTCGGCTACCACAGCTGTATATTATACTAGGGTTCGCCCGCGTGTCCGCGTGGTTATTTGGAATATTTTCCCCGATTTTGCAACATATCTCACTACTGCTCCGCTCCTATTGATCATAGCGTGATGTTATATATATATAACCTTTGACTGCCTTGGTGGTCCAGTGGTCGCAGTATGCGCCTGCTGTGCACGAGGTTGTGGGTTCGATTCCCACACAGGACAAAAACTTTGTGTGACCCACAAAGAGTTGTTCTGAGTCTGGGTGTCATTTGTGTCCGTTAATTGTATGTTTGTAAAGTCCCCCGCGACACAGAGCTCGTTCTCTAGTGAGGGAGTTGTCTTTAAAAAAAAAAAATAACCTTCCTGTACAAGTGCACTATTCAACAAAAAAAAAATCTAATCGAACCAGTACTTTCTGAAATTAGCGCGTTCAACCAAACAAACAAACTCTTCAGCTTTATAATATTAGTATAAATATATAATATTATAAAGTGCAATGATTTGTATTCTTCGTATGTAACAAATAAACTCAAAAACTACTGGACCGATTTTAAAAATTCTTTCACCACTAGAAAGCTACATTATCAGCGGGTAACGTAGGCTATATTTTATTGAATATAAATTACGGAATCCATACGAAAACTAAATATATATCCACCCGTGCGAAGCCGGCACGTGTCGCTAGTGATCTATAAGATGGACTCCATCAAGCGAAAACGGCTGAACAGATTAGTATGAAATTTAGCACAGAGATATATTATAAGTAGTCTGAAATAGTACATTATTATTAATATTAGGCACCTACAAGAATGGTTGAAAAATGGAATGTTGGTGATATCATATATACGGTAGAATAGAGTAGAATATAACCTATTATTAATAATTAAGTTACATACTTTGTTTGAGCTGTAACTTATATATTTTTAATTAAGAATAAAGTAATTGTTGTAAAGTCTCAAAAAATCTTTAAAATTATTTTTAAGTTAGTTTATTATAAGACATGACCCCATTCCATACAATTGTCACCACCCCATTCCATCCCGTGGGTGTCGTAAAAGCCGACTAAGGGAGTAAGTCAGGCAGACAATATTCACTGCAAGAGAGGGAAAACTCGAAACAAAACGCTATACCAACCCGTCTGGCCAGCGTGGTATAGTAGGCTAAATATCCCTCCAAATTAATGGAGGAGACCCTTGCCCAGCAGTGGGACGTTTACAGGTTAAGATGAAATGATGAATTATTATAAGACTGTATGTTTCTGAAATAAATAAAATAAAATATTATGACACGGGCTACGTCTCGGGCAGAAACCAGTACATTATATTATTTCATTACTACATGATCGTTTGTACATAGGTATATAATACTTATGTATTTAGTTAGACCTTATCATAAACGTTTAAACTTGAGTAATTATTTATATAATTGTTTAATATGTTTTTTGTTTAACTGTATCTTATGTAATTGTTCATGTAATAACTATATTAGATGCTATCTTGGTGGTACTTAGTGTAACGCTTACATGTTTGATAGGTAAGTATATATTATTTAAAGATGTATTTCTTAACTATTTTTTACTATCTTGTATCTTCGTTTTATAGTTTGAATAACTCAAACGACTGCCTTGCTGGTCCAGTGGCCGCAGTATGCGCCTGCTGTGCATAAGGTTGTGGGTTCGATTCCCACGCAGGACAACACTTTGTGAGACTCACAAAGTTGTTCTGAGTCTGGGTGTCAATTGTGTCCGTTAATTGTATGTTTGTAAAGTCCCCTGGGACACAGAGCTTTTATTATATAGTGCGGGTGTTGTCTTTTTAAGTAAAAATAGATGTATTTCACCTTACATATTTTTTCATAGTTCGATTAACTCATCGACTGCTAGACCGACTCCCACGTAGGTAGTTCTAGCGTCTACCGAGTAGGTCTTAGTCTAGGTCTAGGTCACGACCTAGGTCCATTGTACTATCCCACAGACATTTTCTGAACACAAAAATATTGACGAGTGAGTGGCTGGTTAGATTTCCACACAGGATAAAACTTTGTGTGATTTATAAATGTTTGGTCAGAGTCTAAATGTAATTTGTGTTCATCAATTATATGTTTGTGAAGTCCTCCACGACAGAGGGCTTGTTTTAGCGCAGCAGGTATCAATAAAATAAATTACTAAAGCTAAAAAAATACGTAACAAAGTAAAAAAATAGCAAAGTGCTTTTGCTCTAAAAGACATCTCCCGCACTGCCCTGTTTTTTTTTACTTTATTACGTATTTTTTAAAGAAGAATCGCTATTCTTTTTTTTACTTTATTACGTATTTTTTAAAGACAACTCCCACACTGCCCGCACAGTTGTCTTTTTAGAGCTTTTGCTCTAAAAATAGGTACTTAATTAAAAAATATAGAAAAATTACCGAAATTCAGTTTATGGACATTACTTGTTTGATATAGACTACAGAGAACCGAGTGAACTATATCGACAAAAAAAGATGTGATTCCACATACGAGTATAAAATGCGTGACAAAAACACTTGATAGTCCACACACTTGCGTGCATAATTCTTGTTCAGTGCACGTGGTGTTACATTGCAGGTCAATTTAACGATACATTAATTCACGACTCATTTACTTAATAATATTTGGGGACGATTAATGTTGTCATAGAAAAAAAATGAAGTCATCAATAAGTGTTGCTGACACAAAAAAATATATATTATAGGTACCAGTGTTTTAAATGATGTATCCAACTACCATAGGGTAGAAAAACATTTCTAGAAAAACACATCCCTTGAGGATTAAAGATTTATAGTTAGTCACGTACAGTAATATAACTACACCTCTGTGTGTAGTTATTTGGCTGTGGTCTTTTATCAGGTGCGAGTCCTTTCTCAGTCGAATTTGCTCTCTTGTCCCTATGATACTGTGCCTACTATGGTACGGTATTCAAGTTAATGCTCAATGGGACGGCAATTCGACAAGTCCAGTATAAGATTAAGCGTAGGAAGGACCCGAAGGACTGGCTTTACATGATTTCCGACGCACGAGACAGTTATAATGTAAACACTGCCAATTTACAAGCCCGAAGCTTGTAAATTGGTGAAATCTATTGTGCATTTTGTCAAAAATACGTAATGTCTGTTTTTGGCCGCATCACAGCAATCGCACTCAACGGTCTTCAACGTTCTTGTAGCGGTATACGATGGTATCGAAGTACATAAGCCAAGTAAATATTATCTATCAACTCAAATCGCTTCCCACAGTAACCAGCGACTGAGAACCGAGAAAATGCATTCATTTTGTGCTATCCATGGCCAATTTTATCCAATTTTTAATGGCGCTACTGCGGCAGTCGGGCAATATCGCAAATTATAGTGTTCGCAGATTACTGCTGGAGTTACCTACGTGACGGAGTGGGCTCTGAACATTGCACTACAGTGTACAAGGTAACGTACACTTACGAACAATGTTGTTTGGTACACTTACTTCCGCGTGAGCTTTCTAGAAAATGAACTTGTGAGGTGGAAAATAATCGGTGTGTTATTGAATGAGAATTGTGATTTTGAATTAAATTAGACTTCTTGAAGAAGGCTTAATTGACTGGGCTGTTGGTCTAGTAGTTAGTAACACTGACTGCTAAAGGTCGTGAGTTTGATTCCCAGCCAGGATAAATTTATCTTTATGAGCACGAGTTTTTGTTGTGGGTCTGAGTGTAATCTATAATACCTATGTATAATTTTAAAAACAAAGTATTTTTTTATTAGTAATTGCTTGATAGCAGAGTTTATTAAATCAAATTTATTTTAATAAAATACATGACACAATTGAATTTTTCTTTGGCCCCATACTGAGCTAACTAGTATCTTAGGCGTTTATTGGATTAGTACAAGACTTTGCCTAGTTTGCGGTCAGTTGGCAGTGTGTAAGTTGTCCCAAAATATTATTGAAGTAAAAACTTCTTTAGCGCGTTGAGCACTTTTTGGGTGAACAAAAAACAAAGAACTCGCGTCTCGTCACCGAACGCTTTCCATATTCAAACTTTTAAAAATCATGGCACTCGCGTCATCTTCACCGAACGCTTTCCATATTCAAACTTTTTGGCTGAACGAAAATCATGGAACTCGCGTCATCGTCACCGAACACTTTCCATATTCAAAAATAATAATCTAATAGCTCGACGATACAATTCACAAATTACTTAGTTTTTAACTTCTATCGGCAGTCCCCAAAGACTGCCCCGCATTTGTATTATTCTGCTTCTTTTAAATGTCTTCTATCAATCTGATGCACACATACTCGCTCGTCAAGCATAAAATACAATTTGAACACGTGTACAACGATAGAATTACTCGAGCCGTTGGTTTGATTGCGCGGTACTAATGCACTTATACGTAAAATCGATGTTCATAAGGGGAGTTCCGTTTGATGTCTACATTCAGACGGTATTACTTGCCTAGGGTTAATAGTAGGTAGATAATACGGGGTCTAAAGAGATTTTTTTTGAGAGGTTTTTAGTGCTCATTTAGGGATGCATTTTTAACGAAACGTTTTCTCATTCCAGCCCTTCTAGACAAGTAGCATAAAGAGTAAAATAGCAAATGTTAAGGATTTGACATATTTAATAATGTCAAATCACATACTTTTGCTTTCTATTCTATTCGATTCCATTACCGTTTATGCTACTTGTCAGGCTTGGCAGGTACCTACTAAAACGTAAAAAACCCTGGTGTCAAATTGTTTGGTTCTACGACACGTAAGTAATACCTCTGGTATTGCAAGGGTCCACTACACAATACGAAATCGTGTTATTTTTTTTGTACTACATAAGATACAAGCATTGTTCCCGCCTGGTGGTCAGCAGTTACCTTAGCCGACACTTCAGCACTAGGGAAAAATAATTTGTATATCCTAGTTTATAAAACTTATGATTCATGGGTACCAAATACCTATGCTCCGAGTCTGAGTATGAGACTGCCTCGGTGGTTCAGTGGCCGCAGTATGCGCCTGCTGTGCACGAGGTTGTGGGTTCGATTCCCACACAGGACAAAACTTTGTGTGACCCACAAAGAGTTGTTCTGAGTCTGGGTGTAATTTGTGTCCGTTAATTGTATGTTTGTAAAGTCCCCCGCGACACAGAGCTTGTTCTCTAGTGAAAAAAGTATACTTTGTGGCCATAAATCATTGCACAACTATTTATTTGTAAATCACACAAACATGTTGGCACGTATAAAAATATGAATGATACATTTATTATAGAGACAGTACAAACCCAAGGCACCTCGTGGCCAACAAGCCCAAGGGCCGTACATTTTTGATTTCAATTTGACAATTGAAACTGACATCTTTCAATTGTCAAATTGAAATCAAAAATGTACGGCCCTTAGGCTTGCTTGGGAATGCTTTAAAATTCAAATCTTTTTATAGACATTATGATATATAGTACTCAAAAAGAAAGAAAGAAAAATAATGCATCATGCAGAATCATGCAATGAAGAATGCTGTACAGGGCCATTACATGACGATTAACTTTTTAGGAAAACCAATGTATGAATTTGTGTGAAATATTAATAATAATATATTTGTATCTGTAGGTTTAGTCTAATTGTACAATGTTACCAAATTTCACAGAAATATATACAATGATTTTCTTAAAAACTCTCCGTTGCCGTGTGATGTCCACACGGCAACGGAGAGTTTTTAAGAAAATCAGCTATTAAATACACAAACATAAACCCAGAGCTTACCTAATAATAACCTGTAAATAACCATTTACGGCAAGAAAATCCTAGGGTTACGAAAGGATATTATAAATAGTAATAATTACTAGTCTACTTTGATTGGTGATTTCACTAATGTTAGGTACGTTGGATATTATTATAATGGATCCGGCAAATGGGTTAGCAGTAAATAATACTATAATACAAAAGTACGGTAGTACAGCTTTTTGCATAGCCAAACGCGATGCAAATATTTTAAAATTACGTGTATCGATGTATTTTGAATCGCACGTATTTGCATCGATGCAAAAAGTCGACGTGTGTAATGTAGGGAACGTACCCATACTACGTGACCCATTTTTTTTACAGCGGTGTAATTGTGTTCCTGTGTAGGTCTCCAGCGCTCACTTAGGGATGCATTTTGATAGAATTAAAGATAGTTTTGCTAACCCAGGGGTACTTAATTAAGCCCTGGTGTAAAAAAAGATCGGCAACACCCAAGTGATACCTTTGGCATTGTAAGCGTCCATAGGCTACGGTAACTGCTCAACATCAGGCGGCGCATATTTATTTGCAACTCAAGTAGTATAAAAAAGGCAAGATGTCAACACTGTAAATATAAAATAATAATAATAAACTTTATTGACAACAAAATACCTCTACCTCTGGTAATGCAAGCGTCTATAGGCTACGGATACTGCTTAACATCAGGCGGGCCGTATGCTTGTTTGCCACCCAAGTAGTATAAAAAAAAAAAAATAATAATAATAATAATTGTAGTAAGTAGGTACATAGTCAAATGTTACATTATGTTCTTATACTAGTTCTACAATCTGGTGGGTGTAGTTCTGTTATCCTACTCCTATCTAGGTTATAAAATAACCTGTGTTAAGGAGTAACAGTTCCGAACCCTTGGCAGTTAGTTGATTTAAATAACGTTCAAGAATATTCTGCCTTTAGTGATTCCTATTTTATCTTCTAAAAAGCTAAGTATAGCAATTAAGCATTTAAAAGAAATAAAAAAGTGAAAATATAATGTGTGTGTGTAAAAATGGCGGCTTACTATCAATAATACTATTTAGTTAAGCTAGTACGTACTCACAGAGTAGATTTTCTCACATTATAAGTAGATTATCGTCATTAATACTGGAGTTACACTCCCCTATATAATCTGTCATTTTGATACGAGTTTGTATAATCATTATGTTTGTCGTTGTATTATTTAGGTGGTAAACAGGCATACGGCCCGCCTGATGGTAAGCAGTTATTTTAGCTTAAGGACGCTTGCAATACCTGAGACTTCACTTGCATGTTGTTGACCCTGTCAATATCAATCAGATGTTAACAACAATTTATTTTTAAAATAAGTATAGCGTAATTTCGTCAACTATTGGACATAGGCTACGTGTGTCGACTCTTTAGTCGGTAGTATTAATAACTTAATATGTATGATAATTAAATAATTATAATAAGTCTTTATTATCAGAATACACATTATTTAGAAATAAATTTGAAAAACAAAAAATAATTAAATACAATGTCTGATTGTTTGTAAGTAAGTTAGGTTAAGTTACATTTATTTAAAAAAGTATTCATGTAAATATCTTATGAAAGAAATGTTATTACTTAGATTAAAATTAACCCTTTCGTGGACAGTAATGTAGACACAATAGATGTTTTATTGTCACAACATAATATCCAACAAAGTGTTAGGTAATTAAAAGAAACAAAATATAATGATGCCTGTGAAATTCCGAACCGTGTGAAACTTTAGAATAAATGTCACAGCGTTGGCAACGCGTAAGCGATGCCTCTAGTGTTAACCCCTCGCGAGTCATATCGATCGGTCGTCATAGTTTAAAAAATACGAATTAGAACATACCTAAGATCTACTTTTACCAAGAAACTTATCACGCCAAGTACAATTTTTTTTTTTAATATTCTATACGTTTAATTACTGATAATGTATGGTGTCGGGTATCGATTAGTCGCGGGGTGCGCGGGCGCAGCGTCACGTGACCCGCGCGTGGCTTAAATCCCGCGCACACGGCGCAGCGCGCCACAGAGATTGATCTGTATTTGAGTACTATATGATTATTATCTTGTTTGCCAATCAGCTTTACTATGGTGTGAATTTTAAAATTATATTCGCACTCCTAATATTGATTAATAGTTTTTTTATTTAAGAGTTAAGAGCTGTAGGGTGTAAAGAATAAAGTTAAAAATGTTTTTTTTCTTTCAATCCGATGTATTTTTAATCTAGCTAAGCGCGGAAAATCTACCTAATCATCATCATCGTCATCTCAATCCATAAACGTCCCAATGCTGTGCACGGGTCTCCTCCATACACTTGGAAGGATATTAGCCTTCAATACCACGCTGGCCAGACGGGTTGGTATAGGGTTTTGTTTCGAGTTTTTACGTTCTTGTAGTTGTATATTGTCCGCCAGACTTTACTCCTACCTTACTTTGTTTATCCCTAAGTCGACTGTTACGACACCGTCGGGATGGAACGGGGTGGTGACACCACACCGACATCTACCTAATAAAATTTTAAAATTGTCAGTCTTACAATTTACATACACTGGTGGATATTTTAGATTTGATAATAATTCGACTGTACGGAATAATATCAGTGATTCAGATTCTTTATTTTATCATTATCCTTTAAAAAAGAAAAAATAACACTGTAGATAAGGTTTTAGTTGCAAGACAATTGTTTCTATAAAGTTCACATCGCATCGTTCAAACAATGATCTACCGTCAAAACTTGAACTAAATTGATGTTAGTCAATTATCCGGCGCTGGGTGTATTTTGGTCACCACAACAAAGGCTTAGACCCCCCGGAAGCATTGAGTTGTACCAGCCCCGAAGCTACAACCTAAACAGTTCATGCCTAAGTTGTAAGAAAAAGCGATATAAAATATATTTGAAGTCCGCGAATGCTACATTTGTAAAGTCTCTTGTGACACAGACAGTGTACAGAAGTTGTCTTTAAAAGAAAAAATATAAAAAGGTTTTATTTTAATTTTTTCAGTTTAATGTCTAACTTTACAGTATTCGCAAAATCATCTCAGCCGAAAGACGCGTTCTCTGCTGGATTGCATAGGCCATCC
The DNA here is from genome assembly GCA_947095525.1 of Trisateles emortualis. Taxonomy (NCBI): domain Eukaryota; kingdom Metazoa; phylum Arthropoda; class Insecta; order Lepidoptera; family Erebidae; genus Trisateles; species Trisateles emortualis. The sequence continues at coordinate 10,652,225 of OX352750.1, forward strand.
CTATAGATTTCACCTAACCAGCTTGCAGCATCGGTAGCTCAAATAAATGAGGTTGCCGAGGTTATCCCGAGATACTATAGCATGGGGTTCTTCGAGAAAGGAGTTATAAGGTTTCTAAGGGTCGGCAACGCGTGAATGATATCCCTGGTGTTACAAGCGTTCATAGAAAATCACTGAAAATCAGCGCTGTTTTGTTACCACAACATAGTATTATGCTGAGTGGTAACCACATTGCCCAGTAATTATAAGGTACAAGGTGTAAATACCAAAAATGTGACTGTGTCAATAAATGTAACTATATTTTCCTTTCTTTCATAGGCTACGGTAACTGCTTACCGGCAGGTCGTATGCTTGTTTGCCTCCTTGGCATTATAAAAAAAAAATTGAGTCGCTTTACTTTTGTTACTTGGACTATACAAACGTCCACCGCTCCGTCTACGCATAGTTGCGTGAAATTTAAATTTTTGCTATTCATTGTGGGCTGCGAACTGTTTTTCTGACACTCGCGTCTTTTACGTAGGGGCCGGCCCTTTATTAGGGTGCCCTGTACTATCGAGTACAATGGTGGTATATTTTTACTGTCACAATAGTATAAAAGTCGAAACTTAACTAGACTGTACGGTTGTTTTAGTGGCTTAAGAGGCTACGTCGCCATTTACTACTACTGCGCAGCGTGTTGTAGGTTCGATTCCCAAACGGAACAAAAAATTGTAATCCATAAATGGTCGTCCTGAGTCTGGGTATACTTGTGTTGTATGATTGTAAAGTCCCTGCGACACAAGACCTGTTCCGTAGAGCGGGAGTAGTCTCTAAAAAATAACTAAGTATGAGCACAGAATACTTAATAGTACAGGTATGAGAGATAAAGTACCAAACAAGAAAGCCAAATAATTAATTCAATTCATTTTTTTTACATAAAAGTACATGTTACAATACTGAGATTTTCTTTGTAGTGTAGGTATTGTTTCTGTGCGTGGCAAGAGATCTTCAGCCCCTATAGACAAGTATCATAAACGGTAGTCGAATCGAATTTAATAGAAAGCAAATGCATGGGATTTGACCGTTTATGCCACTTGTCTAGAGGAACAGTTCTCATTTAGAGATTCGTTTATAAAGAATCTTACACCGTTTTTCCAAGGCAGCATAATATAATGTCCATGTTCTGTTACTTACGTACATATATAAAACAAAGTAATAAAAACATACTTGATATAATAGGTATTACAAAACTGTATGTAGTATTTATGGGTACTTAAATATAAAAATACCCGACCTATCTACATCTTGGGTCAAGTAAATACAAAATCAATTTTATTGGCATAATAAACAGCTGTACACAGAGATACTGCGTGACTGCGCATGCGCCGCCATTAATACTGTGAAACAGTGTTTATTCACTAGGCAAAGGTACTTATTCTGTTGTTATTTTAATATCTCTACGTTGCATTTCTATCTAACTTGGCAATGCTGCCAGTCTTTGGCACGTTTCTAGTAGACAGTGATGCGATTACGACGCTTATTGAAGCAATGTTTTTATTTTTTAATCGTGTAAATGTAGGTACCTACTTGTAGTTATGATATATGTTTTAATAGGTTATATAAAATAACTGTTAGTATTTTGTTAATTGAAATTTCAATGAAAGTAAATATAATTCCATATCTTTTTTTTCCTGATTTTATCTTGCGAACGGTTGATTTAACCCTTAGCGGATGTTTTGATTTAAATAAGTATGTCATATATCTAAATATTTTTTTAACAGCAATGATAGGATGGAAAAGATTTTGTTAATTGTCTGTGGTTTTCTTTCTCAGTCGTCTAGAGTAAAAAAGGAATATTAATGTCACTTTTGTTATGACCTGTACTTACGTCAGCCAAAATGCAAGCAGTGCGCATTGCACGAATTCCTGGCGAGACTGAACAAATGATGGGCAACAGGAGACGCCTTCAGGGCTGAGGGTCGAGAGCACGTCCACCCTCTGTTGTGATTCTACTAATAATAATTAGTTAGATGTAATGAGTATTTCTATTTATGTATCAGTGGAACATAATACAGTCTTACAATTTTGCGCCACAAAAATAAAGAATTTAGTTTATATTTTTGAAAAATTTATGTCGTCCACTACTGAGCATATTTCTCCCCCAAAAATGTCCACAGCGTTCGATACGGACTTTGTTAGTATTAGGTATAACTTATTTAAATGTAATTGTGCTAGTTAGTGTATTCAGCGACAAAAAATTATAAAAAAACGTGTGGCACTCGGGGACTGCCGCGGTAAAGCTATTGCATAGCATTTTTTTATCAACTTATGCAATTATAATTATTTATTTATTTTATTTATGCAGTATTTTTTTTCCTTTGTTTGCTGATTTTATTTTTGTTTCTAAATTTTATCGTGAAAAAGATAACTTACTTCAAAGTAAATTATATCGTTTAAATTATTTAATCGATATTTTTGAATTCGATATTATCAATACTAGATCTCTAGATATTTTAAATGCTAAACGTCACCGTATGCCATGTCACCGTCACCATGCTATGTGAAAGTGATTATAGTGATCGCCCAAGGCCGAAATTCAACCATAATTCATTAAATTTTAGGCTACTAGACCTTTAATTTATTCTTTAGGTACTTATTTTTTATTCTCTTAGATCAAAACCTCCTTACACATATTTGTTAGGTGAGTGTTAGGTTAGGTTATTTTCGTTACGGAATTTCTGGATTCGGTCTCCACGGTTAAGGCCCGCGATAGAATTTATGCAATAGCTTAAAAAATAGTCGTTTTGGAAGAAGCTATTTTGGAAGCTGTACCTTTAAACAAGTACCAGTAGTCAATTTAGCCAAGTTTTTATATTAAAGAAAGTAGTTATTACCGAACGAAAGGGTAATTGACGTGTGAACTTTCCCAGTAAATATGGACAAGGTTTCGCGTGATCTAAGTACAGTAAGGGCAAACCTAACGATATTAATATTTAATTCAGAGTATCCAGGTAATGATGTAGCATAAGGAAAGGTCAGTAAACCAATTTCGTTCTATTCTATTTTGTATGATGTTTTGGTTACGTCACTTTTGATTGCATTTGCATCGTGTATATTATTTAGTCAAATCGGCCTTAGGTAGGTACTGTAAGTTTACATTTGTCTAATAAATCGGTGGGTACCATGATACCTCTACTATGATCTCGACTTTTAACGTCCCTTCGAAGCTCGGGTGAATACCACTATGCTATCACCCACCCAGAGATAATTTAGTTGGTTCCTTACATTAGCGCCTGAAAATTTACTAGTATACCTACCTACATAATTCGTCAAGCATTGCCATAAAAATAGTGTTCTATAAAGAACAGAATAATAAACCTACTAATAATATAAAATGAAAACAAACGAACTTGTTCTAAAATCAATTGTCCTAAAATAGCAATATAGTAACAAGCCTCATTGTTTATCTTTCATTCCTAAACGAACAAGGAATGAATTCAATATTTAAAAGGCAATTAAAAAGTTACAATTCGAATTTCAAATCGCAATGCTTCCCATAAAAATCGCCACGCGCCCTCTTTAGTTACGGATACCCATAGTTATCAAATATGAACAGTATTTTGAAATATATTTTATTGTTGAAATTTCAACCTTACGTAGAAACAATATGGTCAATTTTTGTTTGTTATTATATTGAAGAAAATAGGCATAAAATAGATAAATAAGATTTACCACGGGTGTGTAATAGTTATGTATTTCAGGGGCGTGTTTGACACGTGTCTCTAGTTAGTCGATTTTTCCCGTGACTACATCGATTATAGAAATTGGATGTTAGCCGAATACTGGCTGTGTCTAAATAAATGAAAACAGTAATCTGAACTTTGTTTTTGTTACTTATATAAAAGTTACAGTAAAATGTATTGAGTTTGTTTTTTTACAAATATTTTATACTGGCAAATAAGCTAGGTATAGAGCCCGCTTGATGGTAAGCAGTTACGTTAGCTTATATAAGCTTGTAACATTTGGGGCCATCATTCGTGTTTACCGAACGAAAAAATTGTAACATGTGTTTTACTCAGACTAATAGAATAAGATAGACGGAGCGTGTAGAACTCGCGCGTGAAGCCGCCAAAAGTCATACTAAATAGCAAAGTCATACGTTTTCGTTTTCGCGCGCAGTCGATTTGAGCCGCTCTGAAGTATTTTTACAACGTTTTACTACACAATACGGCATTGTAATAATATTTTGTCAAAACGTGTTTAGACGTGCGTACTCACTAGCGGCTCAAATCGACTGCGCGCGAAAACGAAAACGTATGACATTGCTATTGAGTATGACTTTTGGCGGCTTCACGCGCGAGTTCTACACGCTCCGTCTATCTTATTCTATTAGTCTGAGGTGTTTTAGAGTTTCGTAATGGAGTAAATCTAGGATAGAAAAGTATCTTCGTTAAATAACATCCTATATGAAGGACCTACCTTCTCATGCACAGGAACACAAGTATAACACCACTGTGTGTCTTTATTTGCCTTGTCTTTTGTAAGGTGCAGGATTTGTTTCAGTCCCGTGCTAAGCTCATCCATTGCTTTCCCACCGTCATGTTTATGCTGTCCGACCACGAAGCCAGTGCCTGGTAATCTCTTGCTGTTTCGCGGCTACCATACTGTGACTGTTTTGGTCGAACGTCTGTTTTCCCGGCCTGCTAGGTGGCCTGCCTACATAGAGCTAGTCGTCGTTATAAGAACCCATATCTAAAACTCACTACTAGCCTGGTATATTCGCTGATCGGTACGTCAAGAGTAGCAAAATAGCTTCATTTCATATATCACTATCTCTTTCTGTATTAGGTAGGTATCGTATTATCTATCGCATTCATTCTTGTAATCTATAAGCAAGTACGCAATAAAACCTGATAGCAAAAAAGAACGCCGCACCGTTCAGTATGAAGATAGCATATATTTATTTAATAAAACGACGGATTAAGCTACCAAGGGCGCAGTTAACCTATAGATGGTTGACCGCTGACCTTATACTGGTATTTGCTAAGATCGTCTGCATGCTTCGGAGGACACGTTGTAAGTGGACTGTTACCAGTCGCTATGTGACGCACGGCAGCAACCTTTATAGGTTATCTGAACACCTCTGTCACCACCCCTTTTGGGGTTTAATTGAATAGAACAGAAACCAAATATATGGGATTTGACGTAAGTGTACGACATCAGAATCATATCGCAAACATTATATGAAATCCAAATGTATGGGCCTTCTATTCTATTCGATTCAACTACTATGCCACTTGTCTAGAGGGACTTGTTGGCCACTTGACACATAATAAGAGAAAGAACTTATTACCTAAATACCACCTAGAAAACTCCAATATCAAATCAACAACATAGCTCAACAAAACGCTTCCAAAGCGGCGCTTTACGAAATAATTATTAACAGAAAAACCACAAAAAACCCCACGAAATTAGTTCCCGATGACAGTTCAAAAATATATGTATATTTTTTTGAGGTTATGTTTATAAAAAACGGTCGGCGAAGCGCCATGGTCGACGCGCGGGCTCTTTACACCCAGCAGGACTCCTACCTTCGACTTTCGATACTAAATTTCTGTGTGGCATATTTATACGATCCCGAGATTATTTTCTACTAGAGTTTTATGATAATCGGGGTCTTATAACTGCTAATGAATTACGTAGAGACGTGGTAAGGGACTAAGGTGACAATTATTATAGTTTTTGTCAAATAGATAAGCATCTTTTGCGCCTTTTTATATCATAGTTAATGTCAGAGTTTGGTGTAGGTTGTCTTTAGCTTTTTGTCACATTTGTAGCAACTTAATTTCATTGATGACACTAGATAAGCGTAATAAGTATGACGGACCTGTTGGTTAGTGGCCCTGACTGCTACGCCGTAGGTCGTGGGTTCGATTCCCACACGGGACAAAAAGTTTCATCCATCCATCTCAGCCATAAGACGTCCACTGCTGGACATAGGTTTTCTACATCATTCGGTCCTGAGCTGACCTTGTCCATCGGTTGCCCGCGACCTTTACCAGGTCGTTGGTCCACCTTGTTGGAGGCCTGCCCACGCTGCGTCTTCCAGTTCGTTTATTATTCGTATTATTTTTATATTTTTTAAGTTTATGTGTGACATCAATGTTTGTTACGAGTCTGGGTGTAATTTGTGTCCGTGAATTGTATGTTTGTTAAGTCTCCCGTGACACAGAGCTTGGCTAGGTTCTCTAGTGTGGGAGTTGTCTTTGTTAAAAACAAAAAATAAAAAACAAAACAAGTTCCGAGATTACAAATGTGTGGTTATCTATTATACATAGGTACGTTAGAGATATACTTTAACTATATTGAAGTTTTATCACTAGATACGGTCTTCCTCTCCTCTATGAAGAGAGCAGATGGTTGAGGAGGCCTTAATCCACACATGCATTCATGTTTTCTTCTGAGACAAGAGGATTTCCTCGCGATATTTTGTCATCAGTCGGGATTGAACTTACACTTCAAGTCGTTTTCTTTCCCTACTTACCACCGCTGATTATTTAGTCACTTAGCAATTTCAAACCCTATTCTAATATCCGCAAGATATAAATTGCCATACGGACATGTTTCTTCTTATAACTTGTTCCCACTAATGTCGGTATGTGTTTTATCAATAATTATCAGTTGGAAGAGTCTTGGACGTCATCCATCATGGCTGTCGTGTGATTGATTGTGGCACCACGTCTCTTGACCTGAAGGAAACATTAGTTTTGCTCAGTAATTACTGATGGATTTTGAGTTATGGATTGTCGATCCAAAGGCTTTTTGTAGGGTCTTTTAAAGCCCTAATATTACGCATTATATTATTGTACTGTAAGGTCATGTGTTCAATTTATGGGTCGAAACGTCCCTTATTTACACCCCACAATATTTCTTTCAGATTGCTTGGGGTATAACCATAGTGTAAAGAAGACTCTCACTCTCTATAACTATAACTCACTAGAGGGGTAGGTACAATACGAAGATACTAACTTGATATTAAACGTAATAGGGATTAGTTACAGAAGACCATAGCCAAATAACACAGCGATGTAGTTCTGTTCCTGTGTGTGAGTACAGGTCTCGAGCGCTCAATAAAGATGCGTTTTGAAATAAACGGTTTCCTATCCCAGGGATAATTACTATCCCTTAAAGCCCTGATGTAAAAAAATCGTATTGCTAGCGTCCATAGGTTAAGGTAACTGCTTTACATGAAGTGGGCCGTATGCTTGTTTGCCACCTAAGTAGTATAAAAAAAAGTTATGGTGTGTAACATATTCCGTAGTTCAATAGAAGCTCCAGAGCTGCGCAGATCGCCGGACATATCAAATCCACCTTTAAGGCTTGGGATATCGCTATAAATTAAAATTCAACCTTATTTTAAATATAATATTACCAAATTATAGGTGTATGTTCATGTGTTCGAATATTGTTCTTTTTTCGTATTATTTGATATAAATTGAAGTCATAAAGTGATTATATCTCAATAATTTGGTGCTGATTCGATGTTTTTTTTACAAACTATTTAGAATTACTTCATATACAATTTATGACAAGACCATATTATGAAACACATCTTGTAGATTAATACTGTATTTTTTGTCAGTCATTTGTCTATAAATGTCAACATAAAATGGTTTCATTTACACCTCTTTTTCATCAATTTTTGAGTAATCCTTAATCCCGACGGCTACGTTCTTTGCTCTGCCGAGCTCTCGTACCGTGGCAAGAGCACGCTCTTCCCTAGATGTATAGGTACTCTATTTTAACATGTATGTATTATGCATATAAAACCTTCCTCTTGAATTACTCCTATCATTTATTTATGTGCTTAAAAGAGGTCAATTAAATAAAGGCAGCGTTAGTATTTTTTATTTTCATATCACGTAAACAATTATAACGATATTTTGACTTTTATATGTTTACCACATAAAGAAAGGAGTTATAAGGTTTCTAAAAGGTCGGCAACGCGCGAGTGATACCCCTGGTGTTGCAAGCGTCCATAGGCTACGGTAACTGCTTACCATCAGGCGGGCCGTATGCTTGTTTGCCTACTTGGTAGTATAAAAAAAAAAAAAAAAAAATTACATCTAGTAACATCAGAATTAACCCTGGTATAAGAAAAACGTAGGTAAATAAAACAATTTCTCTTAAAAAAAATACAATTAAAAAAACTATAGAAATGTTTTGATGGTATATTACGTAACTAAGCCATATAAATTGTTTTTTTAAATAGCAATCATGGTAGTAACAAAGAGGTTGAAATATCTTTTGCTCAAATTAAGCACTGGACAAGTATCGCCACATTGTCCAGTGCTTAATTTTTTATTTGTAATAATTTAAAAATCATTGAAATGTAAAAACCTATTGGGTTTTTCTGACAAGAAATTTACAATAGATGCATAACTTGTAAATCCGCTGGTCCTACGCCTGGTCTCTGTCCAGTTGTATCTGATTACCGTTCGATCGGACTATCATAGTAAAGGGATTAGGAGAGACGTCAATCAGACGAGGCGGCTGGATAGAGTAGAACTAACGGCTTCACGTACTTGGTGCAAACACCACCAATTTTTGCCCAACCCGGTAAACGTTAAGAGAGGTAAGCACTACACTTGCGAACAAGTCCGACTAGGGAAGGATCTCCACCTTTCAGAAGACCACAGCCAAATAAATACACTCAGCGATGTAGTTGTGTTCCTTTATGTGAGTACAGGTCTCCAGCGCTCAATTAAGGATGCGTTTTGAAAGAAACGTTTTCCTATCCCAGGGATACTCCATATTAAAGCTCGCAAGTGACACCTCTGGAATTGCAAGCGTCCATAGGCTACGGTAACTACTTAACATCAGGCGGGCAGTATGCTTGTTTGCCACCCAAGTAGTATAAAAAGCGTACTTTGACGGCAGCACTAAACGAAGACAGTGTTCTCTTTAATACACAATGAGTAACCATTCATTAAATAACCAACACATTAATGCCTATAAACAGTGTCAATATGTCCTATTACCGTTCAAATACTCTCATCTCCCATATTACGCGCCAATAAAAATATAAACTATGAATACCTTGTATAATGTAACACATGAAAAACGCATAGTACTAAAATACACCACAGGGGGCTTGCACATAAAACTTTAATTATTTAGACTTGACGTTGAAAACGCGTTTCATAGCAAATATTAGTCTATAAAATTGAGTAAATCATCTAAATATTGTAATAAGCTCATGTTGTCGCACTTACTATAGTATATTTAATTTTCTCATAGCATGGGTACTGTGACGTTTAACATCTTATATATAAGCCAAATACTCTGTATAAGGAAAATTGTGAGAGAACCAATAAAATATTATTATTATTATTATATAAAAATGAATCCCTATTTCCCTTTGTCACGGCATCACGCGGGAACGGTTAAACCGATTTCAGTTATTCTTTTTTGTTGTGTTTTTTATTGTCAGGAGAAGGTTCCTATGTAAAAAAAAATAAGAAAATTGCGCTGATAATAGTTTAACCTGTACGAAGTCGGGGCGGGCCGTTAGTTTGAGATAAATATCAATGAAAATGATAGAAGATTAAATACTCTAGATTGAATACTCTAGACTCTAATACTCTAGATCATTAAATTTGCCAATTGGTTAGAGATTAGTTCAATCATTTTCTTTCATCTTCATCGTAAAATGCTAAGCATCACAGTAGCCATGCTATGTGAAATGCACTATACTTACGTTGTCGTACTTCGCTTCCAGCTTTAATTTCTCCCATGTACCATCAGCCAAGTTACCGCTCTAACCCTCATAGAATGTTTATTTATTTATTTTAGCGGCACGTTCTGGCTTTGCACGGGTGGACATTTATTTAGTTTTCGTATCAATAAAATATATAGTCCCTTGTTACTCGCTGACAATGTAGCTTACTAATAATGTCCACATCCTTCTTCTTCTTCTTCGTGTCAATGGTACGATAAATAATTAAATTGCACAAGCCCAGAATTTCGCCACCTCTTCGGCGTTATCAATATATCCACGTCCTGAATACGTTGCCTAAAATTATAGTACTCTTCGATAAATTAAAAAAAACCCAAACACGACACAGCTATCTTGTTTCGTTGAAGAGTACGCATAGTCACCTTCCGACTTCATCATCACGTCCCGAATACCTACCTATGAATGTAGTTCTCGTCAAGATAAATCCTACGAACTAAAACACGACGCGGCTATCTTGTTATGTTCAAGAATTCCATTTTGCGATTTTCATTCGAGAATTCCATTTTCCATATTGCGATGGAATTGCCATCTTCCGATTGGACCATCATACTACGAGTAGCTTCATAGTATGTTATGCATTGTCACATTCAACGGTGTGAACAAATATCGTGACACTAAATGTTTATAAACAAAGATTTTTCGACATCGAAATGCAAGAATAAAATAAAAGCCATAGTTGCAGTAAACAACAAAAAATATAAACAAAAAGTACCCGTGACATACACACGAACACCGACGCTCTTCGGAAAACGATTAACCATACAAAACGAGTATATTTAGTTTAGTTTACACCGACGTTTACTATCTAGACTGTTTTAATAGCTAGGAAGCGGCGCGCGGCGTCTCTTAAGAAACTTGTACCATATTATAATATTATAAGAGCAGCGTTAACCCGTCCAGTTTAAGAAATAAATTATATAATTTATGATACTTTTTTGTGTCAGTTAGACGTTACGTTGAGGTTTACGAAATTAAACTTGGCCGTTACATAGTTATTGAGTTTATAGGGTGCTTGATATACTGATTTTGTGGTTGAATTTACGTAGATTATTTTGTATAGTGTTGTTGCTCTTGTGTTGCTGTTTCGTAAAGTATGAAAAACAGCAATGGATATAGATAACGACTAAATAATAAAATAAGTTATTTCAAGTAATTTAATAGTGTTTTATTTAAAGTTTATAAACAATCAGTTTATTTTATGATCAACGTTATCTTAACGTATCGTAACGTTGGAAAAACAAAAACATATTAACTCAAATATTGGGTACTCATGTACCTTTACCAGGTGGTCCATCTAGTTGAAGGCCTGCTCACGCTGCGTTTTTCATATAATTAGCAACATTAAATCATCACATAGAACTTAAGTCTTATTGTTTTTGTTTTGTTAGTTTTGTTTTTTAAAAACATAACTCCCGCACTAGAGAACAAGCTCTGTGTCGTGGGGGCCTTTACAAACATAAAATTAACGGACACAAATTACATCCAGACTCAGAACAACTCTTTGTGGGTCACACAAAGTTTTGTCCTGCGTGGCAATCGAACCCACAACCTCGTGCACAGCAGGCGCATACTGCGGCCACTGGACCTACCGAGGCAGTCAATTATCGACTTCCTCCGATTATTATTATTATTATTATTTCGATTTTGTCCTTCTAACCGAATTCAGTCACCATATATAATGAGATAGATATATAACGCACTAGAATGTGCGCAAAAACGGGTGCACTTTTTAGTTCGGCACTATCACTCATAGTGCAATGGGACGGCATTCTGACACAACCGGAGAGAAATCAGGCGTAGGACCAACGGCTTTATATGATTTCGGATGGTCTTGTGATCGTAAGGTGTGTCTCCTGATCACGAGGTCCCGGGTTCGATTCCCGGCCCAGGTCAAAAAATAGTTATTAGGATTTCCTGACAAAAAATCGCTATGAGCCCAAAATTTGAAAATTGGTGACATTTAAAAATTTAGTTCAAATCAGGGAATCAAATACAGGAAATCAAAATATTCAGAAAATTGAGTTACCAACCCTCTCGGACTCATTATTGATTAGAACCCAAACACTACTCATAATAGAAATGTCCGATTAGGATTAACTTAAACAAACCTATTTAAATACAATTACTATTCACGGCTTGGGAGTAACAATTTCTCTAATAACCGGGCTATTATTAAAAATGCCCCCAGGCGTCGTTTTATTACAATAGCATTTAATATTAAAGCTTATAATGGGGTTATGTTTGCACAAATTAGCTGAGTCAACTAGGTAACTTCCTTTTTATCCAGTCAATGGTCTTACTAAAAAACCGGTAATACTATTTATTATTTTGGCAGGCCCGTTGTTCTAGTGATTGGTGACTCTGACTGATACACCAGTGGGGTTCGATTCCCGCCCAGGATAAATCTTTGTGTGATGAGCACGAATGTTTGTTATGTGTCTGGGTGTAATTTATATATAATGTATGTATTTAGAAATATATAGGTAAGTATGTTTATCAGTTGTCTAGTGACCATCACGGCTCTGCCTATTTTGGGATCAGATAGCAATGTGTGAGTTGTCCCGAAAATATTATTATTATTCAGCCTAAAAGTCGTCCACTGCTGAACATAGAAATGAATATCTCCAAAAGAATTTCACGGCATTTAGTTCTGAGCTTCCACCGTCCATCGGCTGCCTGCAACCTTTACCATATATTAGGTCCATCTTGTAGAAGGCCTGCCCACCAGTCACAAAATTAGTACAATGTCGTCAAATATTTAAAATACAGTCTCTCACATTATCGGTGTTAAGTTATCGGAGCTCCTTGAGTAAGCGCCGCGCCATGCTGCTGCTTGCTGCATTTTGCTTTTCCTTCTTTACATCTATCTCGTTGTTTTGGTTTTGCTGTATCCAGGTAATTACCAATTCGTACCACAGAATTCAGTACTTCGCCTTTCGCATTCTGTTTATTCCCCGATCCTGTCAATTCTTGTCTGATTTTCAATAATTGATTGATTTGAAAAGATTTTCTATACGAACGGGTCCTTTAGACGATCGATATCAAACCTCAATTTGATTTGTTAAGCTTGCTATACTTCTTCTCCATATTAAGTAATCACACTCTCATCCGTGCACGCAATACGTTTAAAAGGAATCCGAATTTTCACCTTAGCATGTTAATATATAGAGGTATGGTTGATTTTATAAGCAATGAAATATTTTTTAGTTGTAACCCAATATGTTTTATATGCCCAAGTTATTGTTAGCACTCTCTGATTTTTATTTCCAATGTTTTGAAAACTTCTTCCAGAAAAAATCTAAACTTTGGTTATAAATCACCAAAAAGTTACCACTGCTAAGTTCTGTTGCAAAAATCATTATATTATATAACGCCATTGGGATATTGTTGTCGAAATTTGGGTACTACTAAAGTTGACCTTGGCTTACATCATCTCTTGATTGCGAATCGGGTCCATTAAACCATTGGACATTCGGCGAGTTTTTATAATGCATTGCATTTGGTCCTTGTATTCCACTTACAACTTTATCTCTCGAGTTTATAACTCCTGTGATTGGTGCTGCTCTTTTGAAAAACTCTGAATAGTCGAAATTTGTGTTTTTAAACCAATCGTTTGCTTGTTGACGCCTCTTTTGGTGCTTCAATCCTAATATATCTGTCACTGATTTTATAGTTGAAGTCGGCTCTCTATGCACTTCTTTGTTTAGATGTCCATCGTTTGGTTTTGCTGGCTGTTGTTGAATGTTCTCAGGAAAGTTATTGACTTGACTTGATTGGAATGAAAGCGCGAAGTCACTATCGTGTATTGGTTTGTTAAATCGTTTTGCTTCTACTATTACGATAAAGAACACACATTGTAAGCCGCGCATTTCAACAGATACTTTGACTTAGTTTCCTGTTAGAACATGCCTATGTATATATAGTATAGTGAGTGTACAGAGGTGCTAAACATGCGTGTTATTCACTAAGACAAAACATTACGCCCTGTAAATGTGTTCACTACTCTCTCTTTATCCTTTTTCTCTGTCGGTTGATTACTGATACCCATAAATGTTAGATTTGGCACTGTTAAAGTTACAAAGCTAAAATAATTTAAAATAATAATAATCACCTTTCAATTTAGATCGATATATTAAAAATAGTTATGAAATAATGGTTAATTAAACCATACATTGCATGTAAAATAATAATAAAATACTGGAAAACTGACGAAATGTGGACCATGTTTCAAGAAACCAAAAGACGATCTCCGATTAGACCTGTAATATAGTTGGCTCTATTGTCAAGTAATGTGTTAATTTAAAACAAAAGCACCTCGATTCAAAGATCAATTCAATTAAATTGCAATGGGCATATAGCTCGCACGTCGGCAAGTTTCGGCATTCAACGTGTTAAAAAGGTGTACAGACAACGAGGTAGGGGTTGCGGGCAGCCAATGAACAAGATCAGATCAAGACCGAATCTGAAAATCCTTGAAAGCCCTTTATCAAAGTAGACTTCTTTTGGCCATGACGATGATTCAGTGTCGTTTGAGTGTATGTCAGTCTTCTTAATAACAGGTTTATTTTAATATATCCGGATTTTTTTATACCAATTTCTCAAAATGTTTGTGACCCAAGCATATATCATGAAAACAAAGTAACAGACATCAAACAAACATCTTCACACCGATGATTGTGTATAAAAGTACAAAATGTCAGTTTGTAGTTTCATATTTTAGTTGATGTTATACAAGATTGATTCATATTTTGTCTCACAGGTATCACTTACATACCCGTACTAACATAACCTAAATTGTATCGACAACTGGTGGCAGTACTAACAAACTAGCACTAAAAACGTGATAGAAAATTTAGGTGTGTGTGTGTCTTGCTTAAACAAATTATGAAAGAGACAACTTTATTTTGTTTCATAAAAACACTTGACTGGCGGAGTTCACGTTCAAGGTCATGCAACAGCTGCACTAGTACGTGGCACCTGTCGTGCCGGTGCAATATAAATCTTAGTACATCTAGTACGAGTTTGTAATTCGAAAAAGGTTTTGTTCTCGATTAATACTATCTTGTCCATACTTAGCGACAAACTGTACTATCAAAATAACTCAAAATTTCGTTTCGAAATAGAAAACTATGAGATCAAAGACCATATTACTGTAAAGTTCAGATTGACGATATTTTAAATAAAAAAATTGGAATACAGAATAATTAGTTGAGAGCATTTTCCTTTCATTCATACTTACATACCTATATGAAAATAAATAACACATTATATTTAATATCTACTTTATTTACAGTGTATAAGAGTTCAAATTCCAATAACACTTTTTTACTGTATCTGAGACAAAAACACGCAACAGCAATCAAATCTCCAATAATCTATCTTTAGATAACACAATTAATTACAATTACACTCCATATCTGAACTGTATTGGTTAAGAATATTCGTAATAATTTCTTTTTCAGTAGCTTCGAACATTGCTCGATCTTGTCGGAGTAAGGAATGAAAAGGAGGCTCAATATGGCACCGTCCATAATAACCATTGAAGCCTACCTTCGCAGCTTCTTGATTACACTGGAAAGTATACAGAAGTTGGTTGATAAATCATCTCGTAAGTATTGATCTATAATTGCCTAAACTTACATCTAAAAACACTAATTCTTAAATTATATTAGGCTAGTTGTTGCCCGGGGCTCCGCTCGCGTAGATGTCGGTTATCGCCTGATAAAAAACCTATATGCTATTGAAGACTATAATCTATCTCTGTGCCAAATTTCATCCAGATCCGTTCAGTAGTTTTTACGTGAAAGAGTAACAAACATCCATACATCCATACTCACAAAATTTCACATTTATAATATTAGTACTGATATACCATTTGCAACAAATAGTTAAATCAAATCAAATCAAATTTTATTGTGTAGTTTTGTCATCACTCACAGGAAGTGTGTGAGTACAAGTTATAGACCTTATTCCTTTTTTTTATACTACTTGAGTGGAAAAGAAGCATACGGCCCGCCTGATGTTAATGCAGCACCATATTATCTCCCGCGCAGATAGTACTAGTCTCCGTTGAGACCGAAATTCGGTTAGGGGGACATTATTATTATTGTTCTCTTGTAGAAAGGTCTTACCTGCAGATAATCAGGAAATTTATTAATAGGCGCAAGCGCATAACACAGACGATATTTGCAGTTCATAATAGCCAGGTTAGCACGCGGTTCTATCACCTTTATGGCGAACAGCATCTCCGGCCTTACAGTAGCTGTACAGATAAAATATCGTCATCATCATCATCATCTTAGAAAAACAGGTAATATGAAGAGTAAAAAGACGTGCACGCCCTGTTTTGAGAGAGGTAATGCATCATACTAGGGAGCAACCCGACTGGGAATAGACCTCCACTTTACAGAAGACATTTGTAGTCTCCGGAAACCTGTACTGTACAGTACAGGTTTCCAGATATGTTTCCAGTAGAGCTCATTATATATAATATAAAATATAAAACCCTGGTGTTTATTTTTGGGTCGGTAACACACAAGTGATTCCTCTGGTATTGCAAGCGTGTATAGGCTACGGTAACTACTTAACAAAAGGTGTGTGTATTCGTTACTGTAGTATAAAAAAAATATTGCATAAAACGAAAAGCATGTGTCAGTCAGTATACGTACATGCAGATTGCCGAGGAGTTGGTATTACCCGAAATAGACCATCTACATCAGTTTTTATGAAAAGGGCGCTGAAGCCAACAGATGACTCCATGAAGAGGATCGCATTTCCCCAAATGACTGGTGGATTAATTCTGTCCTCCAGTGCAGATTTAAAACTGGTTATGAGCTGCGAAAAAGGAGATATCAATCGTTTTATTTTATTAATTTATATAAGATATAAGTAGAAAAATGCTGCGCTAAAGCCCTGTGTCGCAAGGAACTTTACAAACATACAATTTACAGACACAAAGTACACAGGACTTTGTGTACTTTAGGACATTAATTAGGATTACACAAATTTTTGTACCGTATTGAAATCGAACCCACTTAAGAAGATTAAATCCACACATTCTGGCAGAATATATTTCAATTTGTTACCTAGCTATTTAGATTTAAAAAACTTTTCAAAGTAAGTTAAAATTATTATGTTCTCAAATTCGCCATCTGCAGACGGTGAAGGAAAACATCGGGAAGAAAACCCACATCTTCAGCCTTCGAAAAAATTCTAAAGACATGTCAGATTCACCAACCAGCGTGTGTGAATTAAGATCTAAACTCTCCCTCTCATATTGCGTGGCCAGCAGTGGGACTTATATGGGTTGCTATTATTATTATAAAAGGGTCAGCGTCAAGGTGCAGCCCCAAACTATAAAACAGATTTTAACTCACTCACCATTGGAGATGGTATATGAAATTTCATGATATAATTGTCCTGATATCGATGATTCCAGTAGTACCAGATACCCCAATCAAATCCCAGGATGTGACGACGATCGAAGGTGGTATTTTTGAGAAACTGTTCACAAGATGTCGAATTCCTAATAGCTTTAGCTAACACGTCAGGTAATTCGGGCTCGTCTTCTTCTATAAGCCTTAAGTCATAAAATTTTGGTGTAGGTCCAGATATACTGTCTTTTATCCAAAAACTAGCTATTAGAAAGATTAGAAGCATGATTTATTAGACTATCACTGTATGTACGTTTCAATACTTATTTTTTACACTTGAAATTGTATTAATTAATCAAAGATAACGACAGAGGCCTGGATATTTGCGTTCCAAATAACTCTGTCTCCAGGTTTCGCTGACCTAACTCTAATAAGATCAATAGTTTATTGTACAGTAATTTGTTAAATACTAAGAGAGAATTCTACTGACATCGCTATTTCTATTGAAGTTTGTTTACGATATAAAAAATGAATGAATGAACACGTAAAGTGTCTACTAAACTATTGTTTATAAATTTTCTTTAAAAAAACAAACAATATAACAATAACAATGCTTATCTGGATAGTTTGTAGTGACGGATTAACAATACAAAATGTCACTATACCATTTTATCTCGAGAGTGTCGTAAGAGTCGGCTAAGGGACTAAGTTAGGCAGGCAATATTTACTGAAAGAGAAGGAAAACTTGAAACTAAACCCTATATCATCCCGTCGTCTGGCCAGCGTGGTATAGTAGGCTAATATCTCTCCAATTGTATGGAGGAGACTCGTGCAGTGGGATGTTTATGAGTTGAGATGAATTTGGATACGTTTGTGTTTTTCTTTATACTAAAAGCCGTACAAACTTTAAGTGTGCCAAATCTCACACTCCTCCGTAGGCACAATGTGCTTAAAAAGTGGTAAGTACAACGTTTCTTCTTCAGTAATTAATATATAGATTACTTAGATGGCAAACAAGCATATGGCCCGAATGATAGTAAGCGGTTACTGTAGCTTAAAATATCTCAGATATTATTAGGTTTAGTTAGTTTAAATAAGTTTCTAATATTATTCTTGTATATATAGCATTAATTTACCATGAATATTTTATTTCCTTAAAAGATCGATATAAATTCTTTTTTTTTTTTTTCTTTTTATTGTTTCCTTATTAAAAATTATATTAATTTTGTATGGTATATTGGTTTCCGTCTCTTTTTGTTAACACTAATATTGTAACTGATACCAAATTGTAAATGTTATACTCTGGCGATTAAAAATAGTGGCCCGAGTTTCTTGCAAATTCTTCTCGACCTAGTCAGCGAATTGGCCGTAGGAAAAAAGTTTGCTGGCATTTGTTTTTATGACGTTCATATGTATCATGTATTTGATCAAAATGAATAAATGAGTTTGACTTTGACTAACAGAATAATACATGAACAAAATAAAACAGAATACTATCCATCAAAGCAACTAACTTCATGTAAGCAGTGCACGATATATGGGCGAACTTTCTATATCTGTAAAATCAGCGTCGACTGGCTACGGTAACTGCTTACCATCAGGCAGGCCGTATACTTCTTTGCCACCTAAGAAGTATGAAAAAAAAAAGAATTTCATAAACAATATTTTTCGTGCATTCTAAACTTATCTGTAGCTAATTTATCATATATTATTATACTGACGACATTTTTAAGCTATTGCAGCTTCTATCGCGGGCCTTAGGCGTGGAGAACGAATCCAGAAATTCCGTAACTAAAATAATAAACCTAACACCCCCCACGCCGACCGGCACAGCGGTGATACTTTTTAAGCTATTGCATAGCTTCTATCGCGGGCCTTGGGCGTGAAGACCGAATCCAGAAATTCCGTAACGAAAATAATAAACCCAACACCCCCCACTCCGACCGGCACAGCGGTGATACTTCTTTTAATGACGAATTTTCTAACCGGCTAATAATAATATGTCAAATTTGTGTAAGGAGGTTTTGATCTAAGAGAATATTAATGTGAAAAATATTATAATATAAGGAGTCTTAAGGAATTATTACAAGTATTCATTTTTATTATTATATATTTATATGAATCATTAAGAATAAAATAAAATGATTTAGATAATTCTGTAAAGTAATTTTTTATTTGTTTCGATAAAAAAATAAACTAAAAATATGCAATAGCTTTACCGCGGCAGTCCCCGAGTGCCACACGTCTTTTTTTTACTATTGACCGAGTTTATGCTCAAAGCTCTATCATCATAATCTCAGCCTGGTAATGTCCACTGCTGAACATAGGCCTCCCTCATACGTCTCCACAATGGCCGATCTTGAGCTGCCTGCATCCAGTGCTTTCCTAAAGCTCTGATGATGTCATCTGTCCACCTAATGGAAGGTCGTCCCACACTGCGTTTTCCTGTACGTGGTCGCCACTCGAGAACCTTTCTTCCCCATCGGTTGTCGGTTCGTCGAAAGCTCTATAAAAGCTTTCCAATTAGTCAACAAAGTATAACGTGGACATTATCCGTCTTCAGTGATGGTTTGGTGGAGTGTTAGCTATCAAGGAGTGACAGCCATATTTTTGTGAAAAAGGTGTCAAATTATTAGCACAAGTCTATCATGATACGATTCTTGAGAAGGTGGTTAAGCCTCTTAACAGCACCATGTTCCATAACCAAGAATGGTCCTTTCAGCAAGACTCAGCCCCGGATTATATCTCGTTCCACCCAAGCGTGGTTGGAAACGAACGTTTCGGACTTCATCAGAGCTGAAGGCTGGCCGTCATCTAGTCCGGATCTTAATCCGCCGGATTATGATTTATGGTCAGTTTTAGAGAGTATGGCGTGCTCTAAACACGTCATGATAATTTGGAGTCCCTAAAACAATCCATAAGATTGGCAGTGATTTTTTTTACCATGGAGAGAGTGCGTGTTTCTATTGATAACTGGCCTCTACATTTAAAGGACTGTATTAAAGCCAATGGAGATCA
The DNA here is from genome assembly GCA_947095525.1 of Trisateles emortualis. Lineage (NCBI taxonomy): Eukaryota > Metazoa > Arthropoda > Insecta > Lepidoptera > Erebidae > Trisateles > Trisateles emortualis. Next base: position 10,672,394 of record OX352750.1, read on the forward strand.
TTTTGAATAAGTTCCATACAATTTTAAAGTTATTTTATTAATGTATAAACTAACACACATTACAGTAATAAATATTTTATGCAATAGAAAAAAAAAGAATTTTCCTTGTAACAATATGTATATATGGCAAGACTAGGTACATATAAATAATATAATACAAACATACTTATAAAATGACAAATAAATAAATTATTAGGTACCAGAGAATAAAACCAAGTGCCAGCGACGTATTTACTTTTGTCATATCAAAAGTCATGAAAATTTTCAAACTTACACTTATATACCTGTAGAAATAGAAGAGAGTAAGAAATGGAAGATAAAAAAAGAGCCTTTTATTAAAAGGCTCTTTTTTTTCTCTTCTATTTCTTACTCTCTTTATTCTTTTAGGGATAAACACCCCGGCTGCAAAAGGTTGCCAGAAGAGCCTTTTTATAATTCTGCAGGTATACAAGTTTGTGAATTTTCATGACTATCGAATGACAACAGTAAATACGTAGCTGGCTCTCCCTCTATAGATTTATTCGATCATCTCAACTGTTGCCAGGCCAATTAAACGGTTGTCTAGCTGTTTTATTCATTTCCACTATTTTACTAATGCATGTTAAATGCCCTGGTCCCAATTCTAAACTAGAGGCTACGTTTAAAATGTCCTGTCTCCTAACAACAGGCTTCAGGTCTAGGCGAGCTGACAGAGTGGTGAATCCTATATTGCAGTCAGATACCACCAGCCATGCCCCGTGTTCAAGAAGCAAGAATTGTACCTTAAACAGCGGAACTGTTTTTTTTTCTGATGGAGCTTGAACTGAAATGCAGAAAAGGTCTCAGTTAATATTATGATACTATAACAAAGAGTTCGTATTCTTAATCCGTTTTTTTATACTTCTTGGATAGCAAACAAGCATACGGGCCGCTGTTGCGTAGCCTGTGGACGCTTGCAATACCAGAGGTATCACTTGCTTGTTGCCAAACCATTTGTTAAATATTTAATCTCGTGTTGTTATAAGCTGATTTCATCGTGTAGTTTTTCCTGCACAATTATTGTCTCCTAGCAGAAAGTGCCACTAAAGGCCTGTGTCCTAGAGAACACCATTTAATGTATTGTGCATAAGTAAAATAAAAATATGGCCGATGCAAATATGGATCCATCATTAAACTATTTCATACATTACAGGACAAAATATCATATGGATTAGAAATTATTGTACTCGAATAACAAACTACTGTCAAGTTTCGCCTATACACGAAGAGCATTGTAAAAATAAGCGTAGAGCTAAACTCACCACCAGATCGCATGAAGTTGCCCACTCCTACATATCTGCCTGGTACATGGTGGTCAGGGAACAACAACATCTCATGGAGCGGAGTTAGGTTCATTACTAGTGTAGCAGTCGACCACAGCGGCTGAGTTTCCAAGTACTCGTACATGTCATTCCAAATACGATTTACTATCTGTTGATAAAAGTTACAGAAATGCTTAGAAACGATTTTTGTTATTAGATTTTTTATTTGTTTTTAAAGACCACTCCGCACTAGGGAACAAGCCCTATGTCGCGAGGAACTTTACAAACATACAATTAACGGACACAAAGTACTCCTAGACTCGGGATTGAACCCACAACACGCCGGCCCCGCGATAATTGTCGAGGTAACCACTTAAGCCACTGAACCAACCGTACAGTCAAAACCATACCACAGATTGTCACAAACCTACTAATATCTCATTTTGCTTGACTGGCTTGTTGGTCTAGTGGTCGTGATTTCGACAAATGTTTGTTCTGTGCCTGGGTGTAATTTATCTATAATATGTATAGAAATATATAAGTATGTTTATCAGTTGTCTGGTTACTATTGTTTAGGTTCTGCCTAGTTTGGGATCAGATAGCGATGTGTGAGTTGTCCCGAAAATGTTATATTATTATATTATATTATGGCCATCTGTGGTCATCATTAACAGTTCTACTTCGCCGTGATCGTCATCATTAACAGTGATACTTTTCTAAAGCAAATACACAAATTATGAAAAATACTGAAACACAATATGTGTACCTATAATATTTGAAGACTTCAGTCTATTTCCCTAGAATCCTAAAAACAGATCCTGACCTCATCAGGTCAGGATCTGTTTTTAGGATTCTAGGGAAATAGCAATGGCACCAACTTGAGAATATATATATTCAAACGAAAAGAATTTACTTAATCGGTCCAGCCGTGTTTGAGTTATCAAGTTATATACATCGGTTTAAATCATCTTTATTTCTTATTCAAAACACTTAAGTGTCATTTACATAAGAAACAATAACAATCTATGTAACTTAAAAAAATATATTTATGTCCATTACCAACTTCGAGTTTTAAATTTAACAATCTTATAATGACGGTATATAACTACATAGTGTATTTACTGTCACCCGCACGCACTTCACTATTCCGTCGATAGTAGATCCAAGTTCAACGCATATAGTAGGGTATGGTCCAAGTTACAAAATGCTGGTTCTGCTACTAGCTAAGCGATCGATATAATTAGTGACGATAACTTTCTATGTGAAGAAAGAATCATCACCAATTATATGATTTAACAACATGTGCATCAGCATTAGTTTCACCACTGTTATTTATCTTTAATGCATCCCTAGCCTCGGGCGTTTTTCCATCACAATGGAAAAAAGCAAAAGTCACTCCTGTGTATAAGTCCGATAAGAGAGAGGTTATTGGCAACTATAGACCTATTTCAATCCTACCAACGTTCGCCAAAGTCTTTGAATCGATGATAGGTCCGTACATCCAAAGACATTTTAAAATGTTTATAAATGATAATCAGCATGGGTTTGTTTCGTCTAGATCTACCGCTACAAATTTGCTATCGTTCACTGAGTCGGTCATAAAATCATTAGATGAGAATAAACAATATGATGTAATTTACACAGATTTTTGTAAAGCCTTCGACAAAATATCGCACTCATTGTTAATATACAAATTATCAGCTTACGGTATTACTGGTCCTCTATTAAAATGGTTTGAGTCCTATTTATCTGATCGCAATTTCTATGTTGTTGTAAACGGTTTCAGGTCCGCTAGTTGTGGCATCACATCTGGCACCCCACAAGGTTCTAATGTAGCTCCGATCTTGTTTAACATTTTTATCAATGACCTCCCAATTTGTTTCCATTTTTCCGAGTACTACTTGTATGCGGATGATGTAAAATTTGCAAGAAATATTTTATCTGAACAAGATTGCAAACTCTTACAGGAGGACTTGAATCGGGTTATAGATTGGTGTCACAACAACAAAATGGACCTGAACGTGAAAAAATGTAATCATATGAAGTTCTCGAGAAAACATCACATTGTACACTCAAACTATTTTATAAATAACCAAAAAGTACAAGAACAAGAGACTATCAAAGATCTCGGTGTATTGTTCGACAGAAAACTAACCTTTGTGCCGCATATTGAAAATACCATCAACAGAGCATCGAAAATGCTGGGTTTTGTGCTACGATACACTAGGGACTTTCATAAAAATAGTACAAGGATCATGTTGTACAACAGCTTAGTAAGAAGCATACTGGAGTACTGCAGTGTCGTATGAAGACCTCACTACTCAGTACATGTATTGCAGTTGGAACGTGTTCAAAAGCGCTTCCTATGGCACCTTACATTTGCAATAAAGAAAACAAAACAGTTAGTCTCCTACAGTAAACGGCTGCAGTATTTTAGAATGCTGCCTCTATCGCTACGTAGGAGCATGGCAGAATGTGTGGTAGCCTGCAAGTTAATCCAACATAAAATTGACTGTCCTGAGCTTTTGAGCCATTTTAGGTTCCGTGCACCAGCTAGATATCCGAGGCATACACGAGATATCCGAGAAGGACAGTACTTGGATCAAATTCACCTATAGCCAGAATGTGTAAAATTGTAAATGAATTTAGTAACCAAATTGATATCCATCTAGACAATAAAAGTAAAATAATATCTTGTATTGTAAACAACTATATTCATAACTCGTAATTTTTGGCCATATTTTAGTTTTTAGTTATGTAAATTAGGTTCTTTTTGTTGCTCTTTTATTTTGTAAATTGATAATCTAATATCGGATAATTTTATATTTTAATTTAATTTGATTCTGTTTAATTTAAAGTTGATTTAATTCTGAATTGTATTTTATTTAATTTTTATAACATTATTATTATTTGCTATTTTTAATGTTTGTTTTATAATTTTATTTTGTTTTATTTTATCCTAATTTTAAGTTGATTTAATGTTTCATTATAATATGTATTATGGTAAATTTGATTTTATATTATAACGATAAATTGTATCATGTCATGTTAATTTCATTTTTTATATATTAATTTAATTTTCATGAAGCTGTACTTGGTTTTAAACCTGTAAGTAGGTATAGGTATACTCCGATACTATCTGTGCATGCGGTGTTAACCTATAAATAATTGTTGCACATAAGTACCTGTGTCTATTTAAATTAAATGTAATAGTGTAAACAGTTGTTGGTTAACCAAATAAATAAATAAATTTAATAATTTTCTCTTAAAAATGTTAAATGAGCTTGAATTCCTTATATCGACTGGAATTTTGTTGTATAACTGTGCTCCCACAAAAGTTATTCTGTTTTGACCGTAATTTGTTCTTGCATTAGTTAATACAAGTTGATTGGCGCGACGTGATGAATATTTATGTGATGTGTGAGTGTATTTTTTTATGTATTATTTTATGTATTAGAATGCATGTATTGAATGTGTATAATTGTTTTATATTTAAAAGTTTTGTTTCCTTATAAAGTTTTATAGAAGGAGTTAAATAAACGTATTGAAATAGGATTTTTATTATTTTATTCTGTAAAGTCTGTATGTGTTTAAGGTTTGTGTTTGCCGCGGTTCCCCATATTTCTATGAGGTAAAGGAGATGAGGTTTCACGAGTGAATTATAGATTAGGAGTCTTACTTTATGTGGTATACATCTCGCCATGTCGTGTAGGAAACCTACTAGTGATGTTTTACATTAAAAAAATATTAAAACGAATTGTAAACCTACTTTTTAAATTTGTTAAAAATACTAAAACTCACTCACCGATGGCGTAGCATTCTTGTACCTTACTTCCTGACATTTAGTAGAAAACGCTCTTGGCTCTATATTCCAAATGTAATAAATAACCCACTGCTTCCCTACAACCATTTCTAGTTTAAACTGATTATCTGATACTAGCTGCTTACACGTTTTACTCTCTAAATGATGATGAAACCCCTCTATATTAAAACCTTCAATTGCCATAACTACATCAAGTAACACAAGTACGAGATCAAATGAAACCATTTTGAGACAGCAGAGTGATTCACAATGAATGGTTTTTATAAAGACTCATACATAAAACAAAGCTTATGTTATTTTTCTCAGGCTCTGAAATATCAACATAGATCAGATGTACCACTTGAATATAAATATAGATGTCTCAATTTTTTTTATCATTAAAATGTTGAAATCTATACATAATAACCACACACAGTCTTAAACAAAAGTACACTGTTGCCAAATATAATAGGTAAGTAGTTATAAATAATATATTATTTGGCAATATTTACACACATGATTTTTGTGTATCATAAATAAGTGTTCAAAAGCAATAACATTTTATGTATTATACTCGTATATAAACAATATTTTGATAATATCAATAAGTTTGCCGAACAATGCTTAGAACAATGCATGAAGTGGAGACGAATATAATTTTATAGGTATGATTTATTTTTTGTACATTTACTGAGTATTTTATGTTTTTAAGATTTACATTAATGGGGGTTTTAAACACTTAACTATACCTACATCGGATTGTAATATTGATTTTTGGTAAAATATATATTTATAAACTAGCTGAATAGAAATCGCAATAATCAAAGTCTGTGTATAATAATACCCACCCGGACATCACTGCTGCATAAGAGCGTATTCTGTATGGCAGTAAAGATTACAACAGTCTGCCCACATCAATAAAAGAATCACCAAAAACGAAGAGCTTTAAAATAAGTCTATTTTTACCATGAGAATCTACTATTATTGGAACGAAGTTCCTTATCGCGCGTTGCGAAAGGAGGCTAGACGGAAAAAATTAAGACCAAAAGTTGTAACGACACTTTTATATTATTTTTATATTATTTTAATGGTGAATTCTCTGAACGGCCAATAGTAATATGTCAAATTTGTGTAAGGAGGTTTTTGATCTAAGAGTAAAGTAAGTACCTAAAGAATAAATAAATAAAATAAGAGTATAGTAAGTACCTAAAATAGCTAACGCATTTAACAAGTTCTTTATAGATATCTCAAATAATAGGATTAAAAATACTGTGAACGGAAACGGACAAGGTGTAACCTCTACGTTAGAGAAAGTCAATTCTAGCATATTTCTTAAGCCCTGTACTCCTCATGAAGTAGCCACTATCATACGACATCTAAAAAGTGCAAAGTCCGTTGGCTACGATGAAGTTTCAACAATTATACTTAAGTCGTGTGTTCGTGAAATATCCCCAGTCCTATCACATCTTATTAATATGTCCTTCCTAGATGGTATTTTCCCTGATAAATTAAAAATATCGATAGTAAAACCTCTACATAAAAAAGATTCTCTCCTTATTTTAAATAACTATAGACCGATCACTTAAATACCGATATTCTCGAAAATATATGAAAAAGTTATGCATCGGCGTTTAACTGAATTCCTTACTAAATTTAACGTCATAAAAGAAGAGCAAAACGGTTTTCAAAAGGGCAAGTCCACCACACTAGCAGCGTTTTCCCTACTTAGCACTATTACACAAAAAGTTGATACTAAAGTACCTGTCACTGCTCTCTTCTTAGACATGAGTAAGGCATTTGATCTAGTAAATCATGCAAAATTGCTAGAAAAATGTGATCGCTATGGTATCCGAGGCCCAGCTTTGGACTGGTTGCAGGGTTATCTTAAGAACAGAACTCAATGTGTAGAAATATCACGTGTTGATGATAAATTAATATCAACATCGTACCGTTCATCAGTAGAAATAAATGGAACAGGAGTACCGCAAGGCAGTGTCTTGGGACCACTTCTATTTCTATTGTACATCAATGACTTACCAAATGTTACCAAGCACAAGTGCGTTTTATTTGCCGACGATATACCTATCCATACTAATACCAGATGAAGACAAATCAAGTAATTATGAAGAAGCAGTAAATTCATCGCTAGGAACTATAATACAATGGCTTCAAGACAACAACCTAGAAATTAATGTATCAAAAACGAATTATGTCCAATTTTCTAACCATAAACTGAAACCACCTAATTTAAATATAACCCATTCAGGAGAACTCGTTAAGAGAGAAAGTAGTATTAAATTTCTAGGTATATTTTTAGATGAAAACTGTAATTGGAAAATACATGTTGATAGGGTATGTAAACAATTAAATAAGTTTGTGTATGCTCTAAAACAGTTACGTATAACTACAAATGAAAACTCAGCCCTTGTAGCGTACCATGGCTACGTCAATTCTGTCCTCAGGTATGGCCTATTGTTGTGGGGTAATTCGACTCACATAGACAGAGCGTTTATTGTACAAAAAAAGTGCATAAGAGCTATTTGCGGAGTTAGGACCTCTTGAATCATGCAGACCTCTTTTTAAGAAACTAAACGTAATGACTTTGGTATCTCTGTATATTTTTGAAATTGGTGTCTTCGTAAAAAATCATGACATGTTCCCTAAAGTTAGTGAAGACAGTAAGTTTATACACAGGGATCCAACTAAGCTTAAAGTAATAAATTGTCAAAGTACTTTTAGAGCTAAAAATTGTGCAGTAAAGTATATAAAATAAAATAAAAGGCAATAAAAGTATATAATACAATTCCTCAAATGATTCGGGAATTACCCTATCGACAATTCAGAAACAAATTAAAGAAATGGTTGATAGAAAAGTGTTTCTATACAATAAAGGATTTTATGGACCATAAAGTTTCTGAAAAATTTAATTTGTAAGTAGATAATTGAACTTTTAATTTAATTTGTAATTGAATTTTTAATGTAATTTAATTTGTAATTTAATTTAATATGTAATTTAATTTAATTTGTAATTTAATTAGTACTTAATTTAATTTATTTAATTTGAGCTTTTTTATACCCAACTCACTTGTAATAATTGCCTAGTACAAATTGTAATTATTTATTAAAAATAATATAAATGCAATGTTAAAAACACCAAATGTACAATTAATGTACTTATTTAAATAATATTTGCATGCCTTTAAAAAAGGCGGAACATTATTTGTACAAACTATTTTATTATTAAGAACTTTATAACACATGTTCCTGCGAATAAATGTCTATTTCTATTTCTATTAAATTAAAAGTCAAATAGTAGCTTAAAATTTAATGAATTATGGTTTTATTCCATGATATAAAAATATGTCGATTGGTTATCAATAAACAATATCGACTCTAAGTACCTACCTTACTAGCTAGCGGCTAGTTACCTACTATTTTTTAATAGCAAATAGCTAATAAATTGTACTACATATATAAAATAATTATGGTGTTATTGCACTTAAAAAATATTTATTTATGCTAATTACGGGTATTTCATTTTAGTCATAATAACATACGAATAATATTTTTTACTCAAAGTTTTAGACAATATTTATCATTACCAATATACCTTACTTACATTTATTTATAATCAAAACAATAACATAGTCTTCAGGTTATTAATTTTTTTCTAGTATCTTTACTATCCACTACATTTGTACGAATTTCGACCCTTTTTAATTATTATCATAGTCGACCCACTTACGTAATCAGAAACAATATTATGACAATCTTAGTTGGTAAGAGAAAATAAATAACATCCTTACTAATATTATAAATGTGAAAGTTTGTAAGAATGGATGGATGGATGGATGTTTGTTACTCTTTCACGTAAAAACTACTGAACGGATCTGGATTAAATTTGGCACAGAGATAGATTATGGTCTGGAATAACACATACTTTTTGCAACGACCGATATCTACGCGGGCGGAGCCGCAGGCAACAGCTAGTCATTCATAAGGCAATAGTGTGTCTTCTTGGGAATGATGTTCTGCTACTACATCTTCATTAGTTTCACATACTAAAGCCTCATAAGAAACATGGTAGTGGCGTGGAATGTCATGATTTTTGCAAAGACTTAACAAGTCTGAGTGTAAGGCTTTCAGCACAGGAAATGGTTGATTGTAAGCTCTTTGTAGCTCGGAAACGATTGGCATTTGAGCAGGAGGAGTAGCGGCAGCATGAAGTATTTGCGCACCACGTGTACGTCGACTTCGTGTGCATCCACCTCGTACCCGGGCGCCTCGAGGCAGAAACCTGGTTAGTAGATTACGAGTGTGTAACTCCATATAATCATCTTCAAAACTGTACTTAGACTTAGAATGACACGCAACCACTTCCATAATACTGGATCACAATATTTTACTTCCCTTTGAGTCATGCGTCCAATTTCGGCCTTCAATAAGCATTTTTATATCGACAAAGTCAGACTGATCCATCTCTATGACATTATATTTTTCGCACTAACTTTAGCATTCATTGCAACTGTGTAAATTTGTTCGGGCGTGAAAAGAAATTTACTTTTCTTTAGCTTTTGAAAATGAACATAAGCACAGTGTCCAAAATTTATTCGGACGGATGTCCCGGCCAAAATAAGAATCGATTTATATTTGCACTGCATTTATATGCGGCCTCAAAGTTTAGGATGTCGATCACATATAGATTTTTTTAAACCGGACACGGACAAAATAAGGGCAACTCAATGCATGCTTGTATCGAGCGTGAGCTAAAGAAAAGTAAATTTACGCAGTTGCAATGAATGAATGCAAATTCGGGTATGCATTTTTTATTATGATTTTATATATTATGATTATATAAACAGAAAAAAAGAATTAGTGAAGATCTTGAATAATCACTTATTCAAGATTTTCACTAATTATTTTTTCCTGTAAAATTATGTTTTGTCGATTGCGGCTTTGTTCCAATAACCCATCGAGATAATTCAGTAAAGTTGTTTTTTATTTTTATCGATAAAAAATCATAATAAAAAAGGTATACATTTTTTATTATGATTTCTTTATACCTAGAATAGAACTTGAAATTAATATTTTTATAATAAGGTACTTCGTTCCTATCTGGTGTCCCACAATACCACTCGGTTTTTTCTTGTAATATATGTCGCATATAGTCTTTCACTGAAATAAATCTATAAGGTCAATTTTAAACTTAAATAAGCATACGGCCCGAATGATAGTAAACAGTTACAGTAGCTTGAAATATCTCAGATATTACCGACACCAGGGTATAATGATGGGATCCCTGATATAATCAAAATTTAATTATTTAACAATCTCCAGGTCGTAGGGGACTACAACCAATTTGACACAAGTATAATAGGAATAATATTTTTGGAACAACTCACACATCGCTATCTGATCCCAAACTAGGTAGAGAGCCTGTACTATGGTAACCAGTATGTTACCCTTATTTTCAAAAGAAATGTTTTATCAAATCGTATCGTATGCGGTTATACAGAGCTATTCTTGTTATAATACGAGTATACCATGATTAGGTAAATCATCTTTTATAAATACGTAGGTACCTGGTTAATGTCAGAAGTTAGAGGTCGATGTCCATCTTTTTAAAAATATACGTTTGCATAATAATATAATACTGTAACAAAAATAGAATTTATTTTACAGCTAGTATGAGTAACAGTTACGTGGTAATGATTTTATTTTGAAAGTGAGATGTCAACGACTGGCTTGGGTTTCAGGATAAAGTAAACATTATAATAAAATAATAATAATCATTTATTCCTCTCTATTAGATTATATCTACTCTATGTATTAGAATCATTATCAATCAATAAATCAATACTTCACAACTATCCAAAAGTAATTTTGTACTTGGGTATAGCATTTAGACTTTGTTGCACATAGTTTGATATAGAACCTTATTAGAAAACTGGGGCTATACCTACCATTAAGTCCTTCTAGCAGTTTATTCTCCATACTAATTAGAAATTCGTGAGATTTCAATTAAATAATTTTAGCTTAAAGGCTACAAAATTCAAAGTAGGTAAGACCGTAAATAAATCGTATGTTAAATATAAGCTATATCCATTGTACTGTATTAACAGAATAATATATGAACGAAAAAGAACAAAATACTATCCATCAAGACAAGTAACTTCATGTAGGTAGGCAGTCCGACGTCACACGATATTTGGGCGAACTTTTAATATCTGTAAAATCATAACTACTTACTTGGTCTTCTTGAATGAAAAGAGTTTGTGTATTTGTATACATACAAGATCTACTGTTACTAAGTTTAAAGTGATTTTGCATACCTATCAACATTCTCCATTCAGGTTTAGCTAGAAATTAAAATTTCAAAAAACTTGAAAATGTATCTAAAAAAAAATATTCATAATCTAAAAAAAACGCATTTTGACTAATAAGAGTCAAAATGCGTTTTTTTTAGATTATGAATATTTCAAGAGAGGTAGGGCACTATACTAGTGAGCAATGCCGACCTGGGAAAGATTTCCACCTTACAGAAGACTACAGCTAAATGACTACACACCGCTGTGTGTAGTCATTTAGCTGTTGTTTACACCGCTGTGAAGTTATGTTCCTGTGTGTGAGAGTACAGGTTTCAAAAACTCATAAGGATGCGTTCTTAACAAAACGTTTTCCTATCCCACGGAAACTCCATCATCAACCCTGGTGTTTATTTTTGGGTAGGTAACATAGTAGTAGGTAGTAACCTTTGATATTGTAAGCGTCCATTGGCTACAGTAACTGCTTACCATCAGGCAGGCCGTATACTTGTTTGCCACATAAGTATGAAAAAAAAAAAAAAAGTGCATTCTCAGCAGAGCAGTAAACTTATCTGTAGCTAATTTATACCTATCTTATCTTGATTTAAGGTAGAATATTTATCTGGATGAAAATATAACACAAGACAATTTAATTTTATTTTGATTGTAATTTATTAAACATAATATATTTATTTATAGTTAATTAAAACGGTTTATTTGAACCAATAACAATAATTAACATAGAGCTTAAATTCTACTTAAAAACTAATATATAACACTAGACACCCTCAGATACTTTTGCTCACAGATCCTCAAACACACCTGTATAAGTTCTGTCCATCCATCGGCAAATATATCACATTCAGGATTGACAACCAGGATGTCGTTGAGCACCGCTAGAGTCCGACACACAGGGGACGCAGCTCTTCTTGCTGCGTCCCCTGTGTGTATAAGCCACAAAACACAGTTAGTAGGCAGCCCTAACGCGTATTTATATAGCAAGATAGTAATTATTTCAAGAACACTGCCGAGACACCATACTGCTATCTTTTTTAGGGTTCCGTAGTAAACAAGGAACACTTATAGTTTCGCTATGTCCGTCCGTCTGTCCGCAGCTTAGCTCAGAGACCCTTAGTCGTAGAAAGCTGTAATTTGCACAAATATACATATTAGTCATGCCGACAAAATGGTAAAATAAAAGCTTGAAAAAATTTTTTTTTTGTGTACTTGTAAAATGGGATGTTTATTTTTTTCTCAACTACCCCATGATGCAGGGTTTCAGATTTCTTTTGAAAATATTGTAGGTTTGTTAAGACAGTTTTTTGATTGAGAGATTCGTTTGCGAAATATTAGGCTTTTAAGTGGGAATTTTTGTTAGAGCCAAATGTCTACCCACCCTTCTACAGGCCAAATGGTGTTATTTAGAATTGTGAAAAACTTCACGGTAGTAGTATATATAACGAAATTAAAAGAAAAAACATCCCATCTTCACAAGTTTACGAGTAACTGCAGATTAACTTATAAAATGTTATTGGATAAGTTAAAATTAGATTGGGGCTGAACCAAGTCTCTTGAATTTATAGAAATCTGTAACTGTGGGATTTGGTCTCAAGCCTTTCTATATAATTATAATTTCCCGTATTTTTTTCGTAAAGTAGTAGTGGAAAAGAGTCGGATTTTTTGTAATTTTCGTAGTCTGTAATAGATGTAGGAATAGAAATACCTGACATATTAAAATCATCAGTAGGTTAGGTTGGGTTCGAACTGCGACCCCCAGAATCTAATATTATGGTAGGGACATGTATACGAACAAGAAGAAAAACATTAGGTATATCATAAAACTTTATACCTACCAAATTTTAAAATTTCAACATTTAATAAAAAAAACCGCCGGGCGACATATTCGTCAACTCGACAGCAAAAATCTCGTCCACGTGGTCGAGTTGGGAAGATTTAATTCTACCTATTATTTTATTATGCATCTCGATCAAATCCAACCAAATTATGCAATCGAGTCGATACATGTGCCTTTGGTCGAGATGCATAGTAAAATAATAGTAGAATTAAATCTTCCCAACTCGACCACGTGGACGAAATTTTCGCGGTCGAGTTGCTTCATTCACATTCATAACATTATTTTACTCGTCAGCGAAATAGCTGTAAGTAAATTGGCTGACATCATCTTTCTGGCTTACCTATTAGATATTCTATTACATTTATAATCTTTATTTATTTATTTGGTTAACCAACAACTGTTTAAACTATTAGATTTTTTTTTATAAACACAGGTACTTATACAAGTGTAAACATTATTTACAGGTTAACACCGCAATCACAGATAGTATCGGAGAGTTTAAAACCAAGTAGCTTTATGAAAATTAATTAATATATAAAATGAAATTAATATAACATGATAGAAATTATCGTTATTATATAAAAATCAAATTTACAATCAAATTATAATGAAACATTAAATCAACTTTAAATTAGGATAAAATAAAACAAAATAAAATAACAAAACAAACATTAAAAATAGCAAATAATAATAATATTATAAAAATTAAATAAAAATACAATTAAAATCAGAATTAAATCAACTTTAAATTAATTAAATTTATTTATTTATTTAATCACTCACATCTATCATTACAGGAACATTAAGTCCTATTGCGACAGAAAAGTTTATTATATTATTACTTACCTATTACTAATTAGTATTATACACTATTATCTTAACTGCAATAATTGCTCCTCGCGAAGTCACTCAACGAACAAGAAAACAAATCAATATTTTCAGCGACATTTTTTAGCGTTCGCAACGCGCGTGTTACAGGAGCTTGCTGCAGTAGGTAGATTAAAGAAAATTAAATTAAATTAAAATATTAAATTATCCGATATTAAATTATCAACTTACAAAATAAAACAGCAACAAAAAGAAACTAAAAACTAAAACATGGCCAAAAATTAGGAGTTATTAATGTAGTTGTTAACAATACAAGATATTATTTTACCTTTATTGTACAGATGGACATTGGTCCAGATGGACAGGATGGATTAATTTGGTTGCTAAATTCATTTACAATTTTACACATTCTCGCTATAGGTGAATTTGATCCAAGTACTGGCCTTCTCAGTGGTGGCCATAATAGTGTTATTGTATGTCTCGGATATCTAGCTGTTGCACGGAACCTAATTATCTTTACAAGTTTTACTTTGTAACCTAAATTGTTGTCGAATTCTGGTCTAAGTTACTACATCTAGATATAATTAGTCTGGCCATAAATACTGTTACAATAAAAAAAACATAATATTACATTTGAATTTGGAATCTGTCATTCATGAATATTCATTGTGTTTTCTCATTTTCGCGCCAATCAGTTTTAAATATTATTGTGATATTAAAATGGTGTGGGGTGACAAAGAGAACCGAATTGCTGTGATTGCATTACACAAAGTAGGTAAGGAGCCAAATGCAATAATTTGAAACTCTCCATTCAAATCAAATCAAATCAATTTTATTTGCTGAACAAAGGTTTACAATAATATGATGTTGATTGTTAAGTTTGACCTCTTTGCTCTACCTTGCAGGCATGCAAATAGTTTTTTTTTTTTTTTTATATAAACATTAAATTGTACATGCATCATAATCATTTTAATACACAGTAAAATAATTTCAATAATTAACTAAATAGTAATATTAATAATACAGACATAATGAACTTAAAATAATACATAATAATAATAAAGCAAAAATAATTATTTCTCAACTCAAATATTTATCATTTAAAAAATCATTTATTGAATAATAACATTTATCAATTAAAATTCTGGTCAGTTTATTTTTAAAAATATGTAAACATTCATTTTTTAATATACAAGGTATTTTATTATATATTTTTACAGCCATACATAATATATTTTTCTTTAGTAATGCGGTATTATATCCTTTGGCATATAGCTGAGTTTTATATTGACTTCTCACAGGTCTATTTCTTGTTTCTGATAATGTAGTGAATAATTGATGGTTACATTTAACAAAAATAACTATTTCCAGAATGTATAATGACGGAAAGGTTAATATATTTAGTAACTTGAATTTAGGGACACAACTATCAGTAATGTACATTCCACACATGGCTCGTATGCAACGCTTTTGGGCTTTGAAGACCATTCGCTTGGTATTAGTCGAGTGTTTGTGTACCGGGCTATTATAATTGATAAGTACAATCATAGAAATATAGTTGTAGTCATTGAGGTAAACATATAGAGATGCAATTCCATACAGTTTATGTCAAAATATTGAAGTCAGCTTTTCACTCGCATCGACAAGCTCGGTGTTGCACACTCTATAAAAAAATCCCTTAATTTAATTTAATTTTTTGATCAGATGTAATTTAATTTTTGAAATAATTGTATTATTGAAATTGGAACATATTCAATTAGATTAATTACATTGAATGTTATAATTTTCAACCTACATAATAATATTATGGAGGTCAGCAGGAAAATTTTGTTAAAGTAGCTTTTTTGTTATTTTGTTTGTTTTTCATTTGACAATATAAATTTAATTATTTTCTTATTTAATATTTGATTTAACTAATTTAATTTTAAAAAAATTTAATAAAAAGGAAACAAACCTATTTTAAATATATTTCATTTAAATTTAAATATATTTCATTCAATACAAAAACCTCCCATAAACACAGGGAAACCGAACGTGGTTTTAACTGACAACCCTGAACTATGTGTTAGCCGCCAATATTTTTAATTCGTTTTTTTTATGATTTACAACAATAATTAATTGAAAACACATTTATCTCACATGTCATGTGAAAAGTAATTTCTTTCTTTAATTCTTTAATTCTTTAATGTACACAAAAGAAATACAGATAGTGTTACATAGGTATTAATATTATGTACAAAGGCGAGCTTAACTCAAAATTGAGTTCTCTTACAGCAAACCTCTGAGAAGTGGAAAGTTTAGAGGAAACCAAGGGTAAACAAAGTGTAGGTACATTTGATAAAGAACAGTTGGTAACAAATATATTATAACATAATACATACATAAGATTATACATAGATACATACAGAATATATATATAAATAAATACATATATAAATATATATATATATATATATATATATATACATATAAACTCTTACATAATCAATAGACACAATTATTTTAAAAGGAAATGCTCCTTGACGTTCCTCCTAAATACGTCCAGAGAAGGGCTAGAGCGTATGGAATGTGGAAGAGAATTCCAAAGATTTACAGCATGAATAGTAAAAGAATTATGATAACAAGTAGAATAGTGAAGGGGGGTTCGTAGGAGAAGAGAAGAAGCTAGTCGACAGGGCTTACCCCTAGGAATAAGGTAGCTAAAGCGTTCACGAAGATATGTGGGAGAATTGGGATTATGGAGTACAGAAAAAAGAAGGGAAAGGATATGGGAGTCCCGGCGCCTTCGAATAGGTAACCACCTCAATCGGGCTCGAAATTCCGATACATGGTCGTACTTTCGCAGACCGAAAATGAAACGGATACCCAGATTCTGGAGACGCTCGAGTTTATTTAAAAGTTCCTCCTTAGCATCAAGGAAAGAGACATCAGCATAGTCGAGGAGAGGAAGTAGAAGAGATTGCGCAAGAGTAACTTTAGTTTCGAAAGGTAGAAATTTCTGAAGACGTTTAAGAGACTGAAATGAGCAGTACATACCCCGGGGCATGTGTTAGGTGGTAGTGTGTTTTCGCGGTTATTGCTTATCTAGTGAAACATATAAATCTATGATTGTAGTAAATAGAGCAGCCGCGTTGAGCAAAATTTAAGTCAAGTTTAAACTCTTTTAAAAATGGAACAAGCATTTTTAAAAGAGTTTAAAATATAGTTCGCTTGCAGCAGCGCTGAAATAATAATAGTCGTCTAACCACAAGGTACATTCATGCAGCGCTTTTTCGCTTTTATTTATTTATGGTTTAATACTTTACAAAATTATAAAGGTTTTTTTATATTTATGAACCGATTTAATTATTTGATTTCATATGTTGTGTTTCTTCTTTTACTCATAACTCAACCATTAATTAAATATACAATAAAATCTAATTTAGATAAAAAAGAATATTCAAAAACATAGCATTCAGATACACGCTGCAGGAACAAAACTATGTATATGTAGTATTGTACCTACACTGTGCATGTGAATGTTTTAATCTATGTCAAACAAAGCAATGGCGTCCGCAAAATATTTTCTTCGTATTTAATTTTAAAATAATAGTTTTTGTTTATTTACTTATGCAAACTGATTGCTTTGGATGCTGTAGTATTTCTTGTGATATTAGTGCACTATCTTAACGCACACGGCGGTATATTCAAGGAGTTTACCAGTTTTTTCGAATACCTATAAACAATGGTAAAAAATTCTGCGCCCAAAAGCTAGCGAGAGTAACAAGTGACTGACAGGTATTGAGAGCGTGCACTTAAAATGAACGGCCTACAATTGGCAAGCAAGCGTCGACTCTATTTAATTGTAACTCGATGATCATATATATTCACTAGATAAGCAATAACCGCGAAAACACGCTACCACCTCACACATGACCCAGGTCATGTGTCTGATTGTCTTTTGTTTTGTCATGAGCATGGCGTTCGAATGGCGCGAAACAAGAAAATGAGTAAATGTATTGTGAAATTTAGCGATTTCGAAACGCACGTTTCGCAAAAGTGTAACAAGGCAAACGAAATTACTTTTCACATGTGAGATAATTGTGTTTTCAATTAATTATTGTTGTAAATCATAAAAAAACTAATTAAAAATATTGGCGGCTAACACATAGTTCAGGGTTGTCAATTAAAACCTCGTTCGGTTTCCCTGTGTTTAAGGGAGATTTTTGTATTGAATGAAGTACCTATATTTAAATTTAAATGAAATATATTAAAAAAAATTTTTTTTTTTTTAATTTAAAATTAGTAAAAAGAAATAAAAAATGATTAATTTTAAATCAAATATTAAATAAGGAAATAATTATATTTATATTGTCAAATGAAAATCCAACAAGTTACAAAATAACAAAAAAGCTACCTACTTTAACAAAATTTTCCGGCTGACCTCCATAATACGTAGGTTAAAAATTATAACATTAAATGTTATTAATCTAATTGAATTTGGTTCCAATTTGAATAATACAATTATTTAAAAAAAATAATTCCATCTGATCAAAAATTTTAATTAAATCAATGAGATTAGGGATTTTTTTTATATAGTATGCAACACCGAGCTTGTTGATGCGAGTGAAAAGCTGACTTCAATATTTTGACATAAACTGTATGGAATTGCACCTCTATATGTTTACCTCAGTGGGTACAATGAAACCTCCTCTGTTTGTGACAGGAAAAGATCCGTCCATGTAGTATTCGTACGAAAAAGACGATCAAAGCCGTGAAAGGAAAGAATTCGAAATAATCCTGTCCGTAAGCAAAAGATCTTATCTCGGGAAATGAATATAGCACTTAGAACCATGTCGCGTATTTTAAAAGATGACTTAGGATTTGCAGCCTATAAGAGACGTACTGTTCATTATTTAACTGATAACTCAAAAATGAATAGGGTGGTAAAATCAAAAAAACTTCTTAAGCGGTACGCAAAGGAAGGTAGATTATTTACTGACGAGATTTTTTTTACTATTGAGCAATGTTTTATAACAAGCAGAATGACCGAGTTTATGCTCAAAGCTCTATAGAAGCTTCCCAATTAGTCAACAGAGTACAACGTGGACATTATCCGACTTCAGTGATGGTTAGGTGGGGTGTTAGCCATCAAGGACTGACTGAGCCATATTTTTGTGAAAAAGGTATCAAATTAGCACAAGTCTATTAAGATACAATTCTTGAGAAGGTGGTTAAGCCTTTTAACAACACCATGTTCCATAACCAAGAATGATCCTTTCAGCAAGACTCAGCCCCGGGTCATAAAGCTCGATCCACCCAAGCGTGGTTGGAAATGAACGTTAAGGAGACTTCATCAGAGCTGAAGACTGACCGTCATCTATTCCGGATCTTAATGCGCTGGATTATGATTTATGGTCAGTTTTAGAGAGTATGGCGTGCTCTAAACACGTCGTGGTAATTTAGAGTCCCTGAAACAATCAATAAGATTGGCAGTGAAGATTTTTTCCATGGAGAGAGTGCGTGTTTCTATTGAAAACTGGCCTCTATGTTTAAAGGACTGTATTAAAGCCAATGGAGATCATAATGAATAAGTCTCATACAATTTTAAAGTTATTATATTAATGTATAAACTAACACACATTACAGTAATAAATATTTTATGCAATAGAAAAAAAAAGAATTTTCCTTGTTACAATATGTATATATGGCAAGACTAGGTACATCTAAATAAAATAATACAAACATACTTATAAAATGACAAATAAATAAATTATTAGGTTTCAGAGAATAAAACCAAGAGCCAGCGACGTATTTACTTTTGTCATTTCAAAAGTCATGAAAATTTTCAAACTTACACTTATACCTGCAGAAATAGAAGAGAAAAAAAAGAGCCTTTTAATAAAAGGTTCTTTTTTTTCACTTCTATTTCTTACTCTCTTTGTTATTTTAGGGATAAACACCCCGGCTGCAAAAGGTTGCCAGAAGAGCCTTTTATATTCTGCAGGTATACAAGTTTGTGAATTTTCATGACTATCGAATGAAAAAAGTAAATACGTAGCTGGCTCTCCCTCTATAGATTTATTCGATCATCTCAACTGTAGCTAGGCCAAGTAAGCGGCTGTCTAGCTGTTTTATTCATTCCCTCTATTTTACTAATGCATGATAAATGCCCTCGTCCTAATCCTAAACTGGAGGCTACGTCTAAAATTTCCCGTTTCTTAACAACAGGCTTCAGGTCTAGGCGAGCAGACAGAGTGGTGTATCCCATATTGCAGTCAGATACCACCAGCCATGCCCCGTTTTCAAGAAGCATGAATCGTACCTTAAACAGCGGAACTGTTTTTTTTCGTGTTGGCGTTGCAACTGAAATGCAGAAAAGGTCTGAGTTAATATTATGATACTATAACAAAGAGTCCGTATTCATAATCCGTTTTTTTATACTTCTTGGATAGCAAACAAGCATACGGGCCGCTGATGTTAAGCAGTTACCGTAGCCTGTGGACGCTTGCAATACCGGAGGAATCACTTGCTTGTTGCCAACCCATTTGTTAAATATTTAATCTTGTGTTGTTATAAGCTGATTTCATCGTGTAGTTTTTCCTGCACAATTATTGTCTCCTAGCAGAAAGTGCCGCTAAGTACTAGAGAACACCATTTCAGTGTATTGTGCATTAGTAAAATAAAAATATGGCCGGTGCAAATATGGATCCATCATCAAACTATGTATTTCTAAATTTTTTAATAAGTATTACATGGATTCATTGAGGAACAAGTAAATAGAGCAGCCTCGTTGAACTAAAGTGATGACAAGTTTTAACTCTTTTAAAAATGGAACAAGCATTTTTATAAGAATTTAAATTATAGTTCGCTTGCAGCGATGAAATATTAATAGTCGTCTAACCACAAGGTACATTCATGCAGCGCTTTTTCGCTTTAAGTGATAATATGAACTGCAGGCTACAGACCGGACAATATACCTATTAATAGTTTTATGCCTAACGAACTTCATTGGAATGTGGAAACTTTTTATGGTTTTTATTTGTGTGATTAATTTCTTCTTTTTATTTATTTAGGGTTAAATACTTTACAATATTATAAAGGTTTATTATATATTTATGAACCGATTTAATTATTTGATTTCATATGTTGTGTTCCTTCTTTTACCAATCAAACAAAACTCGTAACTCATAACTCAACCATTCAAACTATGGTTTGTTGAATGGTTTTATGAAACCATTCAAATATACAATGAAATCTAATTTAGATTTAATTTTTTATTCAAAAACATAGCATTCAGATTCAGGATACACGGTGTAGGTACAATACTATGTATATGTAGTATTGTACCTACACTGTGCATATGAATGTTATAATCTATGCCAAACAAAGCAATATGGCGTCCGCAAAATATTTTCTTCGTATTTAATTTTAAAATAATTGTTTTTTGTTTATTTACTTATGCAAACTGATTGCTTTGGATGCTGTAGTATTTCTTGTGTTATTAGTGCACTATCTTAACGTACACGGCGGTATATTCAAGGAGTTTACCAGTTTTTTCGAATATAAACAATGTTAAAAATTTTGGCGCCCAAAAGCTAGCGAGAGTATCAAGAGACTGACAGGTGTTGAGAGCGTGCACTTCAAATGAACGGCCTTCAATTGGCAAGCAAGCGTCGACTCTATTAACCTATAACTCGATGCATGAATTAGAAATTATTGTACTCGAATCTATTACTGATTTTGAACAAACTACTGTCAAGTTTCGCCTATACACGAATAGCCATTGAGGTAAACTTATGTTATGCTTATGTATACAGTTTATGTCAAAATATTGAAGTCAGCTTTTCACTCGCATCGACAAGCTCGGTGTTGCACACTCTATAAAAAAATCCCTTAATTTAATTTAATTTTTTGATCAGATGTAACTTAATTTTTGAAATAATTGTATTATTGAAATTGGAACATATTCAATTAGATTAATTACATTGAATGTTATAATTTTCAACCTACATATTATGGAGGTCAGCAGGAAAATTTTGTTAAAGTAGCTTTTTTGTTATTTTGTTTGTTTTTCATTTGACAATATAAATTTAATTATTTTCTTATTTAATATTTGATTTAACTAATTTTAAATTTAATAAAAATGAAACAAACCTATTTTAAATATATTTCATTTAAATTTAAATATATTTCATTCAATACAAAAACCTCCCATAAACACAGGGAAACCGAACGTGGTTTTAACTGACAACCCTGAACTATGTGTTAGCCGCCAATATTTTTAATTCGTTTTTTTTATGATTTACAACAATAATTAATTGAAAACACATTTATCTCACATGTGAAAAGTAATTTCGTTTGCCCTGTTACACTTTTGCGAAACGTGCGTTTCGAAATCGCAAAATTTCACCATACATTTACTCATTTTCTTGTTTCGCGCCATTCGAACGCCATGCTCATGACAAAACAAAAGACAGTCGGACACATGCCCCGGGGCATGTGTTAGGTGGTAGTGTGTTTTCGCGGTTATTGCTTATCTAGTGAAACATATAAATCTATGCGCATAGCATTGTAAAAATAAGCGTAGAGCTAAACTCACCACCAGATCGCCTGAAGTTGGCCACTCCTGTAAACCTGCCTGGTACATGGTGGTCAGGGAACAACAACATCTCTTGGCGCGCACCTAAGTTCATTACTAGCGCAGCAGTCGACCACTTCGGCTGAGTTCGCAAGTACTCGTACATGTCATTCCAAATACGGTTTACTATCTGTTGATAAAAGTTACGGAAATGCTTAGAAACGATTTTTGTTATTAGATTTTTTATTTGTTTTTAAAGACCACTCCGCACTAGGGAACAAGCCCTATGTCGCGAGGAACTTTATAAATATACATTTAACGGACACAAAGTACTCCTAGACTCGGGACAACCATTTATGGATCACACAAATTTTTGTATTGAACCCACAACACGCCGGCCCCGCGATAATTGTCGAGGTAACCACTTAAGCCACTGAACCAACCGTGCAGTCAAAACCATACCACAGATTGTTACAAACCTACTAATATCTCCATCATTGTATCTTATTTTGCTTGACTGGCCTGTTGGTCTAATGGTTAATGACTCTAATTGCTACCCTAGAGGTCGTGGGTTCGATTCCCATCCAGGACAAATCTTTGTGTGATGAGCACGAATGTTTGTTCTGTGTCCCAGGCACATAAAAATTGTGTAATTTATCTATAATATGTATGTACTTAGAAATATATAAGTGTGTTTATCAGTTGTATGGTTACCGTAGTACAGGCTCTGCCTAGTTTGGGACCAGATAGCGATGTGTGAGTTGTCTGTGGTCATCGTTAACAGTTCTACTTCGCCAAGTGATACTTTTCTAAAGCAAATGCACAAATTATGAAAAATACTGAAACACAATCCCAATAACAGATCCTGAACTGATGACAATGGCACCTTGATAGTATACATATTCAAACGAAAACAATTCACTAAATCGGTCCAGCCGTGTTTGAGTTATCAAGTAATATACATTAAAAAAATAATATTAAAAACGAATCCTAAGCCTACTTTTAATTTTGTTATAAATACTAAAACTCACTCACCGTTGGCGTAGCATGCTTGTACATTACTTCCTGACATTTAGTAGAATACTCTCTTGGCAATGTATTCCAAATGTAATAAGTAACCCACTTTTTCCCTACAATTAATTCTGGTTTAAACTGATTATCTGATTCTAGCCGCTTACACCTTTTACCCTCTAAATGATGATGAAACCCCTCTATATTAAAACCTTCAATTGCTATAACTACATCAAGTAACACAAGTACGAGATCAAATGAAACCATTTTGAGACAGCAGAGTGATTCACAATGAATGGTTTTTATAAAGACTCATACATAAAACAAAGCTTATGTTATTTTTCTCAGGCTCTGAAATATCAACATAGATCAGATGTACCACTTGAATATAAATATAGATGTCTCAATTTTATTAATCATTAAAATGTTGAAATCTATAGGTACATAATAACCACACACAGTCTTGAACAAAAGAACACTGTTGCCAAATATAACTAGGTAAGTAGTTATATTATTTGGCAATATTTACACTCATGATTTTTGTGTATCATAAATAAGTGTCAAAAGCAATAACATTTTATGTATTATACTCGATTTAAACAATATTTTGATAATATCAATAAGTTTGCCGAACAATTAGTTAGAACAATGCATGAAGTGGAGACGAATATAATTTTATACGTTTTTTTTTTGTACATTTACTGAATATTTTATCTTTTAAAGATTAACATTAATGGGGGTTTAAATCACTTAAGTATACCTACTTTATCCGATCGTAATATTGATTTTTGGTAAAATATCTATATATAAACTAGCTGAATAGAAATCGCAATAATCAAAGTCTGTGTGTAATAATACCCGCCCGGACATCACTGCTGCATAAGAGCGTATTCTGTATGGCAGTAAATATTTACAACAAACTGCCCACATCAATAAAAGAATAACCAAAAACGAAAAGCTTTAAAATAAGTCTATGTATTTTTTAACCATAAGAGTCTACTATTAATTCTAAATAATATAATTGTTAAAAGTAGGTAAATATAAAAATTTCATCACATTTTGCATGCATATATTTTTAGGGGGTTTCATTTTTATTTATATAGATTAAATTGTATAGTTACTAAATAATTACTTTATTTAGTATTCATATTTATTTCAATTTATTTATCAAATTATTCAATTCAATTCTCTTTATTGATTAAAAATTCGTTATTAGCAAAGGTTTACAATCATTCGAGGTAGAGTTCCGTTATGTATTTCTAAAGTTTGCATCAGATTATGATTATATTCATAAACTTAGACACAAACCTCTACTCCTCTAAAGCTTTTGCACAAATATTGTGTACAAAAACGAACTTCACACCCAAAGCGTCGTATGTATAAGTAGTAATGTACTTGCAGTATAGGTGAGTACCTATGCTGCGGTTTAATGCACGTCGTTGTAGTCAACCAGGTGCATTAAACCGTAAAAAAAGCAAATGATAAAATATTACTAACTTAATATTAATTCCCAAATAATAATAAAAATTAAAAACAATATAATCATCGACTCCATTGAGTAAGACAGGGTCGACTACAATTAAATGAAGTTGTAATGCATTGTTTTTAGTCTGAAGATTTCGGGCATTGGAACTTGTCGCATTATATGTTAAGTAAAGGTTGAAGACAAATTAAATCTAATAATCTGGATTCTAGCAGTATCCATACCGAATTTATAAGGGTACAAAAATACGAGGAATCACTTGGAAAAAAGGTAGATAGTACCCTGCGCTTCCGTTGTCTCCTCTTGGCGGGGCACTCCCGTGCCCAGCTCAAAATCATATATTTCATATATCGTGTTTTATAAATATGAAATAAATTAATAAAAATATATGATAATAAAATCGACCATTTTCGATTTAAAAGGGCGTAAGTCTAAATCTTATACTTTTAGCACAAAAAATAATTATCTGATTCTCGATTACTTTTTTTCCAAATAAATTAATGTTATTTAAATCACGCGTTGAGCCCTATTTTAGCCATATAAACCACTTACAAATAGAGTAACAATTCCATACAATGTCAAAATATTGAAGCCATGATTTCCCGCTAATCTTTTTTTTTAAGACAACAATTATATAAAACACTCGAACGTCATGCTCATGATGTCACACAGGCAACGCTCGGGCTCAGATTACAAAACCAAAGACACTCGGGCATATGACCTGGGTCGGATGTGAGTGGTAGCGTGTTTTCGCGATTATTGTTCATATAGTGAAACATAATCATCAATAATATAAACAACAAAAACAAATCCGTAAACATTATTACATTTTAAAAGTACGATATCTTGCCCTTATTTTCCTGTGACGAAGGGAAATAGGGATTTATTTGTAGGGATTCAAGGATTGTTTTTATTTTTTTACTATCAGGATTGTAGGATTTTGGTAAAAATAATAAATAATAATAATAAACCTACTTTTACAAATAGCTTTACAACGCATATCAAGTTATTATGTCATGTATGCCGTGTTCGGTCTTAACCAACTTTACTGAGCTGCCGAAGCTCAGTGAAAAGATTTAGCAACTTTGCCAGGGACAGTTATCGAATGGGTGATCAGTTAGGTAGTGCAGTGTAATTAAGCACGCCAATTATTTGCCACGGTTTATCATGGGATGGGTTACCGTATTAGTTCTTAATGACCTCGATAGTGCAGTGTGAAAGTTAAGCAACATTATAAAGATCAGTTATAAAAAAAAAGTGTTTATTTTGACTTTTAAACATATCACGTAATTATAATACTTCTGACAGCAGTTTGTTGGCAGACGTAACCTACTATATAAGTGTTTTGTTTTAATAAAAATACTAATATAACAAGTAGATAAAATGCGGTCAGATAATAAAATAAAAAAGTACATTTAATGCTTGATTTAGTTTGTCTTGATCGTTATTTGTGGTTGGTCATGACCAAACTTCATGCCTTGCGCCCTAGGGCCGTCGCCCTCTAGACTAGATTTTAAAAATTCTGTCACCATTAGAAAAACTACATTATTAGTGGGTAACATAGGCTATATTTTATTTTAAAAAAACACGGGAACACGAAAACTAAATAAATGTCCACCCGTGCGAAGCCGGGACGTGCCGCCAGTCTAGGATCATTGTCATATCAACCCATAATCGTCCCACTGCTGGGCACGGGTCGCCTCCATACATTTGAAAGGATTATAAGCCTACTATACCACGCTGGCCAGACAGGTTGATAGATGGTTTTGTTTCGATATTTCCATCTCTTGTAGTGGATACTGTTGACCTGACTTAGTTGTTGTTCTTGTGTGCCCTGTACTGGAATAAATGATATTCTATTCTATTCTTCTATTCTATTCTATTCTATTCTACTTACTCCCTTAGTCAACTCTTACGACACCCTTGGGATGGAATTGGGAGGCGATATTTTTATTCTTAATCGTCACCACACGGACATAGTCTAGGATCTATGAGGACAAGGAAAATAAAAGACAAATTTTGAAAATTCAAGTGGCAAGTTATTTTTACACACGAATAATAAAAACTTTTTAGCATATTCAACCAGGCGCCATGGGGTTCTTTTAGCGATTCATTTTTTATTTTACTTTGAAATTCGTAGGTTCTCAATTTCAGAAGGTACCTAACTTTTTTTAAAGTTATAATTGATATAAATTCTCAAAAATAAATCGCTAAAAGGACGTCGTCGCCTCATTTTCAGATTACCCGTACCATGGTCACAGTTCACAAGAGATATCGAAGACATTTTCATAGTTGCATTATTGTAAACAAAACAAAATTCGTCACATTTTTTGTAAAGTATCTTAAAAAATATGTATTAACTAGCTGTCCCGAGGAACTTTGTACCGCCTTGTGATCAGCTATCGATAATTTTATAATTTGCCATGCAATTTTCTTAATTTTTTCTCACATAAGAACCTTCTCCTGACAATAACAAACACAACAAAAAATAATTCGATCCAAAGAAATCGGTCCAGCCGTTCACGCGTGATGCCGTGGCCAAGGGAAATAGGGATTCATTTTTATGTATAAGATTAAATATCTATCGCAACGCTTATATAGTTGGTATCGCTAAGGCATGCTCGATGTCCTTCTCCCAGGTCAAGCGTTCGGACAATGCTCATCATGTCTCTCCGGGACAACTCTTGGTTAGCCGCAATTGACAGAGTGCTAACACCGGTATTACAGTCAGACAGTACAAGAAATTTGCCATCCAGAAACAATTTCATATAAATTTTAAACAGCGGTACTACTTTTCTGTCCGGTGATATATCTGAAATTAAGAATAAGTAGGTAGTAGGTAGGTAGGTATGAGCCTGCCGAGGTTTTCTCCAGGGACTATAGCATGGGGTTCTTCAAGAAAGGAGTTATAAGGTTTTTACAGGGTCGGCAACGCGCGAGTGATACCCCTGGTGTTGCAAGCGTCTATAGGCTACGGTTACTGCTTAACATCAGGCGGTCCGTATGCTTGTTTGCCTCCTTGGTAGTATTAATAAAACATGATTATAGTGACAAGACAAGCAAACCGTCAGCTTGACGGTATTATAACAATAATGTTATCTGAACCGAATTACAGTGACGGTGACTTATTTCGACGGAAACTAGCCGTCCGCAGGAAATATAAAAGTACACAAATACACACATTTGTGTACTTTAGCGGAGAGTTAAGAATGCACTTGTGTTTACAATTTAAGTGTACTCTTCATTGCCCGTAAGAAAACGACACCACTGAAAAGATCAGGCGTCAGACCCACCGCTTTATGTGCTATCCGGAGCACGGGGATGTAAACCACAAATTTTCAAAATTCAGCCATTTATAAAAACCTAATATCAATTTATCGCTCCATCTGGGAATCGAATCCGGGCCTTCTTGATCAGCAGTAAATATTATGGAGAACCCTGAGATAAGGATGTTTTTGACAGTTTCTTTTAAATAAGCAGTAGGGATCTGTATCTAATCATGTTCAGGAAATGCTGTGGCCTTCTGTAAGATGAAGCTCCCTTCCTATTCAGGTCTGCTCGCTGGTATAATACCTCTCCTAAAACTCTAGACTTTTTTTGTATTATTTGGATTACTCACTTCCATCTTTAACAACATTGGGTACTCCAACAAATTTTCCAGCAGCACCCTGGTCGGCAAACAGCAGCATCTCATGGTTCGACAGGCCCATAGACACGAGGAGCGTCGCCGCGTCCCAATAAGGTTGAGCCTCTAAGTAGTCGTACATATCGTGAAATATACGACTCACTATCTGCAGATAGAAAACAATTTAGGTTTAGAAATTTAGAAGTTTTTATTTATACTTACAACCTTATTCATAGGATAGGCGAAACCTGTAAGTAGATACTCCATCTTAAAAACCTGGTATAAAATAATGGGTCGGCAACACACAAGTCCTGGTAGGTATTGCAAGCGTCCATAGGCCACGGTAACTGCTTAAGGCCCCTCTCTCAAAAATGATGAAAAAGAGGTGTAAATGAAACCATTTTTTGTTGGCATTTATAGACAAATGACTGCCAAAAAATACAGTATTAATTAATCTACAAGATGTGTTTCATAATATGGTTTCGTCAAATTATATACTCGTAGTAATTCTAAATAGTTTGTAAAAAAAATCATCGAATCAGCACCAAATTATTGAGTTGTAACCACTTTATGACTTCAATTTTTATCAAATAATACGAAAAAAAACAATATTTAAAGAAAACATACACTTATAATTTGGTTATGTTATATTTAGAATAAATTTAAATGTTTATTTATTAAAAATTAAAAAGACGTCCATTCAAAGAGTACATCTGTTTGGCGAGCGCTCGGCTAGAGAATTAGGTCGTGTTTCATCATCATCATCTCAGCCATAAGACGTCCACTGCTGGACATAGGCCTCCCCCAAGGTTTTCCACATCGTTCGGTCCTGAGCTGACCTTGTCCATCGGTTGCCCGCAACCTTTACCAGGTCGTCGGTCCACCTTGTTGGAGGCCTGCCCACGCTGCGTCTGCCAGTTCGTGGTCGCCACTCTAGAACCCTTCTGCCCCAACGGCCATCGGTTCTGCGAGCTATATGCCCTGCCCATTGCCACTTAATTGATGCAATTCTTAGAGCTATGTCGGTCACTTTAGTTCTCCTACGGATCTCCTCGTTTCTGATTCGGTCTCGCAGGGAAACTCCAAGCATAGCTCTCTCCATTGCTCTTTGGGTGACTTTGAGCCTTCGCATTAGGCCCATAGTGAACGACCACGTCTCGGATCCATAAGTCATCACTGGTCAAAGACTTTCGTCGTGTTTGCTTCCCCCAAATGCTCAAGGTAGTTGGCGATATCACAAACCTTAACATCAGGCGCGCCGTATGCTTATTTGCCAACCATAAGTTTGTTCAGAATCAGTAATAGAATCGAGTACAATCATTTTTAAATCATGTTATATTTTGTCTCATGCATGAAAATTGTTTAAAGTGAGATAACCATATTTTAAAGGGCTATATTTTAATTTTAAAAATGCCCAGTACATTAAAATAGTTTGTACTCTGATATACGCGACTGTTACAAGTCAGTTACTTTGAGGTGTAAGATCCCGAACGGTACTAATGTGAGTTCCACCTTGTGGTATCTGTATTTACAAGGTAAAGGTAATAATTAGGCAAACAGTTAAAAACGGATGCAATGATAGCTGAGGCAGATAACCGACTTGTACTCACGAGGTGTGAGATTGATCCTGGGTGGCGGTACTAATATAAATTATATACGTTCTAATCAAATGATTTATCTGCCATCGGAAAGTAAAGGAAATCATCTTGAGAATGTCCACAAAAATCCACATGTTTTAGAAAATATTCTAAGGCCACGTCAGATCTCAATCCACTCAAACAGATCCACTAACCCGCATTAGACCATCATGTGAGTGTATTAAGGCCTAACCATCTCTGTTCTTTTGATAAAAGAAAGTAGACCCGTGACCAGCATTGGAATATAGTTATATGGGTTGCTATTTAATTCGCATAGCATGGTTAGTATACTCATACAAAAGTACCATAAAAACCAACATACATATATATATCTTCTACTGTATATGTATATATACAGTAGATATTCATATATATAATAGGTTGGGGAAAAAGTTTCTTCGCATTTTTTAAGAAAATTCAAAACATTTTTAATATAGTTTATTTACATTTAACTAAAGTATGTAGGTACCATTTTGTTCGATAACTTTATGCCATCTTGTAGGTAAGGACATGATCCCATTGCTATAGAAATTTATTTATTTAAAAACTTTTGCACAAAAAATGTGTACAAGGCGGACTTAATGCCAAAGGCATTCTCTACCAGTCAACCTTTGGGTGATGCAGAGAGAAAACTTGGTAGGTGCATTAAAGCGTAGAAAAATTGATGAGACACAATAATATAACTAAATTATCATATTACACATATATTATAATAACATAGACATACATATGAAAATTAAGTATAAAAAATATATATATATACCTAGATAAATACAATACTTAAATAAATACATAATATAATATATATTAATTATAAATGTTGTGATGATTCTGCTAAATATTTGTTATAAAGCTGCCGTACTCTAGCCTTGAAAGTATCACGGTTAGTGGACATCCTGATTTCCAGAGGGAGTGCATTCCAAAGAAGAATAGACTGAATATGGAAAGAAGAGTGAACAAGACTTGAATTATGAGGAGGACAAAAGAGAAGGAGATTGTTGGAAGAACGCAAGTTTTTGTTATGAGTGGTACAAAGATATTGAAAATGGGGAGTTAAATACGTAGGGGCATTGGGACAGTTAAGAAGAGAGTAGAGCATTGATAACGCACGCCAGCTACGTCGCTGACGGATAGGCAACCACTGCAGCTGGGCGCGGTATGTCGACACATGCACATGGTCAAACTTACGTAGATTGAAAACGAATCTAATGCAATTGTTTAGAAGGCGATCAAGTTTATCAAGTAGATCTGCATTCAGGTCGAGGTAGCACACGTCACCATAGTCGATAACAGGAAATATTAAAAGTCTGCGGCAGCATAGTTTTAGTCTTGGATGGGAGGAAGTTCTTCAAGCGGTAGAGTGATCGTAGAACATTAGTTACATTTCGGCTGATATTCGCTATCTGAGCTCTCCAATCAAGTTTAGTGTCGAGGTGTAATCCAAGATCTTTGACACTGGTACTGATCGGTATCACGCTTCCATTAAACATCACAGATGGTAATTTTGTGATGTCCATTCGAATTTCGGGACTTTTGATCAAAATACCGCGGACAAGTGATTTCGGCAGTCTCCTCGTGATGTTATCCTGACACTGCCTAAAGAATTCTTCAGCTATGTCGTAACTACTGATATGCCGATCTTGCTACACTTTCTCAAAAATGGCATCCATTTTATTCGTAATAGGGGCGACCAGGGCGACGTGCATCTTTGACATCAAAATTTCCGGATTGAAAACGCTTAAACCAAATTTGTGCTAATCTCACAGACACTGCACT
Source organism: Trisateles emortualis (assembly GCA_947095525.1). Classification (NCBI taxonomy): domain Eukaryota; kingdom Metazoa; phylum Arthropoda; class Insecta; order Lepidoptera; family Erebidae; genus Trisateles; species Trisateles emortualis. The sequence continues at coordinate 10,704,556 of OX352750.1, forward strand.
AGGTCCATAAACATCGCAATTTTTTTTCGCGGCTAACGTTGCATTTTTATCTTTTTTGTAGTAAAATTTTAATATGGATCGAATAAGTAAATCTAATGAAGAACATTAGATTTACTTATCTTGACAGTACAAAAAACAAATGAAAATCACACATTTTCCTAATTTGAATTTGGAATTATGTTCTTTAAAATTTAACTTTCAAAGACACCAAAACCAGCCAGATACAAATAATATAGCCAAAGAGATTTTATTACAAGTTTATACATACTATAATGCGAAAAGACTTTTTCCTCAACCTAATATATGTATATATCACTTGGTGACGCCATAACTTGAGAAACTTACAAAAAAATATGAAGCTGTGTATTAGGACGCCAAATATTTCACTCTGGTTTTCTGTTGTAACCTAACCGACTAAAGTAAAAATTGCTTATCCCGACTGACTGACTGATTGATTGATCGATCGATCGTATTTTGACTGCATCAGCTTGCATGCTACAATTGTATTTTACAAAAGATTGTAACTATCTGGCGATTAAAAAGAGTGGCCTGACTTCCTTGCTAGTACTTCTCACGGCTCCACGTCAGCGAACTAGCCGTAGGAATATTTAACTGACATCGTCTTTCTGGCTCATAATTATTGTAACTTAAATGAATAAAGGAATGTTGACTTCGAGTTTGATTTATCAACGCATAGCCGAAAGGGGCTAGGACCATGAAACTTTTCATGCTGGTTTGTTTTACTCTTTACGTGAGCACTAAGAAAGGATTTTTGAAAATTTAATCGTTAAGGTATGGGATTAAAGTTTGTATTAATGTCCTTCATTTTTTAAGACAGAGTTATGAAAATTGGTATTTATAATAGCAACCCATTTATGTCCTACAGCTGGGCACGGATCGGGTCTTCTCTGTCAAAAGAGAAAGAGAGGGTTCACACACGCAGTCCTAGTACGGGTTGGTGAATCAGAGATGTCTTTAGAATTTGTTTTAAGGCGTATGGGTTTCGTCACGATGATTTCCTCCACCGTAAGCAATAAATCATTTGATGAAGCGTATTACAAGCATAAGTATGAGTGTAAAATTTGGCACAGTTAAATTTAATATAGACTCGCAAAGCCAATATATCAATATACCTATTGAAAAAAAGTACAAGTAGATATACAGACAACCCGGGACCGAGCATCCTGGCGCCGCAATACGAGGAGAGCCAACCCCAAGTAAAGGGACAAGGCTAGGCAAAAGAGAGAAAGAGAGACTTATGAAAAAAAAACGGTTGAATTTCGATGTAGTACCTATTAACAAGCCAATCAAAAACATCATTTTTTGTTATTAAAGGACTAAGATTTGGTACAGTTTTAAAATGATATAGAGATGGAATACAGAGCTGTAGTTACAGTAGTTAAAAAAGAACACGGTCTTATTTCAATCGCTATAGGGCCTTATAAAAAACATTCAAACTTACTAACCGCCGGCGTTGCATTCGAGAACTTCATATTCAAGCATTTGTCCTCCATTCTCATATTCCACGTATAATAAATCCGCCACAATTTATCCACAACCATTTCTGGTCCAAAATAAGGTTCTACCATCAACCTATTACAACTTTCCTCATATATACTAAAGGCTTTTGAGAACCGAGCCTGTACAGAACTAACCACAATGGCAAGTAACAAAACACGTATTGATCTGTGACAAATCATTTTGATACTAAGGCTCTATTTAAAAATTAATTCTATTATAAAGACTTACAATGCCTAAGTTTACATTATAGTTAAAGTAGATGCATTATTTTCTCAGGCTACCAGTCGAAATGTAAACAAAGAACTAGCGGTCGACATTTGTTTACATTAAAAAACCTTTAGTTAACAAAGGTAATAAAATAGTGTTGCATTAATAAAATGTTGATATATATTTCCTATTATTCTATTGCAGTACCTATATTGTACAGGTAATGAATTACAAGGATGTTTTTAAAATAGAATATTATACAACTAAATGTTAACTATTCATTTATTTATTACTAACCAGCTGTCGCCCGTAGCTTTGCCTGTGTTTTAATCCGTTTTTGTATGTTATCCCATTTCCGCGTGTTAACCCGATTTTCTTCCTTGTTAATAATTAATAATTTAGTTTCACTCCACTTTTATACATAGGTGATTTTGAGATTCCTGAGAGAGCAGGAGGAGGAAACACTGCCAATTGTCAGACTTCTGCCAATGTTCGACTCCTGAATTTATTGACTGAAAAATCAATTATCTATTTTTAGGCCTGATGGTGACGCAGGATTCGAATGTGTGACGTCGTGATCAGCAGTCGCACTCACGAGACCAACAAGGCAGTTAAAAAAACAATTTATCGTGAATCATAAAAATTATAACAAAGACATGTATTACACACATTACATTGTATTTTTTGTACCTAGAAAGTCTCGCGTTTGAACACAATCCGCCAGTCTCAAGTTCAGTCAAGTCTGAAGTTGTGTTGTTTTATGTGGAGAAGAACGTCTTGAACGGAATTTGGCACGAACGTTTCCATGCTTCAAGAAAATTAAACAGTCTTTCAGCATTACTTTATACAGTTTCTAATATTCAAGTTCTTTAGCCATGCCTCAAATGAAACAGTAACTCCATGGAGCATCTTCTTGTGCAGGTTTATCATTATTTTCATCAAACTATCGCAGTCTAATGCAGGACTTTAGCCTCTCCAAGTGCTCTCCACCAATCACGACCCCCGGATTTTCGCTTTCAGATGCATTCAGCTACTTTGCAAAAATCATCGTTTCACCTTGCCTGAGGGCAAAGTCCTACTCTAAGTTTCTCAAGTTTCCACTTAAGAACACGTCTGCTCTAGTTGTGACCAATTGCCTTTTCTGCCAACTGATTCTTAGTACCTACCCTGTCAATGACTGTTAAGAATTAAGTAGACATAAATAGACCACGAAGAACAGCAGGAATGCGGTGGACAGATCTCATTAAATCTTCAATTGGCAGCCTTGTAAATGAGTGCATCAAACTGTCAAGTCATAGAACTAAATAGTGAGATATCGTAAGGCGAGCTACATCAGCCTTTACCAACTGAAATGTATTATCATGACCACGAACAAAAGCAACACGAATAAGAAGACCATCAAGTTATTACGCTTACCAGAAAATATAGGGTAATTCACAGCTTGAAGACACCTTCGATGTACTCTACGGGCAAAACAGACTCTGGCAAGGTGTTTTAGTTCTTTGTTGTGCGGATTATATTGTATTGTATAAGTGAGGTAGAGAGCCATACAAGATAGCAAGCCCGACTGCGAAAGAACCTCCACCTTACAAAAGACTACAGCAATATAATTACACTCAGTTGTGAAGTTTGTACCTGTGCGTGAGTATAGATAGATAACCAGTACGCCTTTTGAGGGATGCATTTTAAAAGAAACGTTTTCTCCTGATATTTTTTTATACTGATTAGGTGGCAAACAAGCATACGGCCCGATTGATGTTATGCAGTTACCGTAGCCTATCGACGCTTGCAATACTAGAAGTATCACTTGCGTGTTGCCAACTTTTTTTTACACTAGGGCTTTATGATGGGACTAATCCTGGGATAGGAATACGTTCTTCTGTGAGCGACGCCCCAGGTATTGCAAGCGTCGTAAAATTATATTCGGGTTTGCTAACCTAATTCTCTAGAAAAGTCTTTTCGATTATATCTACACGGAGAAAAGTGACTTGTACTAATAAAGTATGAATTCCATCGCAGGTGGACTGACTATCTAATTTATATAATTACCCGTATTGAGCCTTCGTAGAAGACATAAACCCCTATAAACTAATCTCATGACAGAGGAGAGCAGAGATCCATCCTCAGTAGTGAAACATGGATTGGTATTATTACAAATATTATATGGGAAACAAGCTAGTTGTATATTCAAGCTTAAGAGCTTGTTATTTTTTGTTTAGCTATAACGTTAGCGTTTGTAACCTAATTCTTAAGGAAAGTATAGTCTATTTAACATCACGCTATGAAACTTAGGAGCAGAGCAGTAAAAAGTGACAAAATCCAAATTTAACTCGAGTAAAACCACGGGGAACAGCTATAAAATTCCATGGAGGTCAGCTAGCGTGCTTTGAAGCTCATTTGTTCTGAGTAGGGCGTGTCTGAACCACCGATCCGTATCTCGAAATAGGTGGAATTGGTGGGCGGAATACCATTACCTACCTTCATGCATCGTTATACCAGTGACAGAATGCATGGCCTCCATAATAACAGTACCGCCCATACTTGATAGAAAAAGAAAAAACGACTTTAAACTTTTGATTTGGATTTTTTTATGTGGTTATTAATGTTTGATGTTTACTGTATGTGTTTTTAGTTGTGAAAAGCTTTGGTAGGGTGTTTTAATGGTGTTTTGTATTTTAATGCGTAACGTGTAAAAACGGCTGCTTTTTTTTACAATTGTTTCATTATAGAATGAGTCCTGTGTCGTGGGTAATATTGCGAATATAACAATTCACGGATAATTACATTAGGTATTAAAGATCACACATCGTTTTGAACCTAGGTGTTGTTGTAGAGGCTGCCTTATCCACCAGATCTATTCTTCTCTACCAAGAGATCACAGATGAGGAAACTTTTTTTTTACTACTTGGGTGTCAAACAAGCATACAGCCTGCCTGATGTTAGGCAGTTACCGTAGCCTATGGACGCTTGCAATACTTGTATCACTTGCGTGTTCCCAACCCATTTTTTTCACCAAGGCTTTAATATTGGAGTAGGTATCCCTGGGATAGGAATATGTTTATTTCAAAACCCATCCCTAAATAACGCTGGAGACCTGTACTCACACACAGGCACACAACTACACCGCTGTGTGTGTAGTTATTTGGCTGTGGTCTTCTGTAAGGTGGAGGTCCTTCCCCAGTCGAGCTTGCTCACTAGTATGGTGCCTTACCTCTCTTAAAACCTGTTGTCTGATTGCCATAGTACAGGCTCTGCCTAGCTTGGGATCTGATGGTCGTGTGTGAATCGACTCGAGATATTTGAATCGACTCAAGATATTCGCATTTGCTTTAAGGACATTTTATGTTTCAAAATCCAGTGCCAGTCTCATCAGGTGAACGTCACAGGGCACGACACGGCATGAACATTCACACAAGGCTGTCACCGGCACTATAGTATATCGCTATTGGTTGTAGGGCTGCCAAAACTACTCCAGCTTGAACCGCAGGAGGGTTTTATAAATCACAGATTACTTTATTAATTTTCTATAAATCAAATGATCGTAAACCAGTATTTTGTTGGTTTTAAACTAATTATACTTACACAAAATCAAGCAAACAAAGAAAGGTTTTTGAAAATCCTACAAAAATATAAAACATAACTTTACTTTATTTAAATGTATCAAACAAAGATGAATCAATGCCATAATTGCCAGAATTCGGGACGCGCATTTCTCGATAGAGAAACCCATTATCGCTTTTCTCAACCCGAGGTTTGTACCCAAGACCTTAGAACAGCTGTTGTACGCACTAGACATACTTACCACAAAAATAATACATCGATAACACGTTAAGCGCCACGTGTATACGATGATATACACCCTAGTGGAATGCTCACAGGCTGGTGTATATCTAGTTATACACCCTGAGTACTCAACTTCAGAGGCCAGTGTATTGGTGAATATACATCGCACTGAACATTTTCTATGGCAACCTTGTAGGCCTGGCCCTGACAAGTCGTTTGGTATATCTTCACTTTTTCCGTAAGTCGCTAATTACTTTTGAGTTATTTCCTGACGATATTTACAAAAAAACACCCCAACGATTTTTGGACGACTCGTGTTAAAACAGTGCGGCCTCATGGGATAATATTCTGTCGGACACACGGTGTCCGTTATGGCGTTCAACGTGTTAAAAAATGTTCTTATTTTACGAAGTAGCAGCCCTACACCGGTTGATAGCGGTTCGATCGAGTTCTCGTGACGTCAACTCTCCGGGAATGGGTATAGATTGACAACCTCCTCAATATTAATGGATCGGAAGGAGGCAAGCGTACCTTCTGTTTGTATTATGACTTATTATACCTTTGCCTTGTATTGCCACTGTGGTGGTAACTTGCCATTTCCACTGTCCCACGTGTTGTGGGTTCGAACTCCACACTTGGCTGTAATTGTTTTACGTCCCTGTATACTTATTAGAATGGTTCGTTTTCCACAAGACAAAATTCATTGGTAGACTGCCGCCTAGATCGAACTTACAACGAGTGATAGGGCGCTATAAAGGCGAGCAATCTAAACTGGGGAAGGGCCCTTCACCTTACAGAAGACCGTAGTCAAATAACTACACACAATATTGTAGTTATGTTCCTGTAGGGAAACTGTATGATTAGATTGTGGAATGAGCTTGCTGTCAAGGTTTTGCCGAAAGAACTCTTTTCTAGTCTCTCTAACAGAGTAAAGAATAGCAAAATACTAGCTGTTGCCCACAGCTCTGTCCACGTGGATATCGGTTATTGCGGTAAAATGAATGTCCTTCATCACGAAACCATCTATCTTCTTGCCACATTTCATTAATACCCGTTCAGCCGTTTAACCGTGAAAAGCTAACAAACAGAGTTACTTTCGCATTAGCGAGTATAATTAGTATGGAAGTATGGATTACTAGCGGCCTGCCCCGACTTCACCCGGGTTCAACAATTTTGTACAAATTTAGAGATTGAATTTTCAAAAGTCCTTTTAAGCGTTTGCTTACGTTATAATATATAAACTAAATAAATAATATAATAAACCTATGTTCCATTTTTTTATACTATTTGGGTGGCAAATAATCATACGGCCCGCCTGATGTTAAGCAGTTACCGCAGCCTATGGACGCTTACAATACCACTTACGTGTTGCCGACCCATTTTTTGCACTAGAGCTTTAAGATAAAATATCCTTGGGATGGGAAAACGTTTCCTTCAAAACGCCAGCAAACGTTTCTTCGAAAATGAGCGCTGGAGACCTGAGCCTCTAGACAAGTGGCATAAGCGATAGTCGAATCGAAAAGTCAAAAAAGAAAATGTATGGGATTTGACGTAAGTTTACGACATTAAATCGTAGACTCACGTCAAATTCCATACATTTTATTTTTTGACTTTTCGATTCGACTATCGCTTATGCCACTTGTCTAGAGGCTCTGTACTTACACACATTTCAACTTTCTAGACAGTATTTTTGGCTGTCTGTCGATCTTCAGTCTGGACAAACAAGATTTTATTATAGTGTTTTGAAACTTGTTATTATTTTTATATAGCCCTTATCATGATTCTGTTCAGAACTAAAATAAATTCTATACCAACCGCAAATAATATACCAATTGACCTTTAAATAACCTTTACACCAATTACAACTTAAACAAGTCTAGTTTTTAATCTGTTGTAATCACATACATCTTATATTAATTAGATTAGGTACTATAGCATTAATCTTATCGTAATATATATCCTATTTCAGTAGCATAATAAATATTTAGATATAATTTAATCATTTTGTGGTAGGCATATGCTCAAGCAGGACGAGATTGATCTTATAGGGCTGGTGTATTTTAGCACAAGGTCGGGTCGATTGGAAGAAGGAAAGGAAGGTAAGTCATGTTGTGTCAGTTCATCAAAAATAAATTTACACTGGTCAATATCGTCGATTTTTTTCAGTGCCATATTAAGAGATGTTGGTACCATACTAGCGAGCAATCCCGACTAGGGAAGGACCTCCACCTTATAGAAGACCACAGCCAATTAACTACTCACAACGGTGTAGTTGTGTTCCTCTGAGTGATATCTCTGGTATTGCAAACGTCCATAGGCTACGGTAGCTGCTAATATCAGGCGGGCCGTATTCTTGTTTGCCATCCAAGAAGACTGAAAAAAAATGCATATAAAACCAATAATGTGACTGGCCCGATGGTCTAGTGGTTAGTGATACTGACTGCTAAGCCGGAGGTAGTGAGATCGATTTCCAAACGGGACAAAACTTTGTGTGATTCACAAATGTTTTTTCCGAGACTAATTTGTGTCCGTGAATTGTATGTTTGTAAAGTCCCCCGCGACACAGGGCTTGTTCCCTATTACATGAGTTGTCTTTTTAAAGAAAAATAAAGAAAGAAATGTATAGGAGGTACCTTACCTACATAAAAACAACAAGTTCCTGATATAAAATCCAAAACTTAATTTAGAAATCACATCACTAGTAGAAATAAAGCCACAAACAGAAAGTATCCCAATCCTACAAGAGCCAATTTCTAATAGACCCGAAAGTCAAGCCGAACCAAATAACATAAGTAGTTAAATAACCCAAACGGCGAAAGTGATATTAGACTTTCGCCACGACTTTTCCTTTCACTATTTCGAATAAGTTAGGAAAACATTTTCGCCTGTGTAGTTCCGTACCCTCCTATAATCCTGTACCTGAACAGATATACCGTACTTACCCCGAGCGGCCACTATCATCCATACCTACCACTTGTTCTTTATTCCAAAACATCACATCTCCAATTTATTTTCAAACAGAAATAAACTTTAATAATATTAGGAGAACGTTTAAATTTCAGCGGTTCGTTTCGGCCGTTACGTTGTTGATTTATGATTGGTGTTCCCCCCACCAAACGCGCCTCTCGCCCTGCCTCATGCATTTAAATTGCTTCATTACAGAACTAGACGCCGGCGTGTAGGGCTGCCATTTAGGAAAAATGTATCCAGAGATTTTTTGTAAATTAAAATTGAAAGTAAGGGTTTTGTTTACACTTATATAATATGTGGTATCCATTAAGAAAGTATTGTCATTTAAAAATAACTTATCTTCTATTGTAACAAGAAACCACACGTAGCAGAATTCGAACGCAGGGATTTCGAATCTATTATCAAAGATAGATATTAAGATAATAGGATAAAGCCTTAATCCATTCAGCTCTCTAGGTAGAATTTTTTTAGTCAGACAGAGTTATAGATATGGTTACATTATACGCGCGCAGGAAAATAAAAGAGGTCCTTTCTTTTTCTACACTTTCCTTTCCTTTCCAAGGGACTATAGTCAAATAACACACACTCACAAACACATACTGTGTGTGTTTTTGTGCGTAAGTATGTTGCCGTGCTCATTTAGAGATGCGTATATAAGGAAACGAATTTCTATCACAGAGATAACTCATCATAGGACACTGGTGTTACGAATCTATTTTAAGCGTCCAAATGCTACGGTAACTGTTTGCCAACAGGCAAGCCTACTTATTTGTTTGCCACCTAAGTAGTATAAAAAAGAAAAAAATAATATTACATAGTAACAAAATAATATCTGTACCACAAAGCATGAACATCACTGTGACAACCCTACATGTACCCGGGGAGGCGGCGGGCGTATCTGCACGCCGATCATTAGTCCCCGGGACTGGGCAGACAAAATTTTGCATGCTACCAATATTCCAGCGCCACCTAAGCAACTCCAGTATTAGTTTGCTAATGTATTTGTGATTCGTTGGCCTCTAGATTTTTATTATTAAACTAGCTATAAGTAATCATGTGGCTTTGGTCACGTGTTATGATGATAAAAAGGATACTGAACACTCGAAGGTTACAAAAATGCACTGTACTTATTCATAAAATTTAAAAGTACGACTTACGTATGTTATAAATGAAATTTATATATGAATTATCCTATTGGGAATGTTCATCAATGTATGTTTTTTTGACATTGCAACATTGTATCACTCGCACGTTACCGATCCTGAAAAACATTTTAACTCATAAGCTGGCCAGCTTGTCATGTTAAAATGCCGCATAGAAATCGGTACATCCGTTTGGAAGCTACGAAGGCGAATAGACAAAGATACGATAGAAGGTACTGGCTTAGATTTTTTTTTAATATTTTCATCAAGATCATAATATCCTTTTACATCCTACAACTGGCCATAAGCCTCCTCCAATTTTCATAATTTTTGGCAATAATTATATTAATTAATAAATAATAATTAACTAGGAAGATCAAAAAGGCAATTTTAATTAACTGTAACATGCTATGCCACTTTTATAAACGAAATTAAATTTCTTATTACATAAACAAAAATGATAATTTCTATAACATAATAATTGGCAATTTGTCGTAATATCACCCTTTTCTGCCAAAGGGGTAAGCAAAGGTGTGCCTTGGTGGTCCAGTGGGTACAGTATGTGCCTGCTGTGCACGAGGTTGTGGGTTCGATTCCCACACAGGGACAAAACTTTGTGTGACCCACAAAGAGTTGTTCTGAGTCTGGGTGTAATTTGTGTCCATTAATTGTATGTTTGTGAAGTCCCCCGCAACACAGAGCTTGTTCTCTAGTGCGGGAAGTTGTCTTATAAAAATAAAAAAATAATTAAAAAAAAACTATGAAATTAGATAAACTATATTAAAATTGTAAGTTTCACAGAATATTAACATTTATCTACAATATTCTAAAGAGGTAAACTTTGTGAGGTTGTACTGGGTAATCTCTGGATCTACTGAACCGATATTAAAAATTCTTTTACCAATAGAACACTACGTTATTTGTAAGTGTTATAGGCTATATTTTATTGACAATAACATTACGGGACCCGGGGAAATATCACCTGTGCGAAGCCCGGGTGGACTGCTTGATGTTTATATTACTGCACACAATATTATAAAGCTGTGGGGTGTGATGACGTTAGTCGTCTCATGATCACAGTTATCCTAGACCAACTTCTCCTTCCTATCACCCATATCCTTAACTTTTCCTTCGAAACTGGTCAATTTCCCCTCTTGTGGCGTAAAGCTTATATTAGACCGTTGCCCAAGATATCAAATCCTTCCCTTCCTTCTCATTTCCGGCCAATATCCATCCTCCCTTTCCTATCTAAAGTGCTCGAAGCTTGTGCCCACAGACAGCTGTCCGGGTTTGTTTACCATAATAATATCCTTTCTCCACTCCAATCTGGATTCAGACCTGGACACAGCACTGTAACGGCATTACTCAAAGTGACTGGCGATGTGAGGGCGGGCGTGGAGGACACTAAGATCACGGTCTTGGTTTTGGTAGACTTCTCGAACGCCTTCAACACCGTCAGCCATGACATCCTTCTATCTATCCTATCCCATCTTATGATCTCCTCTAAGGCGCTGGAATGGTTCTCATCTTATCTTCGAGGACGTCAGCAGTCAGTTTGGGTTGAGGATAATACATCGACTTGGCACAACCTAGACTCTGGTGTTCCTCAAGGCGGTATACTTTCTCCTCTTCTTTTCTCACTGTTCATCAATCTTCTAAGTCATGAACTTCGCAATGTGTATCACCTATACGCCGATGACTTGCAGCTTTACTCTCAGGCAAGAATCGATGATCTGAGTACGGCCATTGATAGCGTGAACCAAGACCTAAATGCATTACTGAAATGGTCTGAACGGTTCGGTTTGGCTGTCAATCCGTCCAAATGCCAGGCAAAAATAGGCAGTCCTCGAATGATGGCTAGGGTGGATATCACAAGGCTTCCATCCGTGATTTTTAATGGATCTGTGATACCTCTTAGTCCTAGTGTCAAAGATCTCGGGATACACCTTGACGCCAACCTTGATTGGAGGACTCAGACAGCTAACATCAGCCGCAATGTAACCAATACTCTGCGTAATCTTTATCGCTTAAAGAACTTCCTTCAACCAAAGACCAAAACAATGCTAGTGCAGACCTTAATATTCCCTGTTATCGACTATGGTGATGTATGCTACCTCGATCTAAATGCAGATCTACTCGATAAACTGGATCGCCTTCTCAACAATTGCATTAGATTCATTTTTAATCTACGTAAGTATGATCATGTGTCGACATACCGCAGCCAGCTGCAATGGCTCCCTATACGTCAGCGGCGTAGCTGGCGTGCATTATCTATGCTCTACTCTCTACTGAATTCCCCTAATGCTCCTACTTACTTGACTCCCCATTTCCAATATCTTTGTAGTACTCATAACAAAAACTTGCGTTCGTCTAACAATCTCCTCCTTCTTTGTCCTGCTCATAACTCAAGTCTTGTTCATTCTTCTTTCTATATTCAAGCTATTCTTCTTTGGAATGCACTCCCTCTCGAAATCAGAATGTCCACCAACCGTGAAATCTTCAAGGCTAGAGTACGTCACCTTTACATCAAATATTTGGCAGAATCATCACAACATTTATAGTATATTAACTATGTATGTTATTTATTTATGTATTGTATCGTGTTATATATATCATGTATATATTATTTTTATTATGTATATCTATTTAGTATCACAATTATTAAGTATTGTTATTGTTATATTTTAATTTCTACGTTTCTTTTAAATGCACCTACCAAGTTTTCTCTCTGCATCACCCAAAGGTTGACTGGTAGAGAATGCCTTTGGCATTAAGTCCGCCTTGTACACATTATTTTGTGCTAAAGTTTTAAATAAATAAAATATTAGACTCTGAGTCCTAATATTAAGAATTTCTACCTGGAAAACCGAATAACATAAATCGGACCCAGGACTTCAGGGATACGCATATCTAAGCTTATTTTGCAGGATCAAGTCACCGCAGGACACAGTCTTTACCTGTAGCGTATACAGTTATCTATACTTATATAATAATCCTTATCCTTACTAATATTATAAAAGTGAAAGTTTGTGAGAATGGATGGATGTTTGTTACTCTTTCACGTAAAAACTACTGAACGGATTTGGGTGAAATTTGGCACAGAGATAGATTATGGTCTGGAATAACACATATGCTTTCACTTTTTACAGCGATAACCGACCTCCATGCGGGCGGAGCCGCGAGCAACAGCTAGTATATAATAATATTATAAGGAAGTAAAGTTTGTGAGGTTGTAGAAGGTAACCTCAAGCCACGTTATTTGTGTGTCATAAGGTCAGTTACAGTTACAGAAGACCACAGCGTTGTAGTTGTGTTCTTTTTGTGTAAGTACAGGTCTCCAGCGCTCATTTAGAGATGTATTTTGAAAGAAACGTATTCCTATCCCAGGGATACTCCCATATTAAAGCTCTAGTGTAAAAAATGGGTTGGTTAAAAAAAAACACAAGTGATACTGGTATTGCAACCGTCCATAGGCTACGGTAACTGCTTAACGTCAGGCGGGCCGTATACTTATTTGCCACCTAGGTCGTATAAAAAATATAATAACGAAAGGGAATAAAGAGTGCTCACACACTTATGCACTATAATATATCCAGCGCTAATGGCTAGTCTCCGTCTAGATTACCCGTCGTAAAGATCAACATAACTAAATATGTCTATTTAGTAATAATTAAGTAAACGGAATCTCTTAGTTCCTTTCCGCCCATACCGCCACTTTATCAATAAGCCGGAGATCGGGCTATCTCTATTCCTTTCAAGTATTTGTCGGTAACATCCTATTCACACACAGCATTATAATAATATTCTTAAATACTGTCCATTCATCCACACATCCACAGAAATCCCGCCTATCTTAAATGATCAAATTATTTAACAAGAGTATTTTTTGTCTGTTGCAGCTGCTATTACAGGCAAACGTCAACAATTTGCCTATTTAACCGCCAATCACCACAAAGTATTGCCACAATTCAAAAATCTGATATCAATAAGGCTACTTTAAGCTATCCAATCAAAAAAGGTGTCATATTACTGCGCACTATTGTGGGCACGGTATCGTTGTTTACAAACACAACAGGGGCTTGTCATAATCTGTTTTTCGATGTGTCCTTTTCTATTTTTCGGTCTGGCAACTTTTGCTTGAATGTTTTTTTTTACGGCGGCTCAACAAAGAATGGCAAAGGTATGGATTTCAACGCCTCATTGTTGGTTTATCCGTGTATTGAATAGGTTTCACGGAAAGGGAAGGTAAGTTCGTACTTGCGATGATCTGCTGATAATTCGTTAGTATGGTGGTCCTTTGATTGACAGTTGACAGTTTAAAAGGGGCTGGGACTTCAATAAATTTTACTTTCTATGGAAGATGACAAAAACTGTGTTCCTCAAGCCTTTTTGTTTACTTTAGTTACATGAAATGTATCGCAATATACAGCATTTCCATTTTATCTAGAATATAAAATGTTCTGTATATAAATAAAATATTTGTCTGGTCTGTTGGTTAATTGGTTGTGATCCTGACTAGTAAGCCGGAGGTGGTAGGTTCGATTCACAACCGAGACAAGATCTTTGTGTAATGAACACGATTATCTTCTGTGTGTAATTCAGGTATGCCTACAAGTCTGATTGGCATAGTGCAGTTATCTCAAGATAATCTTATACCTAATTAAAGTCGGTAAATTTGCCAGCAGAAGTAATCATACTAAAATGTGTGAGCTTGCAATCCTCGCAGGATCGCCATGCAATGTTGGGACTTGGTGGTCAAAGTAAAAGATGTTGTTTCGTGTAATGTCTAACGTTTTAATGCATACATTTACATAATAATTATCTTACATTATATAATGGGGGCGATGCGTCACACACTACAAGCTCACACAGCACACAAAGTGAGTAAGCGAGACAGTACAATAATGGATACTTCAGATTTTGAACAGAAATGCGACCATATTTCGAAGCGGCTGAGCGTATTTTAACCTATTTTAGAATCCAAAATCCATACACATTGTTATAAATTGATTTCCAAACCAATTTCAGTTAACGGTACATTCTAAAACTAATATTAGCTATAAAATTGGCTTTAGATTATTAAACACAAATATTAAGTATCGTTCCACCATTAAATATGATTTCACAGCATTATAACGGATGCTGAATACTTAGCTATACGTTTTAGTATCTGAACAAAAAATTAATCTTAAATTTTACACCTACCCACAGATCAGTCAAGTAAAAACTTTACAAAACAAACAATACATTTATACAACAATTACATTACAACGCGAAACCTCAAGCGTCAAATGCCGAACTTTATAACACAGAAAAAGTACTAACACTAATCAAATGTATCTTGAATCTTAACACCTACAAAATAGGATTCAAAATCTACATAACTTTTGATTTTGAAAACGCATTTGTTTAGTTGTGGATATCACCAGAAGCGGTGAAGCATGAACGCTTGTACAGGACTGAGGGGTCCGTCGGTTTATTTTTTCCTTAATCCTAACCGGGATTAGGTTAAAGCCCTTTTGATTGGCAGCCGCCGTCAGATGCAGAGGACCTCAGATGAGGCACGTCGACGGTCTCAGAGTTTTACCAGACAAGGAAATACATAGTGATATAATCGTAATAGTATTATATATGTGAATGTTTGCAAGGATGTTTGTTGCTTAAGCCCGCAAAGAAATGGTTATTTATGAAAATTGACATCTAAACTAATATTATAAAGAGGAAAGATTTAATTTTATATTTGTTTAAAAACCACACGACTGATTTTAAAAATTCTTTCATTTTGAGAAGGCTACATTATCAGCGAGTAATTTATTTATTTATTTATGATATGATACTTCACAGCTTACAATTCAAATTATTGTCATAATTAGTACAATACGCCAATAATGAAGTATACAGATAGGTAGTAGATAGATAGTTATAGTGCGACAGTATTAAACAGAATAGATAAAGATAATAGTAAAACAACGTTAATAATTAAGAGGCATTAAATTACAATTAAACAAAAAAAACAAAAGTTTTGTGTGCTTGTGCATGTGTAGATGAGTGTGTGTGTGTGTGTGTGTGTGTGTGTGTGTGTGCGTGTGTGCATGTGTGTAGTCTATTGTGTACGTATGTGCGCTGGATGTATATAGGCTATATTTTAATTAAAAAAATTAAACGACCCCTACAAGAACTAAATAAATGGCCACTAGTGCTGGGCCGAGACGCTAGTTATAAGCTGTATTTAATCATATCCAAAATATTAAAATTATCTTTCTACGCGAACGAAGACACGGAGACATTTTTAGTAGTTTATGGACCAACAAAAACAAGTAATAAAATACAGTATCAGATATTTCAAAAGCTGTTGGATAAAACGACATCCATGCAAGTGGAACCGCAGACAAAAGCTAGTTAAAATTTAGACTCCATGCGAATGTTATATCTTAATTTACAAACAATTTTGAGTGAGGTATTTCCTTGATGCTGTCAAATGTTTAAAAAGACAAAATCAGAAGCCTCAATTAAAAGTTTTGCATCGGATACCTCTAGTTATTGTAAATCTACATATATTAACTGTACGATTGGTTTAGTGGCTACTTTAAAAGTCGGTCCCGACTGTTATCAGTCGTTAGATCACGACAGAGGCCTAAATATGGGCGATCTAAATAACTCTGTCACCAGGTTTGCCACTAACCAAACGATAAAAAAAAAAGTGGCTACTTTGTCATTTACCACTGCAGGCGTGTTGTGGGTTCGATCACCACATGGGACAAAAGTAATGTGATACTTGTATATTTGTAAAGTCCCCCCGAGAGTTGTCTTGAAATTAATGGAGTTAAGTTTGTACAAATTCCCTTTAAATAAGTTATTGAAACCTATACTCATGCATAGGAATACAATCACGACACTGTATTTCAGATTACTAAATAGTTACAACGACTGTATGTATGTGGTCTTCTGTAAGGTGCTACTTTTGATTCTACCTAGTATATGTACCATCTGATGCTTTAAATGATGATCGGATTTTTTTAAGACAATTAATGCACTAGAGAACAAGCTTTGTGTCGCGGAGGACTTTACAAACATACAATGAACGGACACGAATTACACCCAGAACAACTCTTTGTTGGCCACACAGACTTTTGTCCTGTGCGAAATGGGAATCGAACCCACAACCTCGTGCACAGCAGGCGCATACTGCGGCCACTGGACCACCAAGGCAGTCGGTCAATAATTGCACTTCTACTCCTACTACTAAGTATCATTAGTATTATGTACCTGCCGTACTACTAAGGAGGCAAACAAGAGAGATGGTAAGCAGTGACTGTAGCTTATCGACGCTTGCAACTTAGTATATATATTTTTTGTAAAAAAAATCTACAGTGGCCTAGAAATCTAATTGGTTGACTATACAGTAAGTTAGTAAGTGCATTTAGTTGGTGTGCGCAAGCGCAGCCGATGCGTGAGCGACATTCGTCACGGGCGCGGTTCTCACGAAGTGCTACGAACTACTCGTGTTGCCGCTGGAGGATTAACTACACATGTCATAGGGCTACTACTTACTACATTATTGATTTAAATCATTTATTATTTCTACAATTTAAAATTTCGAAAAAGCAGTTCGAATGGGAACATTAGGTAGGTGTGAGTTCAATCCCTGCTGGCAGTAGCAATGAGAATATCACATGATATTCCATCTGCTGCGATAAAGGTAAACATTGTGAGGAAACCCACATGCCGTACAAGAAATTCTAAGGACATGTCTGATCCTCCAACCCACATTAGGGTGTGTGGATTAAGGCCTAAAAATCCTTTTAGCTCTCTTTATAGAGAAGCTCGCAAAATTGCTTGGTTAATATGTCATGACTAGCCGTGCGTAGAGATCATTGAGAGCACAAGCTCAAATAAACAAAACATAGCATTCCTGAAAAATATTATAATCCTAATTGTTCCGAGTTGAGGTTTTGACTTTGGTGCAGGGCTATTAAAATTTCTTCCGTAACATCCCTTTCTTTTCTTTCCCTCCAACGCCGATACAAATTTATTTATTTAAAAATCTTTTGCAACCTGTCCTTTTATATTATACGGGTATAAATTGCAAAAAAGAATTGCACAATGTCAGCAATTAAATAATCATCGTTGGTGACAGCCCTAAGCAAACTGTCAGCGTTACTCGACAGTGACAATTCATTCAGACTACCTGCGCGCGCGCCTAATCCAAGTGACATACGAGACGTGATACACAGATAATAAAACTCGTTATAAATGTTGCAATTTTGTGCCTTCAAATGTAATACCTCTAAGAGATTTATGTAAACCCGTTTAGGAATTATAAATATTTAGTATTTACTTTATACAAGTAATTTTCAACTCAAACTATGTATATTTACACAAATTTAAAGTAACTTCTAATGAAAAAACAAAACAAATAAAGGGGGACTGCTTAATAGACGCGTAAAATTTCTCCGCATTGGTGTCTACTAAAAACGTGCCCAGGAGATTGTCAGCATTTCCACGCTGAACAGCAATGCTTATTCTTTAAGCCAATAATTCTTAGGAATTACATTTCCCAAAAATCCTATCTTAGTGTTTACTTCCGTCATATAAGGAACCTTTACGCAAAAATTCTAATTTAGGTCGTGCGGCTTAGGCTCTGCGTTGATAAGTAAATAAAGAAGATTATTTAAATATACTGAAAATTATTTTGCATTTAGACTGGTTTGCTGACGTTGACTTTCCATAGGATGTGGACGAAATGAAGAAGGTGATAAACAAAGGTGGCCGACCTACAAATTGGAATTCCTGGGATAGGAAAACATAAATACCTCAAAATAACGCTTCAATAGATTTCATAAAAAAAATCGCATCACTGTGTCCTGTGAAACGTTTCCAGACGTTATTTTTCCTTCAGAACTTACGTGAAGCATTGAACTGTTATTGCCTCATTTTAAGCAACTTATTATTAAAACATTATCGTATCGTCGCGTCTAAGTACTTCATAATCTATAACACTTAGTGATGTGCTGACGATTTGAAGCATTTATAACTCCGTATTGATCAGTGAGTGGATTTATTAGTGCGATCCGGAGTAGGTGTCAGATTGTCTCCTCACCGTTCTCACGATGATAACATTTATTGTTATTGACATTTTGACCGCTTTGGAATCATTTACTTATCGCTTTATTGTACGTGCTGTAAAAACTTCTTTTGGATTCATAAAGATTAGGTTACGCTGGTTTGGGCATTGTATCCCTTAATGCATAGGACTTTGAATTGCTTTTTTAGTTTAGTGGTCGTTCAGTGCCATTGCTGATCAGGAAAGCCCGGGTCGAGACAAAATTGATATTGAGTTCTTCTGCGAAGAAATTCACAATAGATGCCTGAAGTTTAAAAGTTAGCGGTGTTTTTGTTACCGTGATCATGTTGGTTGGTGTCTGCTGGTCTCGGATTTGATACCGCGGGGGTATCAAATCCAGAGACCAGCAGTTACCAACCAACACGATCACGGTCACGAGACCAACAAGGCAATCTGGAAGCTTGATCGTGTGTTGTCGTTTATCGTATAATTCTCCAGTTATATCACAGTGGGAATACTTCCATAGACCAAAACAACTATTATAAACTAAAGTGCAACCATCATAAACCGGAAACTGTAACAATGGGTTCATCACACAAAATTAGTCCGCGATCCACTAACAGATTATTGAGCTTTCCATACTCAAGAACTACTGTGATTATATCAAGGCTTATCACGCACTAGGTTGAAGAAACGCTGCGTTTGCTTATGAGCAGCAACATAAAGAAACTATATTGGTCCATGCCTCTTCGTAGAAATTGAATTATAAAGGAAAAATTACTAACCACTTGCCTCGACTTCAAAGTATCAATATTCAATATGGCATCTGATGTAGTAATAAGGCAGCTGAATGGTCAAACTAAAGTTCACATGTTTTTATTGAGATTTCCATACAAAAATACTAAATTTCAGACATGTTTTTACAAACCTTGTACAGATAATTATGAACACAACAAAAAATAGAGCAACCAAATCGGACGAGCTTGTTTAAAGTGAATAAATAATCTATGAGAAAACTGTATACTTGTAAGAAATTCCAAAGAAACGCAACGTTTTACTAAGCTAGTGCGTACATAAAGAAGATGCCAATCTCAGCGGATGCATCGACTTATATGGACCATCGTCACATAATCGCGTTTTTGTATTTAAATGCGCGCGATTTGAATACAATGTACCTACTGCTACCAGATCGATCGCACAATAATAGGATGGGCGAGACAAACCATTTAGAAAACCACAATAAAAATATGAACTTTATCTTTAAAGTTTTATAGTTCTAATTTGATTGTTCAGTCTATTGGAGATAAGACCTTTTATGCATGAGAACTTATGGTTTGGGGTAAACAAAAATTTTCACACCATTGAAGACGTTGATTGTTCTCTTAAAGTCAATAAGTCAGTGGAATGATAAAATAGAGCCTTTAGTAAAGGTGCTCCTATAGAAAAAGAACAGGATAAAGATTTGAAAAAGTTAACGGAGTAGCTGGAGGCATGGACAAGCCTCCAACGAGGTCCACCGACCACCTATAAAAGGTTGCCAGGAACAGATGGACAAGGTTAGCTCAAGAAAGAATGCATGAATGAATGAATCCTTGGGAAGTTTTGCTTCCTGATTCCATGATGATGATGATGATAAATGGATTAAATACTAAATTGAGCCGATCAAAACAGTAATTGCATTTAAACGTATTATAAAAAAGTGTTCAGATATAAGCTCAAGAGATTATAGTTACGTCAATATCTTGCGTTAATAAGTAAAACAAAAGAAAAAACTAAAAGGTCGCTTTTAGTATAATTACGTTTATAACTTAAATTGCTCCCCAATCCCTAATTCTCGAAATTGATATTGACGTAAAACACAAGGAAGAGCACGAGCCACAATTTGTAAGAAAAAACATCGATCCCTGATATTATCGTAACTACCTCAATTTGACCACAAAATGATGTCATACAAAAAACGTCAAGTAAAAACCTTTATAGTGTAACTCGACCTCACACGTATAAGGGGTAGTTTTCCTAAAAATCCACGGGGTTCCTTAAAAAATGAATTTGAATACAGTAGTCTGGTAACCCAGGTGCTTGTTGGACACTTTTTTGTAATGTGTCACAGATCTTTATCAGGAGGACGGATTTAACAAGCTCGTAAGCTCGCCCGCGCGTCATGTTTTTTTTTCTTTTTTATTTTAACGCGTCAAACCAGTCACGTCGAATGAGATAAATCCTTTTAGCTGAGCATTGATTCTTGGGTGAGAACTTTTTTCGTTTTAGTTAAAATTAAGTTTGGTTATTTTTGAATTATTTGTTTTGGAGGGTGTATGTTTGTCACTTTCAATGCTGTATAGATTAAAAATTGTTTTCTTAACTACTGTTTCGTGAGATCTTTTTATTTTTACTATCATTATCATTGTCTCGTATTTAAACGAGTTCTTAGATAAATAAGTTTATAATTTGCAAAGATTAAAACACAAGTTTTGTAAACCATGGCAAACAAAGTAAATATAAATAAATAATATCGTAAAAATTACATTTTAGTTTAATAATCATAGTGATATCTATTTAGTTTAATAATTTCTATGACAATGTCAAAATCTGCATCTATTTTGTGACAACTACTGTAATTTTTATACTAACTTTAATGTCTTGTTTAAATATGACGTAAATAAAAAAATACATTTTAACATTTCGACCCCTTCAAAAACATTTATAAAAACGATAAATCATGAAGTGAAAGAAGTGAAGCACGATCTATCTGCTGACAATAGTACAGTCGAGCACATTTGTCAATGTAAACAAGCAATTACGCAGTTGTGGATGAACCCTAACAAGTGGCAGACAAAAGTGTTTAGAGCGAAGCCCCTGTTGTGACAAATTGTATCATGGATTCTAAGTTGGATTAGATTTATGAATTAAAATTAATTTACTTTGAGCTGATTGGTTTCATTATAGGGTATAATTTTCTTTTATCTTTTTAAAAAGAGCTCTTGAACTAAAGAATAAGCCATGTTTTTTTTTATACTACTTGGGTGGCAAACAAGCATACGGCCAGCCTGATTTTAAGCAGTTACCGCAGCCTATGGACGCTTGCAATACCAGAGGTGTCACTTGGTATGTGTCGCGAAGTACTTTACAAACATACAGTTTACGGACACAAGTTACACCCAGATTCAAAACAGACATTTATGAATCACACTAACTTTTGTCTGGTGTGGGAATCGAACCCCCGATCCAGCTTAGCAGTCAGGGTCACTTACTACAAGACCACCAGGCTAATCAAATCTTTTGTCTGATATTTGAATAAGGGCAGTAATCGTATTTACCTAATGTTTTTTTAAACACAAGACCACAGCCAAATAACTACACACAGCGTTGTAGTTTTGTTCCTGTGTCTGAGTACAGGTCTCCAGCGCTCATTTAGGGATGCGTTTTAAAAAAAAAGTTTTCCTATCCCAGGGATACACTATCTTAAAGTACTGGTGTAAAAAAAGCATACGCAAGTGATAACTCTGGTATTGCAAGCGTCCATAGGCTACGGTAACTATTGAACATCAGGCAGACCGTACGCTTCAAATACGCATCAAAGTTTTGTCCTGTTTGAGGTGACCAGATCCAAAGCCAGAATATCATACGCCTGCTATGCACGAGGTTGTGGGTTCGAATCCCACGTAGAACAAAAAACTTTTTCTTACAAACAATAAGGTTGTGTGGACAGAAATGATAGCTAAAGATATGTATTTATAAGCTATACCTCACCCTATAACTAAAAATCTAACATACACAATACAATATCACTCACAACCTCACGAGACCAGTAAAAACAAATGTTCCTATTTATTGTCCGATATCATCAATAATTCTGCGGCCCCTAATCTGGCGATCTAATCATACATCATCGCGACCCATCTGCGTGTTTAGATGACGCTGGTAAAGTCGCCAGTGTTCTGTAACAGGCCAGTTGTTACCCTCGCGGCGACGGAAACATACGGGAATGTATTTTGGTAGGCCACGTTCGTAAGAATTTATTTATTTAGATTTACCAACAATAATATTTATATACACAATAATTTTATATAGATATACTACAAATAATTATAGTTAAATACAGCATTTACTAGATATTTACAGTTTAAAATACATAAAAACTAAATAAAATCAACTAATTTATACTGTGTATACAAAAAAAATGATAAGCCTCTTTTTGATTTTATTTTTATTTCATAAGTCGCAAGCACGCATACTAAAAAGTACGCATCATGCTAGTGCAGTTGACATCACAATCTGTTATGGATAACTTTAAATTTTCTTCAAAAATAACGCATCACATGATCACTGGAAATAGAGGTGTAGTTTTTGGCTGTGGTCCTCTGTACGGTGGAGGTCTTTTCCTAGTCGGGCTTCCTGGCTTATATGGTGCGCTACCTCTTTTAAAATCAAAATCTAATGCGGTTCGTTCCTTCCTATAAATTACTAGCTTTTGTCTGCGGCTCTGCCCGCATATATGTCGATTGCAGCAGATAAAAGTACTTTAAATATCCTTCCCCAGGAATCCATCTAATGCTAAAAACGTGAAAAGGTAACAAACAGACAAAGAAATAAACATAATTACTTTCGCATTCATTATAGATATTATAATATTATTATGTAAGGATAAAACGTTCGCAATCTCGACCAGTATGTTTACAAACCAGTCGGTCTCAAGAGACAATGGAATTAAATGACAATTTGAACACAACCCTGAACTCGTAAAACATTCATCAATATCGCAAATGGTGTTTAAATACATATGTACCTCGTTAACTTTCATTTTATTTTTTATTATTCTCACTATATAAGGTCAGGTCTTTAGGTTGTTGTTAATCGAAGCAATCAAGTAAAAATTATATTTTTTCTTCATCGACTATATCGGAAAATGGATTGTGTGATTATAATCACTTTAATTACATCACTTTAAATATGTAAAAACTTTTGAATATTAAGAAATGTTATTTATGTTCTTACATTGCGATGCATTGCTTAATATTTAGAAATTGGTGTTATTTTATTTGTTCAGTTTTTGTTTTAAATACGAATACATTTATTTAATTTACACTATTAGTTTTAGCACTATCTAAATAGTCAACAGTTTTTTTAGTTAGTTTTAATTTTTACTACTGGGGTGGCAAACAAGCATACAGCCCACCTGGTGGTAAGGCTGTTACCGTAGCCTATGGACGCTCGCAATAACAGAGGTATCGCTTGCGTGTTGCCGACCCATTTTTTTCCAGATCTGTAAGATTTAGTATCCCTGGGATAGGAAAACGTTTCTTTCAAAACGCATCCCTAAATGAGCGCTGGAGACCTGTACTCACATACAGGAACACAACTTTTACTTTACTGCAATCCACACTTTTCTTATACGAAGACTTTAAAGTGAAATAGAGAACATACAACATCCACTTGCTCCTCATAGATAAAAAATAACCAAAACTCACACATTGTAATGAAAAAAATGGTTTCTATAATACGAGGGCGCTAACCCTTCTTATAATGGGCAAAAAGACCGGTCCCATCAAAATTGTCAGTGTTAAAAACACCCCTATTGTGTTCCATGGCTTCTTAACCCTAACTAAATAGACAATTTGGAAGCCCAAATTGTATTTATAATAGTCTTTTTATGTTGTCATTCGAGTTTTTGTATGCTTTTTATACAATTATAAAAGAAATGATCAATTCCTCTTTTGTCAAATGGAAACCAATTTATAGAATAAAGAATAATGTTGATAGAGTTGTACAAATGGAAGAATGTCTTGTGTAATTGTTAATTTCTATGTAACGGTGTAATAAGTTTTAATTGCTCATTATTAGGGGAAAATGCATACACAGGCGGTTCTAGACACAAGATAATACACAAAATGTATATACAATATACTTACATACAATTTGGTGGTATTTATACCCCGTGCCACGGAAAGCACAAAAGGCCAAACCGTAAACGTGTCTGTAGGATTGCCGTCTCATAAGACGGAAGCAATAGAGAGTGTTAATGTATTTGCAAATACACTTGTGCACTATAATATTTCTCACGCAGAAAGCTACTGTTATGAATATTATTAATTAAATCCGATGGTTAGAGTATCAAACGCCATTGCTTAGTTCATCCAATTAATTCAACTACATCATAATGTTTGTAACATAACGTCAATGGCTCTCAATGTCCATCAAATCTTCACTTCACTAAACTGCTAACAAACCAGTTGTACAACAAGATAATCCCAAACATATCGGTATTGCAACAGTTGTGAGTGTTGAATACCAGGAGGGGAACCAAGTGGTTGCCCTGCGAGCGCCACGCCGTATGGCGAGGGACGAACTAGATTTGATTATGGCTATCTGCCCACGTTTAAGGATGGGATTTTGTAATGGTTTGAAGGACGATTAATTTGTTGATGGGTGTCAGATGTTATCGTATGAATGTTATCAATAAACGGTTAGGTAGAATCGTGATTGCCTTGTAGTATAGCATTTGCTTGTTTGTGTTATATTTACAAATTTGATAGGTTGACTGTTTTAATGTCATAATCATGAATAATTCGAATATGAGTTAATCAATCTTTAAATATTTTGTCCACTAGTAGACTTTGCCTTCTCAATTTACTTTCCCTATACCAATCTTAAGATGAAGGAAAACATTGTGAGGTGTCTTCTTAGTATTGTGAATTCTTAGAAGTAATTCTAAGAACATTTCAAATTTACTAACCCGCATTAGGTCAGGGTGTGTGAATTAAGCCCTAAACTCTCTCTCTCTCTTGATAGAGGAGAGGAGACCCGTGCCCAGCAATGGGACATAAATGGGTTGCTATTATATACCAATCTTTTGTGGCTATATTAGTTTATAGTCTCACAGGAAGGGCGCAATGATTACAGCTGAACTTTATCACCTCGATATCACAATAAAAATAAACTATTCAGGTTGGCTGTGCGAATGGTCTAGTGGTTAAGGTAGTCGCTTCAATCGCGCGTAAAAGTTTAGTGGGTTCAATTCCTACACAAGATAAAACTTTGTGTAATCCAAAATATGCTTGTTTCGTGTCTGTGTGTACTTTGTGTCCGTATATTATATGTTTGTAAAAGTCCTCCGCGACATAGGGCTTGTGCCTTAGAGGGGCAGTAGTGTATTTAAGAAACTGTTATTTTTAAAGTGTGAAATTCCGATAGTGGCATTACAGAATTAAAAACAAAAACAAAATAATTTTAAAATTTGAAAAGAGAATCCCCTCGCGATTGGCGAATAGATAAACCAATGGAAGGGGGTCGTATTGTTACAAAATCTGTCAGTATCGCAAGATCGGTCGAAGGGTGCAGCTGCGGCGTGCATAGATAAGGTTTAATGCTGCTCGTATCACAGCAAGGGTGCTTGTTGACTTTATGGGATACTAAATTTAGAAAAGAGGCATTTAAATTTGAATAATGGCTTCGTCACTTAATCTTTGACTGATGTTACTAGTGATCCGTGTTAAAATAAGTAAAACGGCAGGTCAAAAAGAAATGTTCTTTTATTGTCCCCTTACTTTGACTGCCTTGGTGGTCCAGTGGCCGCAGTATGCGCCTGCTGTTCACGAGGTTGTGGGTTCAATTCCCACACAGGACAAAACTTTGTGTGACCCACAAAGAAGTGTTCTGAGTCTAATTCTTTCTGAGGTGTAATTTTTGTCCGTTAATTGTATGACTGTAAAGTCCCTCGCGACACAGAGCTTGTTCTCTAGTGCGGGAGTTGTCTTTTTAAATAATAGAACAATAATAATAATACTTTGGTACAATAATAGTCTTCCAAACCAATTTCGGTCCCAGACGCCAATCTTAGCGGAGCTTAGCCAACTGCGCAGGATATATTTTTTTGCACAGGTGTGTACGCAAACACAGGTGTATTCTACATTCCTTCACTCTCATAGTCCGATGCGACGGCAATACAAAGCGACCGACAGGGCCAACGGCTTTACGCGCTTTCTAAGAAAGCACGGAGGGTTTAGGGTTCTAGATGTGTTTTTAGAGAATGGTCACCCATCAATGGGTTTTCTTAACCTCGCAGATCTATCGAATCGCTCGGTAATAATAAGGCTACAATTAGCTTACTACAAGACCCTTAAAATATTATATTTTATATACGGAACACAACAATTTTTAAATACGTTTGTCCTGGCCGTTATAAAGATTGCCTAGTTCATTTGCATACCAGTGTCTATGCGTCAATCACAGAAATAAATCGTCGATTGATTGATTGATGATGGCCGATGAGCGTTCATTCACTCATTCACTACTCGTCTGACAGGTTCACTCACTGCTTTTTCACTATTGACCTTCCTTGATGAAATGGTAGTATAATAGAAGTTTCGAAATCATTTCCTCTGTTTCGATATAATTATTGTTTAGATGGTTTACCGTTTAAATCGGTATAGCTATGATAGCGTTTTAAATAGTCATGTGAGTTTCATATAGAACAAAAAAAAATTAGAAAAAAAAATGAAGTCGGTGCTACGTTAATCCTGGCACCTAATATTCAGCTTGGACCGATTTCAATCTGTATTCAGTGTTATTTTTAGGTTTTTAAAGTCGGTTTAATTTTTTTTTTAATGTTTATATTTTTAGTGATAAAATAAAAGTAAATAAATATAATAATATGAAAAACATTGTTAATACCCTTGATTTCCATGGGATTCCATCATCAGATCCTGACTTGGTACTAATGGGACCATCTCAAGAGTTTAGTCTTTAAAATAAAAAAATAATTTTGAGGATTGGTCCATAAATAGGGGGAGAAATCGGTGAACATACATTAAAAAAATACATACAGTCAAACATAGAACTTCCTCCTTTTTTGAAGTCACACTATACAGAATAAGTAAGAAATAACCGCCAATTAAATATATGCAAACATTTACACTGCCTTGGTGGTCCAGTGGCCGCAGTATGCGCCTGCTGTGCACGAGGTTGTGGGTTCGATTCCCACACAGGACCAAACTTTGTGTGAAAATCTATCTCTGCCCACCTTTTTGCTAAACAGGCTATATAGGACAAATGAGTCTATGCAGGTATGTATGGTCTGACACAGGCTAATGAGTTGATGCAAAGGCCGATAGTTTAAAAGTCCATCTTTATTTCGAGGCAGTTTATGTGTCCATCAGTTTAAGTAGTAATAGAAGGCCAATGATTAGTTAATCATTGGACTTAGTTAAGTAGTTTTTTTAGCCAGCTAGTTCACAAAAAATACATAAGTACTTACTTCTGTTTTTTTTAAGTTTTAGTTCAGGAAATTCAAATTAAGATCAAAAATAAATTGCTATTAGAACATTATGATAACGGCGGAACCGTTGCGTCGCTGAGGCTAGCAAGGCAGAGCTTGCATGCTTAGAATGTTCTAACTAAAAAAAAACTCAATAACACGTAGCCCAATGTGGAAATCGAACCCGAGATCTTACAATCGACCGAAAAGTGATTAATTAATCTAGATAATATCTTTCTAAAAGCGTTTACTAAACAAAACTTATTCAGTTCCCAGAACTCAGTCATTTACACTAACACACCTCATCATATCCACAATATCATAGTTAATTTCGCCACTAACTGAGTTAAACTAAACTTAGGGTAGGTACTACCCTAAGCCATAAATCCATAGCGAACATTAAAACACCGCCCATTAGACGAAGGAATTGCCCTAAAATGCCTCAAACATGTGCCCAACTGCGACCTGTCATCGGGGTTGCCAACACAATGGATCTGAATTATAATTTTTTTGTGTTTGCAACACTGCGACATACGCGCACAGCGGGGAACTACCACGCCCTACCTTGTTGCCGATTTTGTTGTACACTATTCATTTGTTGAATTCATAAAGAGAATAGAATAATGTGGTAAGGCATCTTGTAGGTTGAATACTATTGCCTCGCAGAGGCAAATAGAAATAAATAATTCAGTAGCTATTTATTTATGACAATAATAATCCCAATTTTAATTATAGCTTACAATTTTTGTTTACATATTACTAAATTATGTTATATAATAATAATAATAGTTTTTATTCGGACAATTAAACAAATCCATTATGTTAGTAACAATTAGTAACACTTATGAACTATGTTAGTGAAAAATAGCAATAATAATATAAATATCTAATACATTTACAACACAACAGCATTTACAACACAATAACATTTACTAACATACACACACACAGAGATACTGTACAGTGGCATATTTGTCATGGTAAAACTTTATCACGCGGTACATGTACACTCATCCAGTTATATATTACAATGATGATGGCCTATTTATTATAAATTAAATTATTGAACAAATTAACAGGTGGGAAAAATAATACATTTTATTTTTAAAAAAATGTTTTTCTAATAAATAATAGTCTGATAAAATAACTAAGAGTGGTAGGGTCCCACAAAAACATGCAAGCCCGACTGCGAGAGAACCTTCACTACACACACAGATAAGACCATAGTCAAAAAACTACACACAGTGGGTCAGTAACGTAGTAATGTTCCTGAAGTATTCCATATTGGGCACCCATTTTAATGGCACCTAAGGTATTCCACATTGGGCACCTACCGATATTTTTATATCGATATGTTCCACTAATGCCACCTGCGAAAAAAATCGGTAGGTGCCCAATGTGGAATACCTTAGGTGCCATTCACTCAGGTGCCATTAAAACGGGTGCCCTATATGGAATACTTCATGTTCCTGTGTGTCAGCATAAGTCTGCAAATAAATTTTTGTATCAAATCAAATTTCGTAGGACTTAATATAGCTGGCAAAACGTAGATATTATACACTTCTCATTACCCAAGCAAAAAGGCATAATACTACGCTATATAACATTTCAAAAATGTAGCCATCAAAAAACAAATTCTTAAACAATGCTGCCTACAAAACACCTCTGCCCCAATAATCTATGTCCATTGTATTCCTAACTAGGCGTAGAACACACGCGGCCGGGCAGCCCCAGTTCACCAAGGGTGGTATTTTGTTCAATACATTACAATAATTAGCCTCTTCGCACTAATAACAGGACAAGCAGTAATCTGGCTTACCTAATGCACTTATTAATGTTGCGGTACATTGCTTTAATGGAGAGGTTAAAAGGGTATTACTTTTTTATACTAATTATAATAATGTAGGAAAAGAAAATACAACCGACAAAGCTCGATTAGGCAGTAACCTAATCCCCCCCGGGGTGTCCCGCCTTGCCGTGGCGGGGGGGCTTAGTAGCCGTGGATCTCACGATCCACGGCGAAGCTAAGAGGACCCAGCGTTGGGGCTACTTTTGGGCTGCAAAGCCTGGCAGTGGCCACTAGGGCGACGGTGTCCATCTGGCACAGACCGCCGATCGGCCAAACTCGTAGACCGACCCGTAGGCGTCGGAGACGAGGGCCGCCACCTCTCAAGGTGGGGGCCGCGAGGAAGAAAACCTCTATAAAAAATTACCCCTAATCCCGTGTTTTGACTGCGGCCAGGGGATGCATGACAGGAGGGTAGCCTGTCGCAAGGGAGTTCCCAGGGGGATACCGGCCGACCTCCCCATGGGTTACAAATTGTAGGCTTGCCCGGGTAAGCGGTTCTCTGCCTGGGTTGACCGTTTATTTCACCGCTACTCGTGGGACTAATATGGAACCAAACCAAACCAAAAAAAAAAAGACGTTGTTGTGGAGGATGCGTTGTTGTGGAGGATGAGGAGAGTCGACCAGGACCTGGTTGACTCTTTACCATGTGGTCAGGGAGTTGAACCCGGTACCTCATCGCAGCTGGAGGAGGGGACACACTCGCCCATCTTTGTGTGTCCGGAGAGCGTGACGTCACCACCGGTGGCGTTAACGCTATTGTCGGAGGAGCAGGTTGCACGCACGCCTAGTTCTGTGTGCCCTCTTGTTGTCTCCTCACGGGCGTCGACACCCGCTGGGAGTCGCAGAAGCTCCATGAGCTTGATTTCAGAGTCCGAAGACTCTACCCTGACGGGTGTGCTGTGTTCTGCTGGTGGGAGACAGCAAGCCCGAAAAAGAAAAAGCCGGTCGCCGGCTTCATGTAGGGGGCGGAAGTCTCGGCTTCTGAGACCTGCGCCAGGTTCTACGGCATTTAATAAACGGGACCAGGTAGCCCGCACCCGTGAGGAGGGAGAGCGTGTCGCGGAGGAGAACGCGGCTCGGCTCCGAGAACTGGCACCAAGCCAAAGCCCCGAATCGGCTGCTGAGTTGTGTCGGTCCGCGGGCGACTCAGTAGCCGTCATCGTTGAGGTGGCTACAAAGAGTACGCACCTCAAGGGCACATTCGTGCGTGCCCTTAAGACGGCTGCTGCGAACCTTCAGACGGCGGTGGAAACACTCGCGTCAAGGTCAGCCTGTGATGAGACAAGGCATCTGCAGGCGGCCAACGACAAACTAATGGGCGAGGTTGCAGAACTCCGCGCCGAGCTCGGTCGGCTGAAGGCGCAGCTTTTATCGCCGCGTACCAGTCTAGAGCCGACTCGGCAGAGAGAGGAGGATCATCCCCCGTCCTCCCCGACGTTGAGCGACGCGCAGATGAGGCAGGTCATGGTCTCGGTTGGGACCATGATCAGCACACGCTTGGAGAGCATAGAGGCAAGACTGCCTCCAGAGCCGCGTCTCCGACCGCCTCTTGCCGCTGACAGGCGCCCGATTCCGGTGCGTTCCTTCAGCTCTGGCGGTCGCAGCTTTGCCACTGCGGCTTCTACGCCAGTGTCAAATCGTGCTCCCAGTGGGAAAAAGGGGCCTTCCAACATCCCTTCCCAGTCTCAGAGAGACTTCCCACCCCTTCCTCAGCGAGGACCTCAGCGGGCCAATGCATCTACTCCAGGTGCGCCGGTGGGCGGTAATGCGCCCGGTCCCTCTGCGTCCTGTAATGAGGCCTGGCGCATAGCTGGGGATAAAAAGGAGGCCCGCCGCCAAAAAAGAAGGGAGCAGAAAAAGAAGCGCAGAGCTGCCAAAGCTGCCAATAACAACGGGAGGAAGCCTGGGAGCCTTCAGCCACCCAAGTCAGCCGCCGTTGTTATAACGCTATCACCGGAGGCAGCAGAGCGTGGCCTTACATACGCGGCCGTCTTCAAAAAGGCGCGGGAGGGTGTCGGTGTGGCTGATCTAGGCCCCACTGGCGTCAGAACGCGCCTTGCCAGAACGGGGGCTCGAATCCTTGAGTTCCCTGGCACAGAGGGCACCAAGACGGCCGATGTAATTGCGGAAAGGCTGCGCGGGCTGTTCTCAACGGAGGATGGCGTAAAGGTCGCCAGACCCACTAAGTGTGCGGAAATGCGCATCTCGGGTCTGGACGACTCTGTCACCCCCGACGAGGTCCGGGAAGCCATTCAGGCCGTGGCTGGCTGCAGCCCGGTCACCATCAAAGTTGGAGCTATCCGTCCCGGTCCCGGAGGTGTTGGAGCTGTGTGGGCGCAGTGCCCCGTTGCCGCGGCCAACACACTGGTTGCTGCGGGAAGGCTCCTCGTAGGTTGGAGTTCTGCTAGGGTGACCTTGCTAGCAGCTCGACCTGCGAGGTGCCATAAGTGCATAGCGGAGGGACACGTGCGTGCCGCCTGCACTAGCACCTTTGACTGCAGCGGACTCTGTTTCCGCTGCGGTAGACCGGGACATAAATCGGCGGATTGTTCTGCCGCGCCCCACTGCCCTGCATGTGCGGCGGCCCAATTGCCTGCAAGCCACGTCATGGGGCGAAAGGGGTGTAATCCACCCCAGGCTTCTAAGCCCAAACCAAGGGGCAGCATTTCGACCCATGCTGTTCCTGTTGCTGTTTCTCGACCGCCGTCGCAGATGGAGGAGGATGACATTGTACCCCCATCCCTATAATGGATCGGGACTGCACCTTCCTCCAGGCGAACCTCAACCATTCGGCCCGTGCGCAGGACCTCTTTCTGCAATCCATAGCCGAGTGGTCGATAGATGTGGCTGTAGCTGCGGAGCCCTATTATGTTCCTCCCCGCCCAAACTGGGCAGGTGATCGGGACGGTTCCGTGGCAATCGTCAGCTCCACGGCGCCGCGTTCCCCACCCTTGTCGGTTAGAGACAAGGGCCCGGGATACGTCGCCGCTGATTGGGGGGGCATATTACTTTTTGGGGTGTACTTCTCCCCCAACCGGAGTCTGGTCGATTTCGAGATCTCTTTGGCATCCCTGGAGGTCTCGATGCGGCGTTTAGCATCAAGCCGCGTCTTGGTACTGGGGGACTTCAACGCGAAGTCCGAGGCATGGGGGTCCCCCAGGACAGACGCCCGTGGCAAAGCGGTCGAGGAGTGGGCCAACGCGGTGGGCCTCTGTATTCTTAACAGAGGTGCCGCCAACACGTGTGTCCGACAGCGGGGGGGGTCGATTGTGGACCTTACGTTCGCAACCCCCGCTGTCACTGCGCGAGTG
This sequence comes from Trisateles emortualis, assembly GCA_947095525.1. Lineage (NCBI taxonomy): Eukaryota > Metazoa > Arthropoda > Insecta > Lepidoptera > Erebidae > Trisateles > Trisateles emortualis. The sequence continues at coordinate 10,737,656 of OX352750.1, forward strand.
AGGAGCTGGTGCGTCCTGGAGGAGGTTGAGACTCTCTCGGATCACCTCTATATCCGAGTAAAGCTCTCCCGGAATCCCCAGGACACCAGCAGGGGTCATGCGGCGGGCAGAATTCCCCAATTTCCGCGGTGGGCTGTGGGTAGGCTAGATAGGGAACTACTGGCGGAGGCGGCCATTGTTCACTCATGGCTGTCCTCATCACCTCCCTCGGAGGGAGTGGATGCCGAGGCTGGTCGCATCCAGGATGCGTTTACGCAAATCTGCGATGCCGCCATGCCTCGAGTCCGACGTCGGCCTCCAAAGAGGGAGGTCTACTGGTGGTCCCAAGATCTGGCAGACCTTCGTGCGGCCTGTATTCGTGCCCGAAGGTCCTATACCCGCAGCCGACGGCGAAACCGCGATGGGGAAGGCCAGCTGTACGAGGCCTATCGCACTGCGGTAGAGGCGTTCAAGCTGGCCATCTGCCGCGCCAAGGAGCGCTCCAGGACGGAGATGCTGGAGGGACTGGATCGTGACCCCTGGGGTCGCCCCTACCGCGCGGCGCTGAATAAGCTCCGCGCGCAGGGTCCCCCCCTCACCGAGTCCCTTCAGCCCAGCTTCCTCACGAAAGTGATCGAGGGTCTGTTCCCGCCACAGGCAGAGCACACGCCCCCGGCGATGGTACCTACTAGGGCCGAAGTCCGGGAGGCCGAAGAGGTGCCACCTGTCACGGAGGCGGAATTAGGGGCGGCTGTTCTCAGAGTCCGCTCTAAGAACACCGCCCCCGGGCCGGACGGGATTCCTGCCCGAGTGCTGGCCCGGATCCTCGACCACATGGGGGACCGCCTCAGGGGCCTTTTCGATGCCTGTCTGGCATCTGGAAGGTTCCCTGAGACCTGGAAAGTGGGGAAGCTGGTTCTCCTACCGAAGCCGGGGAGGGCCCCGGACTCGGTCGCGGCCTATAGGCCAATTGTGTTGCTGGACGAGGCGGGGAAGTTGCTGGAGAGGATTCTCGCTGCCCGCATCGTCCGGCACCTAAACGAGGTCGGTCCCGACCTGTCGGACGCCCAGTATGGCTTTCGTGCTGGGCGCTCGACGGTCGACGCTATTATGGCGCTTAGGGCTGCGACCGAGGAAGCCGTAGTAAACGGCGAGGTGCTGTTGGCGGTGTCTTTGGACATCGCCAACGCTTTTAATAGTCTGCCATTCGGCAGCATCAGGGAGGCGCTCCGATTTCATGGAGTGCCCGAATACCTGAGGCTGCTAGTGGCAGACCACCTCGAGAGGAGGTGTGTCCTGTACGAGGACCGAGAAGGCGGCGTCGGGCGCAGGACCATTTCAACTGGTGTTCCACAGGGGTCTGTCCTTGGCCCTCTCCTGTGGAACATCGGCTACGACTGGGTCCTGCGCAGTGTTCTTCCCCCCGGGCTGGGCGTAGTCTGCTATGCCGATGACACGCTAATCACAGCTCGGGGTCGTAAGTTCGAAGATGCGGCGCGCTTGGCCACCACAGGGGTTTCACAAGTGGTCGGGCGGATCGGGGTGCTGGGGCTTAGGGTGGCCCTTGAAAAGACGGAGGCCCTTTTATTCCACGGGCCCCGTCGCGGTCCACCTGCTGGCGCTTCGATTACCGTCGGTTCGGTCCTCGTGCAGGTCCAAGCCCAGATGAAATATCTGGGCTTGGTGTTGGATGGGCGATGGCTCTTCGACGAGCACTTCCGTCGCCTCTCGCCGAGGCTGGAAGGTGCTGCGTCCGCCTTGGGACGGCTACTACCGAACCTGGGCGGGCCCAGTCTCACCTGTCGACGGTTGTACACGGGGGTGGTCCGGTCAATGGCGCTTTACGGCGCACCGGTGTGGGCGGGGTCTTTGACTGCCCAGAGCAGGCGGCTGCTAGCTAGACCGCAGCGTGTAATGGCGGTCAGAGCCATACGCGGTTACCGCACCGTGTCGACGGACGCTGCGTGCGCATTGGCTAGCACCCCCCCGTGGGACTTGGAGGCGGAAGTGCTCGCCGAGGTGTATTGGCGGGTGGCTGAAGTTCGGGCAGAGCAGCGGTCCCCTCTCCCCGAACAAATTCGCGAGTGGCGTGAGGCCGCCCGCAGGGACATCATGGCCCAGTGGTCAGGTCGGCTGGGGGCTCCACAGGCTGGTTTCAGGACAGTGGAGGCCCTCCAACCGATCTTGTCGGAGTGGGCAGGGCGGCAGTACGGGACCCTTTCCTTCCGACTGGTGCAGGTTTTGTCCGGGCATGGTTGCTTCGGGCATTACCTGCACAAGGTCGCTAGGAGGGAACCGAGTCCCGTCTGCCACCACTGCGACTGCGACGATGACTCGGCGCAGCATACGCTCGAGTCATGTCCGGCTTGGGCGGTGCAGCGCCGGGACCTCGTCGCAGTCATCGGTGTAGACCTGTCGCTGCCGGCTGTGGTGCGATCCATGGTCGCCAGCGACAGGGAGTGGATGGCGGTCGCATCCTTCTGCGAGGACGTCATCTCGCAGAAGGAGGCGGCGGAGCGGATCAGGGAGGAAAGTATCCTCGCCGATCCGATCCGTCGCCGGCGAACTGGACGGCGTCAGCGCGCTTACGGGCGCCTGATGCCGCCATAGTGAGGCTGCGGGTGAGAGGTCGGGGCATCGAGCCTCTCACCCGCACCGCACGGCGGAGGGACAGCGTTCCCGGTGCACCCGGACGCTGTCACTGGAGTTGAGCTCGCGCAGCGCGGGTAGCCGCTGGGTGGACCACTGATGTCATAGCAGGTTCCGGTGGTCCATCCGTGAAGGCGGGTGTAGGTGCACAGGGGGGTTTTAGTCGGTATGCCGGCCGCCTACCACCTTAAGGCCGGAGAGTCCGACATATCCGCTTCGCTTCCCCGGGCAGGGCGGTATGCGTAAAGCATTTCCCCTCTACAAAAAAAAAAAAAAAAAAAAAAAAAAAAAAGGCAGTAACCTAATGTTAAATAGTTAACCTAATGAAAGTTCGAAGTATTTCATCCTCCTCGCGATTTAACATCTTGTTTAGCCCTAGGGCTTTACAAGACACCATAAACTCCCTTACTTGCTTCGCTCAACTTCGGTCAACCTTGTGTCAAACAAGGTTGACCGATGATTAAGTGAAGGTGGTTGCCAGCCAATGGACAACGTCAGCAGTGGCTTTTAGCTGAGATTTTAACGACGAAGACTAACGCGGGAGATATGTACGTAAACATAGATGCAATCTTTATTTTCTCGTTATCATAGCCCGATGGGACGACAATCTGACACAACAAAAAATTCAAAATTAAATGGCTTTAATGGTTCTCCAAGGCACTGAGGTTTAAACACCGTCAATTAAGACACTTTGGAATATTATATATCGGTTTTCTGCCCGATCCGAGAATCGAATCTGGGACCTCGAGATCAGCATTCACACTCAATCCGAAAGGCCGAGCCGCCTCTAAGAACATGTTGCAAACAAGAAAACACCTTAAGAAGATACCGTTTGCCTCCTTTGTATAGGTATTATAAGGATTAAAATAATTTGCGAATGGACTAGTAATCGCGAAAAGGCTAATTCTCAAAAGGGCTTTATAAGTAAAATGGCTGATTCTTAAAAGGACTTATTCGTGAAAGGACAAATTCTCGATACGGCCAAATTTTACTAACACTCTCCGAGTTAAATAAAATATCGATTAAAGACAATTTTTTATGTACATCATTATCATCATATCAAAAAAACGGTCTTAAATCGACATATAATTTACCTTGTCATGGGTTGGTAAAAGTCGGCCATTTTGCGGATTAGTCCTTTTAAGAATTGGGAATTTTAGTATTTAGCCCTTTTGAGAACTAGTCTTTTCGCGATTAAGTCCCTAGTCCATTCGCGAATTAACCCTTTTCAGACTAGGGTGCCATTTTGTGAATTAAGCATTATAGGTACGACTAAATAGTTCTTTAAACTTAAGTAGGTATATAAAAAATATGATTAGATAATCCTATGGTATAGGATTATCTAATCATATTTTTTATTATTGTAGCAATAGGAAGTAAATCTATGCGAAAAATTTGCTTTGAAAAGGATAATATATTGCATTCTTCGTTTACATAATGTTTAATCTGGTAATACATCAAACATTATAGGTACATGAGAAGGGATAACGTGAACCTATCATAACGTATAATGAGTTATATAATAGAATAACACACTAGGTTATATTATTAATTCTTATATAAGTACTTAGAATTAGAATACAAAACATGGATTCATCACACCATTTATAAATATTTCTACGCTGCAAATAAACTTACGTAAAACAAAAATTTAAATCCTGAAATAAAGTAGATAGTATAAAAAAATACTCAAAAATCAAACACTTTTTTAACGTCTTTTTTGACTGCCTTGATGGTCCAGTGGCCGCAGTATGCGCCTGCTGTGCACGAGGTTGTGGGTTTGATTCCCACACAGGACAAAACTTTGTGTGACTCGCAAAAAGTTGTTCTGAGTCTGGGTGTAATTTGTGTACGTTAATTGTATGTTTGTAAAGTCCCGCGCAACACATAGCTTGTTCTCTAGTGCGGGAGTTGTCTTAAAAAACAGGCTCTAACTCTAATACTTCCTTCTCCTTCGTTAATTAAAACCAGCGACACGTCCCAACTTCGCACGGGTGGACATTTATTTAATTTTTGTAAGGGTCCCGTATTTCTTTTTAAATATTATATAGCCTATGTAACCCGCTGATGAAGTAGCTTTCTATATATGAAAGAATTTTTAAAATCGGTCTTGTAGTTTTTGAGTTTACTCATTACAAACATACAAATCATTTCTCTTTATAACATTATTAGTATAGATAACGTTTTTCTTATTTCACGGTTACTCATAACACGGTGCCACAACATATATAGTAGGCAATACGCGAGTGGTGCTCCTAGTATTACAAGCATCCACAGGCTACGGTAACTGGTTCCCACCAGGCGGGCCATACACTTATTTATCACCGTATTAAAAAATGCACTTTAAAAATCATAATAAATGAGTGTTACTTCACTAATCTGCTCATACTAGTGTTGCACTACAGACTTCACTAGTGTGTTGAGTGCACTACACTGTATAGTGAAGTGTACATGTACTAAACAGTGCAGTGCAGTGTAGTGTAACAGCTGGGCTGCGTATACGCATCGAGTGGCGCGTGCTACCAATATGTTGACGCTACAGGCGGTATCTAGTTTTAGGGTTGGTAATATTGTTTAAAAATTGCAAAATGTTTTTTTTTTTGTTTCTTTTTTTTATATACAACTCCTGCACTAGGGACTTATTCAAACCCTGTGTCGAGGACTTTACTAACATTTAATTCACGGACACAAATTATACCCAGACTCGGAACAAAAATTTATGAACCGCTCAAAGTTTTGTCCCATGTGGAAATTGAACCCACGACTTCCAGCTTGGCAGCCAAGGTCACTAACCACTAGACCAACAGGCCAGTCAATTAGATCAACAAATACTTACCTATAACAAATAAAAATAACAACGTACCTATTTGCCAATTGTCGAAAAACTAAATTCTATTCTTCCTTCGCTAGTCATGTTAAGTTCTATGCATAGGCACAGAATACTTAATAGCGACAATAATACTATTGCCCTATACTGGACATAGTTACTATTTCAAAATCCTTTTACCTGCTTGACTTCATGCTACTGCTAAAACCTTTCTAACAGAAAGACTTAATAACACATTTCGGCCCAGAGAACAACGAAGCACAGGAAGTCTTTGTAATAAAAATAGAGTAATGCCGTAAAATTGATAAATTTACGAAATACCTTTCAACTCATATTAAAAAAACATAGGTCTACGTCTACCCTTTGAGACCCTCAACAAGCACAAACTGACAGATTTCCTCGTTATTTTTTGTAATATCACTGAGACAATGGCTACCCTGTGGGACGCTCTCGACAAACGCGCAAAACGCTCCACAAACTTTACTCAGAGGGAGATTTCCTAGCTCCGAGCCAAAATATTGTGAAGTGCACTTGAACTCAGACTACTATAGCGCCGATAATTTTTATAATGCTCTCCAGTTACGAGTAGTTTAAAGTTTAGATTGAAATATAAAATGAATTATAGTGAAGATAAATTGAAAACTTGTTTTATTGACATTTATTATATAAGAACACTAGTCCGCGTGGTAATTTGGAATATTTTCCCCGATTTTGCGACATATCTCACTACTGCTCCGCTCCTATTGATCATAGCGTGATGTTATATAGCCTTCCTGGATAAATGCACTATTCAACAAAAAAAGTATTTTTTCTAATCGAACCAGTACTTTCTGAGATTAGCGCGTTCAACCAAACAAACTCTTCAGCTTTATAATATGAATTAATCAATAATATAGTAAAGATATAGATAAAAGAAAAAAAATAAAGGTAAAGCATCATTCAAACGAGTATTCCCGAATGGGTAAGGACCTCCATCTTACAGATGTTCGTGAATGTTCGTAATTGACAGAACAAGGTTCGTAAAAATATTTTTTTGGAAAATCTACGGTAAAAGTATAAAACAAAAAAATATGACGTATGAAAATCACAATAACACCCGTGCAAAATCAGGACGAATCTAGTAAAAAAATAAAATAGACAACCCTAGTTAAGTATATTAGATACTCAATATAGGTAAAAGGTTAAGCAGATTCAAATATTAGCGACATAAATAATTCAATATGTTTACTATGTACAAGAGTAGAGCTGTCACCGCGCCAGTACCGACGCGGCACCGTGCCATCATCGTACAAACATCAGTAGACCCCCCGCTCCAATCATACTTAGATTATCCTAATATCGTTTTCGGCAAGTACCGGATTTGCCAACAACGGATTAACTATGCAACGGATATGGTATTTTGGGGTGAGAACTTTTAAACCTTTCAATATTTAGGTACCTGTGTACCATGTATTTTGCCTATACTAGTGCTTGTATGCTACCTAAGTAGTATAATATAATAATTAATAATACGTTATTATTATTGGCCCATTCCACTTGTCCATACCATTAGTTAATTATGTATCTATAAATAAAGTCATACATTTATAGAATACAAAAACGTTAGGACAGTTATATCTATATCACTTATTGGTCAACAAGATTGTCTTCATCAATAGGTATATGTATCAAAATTGTTTGCCCTGACTGGCGATCAACGCACAGCCAAAACTATAAAGCCAAGAAAGCTTAAATTTAGAACATTCCTCTATTTTTGAAAATTCGAAAGTCCGTAAATTTGAAAAGCCTCGTCTATAAGACCATAATACGGCCAGTCTTGATGTATGGCAGTGAAGTCTGGGCTATCACGCAACGACATGTCCATGCCATCCATGTCGCAGAAATGAAAATGTTACGATGGATGTGGGCCGTAACCAGGATGGATAAGATCCGGAACGAGTATGTGCGAGGAAGCCTGGGAGTCTGTGACATAGCGGAGAAGCTGCAAGAAAGCAGAATAAGATGGTATGGACATGTCAGGAGGAGACCACCCGATTACATCGGTAATCGAGTACTAGAACTGTCTGTACCTGGAACGAGACCGAGGGGAAGACAAAAGACCACATGGACCGATGTAGTACGCAGAGATATGAGGGCATTTTGGAAGACCACGTCACAGATAGAGCGAAGTGGAAGAAGAACACGAAAAGGGCTGACCCCACCACCATGTGGGATAAATAGTCAGGAAGAGAGAGAGATATTTGAAAATTCGAAAAATCTTTTCTTAGCGTGTAAATTCTTTAATACTTATACAAAATGTTATGTCAAAATATTACTATTTGGAAAGTATTTGCAATAAGAATATTGAAAGCGATCGGTAACAAACCAATATCTCTTAGTGCTTCCTTGTCTATTAAATTATTAAAGATATTGGATATAAGAACATCTATTAGAATGTTAACATGTGCAATCTGGAGTTATAAGATTAGATTGATTAATTTTATACATAAATAATGGTCTTGGAAAGCGATCAAATCTAATATCAAAACTATGGCCATGATGGCTGCCTGGTTTCCTATGTTACGTACAATATTCTCTACGATTTGACAACTTATTTTTCAGTAAAAGTACCATTATTAAATAAGCAAAGCTTCTAATTGCGTATATTGTTTTATTTAGGAACTTTTTTTATCACAAATAAGACAATTACTGCAATAGAGAACGAGCGCTGTGTGTCGCGGGGCAGAGGAAATATCATACCTCTTATGGTGGTAAGCTCTATGAAAACTTGAAATACTAGGTCAAAAGTCGGTTACGGTAACATAATCTAGATCTGAGCAGGAAAAAGCCTACTGCAAGTTTAAATACATAAACCACACCGCATGCATGACGAGGTTGATGAATGTAGAGGATGCGAAGGAAGTATGATTAGATCAAAGCAATTGGCGTACCATAGTCTCTGCCTACCCCACTGGGAGACGGGCGTCATGATATATATATGTAAACCACACCACGAGTCAGGGCTAGTTTTTAAACTAAGATATAGTAGACGTCAAGAATATGGTTTTCGCATAATATATATCAATACTAGTAGATTAGCCTTTCACCTTATTTGATAGTTTAATGATAAAAATAACCAGCGGCAAACATCCATCAGTAGGCATCATAGCTTGATGATGCACATCAATAATTTTAATATTTATGGCCGATTCTTATCGTAAAATTGATTCTAACAATCCAATTAGTAAGAATATAACTTGAAACTAGTTTGTATCGTAATCAAGAATTCATTATTTTAATTTTACTTAATCAATTTAATCACTCTCTATTACATTTGGTCTACACACAAAGTTACTATTCCAATAATATTGTTGATCAACGGTTTCCCAATAATATGTGTGAAATTGCCACTCATTTAATCATTGATTAATCACAATTTTAATAGTCTCACGCCTACCTAATCAATGTTTAGTAAATGAATATTAATCTGTATGCTAATTCATAGTCAAATTTATAATTATTTTCCTTCATTAACAGAATTAAAAGTTGAACAAAATAATGTAACTGAGGGCCACCACTAACATGATAAGTAGATAATTTGTATATGCAGTTATAATGAAAAGGCAAATACCTAGTACACTAGTACATATTTAAAACAAAATAATTTTTACAAAAAAAAACCGACTTCAGTACGGCAAGTTGCAGAATTTCAAAAATCTTAAAAACGGCTAGGTTACATTGTTTAATTATGAAGTTCCGTTGCCTAGCTACCTTAGCAACCATAATGGAAACTTATTTAATCGCCATCCGTAAAATACTTATTATTGAGAAGTTCAGGTGGCCATCTGTGGTCTTCTTCATCAGTTTTACTTCATCATATTATAATTTTTGAATGCAAATGTTTGATGTGTTGTTAAAAATATTGGAAATTGCTATATGTGTGCCTATATTTTTTGAGGAGTACCCTCAATTCCTCATGGATCCCATCATCAGAACTTTCTTTTGATGAGAATGGGACCAAACTGGAAGTACTTCCTCTCAGACAAAAAACGATTTTTTCAAATCGGTCCCATAAATGAGGGAATTCTGCGGTAACAAACATAAAAAAGAAATTTAAAAAAACACGAATTGATAACCTCCTTTGTTTGAAGTCGGTTAAAAATAGCCAAACACTCGCTAATTAGACAACCCTATCAATCTACCTAAGTAAGTATAATTTAGAAAATTTCTCAAAAATTTCCCTATTTTTCTTAGCTCGATGTTTCCATAGCGTCACTGATCACCCCATGAATACATGATCAGGTGGTGCCCCAGCGGTCGGCGCCGCGGGAAATTCCTCATCTATATGCAAAGGCCAAACTGTTAATATTTGCAAATCGAGGTTAAACCCGTCAGCAATGGGTTCCCTTCTAAATACTTACCATGATTAGAAAAATGTTATTTTGTATATAGCAATTTATACAATCCAATATTAATAATAATATCCTATTAAGAGCATCCTTACAAAGAAGAAAGCGGCCGCGATAGAAATAAAAGGAGAAATCAGACAAGCAGAGTCAACCTCATATGATGAAATAAAGTTTACGAAGAAGAAGAATAATAGAAACCCATTATTATTCAACGATATTGCTTCTATCCAAGAGCAACAAGCTGCATCAAAATTAAAACATGCCAAAACAGCTTCTAAAAAAGAAAAAATATATATCAAAATACTTAGCTGGTACCTTAGATCCAAATTCTAATTCAGCTAATTTCGTTGCCAACCAAAAAATTTTACCTTATATAACGATATAAAGATAAGTTTTTTAGGAAAACCAATGTGTCTATGACTTTGTGTGAAATATATTTTTATCTGTAGGTTTAGTCTAATTGTACCCTGTTACCAAATTCCACAGAAATATATATAATGGCTTTCCTAAAAAAAACGAATCTTCATAAATATAGCGGCCCTTTACAGCTAACTCCGTGCGTGTACCTAATAAGAATAATGAATATGATATTTTTTACAGCAATAAAATAAGTATATACTGTTAAAACTTATACCTAGATACCCTCAATGGACAAAACCAATATGATTAGAAACACAATACTTTAATCCAGAAATCACATATAAATCCGTTAAACAAAATATATCCTACTTCATTATAGCAACAATCGAACCCCATGAATTGGGGACAAAGCTAATAATTAGATCCGTCCATTTTTGCCGGATTTTACCTAAAACTGTTCTCGACACAAAGGAAACCCGATATTGACGTCAAAAAATCACTGTAATTTCGCACTTCACCCGCCCCACACCAGAAAACTTAATCAGAAGCGAGGGAGTTACATTTCTGTTTCCGATACGAAATACTATAGCGTTTGAACACAGATTATCCAATCAGTTAAGATAAAGGACACGCTTTTTTAGTTAGCCGCCATTTTGTAAAGATTTAACCGCCAAAATTTGACAGTTGCATTTTGACACTTGTATCAAAATCATAGAGTTGTGTTTGATTTTCGCGAATGTATTCGAGGAAATCGTTTTTAAAACTGCCTATTCATGTGATGTCGTATGCAGGAGAGACGCGCGTGTCGGTCACGTGGTTGAGATTAGGCGGTGCATTCACGTCGGGCGCACAAAGCGCAGGGTCGCGGGCTAGACGGCAATTGTGTTCGGATTGGGGGAGAAAATTCGCTAAGTTCGGTAGATTTAAATTATAAATGCGAAATACAACACTATTTGCATATCCCACGGGTGTAGAACGTGTTTTTTACGATTAAAACGACACCTATTTATGTCACATCAATTATTTTGAATAAATTATCTAAGTTACAGTAGTAAAAACGCTCCTTTTTTTAGTAAATAATAAATTTAAAAAAAATAGATATCATGGCCAATATTGAGTGGTTAAGTTAATTAAAAAATTACGAAAACAACTTGTAAATCCTGTTGTCTTAAATATTAGATATAAGTAAGTAATAACTTAAATGCTCCTTTATTTTTATATTTCAACAGATAAATATTAATCTTTCAGCCAGGACATGTTGATAATTATTTAATATGATGTCTGTATATATAACTCTAAAGTGACACCTTAGAGGTGACATTATGATCTATTATTTGAGCTCAACAACTTTACTTATCCTCATCAATCGATTATTCCACTACTCTCTCTTATAAAATTCTCCACTCAAAATGACAACATAAAAGTATCAACAAACAAAGTACCTAAAAACAAATGCAGAGTAAATAGAAGCGACACCAGTGTGCAAACATAGTCGAATCGGGGAGGAATAGCACGGGGTAGGACAAATAAATCAACGCTAGATCGTGCCGAGGGACCGTGTCTCCTGAGACCTGTGTTCAACTGTGATGTAGCGGACATTGGATGTGGTATTAACGATAAAAATAAATTATAACAATTAATCTGCCTGAGAAAATTGAAACATCAATAGTATTGGTACTTTTAAAGCGAGGAAAAGAAAAACTTTGAGACACCTTTTAAGAAATTAGAATTAAACCAGTCCTGTGCACTGATTTAAAAAATAAGACTTTACATTGATGTAAACGGGTTTACGTACCTACTTACATATTTCAAACGCTTCTGCATCGGCTTCACTCTATCTAGGGACCCGTAATACGTACTTATTAGCCACGTGGGTCGTGTGAATAATGAAGAAAATAATACGTGGAATGGAAGATAATACCGTGATCAATTCAATAATGTGTGGCGTTTTATAAATTAACCATTCTCGTGCCTATGTGATCTCTCGCATAGCATCAGACTAGATACTTACTTAGTTGATTTTTAAAGAACCGTAAACTTTACTTACTCAATAAGAGTATTTACCAAATAGTTTTTGAGATCTTACATAACAAACACAAAACATATTTCCAAGTGTGCTCGAGCAGTAACATACCGCATCCAATTTTTACTACAATATGGCAGTATCTCTCCGATGAATGGTTAGTCCCTGAGGGCAGAGGACGCATATTGCACTCATTTCATTATGTACATACGATTACAGTGATACAAGGACCTACTGTATACGCACATGTCCACAAATCGACATATGATGCGCCCCACAAATTTTAATAGCGGTTACTTTTAAAAGGAATAAAATTTCATTTACTTTTTAAATTTTTAAAAAGCGACCCCGCACTTACAATTCCTGCATCTTAGGGGACTTTAAAAATATAAAATTTACGGACAAATGATATCCAAACTCGGAACAGAAACTTTATGAATCACACAAAGTTTTAGTCTCGGGCCCAGCAGTCAGGGTCACTATTAATTAAATACTTATCTAAATTTCATTCTTATGGTATATTGGTTTCCGTTCCTTTTTGTTATCACTACTGTAACTCATACCAAATTGTAAATGTTATACTCTGGCGATTAAAAAGAGTGGCCCGAGTTTCTTGCCAATTCTTCTCGAGGCCCTACCCTAATCAGCGAATTGGCCTTAGGAAAAAAGTATGCTGGCATTTGTTTTAATGACGTTCATAAGTATCATAAATTTGATCTACTTAAATGAATAAATGATTTTAACTTTGACTTTGACTTTAAGCACTAGAGGATCAGACCAGTCAATGCTTTTATACTACTTAGGTGATTAGCCAGAAATTCTTTTTAATGAAGTGCACAACCACATTACTCCACACAATGTTTAGTTGTGTTCCTGTGCGTGAGTACAGGTCTTCAGTGCTAGGGATATTGTTTTAAAAGAAGTTTTTTTCTTTCGTGGAGGCACCCATTCACTAAACTCAGTTACAAATTGTGGGTTTTGGATTGACAACTATTATAATAAATTTTATTTCGCTCTTCACAAATATAAATACCCGAGCCTGGAATTATCATCATCATCTCAGCTGGAAGACATCCACTGCTGGACCTGCTCCTCCACCACACAGTACCTTTTCGGTCTTAAGTGACCTCATCCCATCGGCTGCCCGCAACCTTTGTCAGGTCATCGATCGACTTTTCTGAAGGTCTACCTACGCTGCGTCTTCCAGTTCGTGATTGCCACATTAGGACATTTTTCTGTCCCAGCAACCATAGGTTTTTCGACCTATATGTCCTGCCACTTAATTGAGGCAACCCTTAGAGCTATATCGGTCACTTTCTTTTTTTCACTTTGGTCACCTTTTTTTTTTCATAACATCAGTACACAATAGACACTTTATTGTCATACCCACTTATATTCACAATTAATAACTACAACCCCTTTTATGAAATCTAAATAAATCGTTCCTTATTAAAATTGTTCGTCGCGCCCAAGGGATGACACTTTGGCTTGTTAATCATAACTAGTTTAGTTCCTCAGGGGCGGGGGTTGCTACCCCTACCGATGACATGAACCTTTAGCTACAGAACATTGTGGCCTGATGTTGTGACACTTCGTATTAGCAAGCAAATTAGTTTTGAGGTGTGGTTTTTGACATTGTGATTATCAGTGCTTGATTTAATAGAACCTAGTTTTCTGAAGTACCTACTTATTGTGTTATTTCTGAAATTAGTGTGTTAATTTTTCATTTTTAAAGAGGTAAGTACCTAATTACAGTTAACAGTTGTTTTCTTTCGATTTTGTGTTGTATTTCTAATGGTGGATAACCCGGAGCTGCTGCAGGCAGGCTGTCTTTTTGGCTGAAGTACCTACCGCCTTTTATTATGGTTACAACGCGGCTGGCTCTCCTAGATGGCATCACAAACTTCTAGCGGCTTACAGAATACGGTCCGCCTGAGGTGAGCAAAGCAGTAACCTTTAGTATAAATCGAGCCTTAGACTTATACCACAGTGTAAAGAACCCATTATTCCTTGAAAGAGTTCCATATACTGCTTATACCCTAAAATTTTAACCGGGATTTTATGTTAACAGTAACCATAAGTGTTACTAGTACAAGTAGTGTTCGCGCAATCTGCCCTTCCCATTGATACAATCCTTCGAGCTATTGTCGTCACTTTGATATTCCTACGGATCTGCTCGATAAACGGTACCTATCAAAATCGCGAACGAAGTCAAAATCGCCGAAACCAAGTTTAAAAAATAAAACAAAGAGATAACATCGGACAATGAATCCTAGCGGCAAGCTCACGGTGGCACACTTATGATAAGGGGTGAAATGTATTATTTACACTGAGCCTGCTGAGGGGCTCGGGGAGGGCGGTGTTCGTTACCCGGTTCACTGGGCCATAATAACTTCAGGGAATACCCGGCTCTGAGCTACCAACACCCGATTGTGAGACTCATACGCTGCGAGACAGTGCCACCTTTGAAAATTATCTTTTTATTCTTTTTACTTTTTTTATAAGTACAACTCCCGCACTAGGGTCAAGCCCTGTGTCGCAGAGGACTTTACAAACATACAATTAATAGACACAAAGTACACCCAGACTGGGCAACCGTTTATAAATCACATACATTTGTGTCCTGTATGGGGTTCTCACCCATAACAAGCCTTACAGTGCGAGGTAACCACCTATAAGTAGCGAGGTAACCACTTAAGCCACTGAAAAATCCGTGCAGTCAAGTTATGACAGACTATGGTAATTGTTTTCCACAAGACTCATAATAGAATTAAACCTCAGTGGCTTTAGGTGCTTTTTTTAAATCCCTTTTTTATATTGAGGTATTATTCTATTAAATACGTAAACCCCATCGTACCTTATTCGTAATTGTTAAATTGTGTGTATTTTGTAAGACAAAAATAAAAAATCCATACAGACAAACAAAGAACCATCTGTTTGGCAGTCGGTTAAATAGCCCGCACTCTCTACAGTCGAACGTTCAGTAATATGTTATAATTTTGTCGCTACATCTATCATGGCGTGCTTACACACGACTCGCGACACATGTGCCGATTACACCTCATACCTACCCCTCCTCACATACCAGCTCTGCCAGCTTTATCATATATCATTTCCATTCTGACGTCATCTACTTTTATTATGAACAGGCTGAATAAACCTGAAAGTGAAAGAGGCTTATGGCTACTTCATTGTATAGATTATTGGTAGTACGTTTATTGTATACTAGCTGTTGCCCGCGGCTCCGCCCGCGTGGATGTCGGTTATCGCTGCAAAAAGTAGCCTATGTGTTATTCCAGACCATAATCTAAATCTATCTCTGTGTCAAATTTTATCCAGATCCGTTCAGTAGTTTTTACGTGAAAGAGTAACAATCATCCATCCATCCATCCATACATCCATCCATCCATTCTTACAAACTTTCACATTTATAATATTAGTAAGGATGACTGTACATGCAGTTTAGTGATTAACGCATTTCACCTTACTAATTCTTCTTCTTTTTATCGTTTGGTTGTGTGTGACAGAGTTATTTAGATCGCCCATATCGCCGGGACCGACTTTTAAAGGACCCTCCGAAGCACGGAGACGCTTAGATGAAATACCACTATTCGGTCACCCATCTATAGGGTTACCGCGCCCTTGGTAGCTTAACCCACTGATCGTTTACCGAACAGCGAGTTCACCTTGCTATGAGCGCCTTACAGTAACTATTTAGTAATCTGTGGCCTTACTAGTAACACCGCGACAGGTGTCTTGTGTTCGATTCCCAAAGATCAAACTTTGTGTAATCCATAAATGTTTGTTCCGAATCTGGTGAAGGTACTTTGTCGATGCATAGGTATATGAATACACGTACATATGTATATATTCGTTTTCGTGGATAGATATATGTATATAGGTCTGCAACGATTTAGGAATTCGGTATTAAATAAACGGTTCCCATCCAGATACCCCATCTCAAAATACTGCTGACAAAAACTTAAAACACCAGGGGTTAAAAGTTTTTGGGTCAGCAACACATAGGTAATGTCCCAGATTTGTAATATCTGGGACATTACTTACGTGTTGAGTACAATGACTTCAGTAACTGCTAACTATCAGACGGGCCGTATGCTTGTTTGCCACCTAAATATAGTGTACAAAATGAATTATTTTCTTAGAAGATGTCGGTTATCGCGATAAAAATCCTGTTCGCAATTTCAGACTATAATCTATAGTATAGTTTTTACGTGAAAAAGTAACAAACATCTATACATACAAACATCCATCTCCACAAACTTTCACATTAATAATATTAGCAGGAAGTGATTTTAAATTAAACTTTTTGAAATTCATACCAATATTCGGTAAAAGAGATTAGATTGTGCTAAAATTGTAATGTAAAAGTAACTAAGTTTGTTACCTTTTATCGATGGCAAGAAGAGAGATGGTATAATGGGGAAGGGCATAGGGTACTGCACTAATCGACATTTACGCGGGCGGAGCTGTGGGCAACAGCTAGTAATAAATGGATTGGATTTTTTATTTTTTCATTTGATTTATAAATTAAACACGTAAAGCTTGCGGCGGTGGCCGAGTGGAAAAGTAACCGACTTGCATGTAAGAGGTGTGAGTTCGATCCCCGGTGGCAGTACCAATGTAAATTTCACTTTATGGAATTTGTTATGTACTAATCAAATGATTTACCATACTAACGGTGAAAGAAAACATCGTGAGGAAACCCACATGTCTTTGAAGAAATTCTTAAGACATGTCTTATTAACCAACCCGCATTAGGCCAGCGTGTGTGAATTAAGGCCTATATCCTCTCAAACTCCAAATTCATTTATTAATTTAGGTAACAAAGTAACACGTATTAAGGCCATAAATTATAAGCCAGAAAGATGATGTCGCTGACGTGGACATCTCTCTCTCTCTTGATAGAGGAGACCCGTGCAGTAGTGGGACATGTATATCTATTATTAAAGCTTACAAATTCCGTTTATTTTGACGACAAGTTTCACACGTGTACATTCTAACATTTATTTACAATTCATCATGTTATCACCTACTAATCGTTGTTATTTATTCAGCATGGCCGGCGGCGGGCTGTGTGCTATACAAACCACAGGTTTCGTCGAACAAGCGAGCAGGGCCCCAATTCTGCTAATTTAATTGAATATAAATTGAATCTCAATAGCAGTTTTAAACATGTTTTGGTATTCTGCTAATAATTTAGGACCAATGGTTTTCTATTGACGCTTCATTAAACTGCCACCGGAATATTTGCTATTCTACTCTTCAATCGTGTCGCAGTTGTGGGCAATATCGGTATTCTGCTCTTATTTGACGTTTGTTTGACATTTCAATTTTACAATTGAAGTACGATCGTGCAACAATACGTATTGTTACGATTTTACAAAGGGACATTGACTTAAAGACATCATTTTTCAAACATTTGATCGATTAAATGCTTATCTTTCTTACTTAAATAATTTTTGGAAAGAATTTAAGTACTTTTAGGTTTGTATGTACCTAATGAGTTAGGTACTTAACTCAAAAACTACTTTTTCAATTGTTTTTTACTAAGTAATATAATGTTCCATTGTTATTCATGGAGAAATTGTATTAGAAAAAAAACAGGATTCCCTGACAACTACAACGGCATAACCTCTTGGGGTAGTGAAGGGAATACTCTCTTCCTGCCTTTGGAGAGAGCACAAAGAGTTCTACTAAATGTATTGTTATGAACTAACTTTACACAGACATAGGTACCTACCAGTCCTGACAACTTTACATCTTACAAAGCATTCAAATCTAACATTTGACAAGAGTACCTATAATATATGTAAGAAACAGTTGTGCAGATAGGTTTGTAATGTACCTATTTACCCACCAAACTACACTATACTTAAACAATTTTTGAGTTGTCTTCTATATGAAATCTACATTATATTACTTACCACTTAAACAACCAACAGTGCAAGTGCAAAATAAAACTAAAAACATGGCTTCAAGAACAAAACTAAGTATAGTTACTCAGAAATCATCAATTATCATGTAGGTAGCTACTTTTTATCTATATATAAATTTATTGATATCATAATTTATTGATACCTACACCTATTTAATTTTGATTGCCCGCTCCAGATTAATTTATTTTATTTCATCCGAATAAAGCCCACAATCCATACAATCATCTACACTTGACATTAACCTCACTTTCATACATATTAACAAGATGTGGCATAACACACTTATCTAGTGCTTTGATTAATTTATTTATTTATTTAAAAACTTTTGCACAAAAAAAAAGTGTACAAAGGCGGACTTAATGCCAAAGGCATTCTCTACCAGTCAACCTTTGGGTGATGCAGAGAGAATACTAGGTAGATGCATAAACCGTAGAACTAAACAAAACAATAATATTACAATAATAAATGTCATATTATACACATATAATATAAAATAATAGACATACATACATGATACACATATATTATATAACAATACAATACTTAAAATAAATAATATAGGTATATTATGAATGTTGTGATGATTCTGCCAAATATTCTAGCCTTAAAGGTGTCTCGGTTAGTTGACATCCTGATTTCGAGAGGGAGTGCATTCCAAAGAAGAATAGATTGAATATAGAAGGAAGAATGAACTAGACTTGAGTTGTGATGAGGACAAAAAAGAAGAAGGTTGTTAGAAGAACGTAAGTTTTTGTGATGAGTGCTGCAAAGATATTGGAAATGAGGAGTTAAATACGTAGGGGCATTGGGAGAGTTAAGAAGAGAGTAAAGCATAGATAGAGCACGCCAGCTACGTCGCTGACGGATAGGGAGCCATTGTAGTTGGGAGCGAAATGTCGACACATGATCATACTTACGTAGATTGAAAATGAATCTAATGCAATTGTTGAGAAGGCGGTCAAGTTTATCGAGTAGATCTGCATTTAGGTCGAGGTAGCACACGTCACCATAATCGATAACAGGGAATATTAAAGTTTGCACCAGCATCGTTTTGGTCTCAGGTGGGAGGAAGTTCTTTAAGCGGTAAAGAGCTCGCAGTGTATTGGTCACATTTCGGCTAATGTTCGCTGTCTGAGTCTTCCAATCAAGGTTGGCGTCAAGGTGCAACCCAAGATCTTTTACAGTAGGACTGTAAGGAATAACGCAACCATTAAATATAACTGGTGGAAGGTTTGTCATATCCACTCTGGCCATCATCCGAGGACTCCCCATGATAATGGCTTGGCATTTCGACGGATTCACTGCCAAACCGAACCGTTCAGACCATTTCAATAGAGTGTTCAAGTCTTTGTTCACCTCATCGATGGCCGCACCCAGATCACCAATTCTTGCCTGGGTTGGTTAATTTACTTATAATAAACAAACTGGTCCACATATGATAGGCGCGCCTAGTTTGACGACTCAGTACCTAGTTACGTTTAAAACCTACTAATGTAATCTAGCACCTAAGTCTTTTACAGCTGCAGAGAGTTGTAGGGTCTAAAGGTACCCCGACCAACCCATAACATAGGTTCATCCCTAACATGGGATTGGATGGGGAACGAACTGACCACCCCTGCAGATATTGTCATAGTTTCATGAATATCAGTGCTATGAAGTGGTACTATATTTTACTTTTATATATTATG
The DNA here is from genome assembly GCA_947095525.1 of Trisateles emortualis. Lineage (NCBI taxonomy): Eukaryota > Metazoa > Arthropoda > Insecta > Lepidoptera > Erebidae > Trisateles > Trisateles emortualis. The sequence continues at coordinate 10,757,527 of OX352750.1, forward strand.
TATATTTTACTTGAATGTTTTAAGTCATTAAATAAACTATCTATCTAATTAAATAAATTACTCATGTGATGCCAGAACAGGCCACTAGTTATTAATATTTTTATTTTAGCCCTAAGGCCGCCCACTGCAGATATTATAACTTAATATAGGCACCTACTTAATAAATATTGTAACAAAAATAATAATCTCATAGTTTTCTACTTACCTATCTACATATTTTAATTATTGTAAGGTAATAAGTTGCAACCACATGAAAATTGAAAAAAATATTTATTTATAAAGTATACATTTACATTTTACTAGGTAGGTACTAATTAATAATAATTAACATTTCAATCAACAATAATGACATGGTATAGCAGTCTGTTATTCACACTCAAGAGTAGTAATGTAGACTTCCATGTTTTTTTCACTCGTACAAGCTTTGCAGAAAGGAATGTCTGTAACTTCTAGATGGTCGCTCTGATGTGTTTATTGAAGGGACCATGACAAGTTATAGCAGTGACTTTGTGATTGTACTGTAGTTGTAGTACTGATTTGGGCTTTGGTGATATGATAAAACACATCATTTGCAACAGAGGTCCTTTATCCTTGCTGTTACCCGGAGTATTCCAGTCTTCATCACCTGTAGAAACAAGAAAAAAATTATATTCTATAGGTAGGTAGGCGCATTATAATAAACTTTTCTTATAATTACTTAAAAATATGCAAGAGTTGTCAAGGTAGGTATAACAATAACAACACACACATGAATGGGTACTGTCTTAGTAACATTATAATATTATTATATCACTTAGTAGTGGTGATAATACTGTGCATAGTTTTTGTAGTTTGTGGATTTCTTGTGCATGTACAATAAGGTCTCAGGACTATATTATGCAGTGAGTAGGTAATATACTAATCAATGTTGCTTACCTCCATCTTCCCAGGGGGTATTATATAATACTCCATTTTTTCTACATTATATTCATCTTCTCATTAAAATAGTATTAAATAGGTATTCGTGTAGTAGTCTTGATACGAATACGTTACGATAGTGTTAAATGTTTTTGGTAAGCGTAGTGCACATACTTATTGGCTCTTATTCTATTGATTCTATGCCACGGGATCATACCAGACTCTGGTTGGCCAGCATATCTTCACAATGTCTCTCAGATTACTGTCTCTCGGGCCATACGGCAAGTTGCTGAGGCACTCAACCACCCTAACATTTTTAATAAGTACATAAGTAAACAAACAAGTAAACATCACGGCTCACTCCACCTTGTTTTTTTTCTTTTTGATCTGACATTGACATGACAGTTACTTTTTTAATTATTGTCTTTGTCATAGACAATTGCGTAACACAGCCATGATGCGGCCACTGTATTTACAAAAGTCGTGTTTAAGTGACATAGCGCTTCATTGCGGACGATATAATTCATAATTAAATAAAAGAAAATAAATAAAACGTTTATTTTAAACAAAACTATAGTTCGTTTAATCGTTCAGTCTTCTGGTAGATTTTGAATAGCAGCACTAATGAGTTAGTAGAATATAAAAGGCAACACATGTAACCATTCAAGTGACGACAGAGTTTCAATTCTAATACGACCCCATTGAGCTTCCATACAAGTTTTTGCAGAATACCAAATTCGTTTCAATCGTTGTAGATTCGTAATTGAGTCTCAGCGTTAATATTATTAGCGGAATTGGGGCCCAGGAGCGGTGCCTGACGGCGAACGACGTCGCGTGCACGCCACTCAGGGTAACCCCTGACTAAAGTAGCGATAGTACACAAATATTTAGTAGGTAGTTTATTTGTTTGGTTGAACGCGCTAATCTCAAAAAGTACTGGTTCGATTAGAAAAAATATTTTGTTGTTGAATAATGCTTATTAGGAGGGCTATAGGCTATTTAACATCACGCTATGATCATTTAGAGCGGAGCAGTAGTGAGATATGTTGCAAAATCGGGGAAAATATTCCAAATAACCACGCGGATGAAGTCGCGCGCGACCCTTAGTTATTTTATAAAGAGAACTCCCGCAATAGAAAACAAGCCCTGTAACACGAGTACTTTATAAACATACAATGATTTACGGACGCAAAATATTAAACCCAGATTCGAAACAAAGATTTATGAATTATTATACCTACACAATTTTTATCCCGTGTGGGAATCGAACCGACGACCTCCCCCTTAGCAGTCAGGGCCCATGGTCACAAACCTCAAATAGAACTCAATAGTTTGTGGCTTTATTATTTTATAATACTTGGATTTATTTATTAAAAGATAACCCGCACTAGGGAAACAACCTTGAGACGTAACTTAGGTGGCAAACAAACATACATATTATCTGTTACCTATAACTTAAGCGTTAGTTGGCTGTCGTCTTCAATAAGGTAGAGATCCTTCCCCAGTCGGGTTTGCTTGCTAGTACAGTATCTCCCTACCTCTCTTAAATTACCTATAATTTACTTTTAATATGTACAAACAAATTCAGCATGATAGCTAAGATCTATATGAGGGATTTTCCTGGACTATTTTGCTATCGCTACCTGAGTTACCTTCACGACAGTAGGTAGGTACACAAGGCAGCTGCCAGACACACGTCAGTCGTCAAGCGACGCGCGAATCAGTGGTTAGCATCGCGTGTGCCACCGCGATCGATATCTACCCTTAACCACCTACACCACTCGGATCTTAGCCAGTTTTATAAGGATTACTATTTACTACAAGGTTTTTTATAATTCAAGTCGGATTTTCCCCGATAATGTGAATAAATATTTCGGTGATGACTGTTACGAGCACACGAGCACCACCAAATTTATTTTTTAAGTGTCCGATCAGTAGGACATACATGGGTTGCTATATGTTGGTAGGTTTGATCCTTACTAATATTATAAATGTGAAAGTTTGTAAGAATGGATGGATGGATGGATTTTTGTTACTCTTTCACGTAAAAACTACTGAACGGATTTGGATGAAATTTGGCACAGAGATAGATTATGGTCTGGAATAACACAAAGGCTACTTTTTGCAGCGATAACGGACATCCACGCGGGCGGAGCCGCGGGCAACAGCTAGTAAACTATATTATAGCAACTTACCTGTGCTTGGCAGTGCTTGTTATAAGAACTGCTAAGCATAGGTCTCCCCCATACTGCCAGCTAGCGAGCGAGCTTCGTTTCACCTCTTAATACTTCGGTTTACACGGCGGACTAGCTAGCTAAGCTTAGTTTCAATAGCTGGTAGCATGGCCTACACGCTTAAACCTGCATTCCCAGTCTGTAGTCTGTCCATTGTCTTATTCCACTAATCTGACGAATTAAGTTCAGAGATTTAGCGAAACGACAGGCCTGTTTCTCGCGCAGAGAATATGCATTGCCAGGCACGTTCCCGATAGACAGTGATGTTGAGGAATATTTTGTCGCCCAAATAACAGCATTGCTTGTTTGCTATTTTGTTTTTGTATGTAAAAAAGCTTTAAGTAAAAAAATTGTTCCAGAAATAATTTAGCGCTATTGTGACTAATTAATTGTAACAACATATTTTGTTTAAAGCCCACAACAGACGGGGCTATAATATATGCATACTAGCTGTTGCTGTCGCTACCGCCCGCATCGATGTCGGTTATCGCTGTAAAAAGTAACCTATGTGTTATTCTACACCATAATCTATCTCTGTGCCAAATTTCATCCAAATCCGTTCAGTAGTTTTTACGTGAAAGAGTAACAAACATCCATCAATGCATACTCACAAACTTTCACATTTATAATATCATCATCATCATCATCAGCCTATCGCAGTCCACTGCTGGACATAGGCCTCTCCAAGGGTATAATGTTAGTAAGCATAAATCATAATTCGGTATATTTTCTGTAGTAATCGAGTGACCACAGACGCAGGTATTACGTATATTTTTATTACTTCATCATATATAGCACGATATATGTATTTAGGTATATTTCGGTCGCAGAGCTATGAGTGCAAAAATATATATTATAGCATAGCCACCGTCTGTGACAGCTTACTAAACCGTAGCTAATATATAGCTTACTATATGAATACCTATATATTATAGCTCCGTCGGTTGTGGGCTTAAAACTATAGAAAGTCAAGTTGAATGTTTATCCCTAGCTTCCCTCCAACTCAACCAATTTACGGTCGAATTATGAAAGAGCTTGTTCTAGCGAGTGTTCTTAGACCAAAGCGTATTTTGTTAAAGTACCTATTCATCCACGCTAACATATTAGTCCTCAAATAAACTTATTATATCCACATCGTAACCACAGGATAATTACGATCATTTTGTAATCACGCTCCTCTATAATAAAAATGCTAATTTGTGCAAAGGTCGCCGTCTCCCCCGGGTCCCCGTCGCAGGCGCAGTCATAAACCAAACAAGTATGTAATTCAGTTTCTATTGCGGCCAATTGTTGTTGGGGTGTATCTAAATCGTCTCACCATCTGTCTGTGTTTCCACACTAGAGATCGTTTACGCTTCATGGGCGCTATTGTAGAAATATTTTAAAAACTTTCTTGATTGCTGTACCTACCTGATAGTAAGTCCTAACAGAATTTTGGTCATGGCGCCTAATTTTGTCGAAGATTAGACATGTGCGCGGGAGATATTATAGTAAGCAAGTGTGTGTGTAAACACAGGTATTCCCTTTATTCCCTCATTCTTATATTCTAATGAGACGAGAATCCAACACGGCGGTAGAGATCATGACTACGTGCTTTCCAAAGCACGGGAGTGGCAAACATTTGTGTAATCTATAAATGGTTGTCCCGAGTCTAGGGGTACTTTGTGTCCGTTAATTGTATGCTTGTAAAGTCCCTTGCGACACAGTCTGTTCCCGTGTGCGAGAATTGCCTTTTTGGAACGAAGTTCCTTATCGCGCGTTGTAAAAGACGGAAAAAATTCTTACGAAAAGTTGTCACGACACTTTTTGCTATAGTAAGCTATTGTAAGCTGTGCGGCGTGCGCAAGTTTCTCTGTCTGTCTCTCTCTCTCTCTCTTATAGAAAGCAAGCCAGATAACATTATAATAATATATTTATATTAAAATATTAATATTATTACATAATTAAATAATAATTAAATTATAATTTAATTATTTATTCAACATAATAAAAAATAAAATAAAAATATGTGTGTTATGTGGAACTTCGTTCCATCCGGGTGTCTCTTGACACCTCTCAAGTTTTTTTTTGTAAATATCTATATATAAAGAATAAACATGAGACGGAACAAAATCCTCCGCGTGTAAAATCGCGGGGACCAACTACTTGAAAGTTGCTTTAATAAAATCGATGCCGATGTCTATTGTTACGAACAAAGGATGAACATGAGGTACATAAAAAATATATAGAGGACATTTATATAACTATGTATTAGTTTTCTTCAAGATTTTCAATATTTTACGTGACGATATATTATAAAAATAAAAGTAAATAAAATTATATTTACATCTCTTACTGATTGCCACGATAGTGTAGTTGGTAGTCCGTACAGTGCCGTGCAGAGGTTCTAGCTCTATTCTATTTACATTTTCTTAGTAAGAAACCGAAGTCTATAATTTCTGTATGATTATAGCAAAAAGATTGCCTTCTATTATATAGCACATTGGTTTCTTTTAAAAATTCACACATTCACTAAGTCATTTTATTCAGTCACTCACCCAAACTCATTCACATAGTAACATTTGTCTCATTCATCCATTGACTCACTACAAACATACAAATCCTAGATACCTTTTAAATACCTCTGTGTAGGTTTTTTCTTATACTATTGGTGAAAACAAGCATAGGGTCCACTTAATGGTAAGTTACCGTATTATGACGCTTGCAATACCTAGGGCATGGGATATCCCTGAGATAAGAAAACGTTCTCTAAAAAGTACCTATACCTAAACGAGAACTACAAACAAAAGCAAGAAAATTAATAGGTTGTTGACATTAACGAACATGCTATTACGCAAATGGAACTTTAATTTCCCACGATGAGAGCTTCGCGCCTACAAATTATATTTAAAAATTGACCCAGATTTATGAAAACGTTTTTCTGTGTCAGCTTATCTGCCCTCAAGCTGAGTTTGCACTTCACCACTACGTTCATTCGTAATTGAAGTCATAGCCTCTGCTCTCACCTAAAAAATCACAAAAAAAGCGCGCACTACGTAGGTACCTATTTGACAAATCCCCGCGGGGCAACCGCCGCACTCGAACCTTATATAACACCCTCTTTTTCACTCCTCAGTTTTTCATATCTCCTATTTCAGTCGCACTCACTGATCGCTTCAGGTCCTTTCTTGTAGACGCTCCTCCCGCACCAACTCACGTTTATTTTTCATTTCTTAGGGAGCGAAGAAAATAATTTTCTCTGAGCTTTGAACCCGTGGCGAGGGAAAAATGGGAAATTTGGAAAATGTAATTGGATTCTGGACTAATCTCGACGCCTCTGTATTTTATAAGAGGGGAGTGCGTGTTGAAATAGAAATGGTAGATAGAGACCACCCTCTTAGGTATATACCTACCTAATTATTTTTGTAGCACTGTAACATTTCAGTTTTAATTTCGTTCAGTAAGTACTGCCTTTTGTTCGCGGCTTCGCCACGCGGGGATCTGGATTTCGTATTTTTATATAAAACTAGCGGCCGACCCCTTCCTTCCCCGGCCTTCTACCGGGTTAAATTATTTTCTGTATATTTTTTTCGTAAGAACCTTCTACAAAGTAATAGAAAACTTTTTTTAAAAATAGCGATAATAGGTAGTTTTTCTCAAGTTGCGGCGTGACCAACGGAAATAGGGATTAATTTATATAAAAAAAAAAAATACAAAAATATATAAAAATTGTTTTTTCATTCTTTTATTCTTGCTAATCTAAATGTATAAGCTAAAACATTGTAAAGCCCATCAAAATCAGTCTAGCAATTATTGCGTAATGGACAAAAATTATACCTACGTCCTCACAAACATTGGCTTTTTTTATAATACCTATTAGACGGATTTCACTATCCTATTAATTAAGGAAGCCCAATTGTGGTTTGAGGAAGATGTAATCGCAATTAGAAAGTAAAAAAAATAGTAGTTGGATACTTATGTACCTATCAAATCTAGTTTCAAAAACGTTTTTATCATGTAAGTACCTAATATTAATCATAGATACATTCTTTATTATATACCAAATAAATGATAAAAGAGCAACCAAAGTATCTCGGCTTAGTCATAGATAGCTTCCTTCTCATGGAAAGCACATATAATTACTGTATGTGAGAAATTAAGATCAGTGCTTGTAAAATTCCATCACCTTAGCAGAGTACTGGATAGGGCCACTTTGTACATGGTCTACTATGCATTGGTAGAATCGTTACTTTCTTATGGACTGACTAGCTACGGTCGTACATTTAAATCTTATCTGGATAAATTAAAAATGTTACAAATCAGATTCATGAAGTTTTTAGTAGATAAAAATACAAAATGCCGTTGTAAAAATACCAACTATGAACGCCTGTTTGTAGAATGTAAGATACTGCCGGTCCATGAGAGGGTGCAGCTACTGATAGCGGTAGAACAGTTTTGTAACGAGGAGTTCAAGGTTAGCATAACACGCACAAGACCTAGTAGGAGAGTAGAAGTGCCATTTGAAATACCCACTTGTAATAATTATTTTGGTGAAAGACAGAGTAAGTGCTTAGTCCCTAAATTATTAAACTCATTTCCTTACATGACAATAGTATATCTAAAACAGTATTTACAAAAAGAGCAAAAGAATATCTTCTGGAAAATGTTGCATATAAGTTAATTGTAAGTAATATGGAATAATAGTAATAAGAAGTGTAATAAACACTTCTTATTCAGACTAATATTAATAGATATTGTTAATCGGAAGCTACATCTGCCAACAAACTGCCATGCAGTTTGGCAGAGGTATAAATCATGTATAGGTAGTGCGTAAGTTAACGTGAATAAACACTTTTTCATTTTCATTTCATTTACGAGGTACCTAGTAGTAGGTCTTATCGCTTATAGCGATCTCTTCCAGACTATGTACTTATCTTAGGATTGTCATAATAATTGAGTAAGTGGTAGTTTATGGAGGGCCTGCTATGTATCCTACTCCTTCTAATATTATAATCGCGAAAGTTGTAAGAATGTATGTTTGTTACTCTTTCATGCAAAAACTACTGAACGGGTCTGGATTAAATTTCGCATAGAGATAGATTATAGTCTGTAATAAAACATCTCTGTTCCCAAGAGATAGTACACGCGGGCAAAGCCGCGGGCGGAAGCTAGTGTATAATATTTAGATATTCTATAAATCTAAACTAATATTATAAAGCTGAAGAGTTTGGTTGAACGCGCTAATCACAGAAAGTACTGGTTCGATTAGAAAAAATCTTTTTTTGTTGAATAGTGAATTTTTTCAGGAAGGCTATAAGCCTATATATATAACATCACGCTATGATCACTAGGAGCGGAGCAGTGGTAAGATATGTTGCAAAATCGGGAAAAATATTATTCTTTTCTGAGTTACGTAAACGAATGTACGTTCCAAATTACCACGCGGACGAGGTCGCGGGCGACCCCTAGTTTTTACTGTACATGTACATATGCATCTCAATATTAAGTATAGTTAAATAGTAAATAAATAAGTACTTATACAAACATTTTATTCCTTACTAAAAATAAAATTTAAGAGGTAACGCAGCATAGAATCGAGCAAGCCCGACTGAGGAAGGACCCCGTTACAGAAGTCCACAGTCAAATGACTACACAATAGCGATGTATTAGTGTATACAAATAAACCCTACAAACCTGTTTGTAGGGTTTATTTGGATGCATTTTAAAGAAACATTTTCCTATCCCAGGGATACTCCCTCATAAAACCCTGGTGTTAATTTATTAGCTCGGCGACACGCTTCATTTCTGGTATTGCAAGCGTCCATAGGCTACGTTAACCGCTTACCATCAGGCGGGCCGTGTGCTTGTTTGCCACCTAAGTAGTATAAAAAAAAGTATAAAAACATGCTACTTACTTTATTACCTCTTTATACTATCTAGGTGACAAGCAAGCAAGCGCTAGCTAGTTGCAAATGTGTGGCAAGAAATGAGACTACATTTGGTTTTTGTACTGTCAATAAATTAAAACTCATCGTAAGGGTAGATACTGTTTCGATCATAGTAATACCATAGTGTAAGGAAGACTATATAGTGAGGAGACGGCCACATGATATCAAAATAAATATCTATCTCTCGAGACTTATTCAATTAATAAACAAGGCCTGGCGCCCTGGTTCTGAGCGTCCTACACTATGGTACTATACCGTGATCGTCTCAAAATAAAAATACACAAAATACTTCATTGTAAATATTTATTTCCAATATTATTTTATGCTTATGGTAACCAATGATACAATGTTACTTTTCGTGAACGCTAATGTCGTATAATATCGCTATACATAAACCTAGCCATTGGCCTGTAATATCACCGTGACTGCCAACGACGACGCCTACATGCGAGACATATAAAAATGCTATCCCAGATTGATCAACTCTCGCATAAAGGCAGCTTATAAAACTAAATAATATCTATCTTATTCTATTGAAAAATCACTCATCAATTTTTTTTTCTCTAATTCCAATAATCAAATTTGATGATGTCACAAATATAATTTTATAAACAATTTTGCTAATTGTCTATAACAGAGGCACACACTGCTTAGAACTAGCTCAATAACTTAGAGCTTATGATTCCAAGTATAAATGTTACTTGAACCACCTTACTCTAACAATTTACACACAGTCTGTGACAAAATTGTACGTCACTTGTCAAATGTTTGTCACACTCCTCAGGATATTTCACGGTACATTATAGATAGACAGAGAAAATTGTATACTATAATATTATTTTATATATGACTCTTCTTATATTAACACACAAATTACCATATATCTAAAAATAATTCTATTCTGTGATTGATATCCATATTAATATTTACTTGTTAGACAAAGTTTGACAAGTGCATACACAATAATTGTTTTTTTATACAATTCAAGGTATTTATTTCTCCTAAACTAATACTATAGGCGGCCCTCTCCGACCTCGCTTTATGTGAACAGAGTCGGTTACTTACACACTAACATCATGACAATCTGTTTTTATATGTACATGCTCTGGATAACACATATTTATCTTTTTATTTGATATTTTTATGTATATTGTCTTTATCTAATAAATGTATGGAGCATTCTTTGGATTGATTTATTTAAGATTACAGTGCCTTAAACGTGTGTAGATAATACAAGGGCCGGTTGCTTGTAGGCACCAAATCTAAACACTTACCTATATAAAATAACGTTTAATGAGTCATTTTATAGAAATAGGGTATTTGACAACTAAAGCAACAAGAAATAGAACAGCTAAAGATGTAAACCAAATGGTTAATAAATAAAGAAGTTATCAAGCTTTTAAAGTTAGCGAATCGGGATATTGCTGTCCCTTTTCTGCAAAACGAACAATAATACGACCGAACCATCAACCACGTCTATCTAATTTATTCATATTAAAATGCTTGTAACTTCGTTTTTTTTTTTCAAGGAATTTGATGTCTGTCATCGGACATAATTTTCCATCTATTAAAATAATAGTCAAATACCCTATTGGACCATGTGAGAGGTCAGCTGAATGTCATTTATATAATAACTAAAATTACTGGCGCCTATATAACATTCTCACGTTAAGATCACACAGAACATTCGCTAATATAATACTTTCACAGACGTCGACCAAAGTCACAAACAAAACTTACACATTAAAACTAATAGGACTAGAACTAAAAAATACAACCTAAGCAATTTTGAATTGTCATGTAACTAAAAATTAGAATTCTTTTAAGATATTACTGTTTTTTTTTTAATAAATAAAATCAAAATGCTATTTACATGTGAATTATTGCGGGCGATATATTTATACATACATACATATTGTATGAGGCTGCAATATCAAATACAACTTGAACATAAGGTATACAATATAATAATCCTTCACACCGTTTTCGTAATGGGCGGCCCTTAGCACAGATTTGCTATCTGTGGACATAAGTGAGTAACCACTGGTAACTGATCATAAGTAGCAGATTTTGCCGTTCAAACATACAACATATCACAAATATGGACTAACATTATTTTATCTGAAAGACCTAAGAGAAGTGAAGACCTCTAGAGAAGTGGCACAAACAGTATTCGAACCAAAAAACCAAAAAAGGTATGGGATTTGTCGTAGGTTTATGACATTATATCGCATACATTTGCTTTTTTGATTCGACTACCGTTTATGCCACTTGTCTAGAAGGGCTTGAAATAGGGGACCTATACCCTTAAGACTTTCCACAGCATTAGTTTTTGAGCTGTCCGTGCCCATCGGGTGCCCCGCAACATTTACTAGGTCACTAATATTGAATATACAATAAGTAAATTATGAAAAATATACTTATTTTGTTCCAGTTGTGAATGATATTACAAAAATGGTTATATTACAATAGTTTCAGAAAATTTTCAGTCAATATATTTTAAAATAGGAGCCTCTTGTGGTCCAAATGTTCATCAATTAAAAGAGATATAAACTAACGATAAAATATAATACCGATGCAACAGCATGCAATAAAATTAATATATAATATACAACTATTTATATAATCATTTGATTGTGCAGAGATTTATGTGCATTGTCATATAGAATCTATATGTTGGCACGGGTCATTAAAGAATGGAAATTATAAAATAATATTCAACTAAACGTTTATATATAATGTTATATACTTTAGATATTAACACGATCATGCTTTAGAGCATTTTTTATATTATTGTGGTACATTTAGCACGCAAATAGGTGCATTTAGGTGCGAAGAACAGCCCGCCATACCATACTACTTCTGTGGCAAACAAGCATTCGGCCTGCCAGATGGTAAGCAGTTACTGTAGCATATGGACTCTTGCAATATCGGAATTGCGTGTTCCCGACCTAAAGGCGGGAATCGACATCACGAGGCAGCCTTGAGAGCCAATTTCAACGTTGCCCGATTGACTGTCTGCGTGCTCAATGCGAGCACCGGTTGGACAGGCTCGCAATATTGATACCCAGCTTAATTTAACAAGGACAAATTTTTTTTTGTAATGGAATATTCCTGGGATAGGAAAATATTTGGTTTAGAAAGGCATCCATAAATGACTGCTGGATACCTTACTTTACCTTTAGACTGCTGACTAAATAAAGCATCATCGTGTCAATATCCACAGTATATAATATTGTGTATCAACGCGATAGTTTGAAATTTAATAAACATTGATTTATATCCTCAATACTTTCATATTTTGCCATGAGTACTTTTTTAATCATTTTTCTAATAATATATATACATATATATATATTTCCTAATACGAAATCGTATCACTTTAATAATAGTACCAGAGTAGGCAACAAGTCTTTGCAACAAATATCTACATATAGTAGAGAAAACTGTGTGTTGATTGCATAGTCTGATATGTTATTATATGTGTGCGAAGATAACTAGTACGAAACGGCAAATGAGTGTTTGGCCGATACTGATACCGAATATTCGGCTTTGGCCGAAACCGAAGTTTCACCTGTGTAGATTTATCTCAATCTCCCATGGGAAATGTTTTCTTAGTGTTTACTAACGTTATATAAATAACTTATATTATTATAGAGTAAAGTAGTAAGCTACGTTACAGCTTCTATATCGGTTTCGTCCAATTCAAGTTTCGGCATAATCGTGTCTTAGACAAACACTACAAATAAACCTCAAACATTCTGTAGTAACGAGTGCCTTTGAGTAAAAAATACACAATAGAAGACCTCTGTTTCACAAAGCTGTCATGAAAGAAGATTTATAATGTATAGCTGTTACTATTTCTAAACGTCGATCATATAGAACTAGACTAGAATGTGCTTAAAAACTTATTAATTAATCATCAAAAGCACTTAATGTTCCAACACGTGTCTTAGGAAATAGCAAATCATAACTTATCATTATGAATTTGTGAAAAATATATTTGAAGTAGCTTGATCACTTCTAACATGATTAACGTCATAGAAAACTATTGTTTGAGGTCAAGACTAATAAAAATAGCTTACCTAACGTCTGCACTGTCTCGCGAGTAACGAGCCTCGAGACGAGTAAAACTGGCAATCTCGTTACTCGCCTCTTCGGTCTTAACTTAACGCATGACGTCACTTTCGTAAAATGACATCACCAAACATTTTGTCACTTTCGGACAATGTCAAATTGACATTCTGCGAAAGTGACATTGCTCGAAAATGTTTTTTTGCGAAATTGACGTTGTGTAATAGTGACCAAATTTTTTGCGAATGCAACGATCTGCATTAAGACCTCGCTTCGACTTCTATAATGATGGTAGTGAATTTTTAATCGGTGCTAAGCTCGACCACAATATCATGATAAAAGATACCGATATTAAAGCTTATATTTTCCACACATTCATCTGACGCGTACTACACAGCATATATATTTAAACGTAGTGTATGTATGCGACCAACACACTGTCACTCACTATCTAATCCTCCATGGGCGGGTCCTCGGCGTCCGGCGGCGGGGTGGCCGGCGGCGAGTCGCCCTCCTCCTCGGATCAGGTCTTCCTCAACTCAACTAGCTTTACATCTTTAACGTGCAAGTTGTGCTTGGATTTGGCGGCGAATTTGATGACCGCTTGTGTCGACACGAGTGGCACGTGTCGGAGATCAAGGCTGGAGAGGAGATGAGTTATTGTAAAAATTGAGAATCAAATTGAAATAATATTGGAAGTCGCGTAAATACATTTAAATAATTATGAAAATTTGTATTATTTTTTATTGTTATAGATTTTTTATACTCTATTAACAAATGCTGCGTTAGAAAAGCAAATCAATTAGCAATGCAAGGTTTTGAGTAATAACATAGATAATAGAATGATGAGGTGTATTTACCGCACGAGGTTGGGGCAGCGCGCCAGGTGGTCGAGCGCGGCCTCGGTGAGCAGGCGGCAGCCCGCCAGCGACAGGCGCTGCAGGCCGTGGTGCGCCAGCTGCGCCGCGCCCGCGTCCGTGAGGCGCGCGCACGACGACGCGTCCAGCTCCACGAGCCGCGGCAGCGCCTGCACCACGTAGCGCATGGCCACGTCCGTCACGTCCGTGCCGGGCAGGCGCAGCGTGCGCAGCGCGGCCAGGCGGCTGGGCTCGGCGCGCGTCGTGGCGCCGCCGCCCGGCCGCGACGACTCGGGCGGCGCCAGCACGCCGCGCAGCTTGGCGTCGTCCAGCGCGCGCGCGAACGACAGGTCCAGCGCCGACAGCGGCGGGCACGCGGCCGAGCGCAGCGCCAGCGCCGCCTCCGCCGGGGAGCCCGCCAGCGACAGCGAGCGCAGCGCCGGCAGGCGGCCGAGCAACCTGCGCGGATCAACAGAACATTGTAACACGCGCGTATGCAATAATATAGTGGTCATTACCCCAGGAAAATGTCGTGCTTAAAAGAGGTCCGAGTATAACAGACGCTGTCCGTCTCCTTTTACGATTTTCTATACTTTTAACTGTTTTATGACGTCATTCCTCAGTAAATTGCGTACATGGCGAATAGCTGTATATTATTGTATCAAAAATCAAGAAGATCTCGAATTTATTATTATAATAAGGGTTTTAAAATACTTAAAAAAAAATTATAAGTTTTTTGCTGTCATCATGCCTAGCATTCTTTTTTAAATTCTTCGGAATAAACAAATGAACTTCACGTATGGCATAATATTTCTAAGACTATGCAGCCAGAAATATAGACAGTAATATTAAGCGGACATAATTTTTTACAAGTATGTATGTTCCGTCATTTTATTCTATTTCAAAACATGTTGAGTCATGTTATTTTTTACTAAAATATATATATAATTAATAACAAAGTTGACATTATATTTAGCGCGAGCACTTACCAAGCGAGTTGTCTCCTGGCGAGATGGCACCACTCGAGCCCGAGCGACAGAGGTTGTCGGCGCGCGATACCGGCCAGCTGAGCCGCCGACACGCGAACTTGCACGAACGACATACTGCGCCACAGCACAGGATCCATCTGCAAAAAGAATATTATTCATTATTTTTTCTCTTTAACTGCCTCGTTATTCTTTTAGTAATTGTCACGAAGTCCCAAGTTCGATTTCTGGGTCGGACTACAAATATATATTAAGTTTGTATAGATGTCCTAAGTTTGGATATTGCCCATGTTTACACTCCCGTGCTTCAGAAAATATGTTAAGCCGTAAGAGAACTCTCTCTAGCTGTTTTGAATTGTTTTCCTATCGGACTGTGTCACCCGTGTGCACTATGTCACCCATGCATGACTGATCTAAGTCAAGATTATTCTTCGTGACAGAAGGACATTATTATTATATTCAACGGTAAATCTAATGAAAGTATGTAGGGCTTTATGAGATAATTCGACTAAACGCTTAGATAACTCACGATAGTTAGTCGGCACTAGTACAGTAAATAGTATGCACTAACCGAGTACTCTGCCCACGCCTTGCAGACGAGCGCGCAGGTGGCCAGCTCGTGCGGCGTGAGCTTGGCGAACACGCACAGCATGGACGAGCGGTCCAGCCACGGGGAGCCCGCCACGTTGTACACCGCGCTGATGGCTGGCGCGGGACGGATCGGGTACAGCGGCTTCTTCATTATCTATAACACCATTTATATTAGTAAGCTTTCAAGTCCTCCGTATTTTTAAAGACAACTCCTGCAAAATCCCTGTGTTATAGGGACTTTTATGTCTTTCCCTATAAAGCTTTACATTTAAGAAACTCCCGCACTAGGGAACCTCCCCTGTATCGCGGGCGACTTTAAAAACACAATTCCCTGAACCAAAGTTACCCACTCGTAAAAACCATTTGTGAATCACACAATAAATGATAGTCCCAGTGGGGATCAAACCCACAACAGGCTGCACAGTGAAATGGATGGCAGGGCAACCACTTAAGTCACTAAACCAACCCAGGAGCCAAGATTTCACAAAAAATCATTTAAATGTATAAACTTTTCTGCGCACACGCCGTTTTACAACATACTATTGATGTCTATGGTGGACGTTTTACTTGAGAGCTTCGTTGATGCACGATAATCAAGTGCCAGTACTCAATTTGGCGTGTCAATCACTATAATTTTGCGCTATAAAAATGAAGGTCAGCTACTTATTGTTATCATGCTCATTAAACGTATTAATCTAAATCCAAAAGCTAACAGTTATACTACATAAGCATTTTATAGTTACAGTTATACTACATAAGCATTTTATAACTATAAAATGCTTATGTATTATAACTGTTAGCTTTTAGTTACACTCGCGCACTAGCATTCTAGTTAGAATGCTAGTGCGCTCGTGTGTAGTGTGTACATAAAGGTCAACGTACCTTGCCGGAGTGGTGGGTAAGCTGTAACGCAAGATGTGCCCTGAGCGCCTGTTTCTTGGGCGCCTCGTCCTCGTCACTGGCACGTCGCTTCTTCAGCGGCGGCTCCCAGCCCTCGCCCTCTCCTCCACCTACTCCGCTGTCTTCTTCACGCTTTATCTCTGTCAATAAAGTTACCAAATTAACTAAAAAGTAATTACTTTGGCCTATGTCTAGCAGTGGACGTGTTTCGGCAGACTACATAATTTTCTTATTTATTATTTTAAAAAAGACAACTCGCGCACTAGAGAACAAGCTCTGTGTCGCGGAACATACAATTATCGGACACAAATTACACCCAGACTCAGAACATTTTTTTGTGGGACACACAAAGTCTTGTCTTGTGTGAGAATCAAACCCACAACCTCGTGCACAGCAGGCGCATACTGCGACCACTGGACCACCAAGGCGGTCAAAAAAGTTTGAACAGAGACAATGCACTAAACAATCGAGCAAGCCCCACTGAGGAAGGTCTTTTACCTTACAGAAAACCGTAGCCTAATAACTACTACAGGCACACAAAATACGCGGATTCAATGTGGAGTTGCGGTATATAGCCCGACATACCAATATCAACCACACAGTGCCGCAAAGGTGTAATTGTATATTTGTGTATGATGTATCTAGCGCTCATTTAAAGGAAACTTTAAAAATTACGTATGATGATATAGGTGTCCAGTACTCGATTAAGAGAAAAGTTCTTTTAAAATCATTTTTCTTATTCTGTTACTCATAACAAAAAGAATTGGAGTAACAAGATGTAGGTACAGCGACGCGAAAGTAATGCTTCTGGTATTGCTACGGTAACTGCTTGCCATCAGGCGGGCCGTAACTTGTTCATCGCTGTAATAGTATAATTGCGCAGTACATACCATCTTCAGATTTGATATGAAGGACATCAGTTTTGCCTTCATTGTCAGAGCCTGCTTCTGTCTTCAATGGCGCGGGTGGCGGTGGTGGAGGTAACTTGTTCTGGAAATAATATACATGTTGTCAATCTTTAGTCTATAGTAGTAAAAGTTGCCTTTAAAGAGAAGTAAGGCACCATACTAGCAAGCTCGACTAGGGGAGGAACTCCATCTTACAGAAGATCATAGCCAAATAACGACACGCAGCGGTGTAATTGTGTTCCGTATGAGTACAGGTCTCCAGCGCTCATTTAGGGATCCGTTTTGAAAGAAACGTTTTCCTATCACAGGCAATCGGTCAAACGCGCCTTCCAAGGTGAGCGGTGTCGCTGTTTGTACTCAATGATCACCCATCTATCGACTGACCGCCGTATCCTGAATCGACGAGGTTAGTACTTAACTACGGGCCCCTAAAATATTCTATACTAATATAATAAACTAATAGTCAGATTTGAATAATTGTTTTTGCATATGATAGCTCAATTCTTAGGAAGTTATAGGCCAATAAAATAAGGTTTTACCTGTAAACCGTGGTGTTGGCTGACTTGACCCACGTCAGAGCCAACGCTCATCCGCCTGAGATCCGACGATTTCTGACGTGCGCGGAAGTGACGAGGCTACAAGATGAAAGAAAACAATTTAAATCTTTACACCTAGTTTCTAGTTGCTATAGTCAGTTAGCGGATTTCTGTTAATTGCTTAATTCGGTCTGAAGGTGTGTTTTAGAACGCATTGAATTTATACAAAGATTTAAAGCCGGCGAGATCCAGGAGACTGCTCAGATCTATAGGGCAGCCCGGATTTAAGAAAAAACTCATATTTTGTTGATGGCCTTCATTCCTAAACGCCCATGTCTATACATGCGTTGTCTGCTTATAGTTTAAAACTATGTTCAAAATCTCTATCCAGAGAATGAAATATTGCTGTGTATGTATTACTTATTTACCTTGTAGTCATGGTTAAGTCCCATGGTGGTGCAAGTAGGACATTCCCATGAGTTAGGTAGATCCTCATTGATTTGTCCGCCCGGTGGTACACACGCGGGGTGAACAATGCTGTAGCACACTGAACACTCACGGAGAGAAGATGGACCGCTGCGACCTGATACAAAAATACATTTAAAAAAATTTATACATATCCATCGGAGGTCAGCTCAGGACCGAGGGCTGTGGAAATGCTTGGGGGAGGAATATGTCCAGCAGTGGACGTCTTTTAGTGATACATATCATCAAGCCCGCGCCCGTATCCCATTAGGGGTAAGCAGATACTATGGTACAACAATTACTTCGATCCAGACATTCTTCTTTCGCCTCCTGTACATGCCGGTTCTGGATCCTTTTATTCTAATAATTATAATGATATGATGATGCTATAATTTTAACAAAAAAAACCGACTTCAGTACGGCAAGTTGTAAAATTTTCAAATATTTGTTTGTTACAATCGAATAAAATCGACTGAGCGTCGGGCTGAACACAGGTCAAGTAGGTATTAAAAGCAATATTTAATCTGTGCAATCCGCGCTCAATTCATTCACGTCATTATTTCTTATTAATAGTTGCTTAGCAACAATAACCGAAACTTAAATAATCGCCATCAGTAAAATACTTATTATTGAAAAGTTCAGATTGCCATCTGTGGTCTTCTTCATCAGTTTTACTTCACCAAATTACACTTTCTGAATGCAAATGATTGATTAGTTGTTAAAAATATTGAAATTGCTATATGTGTGCCTATAACTTTTGAGGAGTTCCCTCAACTCCTCATGGATCCCATCATCAGAACTTTCTTTTGATGAAAATGGGACCAAACTGGAAGTATGTCCAGTCAGACAAAAAATAATTTTTCAAATCGGTCCATAAATGACGGAGTTATGCGGTAACAAACATAAAAAAAAAAAAAAAATACACACTAATTGATAACCTCCTCTTTTTGAAGTCGGTTAATAATAAAAGCTCATTTACATGCCAGTTTTGTATCGAGTTTCATATCAAGAAACAGTTTCGAATTCAATATCTGGATCGGGTAAAACGGGTATTTTTTTTTTATTAAGATATACTCTATCTGGAATTTAGACCAATACAATTATTTTTGATGGATATTTTGTGTGAAATCTAATGAGTCGGGGCGGGTCGCACTCGCTACTATATAAAGTATAAGAATGATGAATATTTACCATTGTTTCCTTTAGCCTGTGGCGCGACAGGCGTCTGCATCCAACCGTCGAGATGACACACGGCACAAGACGCTGTCACCGGCAACATTGGCTGTAGAAGTTAATCGATACTTTATTTGTCTAAACTTAGAAATAGTGGCCGGAAATTTGTGTTTATATCGTCGGTAGCACTAATGTCTACTGGTTTTTTTCTGCTAGCTGGGGTGGATAGAATAACCCATCCACTCATTTCACCCGCATGCAAAATACGCGCTTAGACTTGGGAGTTGTGGAAAACAACCGGGTATTTCTGATTTTTTATAATTACATGTGCAGCGCCAACATGTAATGTTAAGGTTAAAATCATTATGATAGGTATGTACAGTAATAGCCCAGATGACAGAAAAGTCCAGACAGTATTGATAAGGATAGGAAGGGAAGTGGGCAGGTGAATTCAATCATGCCAACCTAAGAATTTTGATAGCTTCAACTGCACAGTTATAAAAATCGGGTTACATACCATACAATTCATATTTGACGCATAGATTATACTGAGAATTTGACGTACCTGTAAACATTGTCGCATGACGCAAGTTTGCTTGGCGCGGCCGAGCCCACCAAATTTGACCATGTCGTGACAGAACACGCACTCGCCGCAGTCCGTGCGCTGACACGCCTCGCATTTCTTACAACTGGAATATCAACAAGAATACGTGTAAAATTATTTTTCTTTTTTCTTTCTCCCGCACTAGAGAACAAGCTTTGTGTCGCGGGGGACTTTACAAACATACAATTAACGGACACAAATTACACCCAGATTCAGAAGAACACTTTGTAGGTCACACAAAGTTTTGTCCCGTGTGGGAATCGAACCCACAACCTGGTGCACAGCAGGCGCATACTGCGACCACTGGACCACCAAGGCAGTCAATAATATTATATTATATAATTTGTGTTTTTTAATTGTTAATGAAATGAAAAATGATTAATGAAACTAGTACCCATTTTTTTTATACTATTAAGGAGCCAAAGTTGGACAAAGATCGTCACATAGTGGGTGCCTGAAGACGGACATCTCGAAAACGCTGGCGTGATGAGGTAGACGCCTTTGCGGAGGGACTGGGTAGATTTGACATCAAAACATGCGCTCGCGACAAATGATACTGTAGAGGTTTATTGGTGGTCACTAGCTGGCCGCATTCCAATGTTGAAACCTCTGACGTTTTAGAAAAGCAAATAAGGAGATTTGAATAAAATAAGATGAAGGTTGTCAATTGGAGACAGGTTCGGGCTTCGTTGAAGCCAAGACATGTATTAGGAGTGAAAATAGAAGAATGAAATAAATAAGTTATTATTACTTAACAAAGTGTTATTCATTTACTCAAAGTAAATAGGTAATCGCCGTATAATAAATCCTAGCTTCGACCATTGAAAGGCTACGTCCCAGAAGCCAGCTTGGAGGAGAAGTTGCTGACGACGGCGAGGGCGCTACTTGGTGGAGAGCGCGAAGAGGATTCCAAAACAGATACGTATAATTTGATTTATTATAATGGAAACAACGAAGTTTGATGGCGTCCATCATGATGTGAAAGACTTTTTAACCCAATTTAACATCGTATGTGCGGTGAATAAATATAATGATGATGGGGTAAAAAAAATAGTATTGGGGGCATACTTGGCTGGGCCTGCGTTGTCCTTCTATAAAGCAGTTGTAGAAGAAACTACATCTTTCGAAGATATTGTAGAGAAGCTAACAAAAGAATTTACATCGACACAGGACTACGTGTCACTCTTTTATGAAAGACGGCAGAAGCCTAAGGAGGATGGA
Organism: Trisateles emortualis; assembly: GCA_947095525.1. Classification (NCBI taxonomy): domain Eukaryota; kingdom Metazoa; phylum Arthropoda; class Insecta; order Lepidoptera; family Erebidae; genus Trisateles; species Trisateles emortualis. The sequence goes on from OX352750.1 coordinate 10,778,900, forward strand.
TTGAGTTTCTTTTATGCCTTAAACCTTCTGGCCGTTAAAGCGAATATACGAGATGACGTCTTCATTAAACAATTTATAAAAAGTTCAAATTTTTTTTATAAGTCAAAATTGATGGCGACTTTGTTCACGGATAAAGAAAATTTAAAAAACACTCTTATCCAAATAAAATCACTTCAAGATGAAGTTGACAACGCACCATTAAATTTAAAGATAAAATTAGACAACGATTCCGTTTTTTATACTCCTTCGGATGAAGTCATGAGAATGCCAAGGTATACGCCTTCGATCCCAACACGACAAAATAATGTACACAAGTATAATTTTAGAAGCCGCTCGAATCAACATGATGACGTGGGACCGAATGACGGTCGATTTGGAGGTGCAATGATGCACCCAGACGCAGGACGGCACCAGAAACAGATGTGGCCGCCTACGAAAAACGTCATGTCAATGACATCGCCGGACATGACTACCGGTGGGTTCAATCCTTTTATTTTATGCCAAATTAGAGGTATTAGTACTCCTGCCCTTCTTGATTCCGGCGCATCGGTGACAGTGGTTTCCGACGTCTTTGCAAAGAAATGTCGTTTAATAGCACAAGAAGCAGGTGATGTCACACTCCGCTCTGTGGATGGAGAACAACTCTACGTAGAAGGACGCTCTAATATTAATATAGTATTGGAGAATGTTGTATATAGTATTAACTGTTATATAGTACGTAATGTTAAACAAAACGTAATTATTGGTCAAAATTTTTTAATTAAATTTGACGCTATTTTGAATTTTAGAGATAAAACTCTGGTGATGCCTAGAGGAGTATCAACATTTATAAACTCAGACGAGTTAAAGGGTAATGATGATGAAATACATTTATGTGGTATTGTAGATGAACGAATGAATGATGAATTATATGAACCAGAATGCACATGTGATGGCGTTGTATGTAATGATGTTGGTTCGAATTTAGTATCTTTTAATATTAATAATGGGGATTTGACTAATGATGGGTTAAATGGGAACGAAACAAAAGCAGTCGAAGTTTCTAGAGTGCAACAGAGAGATAATCTTTTACGTTGGCATCAGCGATTAGTTAATAGCGGTCGTAACCGTTACAAGGGGTATTTCTTGTATAATGATTTTTTTTATAAGGTAATAAACAAAAATGGGGTAGTTAAAAAACTATTACTTTCTTCGAAATTATTAAATACGGAATTCATGCGGGTGATACGTGATGATATTGTAATGGGGAGGCATTTTGGTTTAAAGAAAACATTGGGGAAATTGCGCATACAATATATAATAAAAAATGCGAATAAAAGAATTAAAAAGTATGAAAATGGTTATACAAAATGCCAGAAAAGAAATCTGGGTGTTGTGGCTGCCACACGTTGTAATAAGAAAGAAAGAAAGAAAGGAGTACGTAGATTTGGTATGAGTTTGAGTGTGGTTACCACTCAAGATTCTCAAACCCTAAATTTAATGGAAAGAAAGGGAAAAAGAAAGATTTATAAGATGTTGGAATTAATAGGACGTCGTTGTAAATGTGATATGAAGATAGCAATATGCAATACATTTTATCTTAATTGGTAACTAAAATTGTTTTTTTGTTTTCATGTAATGAATGGCGAACTCCAAAGAAATGAGACTGAGGACTGGTGAGGTCTTCAGAAGCCCAGATGTCATTCGTTAAGTTTTTATTGAAATGTTGAACTTCATTAAGGTTGAATTATGATTCAATTACGTCGACCATGGATCAAATCCATTACAATGTTCTCAAACATTGGGTCTCTCTTTTGTTGGGAGGGGGTGAAGTGGAAGACGTATTGAACATATGTTCAAAGAGTACATTTTGGTATGTGGTTGACTGTAAGTTGGAAGTTGTGTATGAAAATCCAGGAAATGTGGGCGTAAAGTCTCTTTTCTTTGAAGTTTAGACACGTTATTTCTGAATTGCATCAAACATGTAATGAAATGGATTCGTTTAGTTTTCTATTATTGTCTGTTTTTTATGTCGAGTAGGGACGTAATGTATGGGACCGCCCCTTGGGTTTTAGTGGGGTTTTGAAGAGGGGGGATTCCGGGTCGAGAAGTTTGTAATATCAGATCCCTTATTTGAAAGTAGCCTGAAGATCTGGTAGATCAGACACCTCGATTCGGGATTAGTTTTATTAGAAGACCGGTTCGTGCCCCCACACTTTAGCCTTAGAATAGGAATGGGGTATTGTAACCGAACCTTTCTCCAAAAGGGTGCCCCCGGGATGTAGAGGTTTATTGGTGGTCACTAGCTGGCCGCATTCCAATGTTGAAACCTCTGACGTTTTAGAAAAGCAAATAAGGAGATTTGAATAAAATAAGATGAAGGTTGTCAATTGGAGACAGGTTCGGGCTTCGTTGAAGCCAAGACATGTATTAGGAGTGAAAATAGAAGAATGAAATAAATAAGTTATTATTACTTAACAAAGTGTTATTCATTTACTCAAAGTAAATAGGTAATCGCCGTATAATAAATCCTAGCTTCGACCATTGAAAGGCTACGTCCCAGAAGCCAGCTTGGAGGAGAAGTTGCTGACGACGGCGAGGGCGCTACTATACCTATAGCTAACTAGCTACATACATATACATAGTACAATGAGCAGCACATACCGGGTACGTCGCCTGCGCGGCGCAGTGTTGGCGTGGTCGGGGCGCGGGCGAGCCGGCCCGCCGCGGTGCAGGCCCCCGCGCCCGCCGCGCCCGCTCGACTGGCGCCGCTCGCTCGACACCACGTCGTCCGGACCTGGGGAACATGCTAGCGTATTTATCACCACTCTACTATTTGTTACAAACGATCACGATTAGCATTGCGCCAGCAGAAAAATCTACGTAAACAAAATCCAAAGAATTTTAAGAAAAAAAATGAACTTTTAAGTTTTTATTATAGTCCGTGGGCCAAGAACAAAGTTGGGTGATTATTTCTTCTCGAACCATTATTGGTTATGTCGCATCAGACCACAATTGCACATAGCCTCGTGAACGTCACCACGCACGTATCAAAAAAAAAATTGGTGAATTGTAGTTTACTTAATAACTCAACGATAAAAAATAATCAGCTGACTATAACATGGTGTACTATACGTCAGCTAATAGCTTGTACTTGAAAAATAAAAAATATATTTCAATGATTTCTGACTGCATCATCAGACCAGCTGCATGGTCTCTTTTCTATGTCTACCAAAATTCTTTTATAAATACTGTACACAAGGGCCTTTGCAACCAGGTCCGGGGTAAAACTTATCCCGCCAAGCGCTTTAATCTTTAGAAATATCGAGAATAATTTAAGATACGTCATTTCCTCTCAGGTAATCAGATTGTCAGCTGATTATTAATATACCACTGTAATTCATAAAAAAAACCAGCTAGCAGTAAGTCGAGGGAAGCCTCGTCATCTGATGCCTTTAAATAGGCGATAGATGTTTAGAAACTTTTAAAGTATCAGCTGACGGTCTGACACTGAGATATAGGTAGCTGACGTATATATTTATCCACAGTTATATATCAGCTATCATCAAGTAAATTTTTAGTTGAGAGGAAATCATTGAAATATTTTTTTTATGTTTCATGTTCAAGCGACCAGCTGACGTATAATACACCTTGTTATAGCTAGCTGATTATGTTTTATCGTTGAGATTTTAAGTTAACTACAATTTACCAAATTTTCAGCTAAGAGGAAAACATTAAACTTTTTTTTTTCTATGTTAGTTGGGGGCTACTACTAAATATGTTTTATGGTGTACAATAAAGAGTTATCTATCTATCTATGTATCTATCTATCTATCTACTGCTCATCCCCCCAACGGAATCGCAGCTGACGTTCACGCTACCTCATGATATAACTCTCTGATGCATTTCACTAATTACTGCTTGAGAGGAACTTGGTCATGTGAATCTGTCACGGACTCATGGACTATTAATTATAAAAGATATAAAATATATTATGACTGTACATAGACAGTTTGCTAACAAGACCAGGCAAGAAGAAGTAGCAAGCTTGAGACAATGGCTTAAATAAATGGTTTCACAAATATCACTGAACATTGATTCAGATTTTTAAACGAATATATTTTTCCTCACCTTTGAGTACAGGCACGCCAGTGCACGCTAGCTGTTGTTTGTCATGCCTGTGCTGTTCGACGAGTGTACGCACATCCTTGACCAGTGCTATAGGGTCAGACAGTAACTCAGGCACTGATTTACGGGCTGCTGGCAACTGGTGCAAGTACATCACGATCGCCTGGAAAATGAATGAATAATAGTCTAATTAGTAGGTATAATAATGTCTAAGTAGAAGAAGAGAAGAACTAATATATAAATCACTTTGACGTTAAATAGAAAAGTTTGCCACTTTTATGTACACAAAGTACAGTATGCAAGAAGGAGTAAGGAAGAATCTCTCTGCTTATGCTTAAGTGCACAAGTGTGTGCGTGCGCACACGGCTTAATTGTGGGATTGAGTTTGTATTGATGCTATCTTTTAAGGAAATAATTCCCATGAATCCACCTACACTCTGACCGTGGCAAGCATGCTTAACCTCACAGATCCGTCGATCCCTAGCTACGATACGAACTTAATATACACAATAAAAGTAATACCGCAATCTAATTCACAAACAACTTATAAGAAGTAACTTCGAAATCAATTTACAAACAGGAACAAAAACTTTTTTCGGTTAACTAACTTTACTGACTAAGTAATTTCGCAATAAACTTTCTTTATTACAAAGTGCTTTTTATAAACGTAGCATAAACACGATTGCAATACCTGGGGCCTGTAATACCTTATTTGCGTGTTGCCCACTCAACATTTTGTAACATCAGGGTTTTGTGATGAGGTATCAGTTTCAAAGTCAAAGTCAACATTCATTTAAGTTACAAAGTAACACTTATGAAGGCAGTGAATTATATTACAAAAATTATATTCCAAAATAAACATGTCAGTTAAATATATTTTGAGATGTAGCTTTATTTAGGTTATATACAGATACTATATATATTATTAGATTTCTATTTGCTACGCAAGATCGTAGCAAAAGTAAATCCGTAGTCTCTGCTTACCCCTCTATAAATCAGGCGTGCAATATTCCACAAATGCTAGTAAAAAAGGAATATGTACCTTAAGTCCATGTAATTCATTCTGGGTAAGATGCACATGTTCTTTAGGTGCAGTAAGCGTCGTGGATTGTCCCTCTGCAGACAGATGGGAGCGACCCAGCAGGGCGGTCACGTACCGGTCCAGCACGTACCAGAGCATCTCCGTGAAGAATGGGTAACGGAACTTTTGTGGCACCTGGAATTGGAGAAAAAGAGTTTTATTATAATAATAACAATTTATTTTAGGAAATCTTTACATAACCAATAGATAAATACCTTATAGTCTGACATATATATATTACTAGCTGACCCAGCAAACGTTGTTTTGCTACTAAAATATAGGGGTTGGTCGTAGAGGGCAGAAAATTTACGGTTGTATGTATTTTTGTATGTTGTATCATAAAAAAATAAAAAATAAAATTTAGGGGTGGACTACCCCTAACATTTAGGGGGATGAAAAATAGATGTTGGCCGATTCTCATAGATACCGGATAAGCACAATAAATTTCATCAAAATCGGTCAAGCCGTTTCGGAGGAGTATGGCAACGAAAACTGTGACACGATAATTTTATATATTAGATAAAACTTATAACTAAACACTTTTCAACGGCGGCGTCGTGTCACACTGACTTGTGTTGTGCAATCGTCCACAAAATCGACGATAGACTACACCCTTCGGCCAAAACACTTCCTTGAGAAACATCTCTAGATGTTAAGTATTATAATTTTTAATACTACCAAGGAGTTAAAAAAGCATACGGCCGGTAGGCTATCCTAGCCTATGTACGCTTACAATACCAGAGGTAAAACTCGCAAGTTGCTGACTCTTTACCAGTTTCTGTTGTCAAGATACTATGTAATGCTTAATTGCTTATTTTTTTAACATCTTCCATCCATTAGTGAAACTCTCTGTGACATTGGGATTATTAGATTTTTCACGAACATTGAAATCATGACCACAAAAGCTCGGTACAGTTTCCATCAATGTTATCTCACCTTAGTAACATCTTCGACTTGTGCAATCTTGAGTTGTTTCTCAATGCCAAACTGATGAAGGAAATTGCCGCCGAAAACCAAAGAGTCACTTGGGGTGTATACAGCGTGAATCCACCCGGTCGGGATGAAGAATGTATGGCCGGCTTGTAACTGAAATGTACAATAAAATATAAATTAAAACCGGAATATATAGTATGTTCTAAAACAATGATATCTTCCAGACTGACTTCAGTCATGGCGGCAGCATACTATAGTGCCCATCCTGTGCGCACTATAGATGACCCCCATCGCAAACACCTCCTGTGTTTCTCTCACTTTTCCTTGACACTTATAGTCAAACACGACCGATGAGATCGGGCGCAGGACCAACAAGCTTTACGTGCGTTCCAAGTCACGGAGGTGTAAACATCGCAAAAACTCCGGAATTCAAAAGAAAGAAGGAGAGAAAGAGTAACAAACATCCATCTTCACAAACTTTTACATTTATCATATTAGTTAGATTTAATATTTTTGGCCCAACCCGGGAATCAAACCTCATAATCCGCGGATGCACTCGACGATCACTAAACCAACGATGCAGTTTATTATGCAATTAAACCTTAATATTAATACATTACACACCAATAGATAGTAGTAAATAACACCTACACAAATCTATACATTGTTTTGTGCCTGTTCATCTGCATCATCGTGCACAGGAAACAACGCCAATCAAATTGAATCTCTACCAATAAAGCTGACTGACCATGAATATCAACTGTATCCTAACATGGAGCATATTTTGTAGGCCGTATGATGTATTATTGCATAAATACTTACGTGAACCCTGATACATTTTTCAACTGTATCGCCAAAGAAGACATCTGATTGTTTGCCGGAAAGCACCCATTTTTCATATAGCTGCAAGTTTTTCTCAGTTGGCGGGATCAGCCAGAAAACTTTTGCGCCTAAAATTATTGGTTTCCATACATTAATTTCATAGTATTTATGAAAAGTAAACGGTAACTTAACGATCACCAAGTAACTTTTATCTGATGATTAAAAATCGTTTCATTATAACTGAATCTGCCTTATTATCACTAACTTATACCCGCAGCTTCCCCCGCGTAGATTTTTTATAAAACATAGCCCCTGTTCTATTCGATATATAAGCTATAACATTGTTAAGTTTCGTCAAAATCCGTCGATTAATTTTTGCGTGTAGGAGCAACAAACACCCATCCTCACGAATTTTCGCGTTTATAATATAAATAGGATTTTGTATTTAGAAGCAGATCTTACCTCGCAAAATATGATACCATACTGATGTTCCACCAAAATCGATGTGGAAGTCTGTGTAACACCCCTTGACTGACATTAGACAATACTTTTGCACCTTTGGGTACATCATGTCGTCTAAAGCGTTTGTTGATTCAGTCTGTGGACAAAATTTAGCAAATAATAACTTTGTGATGTATGGTAAGATAACAGGTTTTTTTTTCCAAAGGGGTGGACTGTATGACGCCCATATTTCATCATCTATGTTAAATACTATGTGATATCGAGCTCCCATTGCCATATTGTGCACTACACCAGAATCCATGCACAATACCGGAATCTGTGTGATACTGAGTATTTTTTCGAAAGAAAAATCTAACCCACCCACCCTATTCGGGGATCGAACCCCAAAGACTTAATATTGCATAGGCGCACTTTATGACTGCAGTCTTCAAATGTTTAATAGATTTAAGACTGAATAAAAACAGCAACAACAGCAGACGAACGCCAATCTTAAAGAGTTAAGATTGGCGTGCCCGATTAGTACCTACTTTGTTTGAGAAAAAAAATCTTATTTTGACAGACAGACAGAGTTTGATTTTTACGGGAATTGAACTTTTTGGGAATCGGACATTTTGCGAATTGGTCATTCTGGAAATTGGATATTATGGGAATTGGACATTATGATAATTAGACATTTTGAAACCGTTGGAAATTCTGAACCTGAATATCTAACCTGCTGATCTTTAAGATGCCTCGGCCACACAGTGTCGACCCAGTCGATCTGACGCACGATGCGAGGCGCCTGCACATAGTTCTCGAGCCGCGTGTGAGAGAACTCCAATGAGATCACATTTAGTAGACGCTCCTTGTTCGGATCATCGTAGTACCGCTGCCAATCCTGGGAAAAAACATCAGTGTCGTATGTTTTTTTTAAAAGATATGACTTAATTTTTGTTTAATGCTGACAAATTATTATGTTCATAACGATTTTCGGACTAGGTTCTTCAAGAATTGTAACTATAGAGAACGCGCGAGTTCTACCCTCGAGTGGTGTTCATGAAAGCCATATAACTACACACAGTGGTGTAGTTGCGTTCCGTGACTTCCGTGAGCACAAAACCATCCAGTCGATAGATTACGATGACTGCTTACCGCCAGGCTGATAATATTAAAAATATTATGATATGGTATTTGTGTCTACTAACACGACTAAATTGTACATTCAACACGATATCAATTAGAACGTCCGACCGTATCACCGTACATAAGAGGGGTGGAGACTGGGACACGGTTAACGAAGTAATGACTAGTTAATTACCTACGTGTGATAAGCCGTCGGTAGTTTGCAATAGTTTTGCGTCACGAACTTGTGACCGCTCTAGGAAACTTTTCCGGAACCGCGGAGGACTTTACAAGCTTTCACCGCCGCGTGTACAAAATTACGGGAAGTGTTTTTATTTTCGGGATAAAAAGTATTACGTATATACAAATTTTTGGCACAGAGATATATCATAATCTGGAATCATTATCATCTCAGCCAAAAGACGTCCACTGCTGGACATAGGCCTCCGACCTTGTCCATCGATTGCCCGCAATCTTGTCCTGCCCACGCTTGTCTTTCAGTTCGTGGTCGCCACTCTAGAACCTTTCTGCCTAAACGGCAATCGGTTCTGCGAGCTATGTGCCGGCCTAGATTATAATCTGGGATATCAGACTATGTTAAATCTCTGTGCCTAATTTCATCCAGATTCGTTTAGCCGTTCTGGCGTGATTCGAGTAACATAAATCCATCCACGTATCAAAACTTTCTCATTTTTTTAACTCAAACTCAAAATTCATTTATTCATTGAGATTACAAAGTAACACTTATGAAGGTCGTAAATAAGCCAGAAAGATGTCTGCAAAAAATTACCTACGGCTAGTTCGCTGACGTGGAGCCTTGAGAAGAACTAGCTTGAAAGGCTGGTTTGGCTATAGTCTTCTGTAAAGTGGAGATCCTTCCCCAGTCGTGCTTGCCTGCCAGTATGGCGACATACCTCTATGAAGTATTCGTAAAAGTAGTATTCGTTGAATCACTCTTCATTACCAAGTTTTATTCATTAATATTTTTTTATGTATCGGCTACTTAGTTTAGTAAACATACGGACGTTATGTAGCGGTTGAACGTAAACATTGCAAACGGTACTCGTTCAAATTGTGTTTTCGAACCGACCTTCAATAAATCGGTCAATCAATCAAATGTGACCGTAATTACGGTACATAATTATTGACGTTCTGAATATGAACAATAAAACCGACGTAAAGGGAAGCTGTCATTACACTTGGACAATGATTTTGTATGAATGATTGTAAGCATGAATGTCTTCTTTTTGTTTCAACCAATAAAGTGTAAGGCTACGTTTCTCCATCAGTTATTTGTTGTGACTTGTGCCATACCAGTTGCCATTTTAACTTGTCACGAAGTAACACCAAGCATAGCTCATTGAGCGACTTTCGAGCTTGTTTATAAAGTTATTGACTTTAAAGTTACAGACCACGTTTTCGAAGATCTTTAGACATGAGATATTTTGGACGAAAATATGTAACGCAAGTTTCCCAACGTTGACGCTCTTTCCTTAATTCTACTGCTAAGGTTTTTACTACCAATGTGGCAAACAAGGATACGGCCCCCCTGATGGTAAGCAGTTACCGTAGCCTATGGACGTTTGCAACACCAGGGGTGTCACTCATTTGTTGCCGACCCTTTAAAAACCTTATACCTAACTTCTTTCTTGAAGAACCCCATGCTATAGTCTTTATAGAGAGTACCTACCTTTCCCTTACAAGTATTGCTACGTGTTGCTACACGAACTAAAATACTTGTAAGGGATAGCTTGGGAGGGCTAAATACACTTAACTAGACCATATTGGTTGGTGTACCTTATTTATTAGATCACACATAAATATTTTTCTTTTCGGAATCGACCTTATTGTAGACCTTATATTTATTAAGCTTATTTTACACAGCGGAGTAATGTATAGATATGTTACTTGGTACAGGAAACAAATAAGATTTATGCTCGTATTACTGATTAAATTAACATTATATGTTAAAAAAACATGATGGCATGTTGCATACCAATTGCATGTCACAGCGCAGACTAATTATAGATTTATACTATTTAAAAACGTAACCGGGCCAGAAAAAGTATGTATATAAATATTAAGACTGATTTTAGGTAATTTGTTTGTAATTATGTAATTTAAATGCATTTATAGTTTGAATTTCGTCATATAATCGAGATATTTCTTATTTGTGTTTCCGCACAACGATGAAAAAAAATTAAATGAGACGTCAGCTAATGCCTACTGTTGGATTTGCAGATTGAAGAGCCAATGGAAAGAACCGGCAAAAAATTCAGGTATTTTTTTTCAATCGGTAGATAGTTACCAAATGCTGTGTTAATGATTATATATCAAGTTTTGGTGGCCCACCTGCTTAACCGGAGTGTAGGCGCCCAGAGAATTTTACATACCAGCCGCCTACGAGCTCCAGGCTGAAAATCCCGACATAACTACCTCGCTCTACCGGATGAGGTGGTATGCATAAAGACGCATTTCCTCTCTCAAAAAAATACGGAAACGGTGGAAATCCTTGAGGAGATGTCCTATATCCAGCAATGGACATCTTACAGCCGACATGACAAACTTGCCGTAGAAAAAACCAGGTTAATTTATCAGTTATTTAACTGTATTACAGTGAATTTAAACTGTGCCTGTAACAATAACGATAACGTCGTGTAAACAAATAGCTGATACGACAATCAGCTGTGATTACTCACTATTTAAAGATAGCTATCGAGAATCGATTTGTAAATGGATTATAGAGTATGTGACAGAGGCTACAAGATAATGATAATTAAAGTTAAAGAACTTAAGATTATAAAGTTTTTTGTACCTATCTTGCTAACTAGCTGTTGCCCGCAACTTTCCCCGCATTGCTGTCAGTTATCGCGGTAAAAAGTACCCTATGTCCTTCACTAGGTTACCCTTGCCAAATTTCATTAAGATCCAGTCAGACGTTTAGTCGTGAAAAGATAACAAAGTAACAAGCAAGAGTTACTCTCGCATTTATAATATTTATCAAATATCGTATCCGTGCTTCGAAGGGCACGGCACATGCTAGCGGATTCCAGAGCTTTTGTATCAACTCGTGGAATCTTTGCACTAAGAGGAAGGGGGACTTGCCAGGCGGTCGCTTTATGTCAGCGTAGTTGAGAAATAGGACGTTTTGCGCCCAAACTGATAAAAGTCTGACAGTTAACAGTCGTTATATTACAGAGAGTCTCTGCTCTCTGTAATATATAAATCGTAACCTTAGTTACTAGCCAGTTTTATTCGACTCTACTTATACGTCTGTTTAGTCAGCGAAGCTGGAATAAGCAAATTAGCTGACGTATCGTTTGCCATTTTTTATCGATTTGCATCAGCGTCACGATGTGACCTACATATATGAATAATTTGTTAAAGCGGGCAAAACAACGCAGTAAATTGACGCCAAATCTAAAATGTAAACTTTGACACATATACATAAAGGTATATTTCAAAATATCCCGCTTAATAGATTCCTTTCTTCCTTAAAACATGTCTGAAAGAGACAAATCATTAACAATAGACATTTTTTTAAATGAGTAACTAATTTCTGACAATATGTCCGCCGCGTCGCATGTTACACGAAAGAATGTAAACAGTAGAGCACATACCTTCATATTCATCTCTATATTCTTCTGCGTGTTGACGTCCATGACGTCGAGAAGTCGGCGCGAGCCAACGCACATGCGCACATCGTTCACTGTGAAGTTGCTTGTCGGCACCCTGCAATGGAACATTCATTGTGTACGGTGGGAAATATTTCAGTTTGGGCGGGACTGAGCCGGCCGTCAGACGGTGCCTCCACTCATTTTGGCTTTTACTGCAAACTGCGAAAAATATTTCGATTGTGTTTCAGTATGATGATGATGATACATTATTTATTTTCCTGTACTTATTAATACTACTTTTGATTAGGTATTTATACGATGTCTTACACATATATTTTGTAGATATTAGAGTTATGTAGGTACTATGTTGTATTATCTTTGTTTAAATGCGCACTGCGCTATAACTTTACGGAGGCTTCGATTTCATATTTTAGACTCGCCTCTCGCGAGTCTGTTAGGTCAACCTTTTATATATATACTGAATGTAATGTCATGCGCTAACAAGTATAACCTTGACGTTGACCTAATTTATTTAATTTAAAATAGGGACTTAAATTCACTATTTTAGTAGGTAACAGTTTTTAATGTAATTGGGCTAGGAAAACAAATGCCTGAAATCCTAATATCGCATCCGCTGTCGATAGCGAGAAATACCGATAACTTATATCGGTATTAAACTGCAAATGAAATAATTAAATATCGTTAGTACGATATATAATTATTTAATCTGCAGTCTGCACATAGAATAAAGCTTACAATTATTGCAATTAAATAATCGGCTTACTTTTTCAATTGTGAAATTTGAATTGACAGTTTCGCTAAAGGATTTTCATGTAACAGATAAACATGAATATGTTTTCATTTCAATACGTCGCAAAATAGAGTTTATACTCTTGTCCGGGCAAGGTTATATCTTACCAACAGGTAATGAGAGTATTGATTATGTAAAAGGTACCTACATTAAATAACAAACGGGAAAGGATGGGAATAATGTTCGCGACACTACTTTGTTTACGATCACGATGAGATGACACAAAAATGTGCGCAAAGAACAAAACAAAGAGTCTACTACTAACAAGTTGTAACAATTTAATAGCCATGAAGAAGATACAATGGAAAATGTTTTGTTTCGTAGATACACATTTTTCTTCTCCTTATCAAGGGGTTTGTGGCTAATTGGTGACAAACTTGTTCAGATGGAACGTATACTTAGGCCTCTAGCGGAATTTAACGACTGTTAACAGTACGGTATTTTAACGTGCCCATACACATTGACTGACGCAACCGTCGCATTTAAAGACTAATTCCAATACGTGCAGCATAGGTACCTACCGTATGTATCCATTTTAGGGTATATAAAAAAATCTTTAAGGACAGCAGAACACCTGAAGCTGGCTTAGAACAAACGGCTCTAGGTGCCTTTTGGAGCACAGCCCCGATTTCCAAACGTCAAGCATCTATTGTGAATTTATTGATAGAAAAATCCAATATCGTATATGTTTTTAGTCTGACCCGGGGCTTCGAGGTCAGCAGTCGCAACGCAGATCTTAGACAAAGGATCTTTGAAAACCTAGGATCTTCCTTAGAAGTATAAAAGGCTTTACATCCCTCGCAAGTATTTTGTACTTAAATATTCGCGTGGGTGTGGCAATTATAACTATAATATGCTACTGTATTCTGTGTGGGTGTTCATACGCCAACGTTTGCACGGATAGATATCTGTTATCGTTTGAAATTTCTATTTCTGTAAGTCTCATAAATATTTCATAACAAAGTATCACGATTGGATGGGGAAGGCGTAGGACGGGGTGTTGTGTTGCGAATCAGAAGAGGCAATTGTCCAGCAGTGGACTGAAACAGCCTCACGCCTTTTCCCCATGCGGTGTGTGGGTTTAGGCAGAGGTATATGACACTCAGATTTCGTTAGCTATGCCAGGTCTCATGAAATAGGCGGCGGAAATTTGCCATTATACTATTAAAATTTTACATTTCACTGACTGCTAAAGTACAGGTTCAGCTCTGAGTTTGATGAATGTAGAGGAAGCGAAAGAAGCACCTAGTTCGGGATTGAAGCAATTGGCGTACCATAGTCTCTGCGTAGGTAGGTACTTCAAAGGAAGATAGTCGTGATGATATGTATTATATGTAACCTCGCGAAGAAATACAGTATTAGAAATATTAATTTCCCAACTAAAAACATTCACAAAGAATGGACTCAAGAATGGTTTCATAAGGATTCTGTCACCAAGGCGGTACAAAAGCCTACAAACAACAAACTTTTAACAAAAAAACGCAGAATTTTCTTGTAAACGTTATTTTTCTCAGTACCTATTCACGATTAAGAAAGTTTTAAATAGACTTATTGTTATTTCTAAAATTGAAATAATTTCTTTTGTCGTGTGGTTTGGAGCCAAATAGGCTTATGTCGTGGCCTAACGACTGGTTTTTAACATGCCCTCCGAAGTACGGAGAGGCTCACATGAAATACCACTATGCAGTCAACTATCCATTACGTAATCGCGTCCTTAGTAGCTGAACGGCACTCGCCTGGTGGGTAGGTACACTAGCTCTCTTAAATTATTATTAAACTAGCTGACCCGGCGAACTTCGTACCGCCAATTTTTTTTTCTTTATTCTTCTAAAAGTTTCTCCTAAACAAACCTTGTCCTGACAATAACAAATACAAAAAAAAATTATCTTATTTGATGCAGTCGATCGAAAGTTATGCGCGTACCTACATACATTTGGGGGTTTTATTTTGATATATAAAGACTTTTCCACCATCTATTCTAAGCCCATAAATTCATCTGGGTTTTTAACATTTATTTTTTATAGCCTAGGGCACCTATAAATAAAAGTGCCCTAGCACACGAACGCTGTGCGCAAGCCAATTATAATAACAAGCAAACAAAAAGGTCTTGTTTCATGTAGAAGAGCACTTATTTGTATAACTGAATGAAACAATAGAACTTGTTTCGACTTACACTTGGCAGTTTTACACTCAACCCTTGTTATGCTTGTAAGTTAAAATGATAGATTTATGACGTAAGCATTAGTTTCAGTGTTAGTGAAATACTCCAATAGCAATTTTATGTGTGAATAACTTGAATAGCTATTTTATTATTTGAAATCTTTAATATTTATAGAACTGTCCTTTGATTAAAGTGAAGGGTCGGATTATATAAAGAATCAGACAAATGTATTAGTAAGACAATCTTTACTGATATTATAAATGCGAATGTTTGGATGGATGTATGTTACTCAATCACTCCAAAACAGCTGAACGGATGTGGAATGGCATAGAGATAGATAGTAGATAGTCTAGAATAGCACATAGGTAACATTTTATAATTACCGTGGTATTGTACGCGTTGGCGAAGCTGCGGGGAATTACTAGTAAAATAATAAAATATTAATTTATAGCAACCTATTAATGTCCCACTGCTAGGCACGGGTCTTCTAGACCCTTTCGAGGAGTAATGACCAAGGTGCTTAGGCTAGCTAAGCGAGTAATCTAATAAATAAAAATTAAATGCCATATTATCTGGCTCATTATTTTTTTTTATTTACCAAACACAAAATAACAAAGTTTTTATTTTTATAATTCTGCCACTTAAACCTAATTGATTTGTGTGTGACACAATGTTGCGACCTCTGACATAATTATTACTTAATTAAAAACGTAAATACCTACTTAAATATTTTCACATCATAATAATACAGTAATATCTTAACACTTTGGAGGACACACGGTGGCTATATACTTTATTAGTTATGACAATAAAAACATCCATTGTGTCTACGTTACTGTCCGCCAAAGGGTCAAGATGAAGCATCATCGGAAACGGCGAGTCTTTTGGCTAATCCATGGGAAATGTTGAAAGTAATAAAAATAGGCGATTTAGCAAGCAAAATTTAAAAAACAATCGTTTACATGAGGGACCTGGATCGAATGAGGTCACAAACTATAAAGTTGTAATTATATAAAACACGTTTCTTTTCATTTGCTACAAATTCACCCCATACCTATTTGTATAACAAAACAGATGTTTAAATAAAAAATAGCCCTTTTCCGACATTGTATTCATACATTCATTGTAATAATGACGGGTTGAATAACGTATTCATGCAAAATTGGCCGACAGCCGGATCACGGCGGCATCAACATGGTAAGAGAAACAAAAATTATTATGTCGAGTCGCGTTAAGCTCTCAACTTCGCACAAATAACGATAATATAATCATCGTTTACCGCGGCTCCAGCCTCGTGGATGTCGGTCAAGTTTTCCATATTCGTCATACATTTCCTTCAAGTACTCGTAACTTATAAACAAACTCAACTTCTGAATATCGAATAGAATTTCAATTTAGCGCGGCCTTTAGACTGGCTGGAAATAAGGAAATGTATTCTAAATTGGAAACAGAACTTAGTTTAGGTACTTTCCATTTATTTATTATAAGCTTTTACCAGTGGTTACATTTGCATACGTTTGTTTCTGAAGCATAAGGTAGCATCACGGTTTTTTTCGAGAAAGGGTAGGCAGTAATGTATCATACTGACGTTTAGTGTAAACGTGTTGTTGGTAAAAATGAATTTGACTGGCCTGTTGGTCTAGTGGTTAGTGACTCTGACTGCTACGCCGGAGGTCGTTTGCCGGGTTCGATTCCCACCCAGGACAAATCTTTGTATGATGAGCACGAATGTTTGTTCTGTGTCTGGGTGTAATTTATCTATAATATGTATGTATTTAGAAATATATAAGTATGTGATATATGAATGTTGGATGCAGTTCTGATAGTGGTGGAAACGTAAAGCTGCATACAAGCTGCAGCATAGGTAAAATATGTAGTTTGGAATTCATTTACACGATACAAGTTTGCTGCTGTCTTTGTCTGTTAGGGAAAAAATGCCTTATTTTTAATAAGGCATTTTTTATGTTATGTCTATTTTTCTTGAAGAATTGCAAAACGTGCATCTTCTAAACAACACAGAAAAAATAGGTAGTTAGATTCAGACTCTTTGATGAAAATGGTTAACAGCCAAGCTAGAACTAAGCATGATACTCAGACATAATCAAAGACAATGATAGTCGGCCGTAAAAATACAAAAGATATAAAAAACATGAAATAAAAATAAATATTACATATTACCATTGCCAATAAACTGAGAAGTCCCAATTAATTACGTCCACCACTTGGTAATTGGAAAAGAAATATAGTAGGGTGGGTGCGCGGCATTGATAGCTCGAGAAGTCGGGGTCGCGTACCCGAGTTACCTGTAAAGTAACCGGGACAGGTTACGGTTGGGACGACCTTGTAGCTTTCTTTAAATTGAAAACTTTAGGCACGTTGGGCACTTTTGGGATAGGGCACTAAACTCGTGTGACCGTCATACTCAGATACATATTACAGATGTGTATGTATATCTATGTTTATTAGTTTGTGAAGCTAAGAACTCTTTACTTCTGACAAACAAGAACACGGCCCGCCTAATGGTAAGCACATGGACTTGTCATATAACAACAAAGGAAATATTCATAAATTAAGCATATTCCTAAATTAAAATAAACAAAGCAATTAAAATAGCGAAAATAGTAAACAAAATACTTGATTAAGCTTTACAAAGTTTGCGAATTGGGATATTGCTGCCCCTTTTTCGCAAAACATATCTTAGTACCGAAACTACCAACTAGTATCGCTATATAAGAGCAATGTTGTCTCTGTCTAATCATTAATACTATAAAATACTTGTAACTTTGCACTTTTGCAAGCAATTTAATGTTTATTCTAGCTTTGTAACTTTTCAGGCAAAACTATAGTCAACTATCCCTGACTCACGATCACTAAATATTTGTCTTATGAAAAACCCAATATCCCAATCGATATCGGGTTTTCCTGTCTTTGCCCCTCAGCACGTCAATAGCGAACCTCGGTCGCTAAGTAGTTACGCAATACTTAGCGATTGAGGCTCGCTCTATTCAGGTTATAGATAATTAACTATTTTACAACCTATTTAATTGCTTGTTTGCATACAGTTTTTAACCCCCCCCCTCCTCAAAAAGGGGGTGTCATATAAGTCTATCTGGGATTCTGTGTATCTGTCCGTAGCATTATAGCTCCCAGACGGTTAAATGGTTTTACATTTGCTATATTTTTTTAAGACTTGTCCACTATTAGAGATGATGAAGGGATTTTACTAATTTTAACAAGTCCTATTCATTTGAAATTGGTTTACTGTTAGTACGATGCATTTCCATGACATGGTAACCTAGAACTGAGCTGCAGCATCAAATAGTCTGCGGGATACCGAACTCCTCAGAAATTTGCAGCAGATATAGCGTGTTTGGGCTTATTAGAGTGGTCTTAATAAAAAGTAGCGCGCTAGGCAAATAATGATTGGGTAATTTAAAAATTATTAAATGAAAAAAATAAAAACCTCCAAAACAAAAAGCATATAAAACGAATGGGAACGTTTAAAATATGTGTTTTTTTTTAAATATTTGTTTGGTCATTACTTTTATAAAAAGGTTTCTGTTTATCCAAAAAACTAACCATACGTCACTGTCAAGCCTGATATTTATATCATGTTAAAATTTCATTGCTCTAGGCTCAAAATCCAGGAAGGAAAATCAGGAATACGTTTGTATGGAAAAATGAGCAGTGGCAATCCCTCTTAACTATAATATACTCATTTAAATTTTATTATTACCTGGCCGACCGGTTTATAAAGAAATTATAAGTTTATAAAGTTAGCAAATTGGAAAATTGCTGTCCGTTTCTAGCATAACAAACAAACTTTCAAATATTGCACACCATCACGGTGTTAGCTCTGCTTATTTTTTAATTTCATAGTTTTTAAAACAATTGCTTTTTTGTTTTTACTTTCCGACGTAATTATTTACGAATCTATTCTATATACCAGAGAAAAATAACGGAATACCATATTAAGTAGATAAAACCACGGATCATTACACATTTTACATTGTCGTATAAAATCAATGCCTAGTGTAAACAACGCTTTTATATGTTACATAGGTCTGAGTTAAGTCTATTTATTTATGTTACCTCTACACGTTGGCCCAACATACGCCAATATTGGCCACAGCAAACCAATGTCTTAACAAGTAATGTAGGACAAATTGCAATATTTAAATCCTGTAATAACAAGTAGTGTTCGAAAAATTACAGTATTTCAATCTTAATCTAATATTAGCTTTAAGTATACTGTGATCATGGGCTTACTTTGGCCCAATGTGTAGGTAGTAAGCTTTAAAATAGAATGATCAGAAAGAAGGTTCTTTGTTGGGCTTAACACCTTGCTAATAGAAAAACTCGCCCCGAGGAACTTTGCGTTATTTGCACGCTCAGTGCTCTTTGAAAAACAGGTGCTCCGTTGTTTTCCATTCTTGGAAGGGCGCACGCGCTGTTAAAATTCTATATTAACAGGTGTTCTTATATTAAAAATAGTATAATTTAAATTATGAATAGATAAAACTAATTTCTAATATTTCAGATGATATAAATAAACTGTATTTAAAAATAAAAGTTATAATTTTAGTAAAGATAGTAAATTTTTGTCCGAAATTACTGGAAATAGAAACCATAAGCTTTTCATTGTTACGATAATAGTGTATTTCAAAATGTCCCAGACCCGAACCATAAATAATTATTAATATATATTATTATTATTTTAACATTGCATTAGGATCGCCGATCGATGTTAGAACTTAGATCTCATGTTATAAGATAACACGAAATTAAGTTCTAACATAACTAGCGAAATGTGGGTGCCTTACACCTCTGTCAACCTTTTGGGGGCAAAGGCGCGATGCTATTATGAAAACATAAAAGAGGTAAGCTAAAATATACATATTTTTTGGATCGGCAACTCTTCAGTAATGCCCCTGATATTCCATAGGCTACAGTAAGTAACTAGTTAGCATCAGGTAGGCCAATGTTCCGCAAACTTTTAGTCTTCAATTCACATGTAGAAAATCGGGAATTTTTAGGGGAACATCATTAATGCAAAAAATAAACTTTAAATATTAATTATAATCATTGTTCTTTCGTCTATCTAACTTTATTAAATATCTTATTTTCCGAGGTACAACAACTGATGATGACGGTACACCAATGTGCCGCGGCACTTTGTGAAACGTGAAACGAAACGCAAAAAAAACGAGCGAAGAAAGTATTGAATTCAGAAACAAAACTCGTTGTCTAAAAGGCCTTATCAGTAAAAATATACCTAATAATATCAGTTATTACGCTACAGTGGTTTTCAATACAACCCGTGGCCTACCGCAAAAATAATAGCAATTTATTTTTCTTCATAACAAATGTCAGTAATGTATATTATATTAGGCGCCGGTGTATCGCCAATCGATATTTTGTTCTTTTGATCTAATATACATACGAGGTAATAACAGGCTTGTTAGCGAAGATATAATGTCTTTTTTATGTTTCAATAGATATTATTGTGTATTGCTATTTGTATTTGAATAGGCACTTATGTGAAAAAACAAGTTTTAATTTTTCATTATGTCGGAGTATGAAGATCCTTATAATATTCAATTGTTTATTTGAAAACTAGTTTATGTCCGCAGCATCGCCTGCATCCTTTATTAAACTACATTGTCAATTTTATTTTAAATCCTTTTAGTATCTTTTACGTCAGCAAACATCCAAGCTCTCGCATTTCTAATCTTTCTTTTCCTAAAAGTTAAATCAAAAACTTAACCCTTTAACACTGAGATGTTTTGACAAAGAACTCTAAAGTCTTTCTGTCGAAAAAAGTCTTTATATTTCTCAGTATTATTACATGATAAAAAGCATAAACAAACAAGAGATGTTTAGTGAGCGTTTATCGCTACTCTAAGACGGGGCGCGTCGTAAAGTTTTGAAGTCGACATATTGCTCGTTACACTAGTACACTTATAGCTTGTAGATAGTGGTTAAGTCTAGTCCAGCTATTGAGGACGAGTGAACACGATCGAGAGATAATACTGAGATAAAGAACTCTTAGTACACACCCGTAACTTGACGATTGAATTAAATTATCGTTAGAATACTTAATGCGTGGATATAATGTAAATTAGGCTTTATTTAGCGTACAACAAAACCTCTTTCTCTGTAAAAACTATAAAAAACATTCCTTTATGTTAATTTACATTATAATAGAGCACGTCCTCTTCCCTTACAGAAAATAAAAAGG
Organism: Trisateles emortualis; assembly: GCA_947095525.1. Taxonomy (NCBI): domain Eukaryota; kingdom Metazoa; phylum Arthropoda; class Insecta; order Lepidoptera; family Erebidae; genus Trisateles; species Trisateles emortualis. Next base: position 10,800,236 of record OX352750.1, read on the forward strand.
TAATAGGTGAATATGCCTCTATTTTCGTAGTTTCTTAGTACAATTTTTGCCTGAACTATCCTTATTATTTTTTTATGACTCTTATTGGTTTAGTAATTATCAGGCAGGCTGTACGCTTGTTTGTCACATTGGCAGTATAAAAATACCGTGAAACCTAGATATATAGATTTTCTTTTGCGTTTCCAAAAAAACTTATTACTAAGGTTTTATTGATCATTAGTTTTTTGGTTTTCAGAGCTCTATTTATATAATCATTAAAGTAATACTGCACCTCAGAAGCGAGCAAGCCTGACTATAAACTATTTCACATACCATGGGTAGGTAGGGTCATTGCGCCAGTTTTCCGGCCAGCTTCAGTAACCGGCCATTTGACGGACTACATTTATTAAATCATGATAATAACATTTCTAGAGGAAACATAAATAAATAAAAAATCTTACGCGTTTTTTAAATGATTGTTAAAGAAGAATTTATGCAGTTTAAAATAAATGGTTTAACCCAACGCCGAAGAAAAAATACTCAAAGCGCATGATAATTCAGTAGTGAGCGATTGTGTAGTGATTTAAGAAAAAAATAACACGACGCGCGGTGCTCAAAGGTAAGTTTTATTACTTATTTCGTGTCGTATACACAAGATAGATGTTTAATTAGTTCAATTGTTAAGTTGTTGTCATTATTTAATTGTATTATATTATTTTTATACTTAATATTAAACTTATATTTAGTGGTCGGTAACCGAAGTGCTAATTTTTTAAAAACGTCAAATTGCGGCCACATGGTCGCAATCTGACACATACAGCATTATTTTGTTTTGCTTAGTATGACCTTAATATTTATACAGGACTATAACAATTCAGGGCGTAGCGTTGTCAAAGTGTTAACATGCAAATCTTTAGTAAGCGACCACCAGTTTCTTTTAAGAAAGTTTGTTTAATTGACCTACAAACAAGTGCTAAATAGGTGGCCGTTAACCCACATAATTGAAATATAGACATTAGTTTGCGGCCACCATCATTTAGTAAGAGAGAATCAAGGGTCGCGTATGTTTTTTGAATTTGGTTGGATTTTCAAATGTCCATTTAATAATTATTTTAGCAAGCAATCTGTCGAATACTAAAGGTTTATTACTTTTTACATTTACAGCATTAGAATTAGGCAGACAAAATAATATTATATCACTACACTGAAGAAGCTTTGAAAACAGCTCATAATAATAATAAGAGAAACTTGTAGACTGTGTATCAGATCCCTCGAACCACAATTCGAGATCGGCTTACTGAGAAGAGATGTGATACTATCGAGATAGGGGCCCAGATCCTGTAACTTGGTAAAAGTGTGAAAAGCAGGTTAAAGAGTGGTTTTCCGGTTAAGAAACAGGAGCTGTTAGACAATCCAGAAAATTCTTAAAGACCATGGCACGAAGAACATCGTCCGGGACAAAGCTGGTACTTAAACTTCCTAAAGCGCCATCCTGATATATCATGCCGCGCAGCCGAAGGAATAAATAAAGCAAGAGCTAGATTATCCGAAGTATCTATAAGAGCTAGGTTTAATGAATTGGAATATTTCTTGAAAGAGACTAATAATCAAGGCATGTTTAAATGTACAGAGCGCATCTTAAAATGAAAATGAAAGCGGTTTCTCTGTGTCTTAAAACTAGATATTTGTTAACGCCGAAGGGATGCCAAAATTTGTACCAGGTTAAAGCGGGAAATGAAAAGGATAACTTGACAGTTCAGCCAAAGAAGTCTGCCGCTCGTTGTTATTTCTTACATACACCCTCCACGAGCCGTTGTAGAGAGCATGCCCGAAGAATGGTGTCTTGCCTCATCAGCAAGGGGATGGATGCGCTTGAATGTATTTTTGATTATATTACAAACAATTTTAATAATTGGATGAATCACGCAACTGTATAAACCCGTATTACTGCTGATAGATGGTAACAAGTCACATATGCCATTGGTCTTGTCGATCCATCTATCCATCTTAGCCAAAAGACATCCTCTTCTGGACATAGTCCTACCTAAGTGTTTCCACAGCACTCGGCCCTGAGCTGACCTTGTCCATCGGTTGGCCGCAACCTTTACTAGGTCGTCAGTCTACCTGTTCTTGAGTGTCATGTGAGATAAGTTTGCTTCTAAATGTAAAATTGTTATTTTTATACTTATAAAAAGAGCAAAAATTAAGACATCTTGTACAAAACCTTACACCACATCATTAAAATTTAATGATATGCCTAATAAAAAATAAATAAATATTGTTTTTGTTAACAATTATTATTTCTGTAATTATACTTTATAAACAGAACAAATTAAAAAACCATTTTAATTGTTTTACTGGCATATTTTTAATATTAAAATCATAGACTTTGTTATGAAGTCAAAGAATAATATAGTGGTCGCAAACTAGCACACTGGTGGTCGTAAACCGCCTAAAGTGGCCGTAAACCGACATTTTGGCTATATTTTCACTTTTTGAGCATTTTTTAATATTTCATGGATAAAAGTATTATATTTTATGTTTTATATCCAAACTAGACTATACTTGGAACTAATTTACACCAACACATACTATGTTGCGTGTAGATAACATTTTCTTATACTCATCTGAAGTAGGCAACCCAGCTAACTGGTCGCTAACTGGCGCAATGACCCTACTGTGACATTTTAACATTTTACGATGGAGATAAAAGAAAATAATTGAATCAATATCAAACCAATTGGCTAATTTAATAATAAATGGCCTAGAGTATTCAATCGATAGGTTTTATTTGAAACGTCTTTCATTTTCATTGATATTAATCTTTAAATGTCAAACGTCACAGTACCTATGTTATGTGAAATAAACTATAGGTAAAGACCTCTATGTTATAAACAACCAGAAGATGTAGGGTCTGCAACGCGTGACTTTTGCTCTTAGTACTGCAAGCGTCCAATGTAGGCTACGGTTAACTGGCCACCATCAGACAGACCGTATTTTTACTACAGTAATATAAAAAATCAGAGTCGCAATCATTGCGCGCTAGCGTACGGACGTGTTTCCTGTTCTATACGAATTTTGTAAATTCACGTGTTGCGCGGCTGTAGCCGCTGCCCGATACCGCCGCTATGAGTTCACAGCAACTCATAGCCAACGAGCTGTTGGCATTCATACAGCATGCCATTGATACTATGGACGAGGTCAGCATTCTGCAGATCTGCAAGTCAAACTTCAAAGAAGAAGAGATAAGCAGTGGCAAGAAGTTGCTGTACCAGACGCTTGATAAGCTGGACGAGATGCCATCACGACGAAGGGATGGCACAGAGAAGAGTGTGCAGGACATCATCACCTTGTTAAAGGTAACCGACCCTGACCACGTGCCCGCTTTCGTGGCAAAGGAGCTGCATAGGTTGCCCCCTGTCACGTTCGACCACGTCGATGTAACCAGGCTGCTTAAGGACATCACAGTCTTGAAAGTGAGCATGGCTGAGGTGCAAACCAAATTGGAGGTCTCGGAAAACACCATATGTGGACTTCGTACTGAAATAGTGTTGTTGCGCAACGCTATTTCAAGTAGTAGGTCACCTGACACCGCAAATGTAAACATTCGTCGTGGGACACAAAACTGTAACATCAGCAGTTTTACGCCGACGAGTGCTGTTTCGTCACCGACTACCAACATTGCATGCGATGTAAAGTGTGACGCCGCCGTTCCTGCATCGACAAGTGCAGAGACTTCAAAGCGTGTAGGTACGACGACCCCGAAACGTGCCTACGCTGATATTGCCGCTACCAACAAATCCTCGGAGCGGCCAGAACAAAAAAGGGGTAAACAGAGCCGCTGTGAAGTCATTCACAAGCCTACAAAACTGCGGGTCCCGGAAAAGGAGACTGACAAGGACGGCTTCATCAAGGTCGAGAGGAAGAAAAAGAAGCCTCCTTGTAAAAATCAGTGCGGGTCCGCGGCGATTGGACTTGGTATACAGCTGCGTCCTGCAACACCTACGACGCAGCTATATGTGTCCCGTCTGCATCACTCCACAAAGGCTGAGGACGTTGTGGAGTACATCAAGAAGAAGGTCAACTGGACTTTAAGGGTCGAAAAGTTGGTACCGCGTCATAATACGAATTTTAATTCGTTTGTGGTGCGGGTGCCGACTCATAGTTTCGACACATTCTTCAAGGAAGAGTTTTGGCCGCAGGGTGTTGTGTATCGCCGTTTCCGCGGACGTTTGCACAACACAACGCAGTGTAACACAACACCGGTGAAATGTGTTTAGTTATAAGTTTTATAATAATATATATGTTAGTTTGTATTGTAAGGTATATATCTATGGGAATATGTAATCTACTTGTATTTTAAGTACTATGTAAAATATGTAATTCCTGAAATAAATGATTATTATTATATTATTATTAAAAATAAACAAACAAACCTATGTATTATTAAAATCAATCCTGTCCTAAACAAGGTTCTTCAAGAAAGGAGTGATAAGGTTTTTAAAGGGTCGGCAACGCGTGAGTGACACCCCTGGTGTTGCAAACGTCCATAGGCTACGGTAACTGCTTACCATCAGGCGGGCCGTATGCTTGTTTGCAACCTTGGTAGTATAAAAAAAAAGGCCAACCACAACATTACGAGTACACAAAGGGAATCTGCAATCTAAAGGCTAATATAATTTAATTAATAGCAAAATAGGGTGAAAGCTGGTAATTTAAATTGATTATATTTATACTTATGTTCTAATAAAACCTTTTTATTATAAGTTGAAAGGTATATACAATGATGGGGTTCTAATTAGCTCAGCTTTAGCTTACCCAGGTAAAGCTTGTCTGAATCATGTCTAATAAGGCAGGCGTTATACAATGCGGGACATGAAACGCTAATTAGGCGCTGTGGGCCGTACCATGCCATAGTCATTTATTCATAAACAACCACGATAAAAAAATATCCTACTAATATTATAAACGCGAAAGTTTATAAGGATGTTTGTTACTCTTTCACGCAAAAACTACAGATTATAGTCTGGAATAGCACATATCTCAATAACCGACATCGACGCCGGCGGAGCCGCGGGCAACAGCTAGTTTTAAATAAATTACCTTTTTTTTTTCTTTTTTTTCTCTGCAAAAGAATCAATTATTATTTCTATAACATTTATTACTGACTAGCTGTTGCCCGCGGCTCCGCCCGCGTGGATGTTGGTTATCGCTATGCCTATGTGTTATTCCAGACCATAATCTATCTCTGTACCAAATTTCATTTGGATCCGTTCAGTAGTTTTTACGTGAAAGAATAACAAACATCCATCCATACTTACAAATTTTCACGTTTATATTTTTACGTGAAAGAGTAACAAACATCCATCCATCCATACTTACAAACTTTCACGTTTATTTTATTAAGTTGGATTATTGTCGCAGAAGATAGATTTATAAATAGTAAATTTTAATGTACCTATTTTAAAAGATATCAACTTTATAACTTTGCTTTAAAGTTGCCATAAGATAATAGAAAGTGTTATTTAATCTGTAGTACGAACCCTGGTCTTTTTCATTAATTATTTTAAAGTATAACTTCGTCTTCGTCAACCTTTATCCACCCAATGCTGGGTATTAGTTATAAAGTATAACTAAAAAATAAAATTCATAACACATCTCATAAATTCACGACAGTATAAAAAGTTAACCTGTAAACACTGCCGACATTCAAGTCCCACAAGTCACCGACCAAAAACAATTGTTTACGGTCACACCTAATTTATGGTTTCGCTAAACAACAGATCAGCTCGTAGAACCAAAACTTGGTTAGTTAAAGTTCTGATACGCAACACAACTAATAATAATAATGTAATAGTAATATAATAAAATAAAACAATAACAACTACACAACTGTATCAGTTAAAATTTGTTTCCGCTTGTCATACAATATAATATATAGGCATACCTATATACCTAATTCCTTGTCCCGGTCCCGACTTACTGACTGATTCATCAACGCAGAGCGTAAACCGCTAAAATTTCAAGTGAGTACTCGAAATTTTGCATAAACGTTCCATAAATGACGTAAGTCAGCACTTAGAGGGGATTTTTGGAAATTCAATCCATAAACGGAAAAACATAAGTTAATTCTAGGGCGTAGTCTAGTCTATAAATTATAGTTACCTATTTGCATTAATATAGTACTAGTCGATTACGCACTTCAGTCTATTGAATAAATTGGAAGCGCACTACAGCTTACAGTATCGTCAATGCATGCCACTGCATACATTACGCTTGCGAGTTTCTTGAAGATAAAATGATAAGTTCCGAGTTCAGACCTACATACATCTACGTATTATATCTGCTGGTATAGAATACTTTTGGCATTAAGTCCGCCATTATATTTATTAAGCCTTATTAATAAACGTGGAATAGAATAAGTGTAATTTTATTGTATAATCTCTCACTCTGTCATCTGTAATTTGACATTCGTAAGAAAAGGACAAAGTATGGCATAACTAAACACTCCCTACACCACGTTTATTAATAAAGCGGTACGTGTATGCATAGCCTAAATAAATAAATACTTAAACAAAACAAGGGCTGCACTATTAAGGCTTTAAAGAGATTAGATTTTTAATCACGAGTTTGTGTTTTTTAATAATAAAGTTGAGATCTTTTTTTATTTTTATTTATCTTTAAAATAAAAATAAAAAAGGACGTCGTGGTACGGCCCGTAAATAATATGTAAAACGATGATTTCAATCACACGTTTTAAAATAAACATCATCAGAAACACAATCGAAATTAAATGATATTTGAAAACCACTGCTGATTCTCTAAACTATTTTAAAATAAATTTAAAACAGCCTTATTTACACATACTATTATAAATTATAAAACATTACATGTCTGCTTTTAGTCCATCCATGATCATGTTAGGGTTAATATTGCCAATTTTATTTATTAAATTAAATTGGAAAGTTAAGGATTACCTCTAAAAAAATTTATTTGCCGTAGCAATACACTTATGATTGGAGGTAACAACAACAAACAGCAAAACAAAAATGCAGGTCATTTATTCCCACAATTTGTATTTAATTTTTGCAAGTTCACATTGTCATGAGTATGACTCGTGCAAGATCCAATGGATTTCACAATTATTTATTTATTTAATGATTTAAATATAACATTACTTTAAGAGTAACATTATAACAGGTATTGTGTTCTATAAAAATTAAATAACATGACAGTATATGCTGCTTGTTTCTGTTCTAAAACTGTCAAAGGGAATTGACGAAATAAAAACTTATAAATACATACCTGAGCCCCAATCCAAGTTTCTCCTTAAACAGCAGCGGTGTTGTAAATCCATTCTTCTGCAGATATGACACAGTCAAGTCAGATCCATGCATGTCTAATACTGCTCCGGAATGCTCAAATCGTGGGCTCTCCAGCTTGTCAGCGAGGGAGAACCCACGCCCGCCTTCAGCTTCATCGTCACCCAATGCCCACTCATCGGAGTACAGCTTGCGTTGTTTACGTTCACGCTACATAACAAAAGCATAAGATGTTTCATACAAATAAACAATTATTTGATGGCCTACTTTAAATATTAATAATTTAACAGTTGATAAGATAGTGTACCCATAGCTAAATGCTTGTTTTGTATGTCTTAAATTTTAAGTCTGTTTTTATGTGCCTTTAGATGAAAGTTTAGAACCATTATGGGAAATATGTTGCATAATGGTATACAATTGATGTTTAATTTAGAATTCATTTAAAATTAGCAAATTAAAGCAAACACTTCATGATAAGGCCATGTCACTCCTATAGTATTAATTAATAAAACTAAGAAGTATTTGTAGAAGTTTAAAATAAGCAATTGCTAATCTAATCTATAGGTGCCAATTAATAATTGGTATTTTCATAGCATAAAAATAAAATAATAATTACCATTTAGTATTTTGTAAATACTATTAGTATTTGAAAGAAGATTTTTTCCAAATAGAAAAGTTGGAAATGGTGAGCTATAGTGACTTTCACTTTTTAACACCTTTTGTTAGTCAAGTTTTATGTTTTGAGTTACAGTTTATTTTTCGATCAAGCTGGTACTAGAATGCTTCAGATAGTCTGTTTTGCGGAGTCTCGCCACTCGGCTAACTCGGCTTACTAACTAGGTTATTTTTTTTTCTGCCAAGGCCAATGAAATACGAGTAAAAGAATAAGTTGTAACAATAAAACTTTTGATGCGAGTGTTGTTTGCGTTCTCGGCGTAACAAAGAGCGAAGCGGCCGCACGAAAAACGTGTCGTATTTAAATCAATAGGTATGCAAGTGTTTTAGACGATCGGCTCTCGCCCAGCGTGTAATTGTTCGACGGAAGATTAGTCAAGTAATAAAGTAGATTGCGAACGAGCACCGAGCGGACTCGGGCTTGACGTGTGGCCACAGCGCACCGCGCACGCCCCTGGCCGCCTGCTCTCCGCCAGCCCGCGGGAGGGAAACGCCTTCGACACTTGTCCCTACCAGATGCCCACAATGCCTCGTGCGCCGAAGACGTCGCTGACGCGCGCAACTCTTGTCACGTCGTTCGTTATCATCGCCGCTGTATCGCAATGCTGCGATCTTCGGAACTATTATAGATTTTGACACCTTCTCGCATGCGCGAATGCATACGGCCGCCGCGTTTTAAACTCGGCCGCGGCGTGATCACACAAAAAACTAAGTCCGATGACCCTCATTGGCCATCATCACACACAATATCAATATCCATAAAAATATTCATATCACTATCCTGTAACTTTCGTAAATCGATACACGATGCAGCGATGCACCATTTCATGTTTACGTGATCCCAGATAAAGCCACCATGGCGTCACCCGGGACTAAATACGTAAAAATCTAACAATAAACACTTACCAGCTGTCTTGGAACTTGTTTTTTGTTATTCGGCAGTGTTTCCGACATGTTTATGTTAGTCAGAAACACTGCACCACCAAATTTACACTATTTTACGTAAATATTTTACACGGAGCACGAGAAAAAGTAACGCAATCCACCATTTGCAATAGTCGACACTGCTGCCAACTATGCGGCGAGCAATCACTCTGGTAAATTACTGGAGGTTGGTACCACGTGAAATGCCCTATTGGTTTATTTATGAAAGGCAAAGGCGGGACAGTTTGAAACATCGTAAAATCATTACGCAACACGAATAATAAAACGTAATAATTTATAAACGTAACAATATTAAAATTTAATTGTTTTATTCACAAAATCAATATAATTACAACAAATACTATACATATGTACATATTAAAGGTTTATTATGAAACTACGATTGACTCATAAAATGAGTACTTTGTACTGATTCTATACTGCAGTTATTGCAGTTTTCGAAGCATTTACGTCCTAAAAAAGCGTCGTGTAAAACAATAAATAAATCGATAGGGCTCTACAGTTAAAAACTTCTTTTGTTTACATATTTGGAGAACGACAAACATGATTAATGTAAAGAATGCAAAAAAATGCTGTATTTTTTCCTTGGTATTTATTTGGTATATATTTTGAAGTTATAATGTATATAATAAAATATTTATTGAATAAATTTGTAATATTTTCTGCTTTGTGCTAGCAACAATTATTTTACAAATCATCTTACAAAGATTAAACACCATGAGTCACGAAAGTTAGGAGGTATAATTTTATTTTGTGCTTGACTCAACTGGTCAGAGTGCCAATAGATATGCTGTAGTTAAAGTTAAGTCTAAGTTTTTTTTGCAGTTGTATAATTCGGTCGGGATTATTTATTCAACTCTGAAAGATATTTAGGTATCAAGTAAGAGTACTCAGTATACCTTATACCCAGTGTATACTGTTCAAAATTGTTATTGAACCTAAATTCCGTAATTACGGAAGCTATTTTAGACTGGCAAAAGGCATATAAAAACAGGGTTATTTAACATATACATAGATTTTTTTTTAAACTTCTAAAATAGAAATATTGATTTTCACCTTGGAGCATTCCGTAACCAGGCAAAATCACAGCCATCTGAAAATGGCCGAAATTAGGGATTTTTGGTATCGGTGCATTAAATCCTGATGATCCCTTCTTTCTCCTTTAGAAAAGATTTCATTAAATTTAGCAAATGTTTATTCATATGATATCCAAAACTATGTTAAAACATATCCCTTACATTATAACAAAGTTTATACTTTCTCTCAAGATCTAATTTTAAAAATCTTTAAGGGCCGACATTAAGCGTATTCACCCTTCTCATGTACAGGATCAGTCTGTAATTTATTTGACCGTCGCGTCGTCTTCTGTAAACTTGAGAGCGTTTATCGGAAGTCGGGCAGACTGGCTTGTGTGGTGGGGTGCCTCACCTCTCTTTGTAAAATAAGTAGGTTTAGAAATAAAGGTACTCGTAACAATTTCTTCAATCTTACAACTTATTGATTACAAAAAAATCTGATAAGTGGGCATGCATCGTCCGCCCGCTTGTTTGCCACCTAAGTATAGTATAAAAAAAGTACCTATTCTTGTTCAAGTTGCTGTAACGTTGCCTATGTTATGTGGGTACTAAGCTTCGATTAAATATAAATTAATTAGAAAATTCGGGTGCTCCAATTTACTCAACTATTACAATAACAAAATTAAATAAAGGGAAGTAAATGATAAAAAATAATAGTTTAAAAAAACTAAAAACACGCTTTTTATAGAAAACCGAACTAAAAAATAGAAAATAAATTTTATTAAAATTAAAAAATATATATTTTATTTTAAAAAAAGCACCATGCACCTCACGCATGGTGTCAATAGTTATAAATAATTTATTGACAGCTATGAGTAGAGTGATTATCATTTTGATAATATCTTAAACAACATCCCACGCTTTTTTTAAAATAAAATACCTATATATTTTTAAATTCTTAATTTAATCTTAATTTAAAATTTATTTTCTATTTTTTAGTTCTATTTTCTGTAAAAAAACGTGTTTTTTTAGTTTTTTTAAACTATTATTTATTTTTTACTTTTCAGTAATATTATTTATAATTATATCAAATTAGTGTATTGTCATCGGTCCTCGATAAATCTACAAAGTTTGAACGAAATCTGGCCGTTTAGTGTGGGTCAAAATCGCGCCCAAAGAAGTCAGTAACAAACATACAAACATACAGGTGAAGCTAATAAAAAGCGTGTAAAAAGAAAACAAAGTGCTAAGTCAGTAGGAAACGCTACAGAATACGAAGGCAATTAATTTATTATGGAGAAATAACTATTTTAGGTAGGTATATGTATTCATCTCAGCCATAAGACGTCCACTGCTGGACATAGGCATCCCCCAAGGTTTTCCACATCGTTCGGTCCTGAGCTGACCTTGTCCATCGGCTGCCCGCGACCTTTGCCAGGTCGTCGGTCCACCTTGTAACTTACTACAAAATTATGTAATAAAAATGAACAAGGGAGCAGCCCCGGATCTTCAATTTCATTTTTGCGGGGCAAAAACTGAAAATTACCAAACACCCCCTCCCCCCTTAGCTCTGCGCGCCACAAAATATTATTATAATATGTCGTTGCTCCGCGCATATTATTGTTTTGAGCATAAACAAGTTTTAAGAGCCCACAAGTGTCTATTAATTTAAGTACTGTCAGCTGTCATTTAAAATGTCAAAATTAAGTGTCACTACTGTCTGTTTTGTTTAGAGCGCCGTCGCCGCATCGCATCGCGTGTCCGTCGCCGCGTCGCCGTCGTGTCGTGGGTCTGATTTTGATAGGGTTGGCCATGGCTATGTATTTTTTCCGGCTTTCTAGGATCCTGTCGAGCTAAATATTGTCATGTCCGGCTCTACCTTTATTAGTACATAATTTGTCACGCAACTATTAGCGGTATGTTAGTTAAGAATCCAATAAGAAAAAAATGGCCATTTGTAAACTAAGTACGAACCAGCGGCAAACCGGTTAGTCTGCCTAAATATCCGGCAAGATACCGCGCCATGTCCTGCTATTCTATTGTTGGACCTGGTAAACGTATCTTTTTATATGATTGTCCTTGTATAGGCCAAGGTTAGAGCCCTTGAAATAAAATTGGGGAATAAAATCACGCAGACGAAGTCGCGGGTTAGCAGCTAATTTAAAATAAGGATGCTGTATGGTTACAACTACCTGTACCTTTTTCCTTCTAGTTAACTTTGGAACTAAAACAAAATATGTATTTTTTTTAAATAAAATAAATAATCTTGGGAGTTCCATAAATTATTGTTTTACTTGACTGTTTTGGAAGCGTAGTAATAAGGGTATAGGTACATGTATGTATCTACTTTCTCGAGTCCCTCGTTCGTTCGATCTTCGGATCGGTAAAGTGGTACCTACTTAAGTATTGGTAAAGTCAGCGCAGCGTCACCTTGGAGTACCGAATTGCGTTTGATATATGGAAATGAGCTCTAATATATTGCTATAATAGCGCTTATATATTGACTTTAAAATCTACTTGCAACCGTAAATAGCCAGCACCTCTTCCCTTCTGAGGTTTGTTAAAAATACTACCTATGAGTATATAATATATAAAGTTTTGTCCCGTGTGGGAATCGAACCCACGACCGTGGGTTAGCAGTCCGGGTCACTGACCACTAGACCAACAGGCTTATCTATCTTAGGCTCTACCCCTGCGAATTCCCCTTCAATCAGCGAATCTGGCACTAGGCAAATTATAACTGAATTGATCGACCTGCATAATTTATGTGTCACGGTGCGCGGTGTGACCTATATGAATAAGTGATTTCGATATTTATAGTTGACACGTTTCGCCTATAAAGTAGGTAAGTATATGTCCCACTGCTGGGCACGGGTCTCTTCTCAATCGAGAGGAAAAGAGGGGTTTTTTTTTAAAGACAACTCCCGCAGTAGAGAACAAGTTCTGTGTCGCGGGGGACTTTACAAACATACAATTAACGGACACAAATTACACCTAGACTCAGAACAATTCTTTGTGGGTCACACAAAGTTTTGTCCTGTGTGGGAATCGAACCCACAACCTCGTGCACAGCAGGCGCATACTGCAGCCACTGGATCACCGAGGCAGGTTTAGACCTTAATCGACACAAATAAATTCAATATTGATATTATAAAAGCTGACCGTAGCCTGCGTTTTTCTTTCTTTCTTTACACTTTTACACACGTCGGCCTAATGCAGGTTGTTGGATCAGACACACTTTTAGGTTTTTTTTTTTGTTTTTTACCGTTAGCAGATGGTACGTAAATAATTTGATTAGTATCGGTGGTTTAGTGGCCGCAATATGCGCCTGCTGTGCACGTGGTTGTGGGTTCGATTAAAAAAACACAAATGTGAAATTTACATTGGTAGGTACCGGATAGGTCTTAAACATTTGACAATAATAAGGCAGCCTTAACCGCTTTTATGCAAAATTGGATATACCTACTCGTATCAGAACCTTCTCTTTTTTAACCGACTTCAAAAAAGAAGGAGGTTATATTTTAGTCTGTATGTATTTTTTTATGTGTATGTTTACCGATATCTCCTCCATTTGTGGACCGACGACTTCAAAAAGCAAAAAATAACAGAATACATATTGAAGTCGGTGCCTAGCTGAATATTAGGTGACAAGATGAACCTAGCACCGACTTCAATCTGTATTCGATTATTTTAATTAACTTTTTGAAGTACGTTTAATTTTTTTTTCTAAAAATTTTTTGTCTGTGAAAATTATTTCAATTGTATTTTTTTCTACTGTCGAGAACAGCCACCAGTTTCTTGTCTTCGGTAGCGTTGATTTGATCACGGAGTACACATTGTACTCCGTGGATTTGATTGACTTTAAAATACACAAATATTCAAGTTTTTTTTTAGAATCATAATCAACTATGAATGCAATGGGCTAATAATAATTTAAACAAAAAAATACGACTTCCCAATAAAATCCCAAGTCTGAAGTATCTAAACAGGATGAACTTTTATACAAACTCTAATCACACTTTTTTCAGATATGTATTTTTCTTTTTAAATCTGATCATTTAAAGCTAAAGTGCATTTCATGACTATTCAAATAAGCCCAAACACGTCGGTTAGATTACATTGTTTAATTATGGAGTTCCGGTGCCTCCCTTCCGGCTTCAACATCAGTTCAGTTCATTTGTACCATTTTCATTTACTATATTACATTTGCTAAGTTATAGTTGCTTTCGAGACCTATCTAATCACAATCCGTGAAATACTTATCATTGAAAATTTTAGGTGGCCAGCTGTGGTCTTCTTCATCAGTTTCACTTCACCAAATTACACTTTCTGAATGCAAATGTTTGATTTGTTATAAAATTATTGAAATTGCGATGCCTATGCCTATAATTTTTGAGGAGTTTCTTCAATTCCTCATTAATCCCATCATCAAAACTTTCTTTTGATAAAAACGGTATCAAAAAAATCTTTTTCTGTCTGAGAGGACATACCTCCAGGTATGTCCTCTCAGACAGAAAAATATTTTTTCAATTCGGTTCATAAATGACTGAGTTCTGCGGTAACAAACAAAAAAACAACACACGAACTGATAACCTCCTCGTTTTTTAAGTTGGTTAAAAAAATAACTACCTAGTTAATTTAACTAATATACATTGTATTATGTAATAGGAACGCCAATTATTTAAATATGAAAGTACAATAAACTTTACAACACATTCTTTTATCAGAAGAAATATTTTTGATAGTTTTCTCTTGTTTGCATTTTTTTTCGGATTGCATTAAAATTCTATGGAATGAGGCGAGCCTTATGCCATCTACCGGTGATTTCCACAATTATTTCTGTAAGCAAAGTACATAATATATATATACATAGGTAGACTACTTGGAGCGTGCCGGCCGCTGTTAGTCTGTAGCTACTAGTATGGTAATATTGTATGGTATTGAGTACGCTTGTTATAATAGAACGATATTAAGCAGACCCGTGTTTAATACTTACCTACGATCCCGACAACCTTCTTGGAAACGGTCCGAATTATATAGAGGTTACAATGCACGAAGAAGTTTCCAATAATACCAGGTACGGGCGACTTGTATTTTTATTGAAGATACTCATATGCGTCCATGCTACGGTAACTGCTTACCACTAATAAATACTACTAAGTAATATAAAGTAAGGTTAGAATATTATTAATATTTTTTTTTGCTACGCCTAAAAATAATTGAAGATTCGGGGCTGAAGTTTAGGTAAATAATGGAATATTATATAATAGGTACTATTGTAATAGGATAAATAAATTAAAAAAACAGAAGTTATAAAATTTTTGATTTTATTTATAATTTTATATACACTTAATTAAAACTATGGCAACACTAGTTTAAAATATGAAAAGAATGTCAATAAGTAGCATGATTATTGCTTGCTCTAATAAATTTAACAGGCACTTTCGATACCAAATAAATTATTTTTTGTAAAACAACTCCCCCACTAGGGATTATTAGGGAACAAGATGAGGGACTTTACAAACGTACAATTAACGGACACAAAGTTTATTATCGGGCACTGTTATAAAGCGACTGAAATTCAGCAGTCCTTCGAAATTTAAAAATAATAATAAATACATTCACATTATACAGCGTAAAATTGACTTTTTATATGACTAAGGTGACAAACAAGCATAATATGCCTCTGGCTTACATTTGTTTTATTATAGTATACTTTTGGTTTACAGCAATTGTTGGTAAATAGGGGTTTTAGCCATGCTTGCACTAAGATTATGTAATGCCATCGATTATAGAGTTATTGGACGCTATAAATATTAATGTAGCCACGATTTTACGTGTTATTTTTGAAGCACGTTAAATCGTTTTAATGATGTAATAATATAATAAAACAAAGGGGAAAAATCGATAAACGCGATAAATAATGTCATGAATCGTTAGCCCGAGCATAAAACATCTTATCAGAAAGTATCAACTTTAGTATTTTAATTTTAAATAATACGCAGCTCTATTATTTAAATAATACGCAGATTATATAATGATTACTACTAATTTAAATTAATCTTAAAGCTTCTTTAAACTTTATAAAATATTATAACCTAGATTAAGTTATCAGTGTGTTAGTAGGTAATTGTATGTAGGTAGTCCTACTAATAATTTTTAGTATTATAAATGTGAACGTTTGTGAGTATAGATGTATGGATGTTTGCTACTCTTTTACGTAAAAACTACTGATGAAATTTAGCACAACGATAGATTATTTTATATTATTATAGTCTGGAATAGCACAAAGGCTTTTAGACTTTTTATTGCGATAATCGAGATCTACGCGGACCGAGCCGGGGGCAACAGCTACTATACAAATAAACATTAAAAAATATATTTATATTTTTTAATGTTTGTTTGCACCAAGTGATTATATTTTTTTATATCCACTCATGCTCCAACGAATAAGCCCTGTGTCACAGGGGACTTTACAAACATAATATTATAATTGGCGGGCACTAAGTACCTATACCTAGACTCAGCACAAACATTTGTAGATCACAATTTTTTTGTCCCGTGTATCGAACATCGAACCTACAACACGCCGCACTCTGTTAAATGGCAAGGTAACCACATAACCCACTGAACAAACCATGCAGTAATATCACTGCTACTCATTATATTATATTACACCTTCCTATCTAGTTCCCATCTTTCAATGTAATTCTATAGTACTTCATAATTGGATCCTCAATAACACATTCGCTGTCCATCGCTCCATTTTCTTCTAAAAACTCCGTATGACCCCTAAGCCAATCTAAATACAGCTTTAAATATCTATCATTAGGGTCTATATCTGTGTGACCCAAACAGAATATACGATATGCGTCTTCACCATACTTGCCGATGCCGCATAAGTCGCTGGCCCGCCGCCATTTTGAAGAAACAAACTGATAGCTGAGCTTCCATATCATATGTCCCCTTTTCTTTAAGCCTAACTTATCGAAAAATCTTTCTAAAGAGACTGGAGCATCGTTTAAAACGTGATAAGGGGTCGGGTACTCTTCAAAAAATGTTTTCATGTAGCGCCTGGCGGTTTTCCCTGAAGTTTTTGTTAAGAAAATTGTTGCTATTAACATTGCCCAGGGGTTTGCAGCGAATTCTTCTTCGAAGACATAGTGTGGTGATACAGGCATTGCTCTCGGCGTGATATTAAAGAATGGTTGGATATCTATAGGCTCTTGTTCTTCTATAGTGAGTTGTGATAGACTAAGTTCCGATTCCGTGGAGATTTGGCTAAGGTTTTGTGATGAATCCAACGAAATGTTCGGTGATGATAATTGAATTTGATTCGGGCTTGTCGGTGTGACATTTTTATCATAGCGATCGTTGAAAAATCTGCTGACGCAGTCGTTTTCCATTACTTATCTGAAAAGAAAATAAGAAATCTTTATAAAAAGCTAATTTTTAAGCAGTACGGACCAAAAATTCCGTTTTTAAAGGACAGTTCTTGTTTTTCGGATCTTTTGTAAAATAATAAAGTACTTATGTAAGTACATTTAAGCTGTTTCAACTTTCAATATTGTTTTCTATAAATAATTGTTTGTCAACAGTATAGCGTTGCTTTGAGGAAGTTGAAACTTTGTTATTTCGATAGAAAACTTGTAAATAAAAATATGTGGGGAGATATGTACCTATTCTTAGAAGTATCTACCTACATTTATATGTAGCGATTGAGAGGAACTGGCTGGTTATAATTTTTAAGTTACAAAGACGATCTGTTTTACGGCCGTGGGATCTTAATTTGAAATTCTTAAGACTTAGCTTTAATTGTTATTGATCAAAATTGAAATTATGATCAGAAATAAATCTATAAGGATATGTACATCCCCGAATTGGCCACTAACCACTTGTAAAAATAAAAGAAAATATGGCAAATAAATAAATAACATCGTAGTTTGTAAGTAATATTTTATTATTTGCACATTTATTCAGAAACTACATTTATTCTACAGACGTTTCATACAAAGACAATGTGTACAAACATTGCAGTTATTAGATACCATTATACCATTTGATGAGTCACATGCACACATTATAGTTTAGTAATTACACTACAACTCAGCAGTCAGACTTATTTTAAAAATAGAGAAGAGAAATAGGGCACCATACTCAGAGAGGTAGGGCACTATACTCGTACCTACTAGCGAGCAAGCCCGGTTGGGAAAGGAGCTCCACTTTACAGAAGACCACAGCCAAATAAATACATACAGCGGTGTAGTTGTGTTGTGTGTAAGTATGGGTCTCCAGCGCTCATTTAGGGATGCGTTTTGAAAGAAACGTATTCCTATCCCAGGGATACTTCATCCTAAAGCCGCTGGTGTAAAATAAAATGGGTCAGCAACACGCAAGTATTGCAAGCGTCCATAGGCTACGGTAACTGCTTAACATCAGGCGGGCCGTATGCTTGCTTGCAACCCAAACAGTATAAAAAATAGGCAGGGTTCATAAGGAAATATTCTTAGTGTGGTTTTCTGTAAGGTCCTTCCTTAATCGGGCTTGCTCGCTTGTGTAGGTACCCTGGCTCTACTTCTCTCGATACTGGAATGGTCGCCGCAGTTTAACCCGCGTTAAATTTAGATATCGTAATACGTGTATTGTTACTGTTAAGCTCCCCTTGGATCATAGTCGTGATGTTGGAATACCTCGCTAGTATGGTCCGTGTGGTGACTGATTAAGAATACAAATGTCACCACCCCGTTCAATCCGAGGGTGTCGTAAGAGTCGACTAAGGAACTAAGTCAGGCAGACAATATCCACTGCAAGAGAGGGAAAACTCGAAACAAAACCCTATGTCAACCCGTCTGGCCAGCGTGGTATAGTAGGCTAATATCCCTCCAAATGTATGGAGGAGACCCGTGCCCAGCAGTGGGACGATTATGGTTTGACACAACGATGGTGCCTAACCGATCTTGGTTTTATAAAATTAAGTGACTACATTTACAAGGTAAGGAAACATTTACAAGGTAAGGAATACAGTCTAATGAACTCTAGTGCAAGTTGCTAAGAATGCAGTGCAATAGACACATCTAGGTCTAATAATAAAACTTGTTTAACTGCCTATAAACACTGGCATATTTGTTATTATAGTCATTGCAATACAATGTGTTTGAGTAGGTATCTAGAAGTATGTAATAAGTAATCATAGACATATATGTGTTATCTATACCATAATTATACATTGTATAATACTTGAAGTAGAAGGGTAACTATAAGAATAGTAGTCTTCTAGACTGACTTGACGAACTCATAGCGAGTCATTTAGGATCTAAATTGACTTGGATCAGTAAGGTAAGAGGAAAATCCTCTGAAACCGTACAGTACGGGACATTTTTTTTTTCTTTTTTAAAAAAGACAACACCCGCACTAGAGAAAAAGCTCTGTGTCGCGGGGGACTTGTGTATAGACGGTAGAGGTTTGTGTCCAATAAAGTTTTATCACAGAAATACATCAATCTTATTGAAAAAAAAACACACACACATACATAAGGAGGCGAAGCCTTTACATAACGACTGTGAGCTCAGTAAACTGGCAACCGGTACTATATCAATTTTGACAACTTTACAGGACAAAGAAAAAAATTCTTTGCGCCAAGATATTAGCATCAGGTATTTGAAATAAAAACTACATGTTGTAAGAAAATATTTCGGTCGGGTGTCGCAAAGGAGTGCATTAAACACTTTTTTTCTTAAATTAACGAAAAACATAAGGTTTAAAATAAATAGAATGTTTTATAAAAAAAAGGATTATGTATGTTTGTATCGATCGATTTTGAATATAATAATTTTAAGTGCATTTTAGTAGTGAATTGACACTTGTACCTATTTTTTTTTAACTTTTTACTCTTACCTTGTGTAACGCAAAACGATGAAGTGACCAAAAATCACCAAAAATCTTTGATAGGACTTGTCAGTTCACAATCGATAAGTACATACCTATTACATAACTTCGTAGTAGCAGGATAGTAGTACTAGAAGCAAGTAAGTTACTGTTATGTAATCTATGGCAGTAGTAGTTAAATGTACATATAAATGCTCTAAACACCTGGTTGATACGATAGTCATAAATTGTATAAACCATAGTTATAAGTGTTAACAAGAAATGTACAAGAGTCTTTATGACGCTAATACAAATAGAGACAGTATTCTGAGAATTCTATTTTTAACTTCTATTAAAATACTATGAAATTTCTAGAGGGAGATTTTATAATGAAAATTTTATCTATTTTTAAACGCAACGTAGGAGGCGCCACCTCCCACTCTCATCCTTTGTTCTTTGTTACTCAATAAAATAGACAAAACAAAAGAATTGACATCATTGTCTACTTGTCGTTGGCAGAACCATCGGTACAAGTAAAAGTATGGAGCCATAACCCAAAAAATAAATTTAGCCGGGTGACGTCCACACTCCCCCTATATAAGTTTGCACAATGGCCGATCTTGAGCTGTTTACTTCCCTCTGTACGGGTCATCTGCGCGCCTTTGGTAGCTTAACCCGCTGTTCGGTAAACGATCAGCGGGTCAAGCTACCAAAGGCGCGGTAACCCTATAGATGGGTGACCGCATAGTGGTATTTCATCTGAACGTCTCCGTGCTTCGGAGGGAACGTTAAAAGTCGGTCCCGATTGTTAACAGTCGTTAGATCACGACAGAGGCCTAAATATGGGCGATCTAAATAACTCTGTCACCAGGTTGGCCACTGACCAAACGATAATAATAATAATCTGTGCACCTAAAAGATGTCCTGTCAAGAGGGGAGCAAGCAGCCCAACATCGGCCATTGTCAACAAAAGCCAAGTACCTAGCTTCATTTCATTGATTACTATCTCTCTCTTTCTGTATCATACGTTCCGTATTATCTATCGCATTCATACATGAAATCTAAGCATGCACCTACGCATAAAAATGGGAACAATAAAGAACGCAGCTAAAATATTATTGGTTTTATACAACCGCAAATAGGTTTAACACTAAAGTTATCATTTCTGTATATAGGTATAACAACAAACATTAAAAACACCCGTTTCTGTATCAACAAAACTGTTTATTTCCAATACAATCAAATCAAATAAATCTATAAATCTGTCAAAGTTTGCCCTGTTTGATATATCAAATTCTCAAACCACAACCTTAACTGCTGGTCCTAAAGACATGATATCATGCTCTTTACTCTTCTTCTTTCCAAAATTTCACCCCCAAGAGGGTGCAATGGGGGTTGCATTTTCCAAGTACTTTTTATTCTCTGGATCGATTGACTCAATAATGGGTACCTACACTTACTCTTCAAGTAAAATTATGAGATACGTGTATCACAATGTTTCCAAGATCATCCCCAAATAAAATCAAATAGGACTTCGAAAATCGCATGGCGCAGATAGTACGGGGGAGCGCGGGGAGTGCGAGTATTTACCTATTAAAAACAAAATAAATAATAAATATCAACGTTAATATAAATTATTTGGATAGATGTTTGTTACTCAATCACGCTAGAACGGCTGAGCGAATCTGGATGAAATTTTGGCACAGTCTGGAATAGCACATAGGATTTTTATCCGGTAAAAATATACGGTTAAAATCACTGTTCCTAAGGGATTGCCCACGAGGGCGAAGCTGCGGGCGGAAGCTACTAAATAAATAAAGCAGCAATAATTTATCCATCACAAAAGTCTAACCTTACGCTCGATAGATGGCGTTAGGATCGAGTTAGATCGCGATATGGTTTCGTTACCAGCGTAGGTATATATACCCCGGTTTACGACTGACTCGGTGCCATCAGGAGGGTCTTAACTGACTCGACTGAACAGCGGGTGATGATTTGGGAAATGATCTTTAATGATTACACCCCGCTCGCTCGTGTCTCAACTATCGCAGAGACACGTGTCGAATGACTGACGCTGTTTTGGCCAATTTTAAAACGATTTTAATAAAATAAAACTCTCCAATCGAAACACTAGATAGATAGGTGTCTGTCTGTCTATAAAATAAGCAAAAAGCAGTCTTATGGACTGTAACGGCGACGCGCGAGCGACGTAGCGATTTAGCTAGTTAAGAAGTGCCTTTTTGGTCAACTTTTTTCAGAAGTCTCCGAAAATTATGATTAAGGTGTCATTCGATTCGGAATGGCACCTAGATGATTTTAAAAAAAAGTTATTAGTTAGTATTATGCAAAGTATTAACAAATAAAAATTATATTTTATAACAAAAGTGGTTTAGTTTTTTGCAAATATTTGAAAAAAAATTTAAAGATTTTTCAAATTTAAAAAAGTTTCAAAAAGAGGAGGAAATTTCCTAAAAAAAAAGACCCGATTCCCGGAACTGTGGAATCAATATTAATAATTTTCCCAGACGGATGAAAATGCGGCCGAAAATGGGTGCTCAAGCTTAACCCTAAGTTGTAAGCCACTCCTACTTTGGACATTTCTTTAATAAAAAAATATTTTAACATATTAAATATAAAAATAAAGAAATGACAAAATTCAGGCGCTTACTGGATAGATAAATGAACAATAAGTCTCCTGATTTTTTTTTATCACATTTTTTTCTGCTTGAACATGAACATTGCAAGCGTGATATGCAATATTTCTTTTTCGGCTTGAATATGAACATTGCAAGCGTGACAATTGTTAAACTATAAATTTGAGTTTTTTTTTCCTGTCTTAGAGCAATATTTGAAAGGCTTCAGAATAGATCCCCGTTATAAAAATTAAAAAAATATATTTTTAATTTTTTTTTATTAATCATTTTAGTTGTTGCAAAATTAAAAACTTTAATTAATCATCGTTTTTTAAATATTATTAATGATCCGTTTTTATGTTATCAGAAGCTGCATAGAGATATTTTTCATTTTTTTACCTCTTATTGTTTAAAAAAATTTAAACTAATGCGTTGTTTATAAAATAATTGTTTTTTATGGAATTTCAATATTTATTACTTGACAAATAATATTTATTAAAAGAAAAATTGTTCCTTAAAAATATATACCTATATTGCTTAAGGCTTGTGATATAGCCAATGACCTTGAGCATTTGTGCGAAGCAAACACGACCTAGGCGAGGGCGGGGATACAAGCAGATGTACTCTTTGAATGGACGTATTTTTAATTTTTAATAAATTAAAATTTAAACTTATTTTGAATATAACATTACCAAATTATAGGTGTATGTTTACGTCAAATAGTGTTTTTTTTTTGTATTATTTAATAAAAATTTAAGTCATGAAGTGGTTACATCTCAATAATTTGGTGCTGATTCGATGTTTTTTTACAAACTATTTAGAATTATACAGAAATTCTTAATTTATGACAAAACCATATTATGAAACACATCTTGTAGATTAATAGGTACTGTATTTTTTGGCAGTCATTTGTCTATAAATGCCTACAAAAATGGTTTTATTTACACCTCTTTTTCATCATTTTTTGAGAGAGAGCCTTTATAAACGCATAATTTTCTCCCACTTCTAAAAAATATAATGGAACCTTTTTTTTCACAAATCATTAAGTATTTGTTTTTCTTTTTGATAAAAAAGTCATTTTATTTCATTTTTCAATGTTTATGCAATAGACAATGTGTTATTAAAAAAATACCTTATATTTTATTTCTATTTTTTATTAGATTTTTACATAAACAGTGAAAAATTAAATAAATCAAAATATTTTTTTTAAATCGAAAAGAAAACTTAATAGTGATTTTTGTACATGATATATATCCGAAGTTATATTACGAAACAGGTAGCAATAAACACGGTCATAAACCTATTATATAAGGGCAAAAACTGGTTGAAAACTTGAAAGCGGTTTAAAGGTAAATATTTTAACAACGCGTTTAACTTTTGCCCGCGTGTTATGTCGATAAAATTAGCCTACAATACGTAGATAATATACAAACTAGATACGCAGTCCGGCATCAAAAATTGGCACACCGTTTTAAAGTGGTGAGAATTGACCAGACAGCGAGTGACTGCACGCGTACTACAGCAGTACAGCAAACAGTATTACGCACACATCCTACTAATATTATAAACGCGAAAGTTTGCAAGTATGGATGGATGGATGCATGGAAGTTTGTTACTTTTTCACGTATAAACTACTGAACGGATCTGGATGAAAAAAATATGGTCTGAAATAACACACATATAGGCTACTTTTTACATCGATAACCGACATCCAAGCGGGCGGAGCCGCGGGCAACAACTAGTAATTTATAAAACCAGAGCTTCACTCACACAATGATATCGCTGCGGAAGTACGGAGGAGCCGCGTATTCGATGCTTGTATATACGGGACACTGAAACTATAGTAGGTATATTTCACATAGCATGGGTACTGTGACGTTTGACATTTGAAGATAAATTGCAATGAAAATTATAGATGATTAAATTAAAACCTATCGATTGAATACTCTAGGCTCTTGCTGATTCAATTAGATAATTGGTTAGAGAACGATTTAATCGTTTTCTTTCATCTTCATCGTAAAATGTTAAACGTCAAAGTACCGATACTATGTGAAATACACTATAGTACTTATATGAATATAATCTAAGCTATAATAGTTGTAATTATTACCATCATTTTCATACGATTAAGTTGTGGAATGAGCTTCCTGCCGAGGTTTTCCCGAGAGACTATAGCATGGGGTTCTTCAAGAAAGGAGTTATAAGGTTTCTAAAGGGTCGGCAACGCGCGAGTGATACCCCTAGTGTTGCAAGCGTCCATAGGCTATGGTAACTGCTTACCATCAGGCGGGCCGTATGCTTGTTTGCCTACTTGGAAGAATAAAAAAAAAAAACAAGGGCGCAGTTATAGAAGCTCGCACAGGGCGCAAAAAGGGCTATTTACGGCACTGACTATAGTACCTATATGAATTAATCTAAGCTATAATAGTTGTAATTATTACCATCATTTTAGCTAAAAGACGTTTACTGCTGAAAATTGGCCTATCGAAGCGGAAGATTTTTTTGAAATAGGTGCAGTAGTAACGGGGATTTCAGTTTAGCAATCGGCGTAACTATTATACTCGTTCATACTCATTTCGATCACGGCGGACAATTCAACGGAGATCAGCCAATTGCAGGACATATTGTACCTAGTGCACAAGTGTGAGTGCAAACACAGGTGCACGCGCCGTTTCTTCACTCTGCCGTCCCATTGGACTATGGTCCAATGGGACGGCAATCCGACTCGACCGGAGAGAAATCAGGCCAACTGCTTTACGTGCTTTCCGAGGCACGGAGGAGGCTTACTTTAATTCTTTAATTTACACAAGACAAATACAGATAGTGTTACATAGGTACTAATAAAATTGCTGTGTTCTTAAAAAATGTTCACCCATCTACGGACCGACCGCAGCTAGCTTGCTTAACCTTGCGGTTCTATCGATACGCGACGCTTACACTTAGCTACGAGCCCCTCAGCTCAACTAACCACTAGACTAAACACATAAGCAAGTCATAAATACATATACGAGTAGGTACCTTATTTAATATTTATTATAGATCTATATAATACTTTTTAACAGATAACTACAACATTATTAGTACAATTATATAGGTACTAGGCACATAATTATTTTGAAATAATGAGTAAATAAAGATGGACAAGGCTTTTATGTTATATTGAGGACGACAATAAGGATATCGTTATTACAGGTCGCTAAACAACAGGAAATAGGCAAACAAAACGTGACTTCTACCTTCTACCATTATTAAGTAAAATATATCATAATATATGTAATATATAAAATATTATTATCATAACATAGATAATACAAAAAGACTTCGGAGAAAACTTACGACAACATTTGCCTTCTAGAAAATTACACAAAAATATTCATTTCCATTCATAAAATTCGGCGAACACTTTACATTAGCGCACCTTCGACATGCCTTACTAACAAATGTACGATACGGCTAATAAAACATGAAATTATTGTTCTATTGTTACCAATACTCGATAGTTTTCCGAGTGGATAAACGCCTTTATAACCTGATACCAAACACGTGAGAGTTCTACTAACATTCCCCTGCTTTTTCTTCGCTTAGCCGCAGAGAACATCCACTTGGTTAAACTTAGTTTATTACGAGCGGCTGCATCGAGTGGCACGCACGTCGACGCTTCGCGCTTTATAAAACAATCATTTATTTGAAAAAATAAAATAAAAACAAAAAAAACAATCGATACCATCGATAATGAATTCGATTCGCTCCGAACGAACAACGGATAAGTTTTGAAAAAGGAACACTATTTACAAAACGCTTTCCTCGACCTGTGTTCGGTGCGACACGCGAGTGAATTGTATATCGAGTTTTGTTACTATATCGAGTGTAGTTGTGTTCGGTATCGATGTTTCACGGAAGCGTCGAGCGGTAGTGGATGAACTTGTGCGGTTCTGGAAGGTCAAGGAATACAGGTGGCGGTGGCGTACTCATAGATGATATAATCGATAATGATCGCATGCAGTTACCTGCCTAATACGATAAATGGTAAGCAATATATTAATTGACTTATAAACTGTTATTTATTTACTGAATGTCGTTGTACAACATTGTTAAATAAAACAATCAACATGTGTTTATGATTGAAAATTATACAAAGACAGTAAAAGTAGGTTTTGTTTGACGTGAACTGTAAAATTGTCTGTGGCCGTTCAATGCCACAGACGTGTGTAATTTATTACAAATTATAACCGCATCATTATATTCTTTTCTGTCAAAAAAATATTATTTACATGAAATAACTTAGTTAATATTCATAGCATTGTTAACGTCTCTTAAAATATTTTGTCATTAAATTATTTGATAACTAGCTAATGCCTGCGGCTTCGTCCACATAAATATCGCTTTTTAAAATAAAATATAGGCTATTACTATTGTGATAAGACTGTAAAGTTTCATCAACATCTGTCCAGTAGATTTTGTGTGAAGGAGTAACAAACACACTTAGGTACTTTCGTGTTTATAATATTAGTGCGATTGTTTATCGTTTATTTAAAGAGAAGCTATTTATTCAATGACACACAAGATTGGAAGTCAAAAACCTCATCGTTCCTCAGAATGAGCCTTGGTTCATTAACTCGAAACAAGTTTTGCAGTTCTTTTTATACTAAGGTGGCAAATAAGCATAGGATTCGCCGTAACCTATCGACGTTTGTAACCGAGGCTTCCTTCACGGCGTTGATGACCTTATAAATCGCTGAATAATCGAATAAAAACCTTTTTACGATAACCCTAACAGGATTGCAAAACACCGAATAATAGGAAACTATTTTACGTAGCATGAGTACCTTCTGTGACGTTTAACATTTTACGATGAAGATGAAAGAAATTATTGAATCAATGTCTAACCAATGGGCTTATTGAAGGATCAAGAACCTAGAGTATTCAATCAATAGGTTTTAATTTAATCGTCTTTCAGTTTCATTGATATTTATCTTCAAATGTCAAACGTCACAGTACCCATGCTATGTGAAATAGACTATAGCAAAGAATGTCGTTATTATTTGAGGTATTTCCAGTATAATTGAGAAACTCATTTCACGACAGGGAAAGTTTTAGAAGTTCTGCAGGTCTTTAGCGCTCATTTAGGGATGCGTTTCTAATCATTATCCTATTTCAGGGTTACCCCATCACTTAACCCTAGTATTATTTTTTTTAGGTTGGCAACACACGGGTAATGCCCCACATATAACATGCGTACATAGGCTACGGTAACTGCTTACCATCAGACGAGCCGTATGCTTGTTGGCCAGTATGTAGGAAGTATAAAATGTTACGCATTTTATACGTTACTTACCGTCAAAACAAAGATGGTATGTGCATTGCGTAACTTATGTTTTGTAAATAATGCTTCGGTAACCATTTTAATGGTACACAATGGCGTTTGAGAACGACAATGGAATAATACCTACTATGTAACGTAAGAAGTATACCATAGTCTCTGCCTACCCCTACCCCAATGCGAGACCGACGCGATGGTATGTATGCAGCGGAATTAAGGGCGCGGTTACCCTTTTTTGTTTTTAATACTACTAAGGAGGCAAATAAGCATACAGCCAGCCTCATGGTAAGCAGTTACCGACGCTACCGTAGGTAGCTTATATATGCTTACAGTACCAGGAGCCAATCCTATAAAAAACTTTTTGACTCCTTTCTAGAAGAACCCGTCCTATAGTCTCTCGGGCGAAACCTCGGCAGGGTGCTCATTCCACACCCTAGTCGTACATGGAAAGTTGAAAGTTTTTTTTCATTTGAGCGTCTCCGTGCTTCAGATGGCACGTTAGAAGTCGGTCTCGTCTGTGAACAATCGTTTAATCACGGTAGAGAGAGACCTATACGAGCGATCTGTACAATCAGGTTGACCACTAACCACTTGATTAAATTAATTAACGGATCAAAGTCAATGTCATTTTTAAAATCAGTTCCATTTATAAACATTCAAAGCCAATGTCAAGTAAATTTCAGCCACGAGGTCATCCTGATAGTAATCGGTCCGGTTACTTCACAGGTAACTTGGTATACGACCTAGGCTTTTTGAGATATCAATGCCAAACACCCTACTACATCCGCGGTACTGGTGACAGGTGTCCCTGTTCTCTCCCTGTCCCGACTTTACAAAGAAAGAGAGACAATATCATTTATTCCAGACTGAGGCAGACTTAATGTACATAACTAAGAACTTCTCCAAAAGAAAAAATAGGAAAATGAAACTAACAAGACAAACAATAATAATATCAGGCACAGATTAAAAAATAAAATAATTATAGCTACTAGCCTAGTACTAGGCTTCGCACGGGCCGTATTTCCCGGTTTCCTACGGGGGTAATTAACTATTAACCTTTTACTCGTGACTTTGCTGACGTAATACATTATTGAGCATTATTAAAAGCCTTCAACCCTTTAAATAGATAGAATATTCTTTATTGCAAACCAATTAAATTATTCACAATGTTTCAAAAATTTCAAATAGATACATAATATTTTTGTTGACTGTACCTCTTGTAATTCGGGACGAAGCAACTTCAATAGTGATACGGGACCAACAAAGTTTTTTTTGTCATGTGGGACGGAACAAAATTCAGAAGTTAAAATGTATACATATCCTCTGTATAATTTAATTCGGAAGCTGTACAATGGGCGGCCTTATCGCGAAATAAGCGATCTCTTCTTAACAACCGTAGAATAGACATGGTGGTAAATTAAGTGGTAGGTAGTGTGTGCGCAATCACATGTGTACTCTGTATTCCTTCATTCTCATAATTCAATGGAACGGCAATCTGACACGACCGGAGATTAGGTGCAGGACCAATGACGGAAATGTATGGCGTTTCAGAAAACATGGTAAAACTGACTAAATTCGGCATTCACTGCCATAACACGGCTTTATGTGCTTTCCGAGGCACGGCGCGGCGTGATTTTGCTGCGTTTATTGATAATGGTTGCATAGTCGTTGCAGATCTATGTATGAGATCTGTCACTTAGCTACGAGCCTTTTGCTATGTATATATATGTGTCTACGTAAGATAATATATCGTCGGTCGAACCACGAAGGGGCGTATCTAACAAATCGGCAATTTTGAGTTATTTCTGTCATCGTAATGCATAGGGCATTTTTACCATGTCACGTAATAACGGAACCAGACTTATAAAAAAATACGAAGAGCCTTAACTACTTTCCTTCCAATCTTAAAAATCATGAAAAGGAATGGATTTTTAAATATTTCCACAACTAGAAGTACAAAAAATACAAATATACACATTCTTCTTCTTCGCTTCTTCTTAGCGTGTCGATGGCAATCTAAATTGTGTCGGCCCAGAACCTAGCTACGAGTTTTGCATTTTCAGTAGCGTTCATAATCTCCTCTAAGGTTGTGGAAAACTTCTCCACAATCGCCGTTTTCAAGTTCATCTCTTAAGTGAAAAAAGTCGCTGGAAAGCACAAAAAAATGGCCTACCACAAGGTAGTGTTCTCGCACCACTCCTCGTGGTAGGCCATTTTTTTTATGCTCTCCAGCCATACACATTGAAAGATATAATTTGTTACTGATTTAATTAACGTTTCTATGCATCCCGTAAAAGTTTTAGGGAGTTATGATCGTGAAAAACGACCTTTTACCAATTAGTTATTTGACGACGGCGATAATAATATGTCGATATTTGTATGAAGTCATATTTCTATTAATGGGCTTTAGATAATAAGGCTTTTAGAAAATTAAAAGCATATTATCTTAACTTCTACTAACAGAACAGAACCCACCACTTGCTTACCACTTCGTGGAAAAAGGCGTGACGATATGTTATGTTGCATAAACGTTAGTTCCGGGTGTGAGTCACAAACTGAATCTCATTGTAATAAATTTGTTTATGCGATTCATTTTTTTTAATGCCCTGCGGTAAAAGGTATTATTTCATAGTTTATTAAATACGGCTATTGTTAAGAGCATTTCCAGTCCTCTTAATGACAGTGCCTTAGTTAGTTATTTTAGCGGGGCGTTATCCGCACTTGGCCGCTCAGATGGGCCTTTGTGCGAGAGTTTCCTTGTGGCTATTTCATCCAGCCCAAGTTCCTCCAGAAAGCTAGCAGGAGGCCGAAGTGGCCGCAACAAATTCCACCTCGTACAATCGGCTAAGTTGGCACTCCAACACTTATATAAATAGATTTATTAATTAAACATAATATGTTCCTGTGCGTGTGTTCTGGTTATTTAGATATGCATTGTTTTTTCAAACAATTTATTTAGAAATATATAAGTATGTTTATCAGTTGTCTGGTTACCATAGTACAGGCTCTGCCTAGTTTGGGATCAGATAGCGATGTGTGAATTGTCCCGAAAATATTATTATTATTATTATTATTAATTACCTGCGGCACGTACCGACAGGGGTATTCCGTAAGAGCAAAAATCGAGCCACCGCAAAAACGGAGCAAAATCTGGCTGTCAGATTGAAAATCGGTATTCCGTAAGAGCCCTTTTTGACGTTTAGTCAATAGATTGTGCCGTCACCGAGCAATCACAACTGTCAGTTTTGCGACAACTGTCAGTTTGCCATCGCTGTTTCTTAGAGAATCAGCCGGCGGTGTTTCGCATGGGTGGGATATTTATTTAGTTTTCATAGAAATTCCGTTTTTTTTTTCAATAAAACATAGCCTACGCCACCCGCTGGTATTGTAGCTTTCTAACGGTAAAAGAATTTTTAAAATCGGTCCAGTATATAGTTTTTGAGTTTATTCGTTAAATACAAATGTACAAAGCTTTCCTCTTTATAATATTTGCGTAGATTTTGGCTCGGCAATGTGCGAATGATGCCTCAAGCAGACAAGGCTACGGCGACTACTTAACATCTGGCGTTCCGTATGCTTGTTTGCCAACTAACTTACTACAAAAAAACCTTTTTCAATCATCAGATGTAAATATAAATAAGTATTTATATCGTTGAGTCCATCGCCATGTAACGGAATTAAGTTTGCTTCATAAAAAATGCTTTTATACTTTTTGTCGATAAATTAACTAAGTACACAATTTATAGATGAAGTATCATTGGACTTTGAATTTACTTCTTGGTTGATATAAAAAACTTGTATGTATATAAACTTTTATGGTGGTAAATATAAATATATATTTAAATAAGTACCTTTAAGTAAAGGTGTATCCATACATATCAATGCTGTAACAGTAACAGGGGAATAGATACAGATATACAAATTTTGGTAGTAAAAGGGCGAGTACATGCTATATAGCTCCATCCCTCTTCCTCCCTCGAACGACTTACATTTTAATACGTCGTGATGTAGCCCCACGGCTTTCTGACGTAACAATAGGACAAAGGATGCTCCCCTCACATGTTATCGATCGCAAAATTTGTATATCTGTATCTATGTATATATCCCGGGTTAACTAATCATAAAACCCAAACATAAAGGGTTTTGTGATAGTTTCTGAGTTCATTGTATATGTAAACTGTTCCTTTAAAACGCAACCCTAAACGATCACCTACACCACTACGACCTACACCACAGTGTATAGTTCTTTGGCTGTGGTACTTTATAAGGTGGAGAGTCTTCCCCAATCGGGCTTGATAGTATGGTGCTCTACCTCTCTTAACTCCTGTATACCTGCCAAAATTTAAGACTCTTCTAGCAACCGTCTGTGGCCGGGATCTTAAATCCTAAAATAACAAAGAGGATAAAAAAAAACTCCAGTTTAATATTGAATTTAAAAAAGAGAATACTACCAATATCATTTACTACAAATTTTAGGACTGGTACTATAAACAAATTAAGTTTTATGTCTTATTCGTATTGGTGTTACATGACGAATGTAGGTGTGGTTTTAGTTTATTTTTATGTCTTCTGAAATGACAACAGTAAATACGTCGCTGGCTCTTCCTCTATAAAGGATCACGCCACATCCCTAACACTTCTTCTTATCGTTTGGTTAGTGGCCAACCTGGTGACAGAGTTATTTAGATCGCTCATATTTAGGCCTCTGTCGTGATCTAACGACTGTTAACAGCCGGGACCGACTTTTAACGTGCCCTCCGAAGCACGGAGACGCTCAGATGAAATACCATTATACGGTCACCCATCTATAGGGTTACCGCGACCTTGGTTGCTTAACCCGCTGGTCGTTTACCGAACAGCAAGTGCACCTGGCTATGAGCGCCTCCCTAACACTGATGTGTGTGGATATCCCTTTAGTTTCTTATTTGATAAGCACTAGTACCACCGATAGTTTTTTTTATTGTATCAGAAGTCAGAACATACAAGTAAATAACCTTGAAATGTTTATATGAAGCTATATTAGAACTTGAAAATTTGAATAAAAAACATTTGTTTTATTACTTCCGATTTAACAGATTTGTTTATCTATCTATACTAATATTATAAAGAGGTAATGTTTGTGAGTTTGTCAGGTTGTAGGCAGGTAATCTCGGGATCTACTGAACCGATTTTGAAAATTCTCACTTTACGGAGTAGTTTGGGAACTCTTTTTTGAGTTTTTTTTTATACTACCAAGGAGGCAAACAAGCATACGGCCCGCCTGATGGTAAGCAGTTACCGTAGCCTATGGACGCTAACTTATAGGTAACTAACTAGATCCTGGACGGATTTTGGTGAAATTTTACGTTATTATAGAAGTGAAAATTTATGCGTGCAAAGCCTCGGGCAAAAACCAAAAGCTAGTTTAAATATATTTTGATTGATTGACAGATAAAAAAAATGGCGGAGTAGTTAAGAAATCAAGTCAAACAACTATACTCTGAACATCGTTAGCTGGTCGTTATTCTAAAATATCAATTTATCATGTTTAACAAAATAAAAAAAAACGTTAACTTTTCTTATAATACGCACAGATTATATATTATAAATTATAATACATAGGCACACGTGCGTTTATCATTCAGTCTTATTAAATGGTCGTTTTCACACCGGACGACTAGAAAATGGATACTAAAGAGGTTCTCAATTCTATGGACTGTCCCATGACGTTCTTATAGCGATTTAAAATGTCAACTATAATATTGTCTAAAGGAATATATAAATTTTAAAACACTTCAATAGACTTGTAGGGATGGGGACTCAATATATAGAGATTTACAAACTCTTTTAAAATTGATACGTTTTAAGGTGGTGAAACAGTGGAAAAACGGTAGCGGAGCGAGGGATGGAACTAGGAAGATAAAATGGTTTTGAGGCGCTATAAGCACGTCATGGTACAACGCCCGCCGTTATCGTATAGCTACCGGATCGTTACTGTTATTGTTTAGTGTGAAAATGACCAAAAGGCGTACATTATTATATATTATGTATACCGCTACCTTCCTCTAGTTTCAACACGTGATGTGTCAGATACATACTTAAAAATAGTCATCAAATCAATCCTATAACCCTACTAATATTATAAATGTGAAAGTTTGTAAGAATGGATGGATGAATGGATGGATGGATGTTTGTTACTCTTTCACGTAAAAACTACTGAACGGATCTGAATGAAATTTGGCACAGAGATAGATTATGGTCTGGAATAACATATAGGCTACTTTTTACAGCGATAACCGACATCCACGCGGGCGGAGCCGCGGGCAACAACTAGTGTGTTATATGATTGATTTGATGATTATTTTTAAGTTTATCTACTAAGGTATAATAATCTATGGTTGCAAAGATAATAATATGACCAAAAACTACTCATAACTTTAAAACGGCTTGACCGATTTTTATAGCTTAGCTTATCTTCTATTAGTGAAAGAATTTTCAGAATCGAATAAGTAGTTTAAGAGATTCGCCTTACAACCGTACATCTAAATTACCAACTTTACCTCTTCTCTTTATAATATTATTATAGATGACTATATTATAATACATCTACAAATATGACCCAAGTATATTAACACATTACAATAAAACTGTAAAGAATAGTTTATATAATAAACCGATTAAATTAAATATTTAATAAAATGCAATACTTTGTTTTACTACTAAGTAGCGGCATTATCTCAATTATAGGCATTATTACTTATAAAAAATATACACTACTAGATCTGCCCGTGTAGGTACTGTGTAGTGGAGCGTACCATGATGTGTTAAGTGAGTAGTTCGATTGAGAAACAGAGACGAAGATATACATGATATATAGCTCCGTTCTCTCGCTCAAACTGCTCACTTAATACACGTTATGGTACGCCCCCTGTGCAGGTATTTGGCTGTGGTCTTCTGTAAGGTAAAGCGCTCCTATTTCTTTTGATTTAGGCTTGCTTCCTTGCATGATGACCTCGCTTTTTTAGTCTGCCATAGATATTTGCTTTGCGGAAAAGGGACAACGATATCTCGATTCGCAAATTGTAAATTGAAAGGTCCTAATAAGTTAAGGTTTACCATTATAGTAGAGAGAGGACAGGAACGTCAGTATCGGCATTAACAGCTCAAGAAGTCACCTCGATCACGTAGCTAAAGCACCTGTTAGGTAACCGGACAGATTAAAATCAGGACCACTCGTCCTGGTTGTAACCTTCGTTTTAGCGAGATAATTCGCTCAAAGCTAGTTGCATATTTTTTAGTATGATTTTTTTATCATCGATATTTTTGAAATCGATATTATCAATACTACATCTCTAGATATACAATACAATACAATACAATATACTTTATTGTACACCATAAAAATTACATTTCTCAACTTAAATAACTATGTTAAGGCTAGTACAATCGGCGGTCTTATCGCTAGCGGCGATTTCTTCCAGATTTCTTTTAGATATTTTAAATGCTAAACGTCACTGTACCCATGCTATGTGAAATCGATTATAGTGATCGCCCGTGGTCAAAATTCAACCATAATTCATTAAATTTTAGGCTACTATTTGACATTTAATTTATTCTTTACTTATTTTTTATTCTCTTAGATCAAAACCTCCGTTTAGAGAATTCGTCATTAAAAAAAGTATCACCGCTGTGCCGGTCGGAGAGTTAGCTTAGGTTATTTTCGTTACGGAATTTCTGAATTCGGTCTCCACGCTCAAGGCCCGCGGTAGAAGCTATGCAATAGCTTAAAAAATACATATATTCAAAATTCTGTCAGTCTGTTGTCTCATCACCACAAACCACAATGCATATCCAACTTATTCGTAAAACAGGAAGGCTATCAAATTAATACTAACCACTCAAAGACCGCTCCGTGCCGTCACCAAACATTTTTTACTCGTTGGGTTTTCAAGTACAATGATTAAGCTATTACAAAAAGCTTTTTCGCACATTATAGTACTAACAGACGTGAGACGATAAGCAAAAAACCTGAATGTTTGAACAATCAGGATATTCCCCAGCAATGAATAGTATAGCAATAAGTTTTTTAATAAATGGTAATGGAATGATTAATTTTAAGTATTTTATAGTACCTAATTTGCAATTATTTGTATGCCTTGATGGCAAAGCATAGAGTACCTACTATCACTAATGTTACACCTACACTAGACTTGATTTGAATACTCGAGCCATCTTGTCTACATAAAGACCTTCTGCGTTCGAACCTAAGGCGATTGGCACACTGCCCTGCACCACGCTGCGGAAGTGTGTGTTTTACCGTTGCTTAAAAGTATCTTTCTTTGTAATCGAAAATCGAAAGCTAATCGCCTAAAAGGAAGTTGAATTTCAGAAATATGCGCTTATAAAAAAAGAAAATTGGACTTGTACATATTTATTTATTATTATTATATATCTATATGTATAAATAATATACATTTATTTAATTTACGATTTTTTTCTAAAATAGACAAGGCCATGAGTCGGCGATAATATAATATTTCGGGGCATTGCATTAGATAGTTATGGTGATAAGTGCCCGAACATTTGAAAATAATGCCCGGTTTACATTATTCCAGTCAAGTAAAGTAATCCAGCGAATAAATCCAGTCCAGCGCTGGACTGGATCATATCGTCTACATTATTCCAGTCTTTTAAAAGCTGTTGCACTGGTGAAAGCTGTTGCTATAGTGACAATAAGTTCAAAAAAGCAGTTCAAAAATTGTTCTAAAACTGTTCGATTACTATTATTAGAAGAAGTAACTAATATAGTGGAAGAAGAACTTTAGTTCTTCTTTAGAAAGAAAAACGGACTTGGGTTAGAAAATTGGCATTTGGCGGACTTGGGTAGAATGCTACTGGAATTATGTAAACCGGGCTTAAAGGGTTGTTGTCTTTGTTTGACGTTGTCTCTTGTCAAGCGTTGGAATGAAAATGGCTGATTGATTGAATGATTTATAAATTTTAATAACTGATTTCATTATCATCATCATTATCACAGCTGAAAGACGTCCACTTAACAGATTAACATAATATAAAATTGGAACAAGGTAACTGTAGTGTTTCTGTAAAAAAATTACAAGAAAATAAAAACAACAGATTTATTTGGAACTTGTTTACCTTTGATTTTAGTAATTAACTGTAATTAAGCGATTATGACGTCATACATATATAATGGATACTATTTTAATTTAATCGAATGTCCACTAAATTATTACCGGTAAAATAAGAGCAATGCCATCTCATATCAGGTATACTGAGGCAAATTAACAAAACAATCTTTTTTAGTAAATTTAAATTTGTAAACAAGGATAATTTGGTATTAATCCGTAATTCCATAGTAGTAGATCGTTTTGCTATAATTATATGTGTTTTGGTTTTGTGAAAAAGGGACAATAATATCCTGAATTGCAAAACTTTTAAAGCTTATAACTTCCTTCTTTTGCTAGTTTAATCTTCTTTAATTTTAAATTTAATTGTTGGTCTAATGGTATAAAACCCTGACTGCAACGCTGTGTGTAGTTATTTGGCTGTGGTCTTCTGTAAGGTGCAGATCCTTCCCTAGTCGGGCTTGCTCACTAGTATGGTGCCCTACCTCTCGTAATATAATTTCGTATAAAATGTCCTTGTAGTAGTTCACAATCCGTGTACTACAATCATGATTATGTTTAAATTTCATGTAAATAAACACAAATAATACGTACCTACCTACTTGTTGCATAATATAGTTGCCATGCTAATGCTACCGTAATATCGTAAGTAGTGTAGGTACCTACAAAATATTGTTAAGGAGTTGCCTTTTCAAAAAAAAGAATAAAGTCCAGTTGGCTGAACTTTATGGTACGACAATTGCTACGATCCGGACCACTTCCTTTTCTTTTTTTCCCTATCTCTACATTCATTAACCTCATGAACGTCGGTTCTGCGTCCTTTTATTTGGCCCTTTTTAAGCACCTAACTAGGCAGTCTGTCTAGGCAACTAGGCGATTGGTATACAAGTACATCAAAGTTTGACTGTCTTGGTGGTCCAGTGGCCGCAGTATGCGCCTGCTGTGCACGAGGTTGTGGGTTCGATTCCCACGGAGGATAAAACTTTGTGTGATCCACAAAGAGTTGTCCTGAGTCTGGGTGTACTTTATGTCCGTTAATTGTATGTTTGTAAAGTCCCCCGCGACATAGAGCTTGTTCTCTAGTGCGGGAGTTGTCTTCTTTAAAAAAAAAAAAAAAGTAGTATTTCTAAACTGAAAAGCAAAGAATCGTGCTCATCACACAAATTCCTAGAGGACAATAAATTGAACTCACGACCTCCGACTTATCAGTCAGGTTCACTAACCATTAGACTAAGAGGCTAAATAAAAAAAAAAAAAAAAAAAAAGTAGGCTTTAAGTCCTTGTAACATTAAAATAAAAATTGAAATATTAATGTTATTAAATTTAAAAGTCCTTGCTTCCATTACTTTTTAGCTTATTTATTATCTGTGGCCAAATTTATTTATACTTACTGGTCTGCCTAAGGCATTATTTACCAGTCTACCTTTTAAGGTATTGCAAAGAGGTAAACAAAGTGAATGGGTTCAAAGACCGCTATTTAGGGCCAAGCAAAGTACAGATAAATACTCCTTTTTCTTTTTTTAAAGACATTATTGTAATTTAACATACCTATATTATTCCGGCCCACCAAAATACACATTTTTATATTATAAGCTGTTTCCCGTGGTTTGATCCGCGATGTATTTGGTTTTCGTCCCGTGTCACTTTTATTGTTAAATATTGTATCCCTGTATCGCGTCGCGGGGACCTTTACGAACACACAATTAATTCACGAACACAAAATAAGTTCACCCAGACTCGGGACAACCATTTGTTGATCACACAGTATTTTCTCCCGTATAGGGATTAAAGCCCACGACGCGTTACGCAGTGGTAAATAGCGAGGTAACCATTGGGACTAAAACAAGAAAATACAGAAAAATCTTTTTCTTATTTAAAATTCGACATGAATATTAATAAGGTGCGTTTTTCTATTTGTAACTAGTGGCCCGCCGCGACTTCGCCCGGGTTAAACTATTTTCAGCTCAATTTTGTTTTTTTTTTACATAAGAACCTTCAGTTTGACAATAACGAACATAGCAAAAAAAGAATTAGCGAAATCAATTTAGCTGTTTTCGAGATTTGCGCTTAGCAACAAATTCAGCGATTTATTTTTATATATTTGCAATATTTATGAACAGAATATCATTAAGCTTAAAACCGCTTCACACGTTATGTCTAAATTTATGTACGTTTTTTTCAGTGCTTTAAATCAAAAAGGCAGTAAATTTAGACAACTATAAAATATTTAAGACATACTGCTTATATAGTCTAAAGCAATTAGCAAGTCTAATTTTTGCGCACTGTTTTTTTTTTAATTATTTAAGTAGGTACTAGCGGCACGTCCCGGCATCGTACAGGTGGACATTTCTTCGCACGGATGGACATTTATTTAGATTTCGTAGGCATCCCGTATTTTCTTTTCAATAAAATAAAGCCACCCGATTATATGCTTTGTAATGGTGAAAGAATTTTTTGAAATCGGTTTTTGGGTAATTCGTAACAAACAAAGAAAAAACCAAATCTTTCCTCTTTAGCGACTACTATCTCTGATTATGTATTTGGTTCATCTAACAACAATATTATGTTAACGACATGGAGAAACAGATCTCAGTTTAACCAAATCTATTTTATTTAAATTCAATTCTCTGTCTTTATCGTTCAGTTGTACTCGTAAATATGAGTGAACAACTCCATTTTTAAGTCCACACAGATCTGCCTGTCTGTCGACTAGTGTACTATGATCTTCTTATCGTCTGCTTAGTGGTTAACCTGGTGACAGAGTTATTTAGATTTTAAGACTGTTATCAATCTAGACTTTAACGTGCCCTCTGAAGCAGGAATACGCTCAGATGAAATACCACTATGAGGTCACTCATCATGGTTACAGCTTGATAAAAGAATAGCGAAATAAATACCTTTTTTTTTCTTTCTTCTTGCTATCACAAAATTTAGCTATGTGTAAGGCCGGTTTAGGTGTGAACATTAGCAAAATAATATTCTTTTCATAAATGTAAGTACCTCATTAGAGATGTATTTATACACATGCAAAGTAAAATGTTTTGTTAAGCTAAGCAGACAACTAGGCCAGGCTTTGTAATTTTATATTCAACTAATAACTAAGGATCTGTTGCTTAAAAGTTTTATTGTTACTTAATGTAATGGCGGGTTATGCTCTAGCTCTGTAGCTAAATCTATCTTCTTCTTATCGTTTGGTTAGTGGCCAACCTGGTGACAGTTATTTAGATCGCCCATATTTAGGCCTCTGTCGTGATCTAACGACTGTTAACAGCCGAGACCGACTTTAAACGTGACCTCCTAAGCACGGATACGCTCAGATGAAATAACACTATGCGGTCACGTATCTATAGGGTTACCGCGCCCTTGGTTGCTTAACCCGCTAATCGTTTACCGAACAGCGAGTGCACCTGGCTATGAGCGCCTCAGCTAAATCTATGAAACAGAATAACCCACAGGCAAAGCTCCAGGCAAAATCTAGCCATGAAACATTTTATGGCAAGATTTTGCCTGCAGTTTTTTCTGCGTGGATGTAGCCTATGTGCTATTCTGATGTTTTTAACGCCATCGTTTGTAAGGATAGACGTGGATGTTTGATACTCCTTCACCCTAAAACGATTTCGAATAAACTTCACAATGTTAGGATTAGCTTATACGTCAGAATATTTTTTTTTGCAAAGGCTATAAAGCCTGTTATAAAACTATTTTCCCTATATGCCTGCAGCTTTGCCTGCGGGAGGCGAAGCTCCAGGAAAAATCTAGCCATGAAACATTTTATGGCAAGATTTTGCCTGTAGCTTTTTATGCGTGGATGTAGCTTATGTGCTATTCTGATGTTTTTAACGCCAAAGTTTGTAAGGATAGACGTGGATGTTTGATACTCCTTCACCCTAAAACGATTTCGATTAAACTTCACAATGTTTTGACTGCCTCGGTGGTCCAGTGGGTGCAGTATGCGCCTGCTATGCACGCACGAGGTTGTGGGTTCGATTCCCACCCAGGGACAAAACTTTGTGTGACCCACAAAGAGTTGTTCTGAGTCTGGGTGTACTTTGTGTCCGTTGATTGTATGTTTGTAAAGTCCCCCGCGACACAGAGCTTGTTCTCTAGTGCGGGAGTTGTCTATAAAAAATTATAATTTTAGGATTAGCTTATACGTCAGAATATGTTTTAACAAAGGCTATACAGCCTGTTATAAAACTATTTTATAAGTGGGTTGAGTATACTGGATGCGATAGGCGAAGGACTGGGTGTTATCGAGTGATTTAAGAAGAGGCCTGTCCAGCAGTGGGCTGAAAGTTAGTGGAAGTTCAAGTTAATGTGTAAGCAAGAGCTAGCCGCCAATACATTGCATTGTGTACATGTCTTCGTTAGCTAAATTAACATTGAATAAAAGCCGCTGTCAAGCCGAGTGTTCATTGTCTACGTCTCAATATAGAAATGACTCTTAAATTACATTAATTAGTTACTAGATGTTGCCCGTGGCTCCACTCGCGAGGATGTTAGTTAACGTGATAAGCAATACTCTATATCCTTCCTCAGGTCCTACCTCTTTGTCAAATTTATTTAAAATCCCTTCTGCCATTTAGTCGTTAAAAGGCAACAGACAGATATTTTGCATTTATAATGTAAAAAATATGGGATAGCGGCTCGTCCGGGCTTCACATAGGAGGGCATTTAATTAGTTTTCTTTGCGATCTATATTTAAGCAAGAAATCATCAATATTACCGCATTATACCGCTGATAATGTAGCTTTCTATATATTATGTAAAAGAACTTTTTTTTTTTTTTTTTTTTTTTTTTTTTTTTTTTTTTTTTTTTTTTTTTTTTTAAAGACAACTCCCGCACTAGAGAACAAGCTCTGTGTCGCGGGGGACTTTACAAACATACAATTAACGAACACATATTACACCCAGACTCAGAACAACTCTTTGTGGGTCACACAAAGTTTTGTCCTGTGTGGGAATCGAACCCACAACCTCGTGCACAGGAGACGCATACTGCGGCCACTGGACCACCGAGGCAGTCAACTTTTGAAATCAGTTAAGTAGTTTTTGAGGTTATCCATTACAAACATACAAAAAAATAATCGTTTCTTTTTATAATAATTAAAATTAATTTGGTTCATTGATATACAAAAAACCTGTATATCAATAGTTGAATTAGAAAAACGATATGAAGACTGTTTTTAGAGTAACATCTCAAAAATTAACAAGCCCAGTTACAATTAAAATTAATAATGTGAAACTATCAAAATATACGACATTTTTACATCAGGCTTGCATAAAACATACGAAATAAACACATTACTAAAATGTAAATTTTAATTAAAAACCTCCGACACGTGCAGCCTTAAAAATGTTTTTATGAAAAGCAGCTTCGAGATAAAATAAGCCTTTTGTTATACTGTTTAGGTAGCAAACAAGCATACGGCCTACCTGATGGTAAGTATTTATCGTAGACTATGACCGTATACGCTAGGATTCACTTGTTGAGAACCCAAATAAAATGTTACACCAGGGTTTAGTGAGAAAGCCTATGCGCACGACCAATGGCTTTACGTGCTTTCCGAGACAATGAATGGTCTTACTGTGATTTAAAAAAAACGGTCATCTATCAACTGACCGAGACGAGCTTGTTAAGGCTTGGGATATCGCCAACGACTTTGAGCATTTGGGCGCAGCAAACACGACTCACCACACACATTAGTGTTATTTAAAAAAAAAAAAAAAATTCAAACTTATTTTAAATATAACATAACCAAATTATAGGTGTATGTTTTCTTCAAATATTTATTCATAAAGTGGTTACATCCAAATAATTTGGTGCTGATTCGATGATTTTTTTACAAACTATTTAGAATTAATAAATAATTTATGACAAAACCATATTATGAAACACATCTTGTTGTACTTTATGTTTTGGCAGTCTTTTGTCTGTAAATGTCAACAAATAATGGTTTCATTTACACCTAACCTCTTTTTCATCATTTTTGAGAGAGATAGAAACCTTACAAATATCTCGATCCATGCGGCTTTTTAACCGACTTCAAAAAGAGGAGGTTATCAATTCGTGTATTTTTTTTTTAAATGTTTGTTACCGCATAACTCCGTCATTTATGGACCGATTTGAAAAATTCTTTTTTTGTCTAACTGAACATATTTCCAGTTTGGTCCCATTATCATCAAAAGAAAGTTCCGATGATGGGATCCATGAGGAATTGAGGGAACTCCTCAAAAGTTATAGGCACACATATAGCAATTTCAATATTTTTAATAACTAATAAATCATTTGCATTCAGAAAGTGTAATTTGGTGAAGTAAAACTGATGAAGAAGACCACAGATGGCCATCTGAACTTTTCAATAATAAGTATTTTACTGATGGCGATTAGATAAGTTTCGGTTATTGTTGCTAAGCAACTATTAATAAGAAATAATGACGTGAATGAATTGAGCGCGGATTGCACAGATTAAATATTGCTTTTAATACCTACTTGACCTGTGTTCAGCCCGACGCTCAGTCGATTTTATTCGATTGTAACAAACAAATATCTGAAAATTTTACAACTTGCCGTACTGAAGTCGGTTTTTTTTGTTAAAATTATATCTAGACAAGTTACACAAAGCACGTCAAATGCTGCCTCTATTTTTATTGATGCGTAAGACAATGAACTTGCAATGTAAAATCGCATAATTAACAAAAAATAGTTTGAGATTTTTTTTTAACGGGCAAACTAAATAACAAAAAACGCATGTAATAAAGTCGTAACTCGCAGTAAATTAAAGGTCAAACATAATCTGCCAAGCGCAATTAATGTTTCGTACTTGTAATGGACTGTGACTCGACCCAGATTGCTTGATTCATTTGACGATCCAATTGGCTTGATTGAGAGTCGAGGTAATCGCATTCCTAATTAACGCGAATGCAAAAATGTCCAAACTCTATCAACGTACAAGTCGACTCTACAGCAGAGTTCACACATACGATTCTGAATCGGAAACATTCGGAAACGTTCGTTTTGTCTAGCACGGTTTTCTTTCAGTGTTCATTTCTCTCACGTGCTGGCTCTGGAATCAACTGCAACGATTCGATACTTCACGGCATGTCTTCTAAAAAAATTTACGTCTAATATATGTACAAAGGTGGGCTTAATGCTAAAGGCATTCACTACCAGCCGACCTTTGGGTGATACAGAGATTAATGAAGTAGGTGCAAAATGCGTATAACTAAATAAGAGGAGAATTATAATTACTATATAATAGTAGAATATAGATAGATAAACATACAAAAATATCCAACGAGGTTCAAAGAGCGCACTAACTTCTTTCACCACCGACAAAAAAAAAAACAAAAGAAATATACAGAAACTAGATCCCGTATTAGAAACAAGCTTTGTGTCGCAGGAGAATTAATAAACTTAATAAATGTAGAATTCACAGACACTAAATACATCCAGACTCAGATCAGAAATTTGAGGGTCACGGTTCCCTTCTTCCGTTGGGAATTGAACACTAGGTGTGGTGTTAGTGACGTGGTTACTACCTGAAACACTAGACCACACGTGCAGTTAACGACGACGTCGAATAATAGTTTGTGATATTTCGAGAGCATGCGTAATTAAAATGTAAATGAATACTTTTATTATAGCATTATGATAATACATTATTTCTTCACAGTAGAGTTTTATAATATAAACTATTGGTCGCCCGCGACTTCGTTCGCGTGGAA
Source organism: Trisateles emortualis (assembly GCA_947095525.1). Lineage (NCBI taxonomy): Eukaryota > Metazoa > Arthropoda > Insecta > Lepidoptera > Erebidae > Trisateles > Trisateles emortualis. The sequence goes on from OX352750.1 coordinate 10,844,843, forward strand.
ATTTGGAATATTTTCCCCGATTTTGCAATATATCTCACTACTGCTCCCCTCCTATTGATCATATCGTGATATTATATAGCTTATAGCCTTCCTGGATAAATGCAATATTCAACAAAAAAAGATTTTTTCTAATCGAACTAGTACTCTCTAAGATTAGCTAATTCAACCAAACAAACAAACTCTTCAGCTTTATAATATTAGTATAGATAATATAATATCTCCATAATTAGTACCTGTGTGAAATCGTAAAACCTATTGTACGAGTTTTCTCTGTCCTATTTTAATATTCGTGCATGATTGCTTTGTATACCTAAATCCGTAACCGAATATTTGTACTCAGAAAATTGGCTAAGTTTCACCCAAGAGCTATGCAAAACATTATTTAATAGGTACATGACATGACTTCCAAAACTACAACCACTTGATACTGTATTTATACAAATTTATGTATATTTACTAATTATTCAAAACCTTCATAATTTAATTCACTAATATAAATTTCCTATTACACCATATTATAATATTTGTATAGCTCGTTCAAAATAGTTTCATACATTGTCAAATACATTTCTCGTGCTACAATAAGAAGGGGCACAGACTGCGTGGAATTGTGTCGATTACTAATCGATTACTACTAGTTAAGTAATTTTGGTTCGGTAAATTTTTTGATGGGTTATTATTGTCTTATCTAGTGTTACTAATCTTTATATATAAAATGAATCCCTATTTCCCTTGGTCACGGCATCACGCGTGAACGGCTGGACCGATGTCAGTAATCCTTTTAGTATTTTTTTTTGTTGTGTTTGTTATTGTCAGGAAAAAAGTTGCGCTGAAAATATTTTAACCCGGACGAAGTCGGGGCGGGCCTCTAGTATTGAATAAAAATAGGTGCAACTTTACTTTTAAGTCTTACATTATTTTTTTTAAACAAGCGACTCCCGTGTAAATCAATACGCGTTGCTTCTATATTATTCTTATACTACTAAGAAGACAAACAAGGATACGGCCCGCGTGATGGTAAGCAGATATCGTAGTAGTATCATTCGCGCGTTGCCGACCATGTAAAAACTTTTTAACTCCTTCCTTTTTTTGCTTACCCTGTAAATAATGGTTACACCTTTGCTAGGTGGTTGCTAGCTTAATGACCAGAGCCTCTAGACAAGTGGCAAAAGCGATAGTCGAATCGAAAAGTCAAAAAAGAAAATGTATGGGATTTGACGTAAGTTTACGACATTAAATCGTAGACTCACGTCAAATTCCATACATTTTATTTTTTGACTTTTCGATTCGACTATCGCTTATGCCACTTGTCTAGAGGCTCAGTAGTTCGATCGAGAAAGAGGAACGGAGCTACATAGCGCGTACAGTTCTGTCCCTCTTTCTCGCTAGAAAGACATACGTATAAAACGCAATGGTACAGCCTCAGAGCATAACAACAACTGTAAGTATGGCCATAGTCACAGCACAACGACCTAAAGCCAGACACGGCAAGTTTTATTGTGTCTGTCGCAAGCGCAAGTGGCCCATGTACGACGGTCGGCGACGCGGACACTGCGTGTCTGATCATTAAACGATTACGTCATTAATCAAGCTATAAAAAGCATTTGAAAACAAATCTGTGTAAATAACAATAGTCTGCTAATTTGACACAACTCAGTAGGGTTATAACAGCAAACAGACAATGACGAAACAACTAACATTTCGCCCACACACGTCTAGTGTACATATAGAATTACACCTATCTATTTGTTTGCAAGAAAGTCGATAAAAACATTACATTTGTTTGCAAGAAAGTCGGTAAAAACATTACACATAGAGGTCGTATAGGTTTACTGAGCTCATTTACGGATGCGTTTTAACGAAACTTTTTCTTTGGGAAAATTCTATCATAAAACCCTTGTACTTACGAGTATTTTTAGGTCGGCAACACGTAAACGATAGCTCCCCTATTGCAAGTGTCTACAGGTCATGGTAACTGTTTACCATCAGGCGATGTCGTCTTCATAGCGATAATTTAATACAATCATAATTTTAAATTCGTAAGATAACCTAGCTTTAAGGTTGCTATTGATTAAATTTCTAATTTAGCTCGCAAATAAATCGCATGAAGAGGTTGATGAATGTAGAGAAAACGAAAGAACTATGTTTGAATCGATTAAATTGGCGTACCATAGTGTCTGCCTACCCCAGTGGGCGACGGGCGTGATGATATGTATGTATAAACTGCATGGACGTCACTAGCCACACGCCCTAGCTGTTAAGTCAATCAATCAATCAATCAGGCTATCGCAGTCCACTGCTGGACATAGGCCTCTCCCAACACGCGCCATAGCACACGGTCCTCCGCCTTCCGCATCCAGTGCGCCCCAGCGACCTTTTTTAGGTCGTCGGTCCACCTAGCTGGGGGCCACCCTACCTTACGCTTACCGAGTCGTGGTCTCCACTCCAGGACACGTCTGCTCCATCTGCCGTCGGTCCTTCTGCAGATGTGACCAGCCCATTGCCACTTCAGCTTACTAATTCTGCGAGCTTTGTTGGTAACTTTGGTTCTTTGTCGGAATACCTCGTTGCGAATTTTATCCTTCAAAGAGACGCCGAGCATAGCTCGCTCCATAGCCCGCTGTGTGACTTTCAATTTGTGGACTAGTCCCAATGTGAGCGTCCACGTCTCGGCACCGTACGTCATAACGGGTAATTAAGTAATTAGTAAAAATGCATAATAAGCATTGACAGACATAAATACGGATTTATATTTTATCAAAACATAAAAGGTACACGTTATCTCCTTATAATTATTTAATTTATTAATACCCACTCATAAAATATAAACAAACCTTTTTTGCTTAATGATTGGTAAAGAAAGGTATATTAAATATATAGGTACTCCTTGACATGGTTGACTTTAAAGTTACCTTATTATTATGTAACAGCTGTTTAACCACATAATGACGCAGGAGGTCTTTCACTTACAGTATGACTGCACGGGTAGTTCAGTGGCTTAAGTGGTTACCTCTATGTTGTGGGTTCGATCCCCACGCGGGACAAAAAATTGTGTGATCCATAAATGGTTATCTCGAGTCTGGGTATACTTTGAGTCCGTTAATTGTATGTTTGTAAAGTACCCTGCGACATAGGGCTTGTTGTGTTCTTAGTGCAGGAGTTGTCATTCAAAATTTAACACTAAAGTTCTCTATAGAGTTAAGAGTTCTTTACACCGTGGTAATACATACTCGAGGCTGTATGTCGATGACGTATTATTGTTTAATGGCTTGTTGGTTTAATAGTCGTTGAATATCACTGCTGATCACGAGGTTCCGGGTTTTATTCGCGGGTCGGGCCCGGGTTGTGTCCTATAATTGTGTGTTTGTAAAGTTTCCCGTGACACAGCTTTTTCGTGGTGAGCGATGCGTAGGACTGCACGTCAAAAGTGAAAACTTCTTCACAAACTTGTAAACTCATATCGGAGCGTGACGGTCATCCGAGTTCAGTGTTTTTTTCTAATCCCAAATGTGGGCACATTTGGGATTAGAATACGAGCGTTAACAAGATTTTACTTAAAAAATAACAATTATGTAAATTCTCTTAATTGTATTCCAATACTGCGCGCTGCCTGTCAATAACGGTACTACTTCATCATCATCATCATCATCCCAGCCTGATAATGTCCACTGCTGAACGTAGGCCTCCCTCATATGTCTCCACAATGGCCGATCTTGAGCTGCCTGCATCCAGTGCTTTCCTGCAGCTCTGATACTACTTATTTAGCATAAATATATTATATTTGAATTTAATATATATAGATTAATGTATGCCTACACTTGCCTCTATTTGGCATTTATTAAGTAATTTTGAGATCAAGGTCACGCAGTAAACTATCTGTTATTCAATTATATATTAAATATATTCTACAAAACTGGATTTATTTGCATTAAAACGGAACAGAATGTATTTAACAACATTGCAAAGTTCAGAGTGCAGTTGCGTATTGAACTAATTAATTCAATGAAAAAAGTTTCGACACGTGCAGCCTTAAAAATGTCATATCATAAAAACATAGTTATGATTTTTTAAAGCCAATATGTCCCACTGATAGGTGCCCCTCATGGTCTTCCACCTCTCTATTCGATATTAAATCTATCTATCCTCCAAATGCAAAGGCACCTACTGTGTGACGACTTTTGTCCATCTATCCCAATTAATTATTAATTCCGATAAAATAAGCGTTTATACAAAACATATTAAAAGCGGACAGAGCACACATTCTGATATTTTTTAATAAGTTCAATAACATAATAAATTATAGTATTGCCGACGATCTAGTAAAGGTTAGGGTAGACGATGGACATGGTCAGTTCAGGACCGAATTCTATATCACTGACGACATATCAAGTTTCAGTGGTCTACTCGTGAAGGCGGGGGTAGGTGCACAGGAGGGTTTTAGTTGGTGTGCCGGATTGCCGGCTGCCTTCCATCTTTAGGCCGGAGAGCTCGACTTAACCGTCGTAAAATAATATACTACTGCTGACAAGGACGTGGTCGAGTGCCAAAGGTATCCTGAAAATGGTAATGCATCATGGCTGCGCCATGCTAAGTAGTTTGTAATTTATTAAAAGAAAAAAACTTTCTGATTGGGCCTAGTTGTCTCGCTTCCCCAAACGGGGCCGTATGCAGTCGGAGTATTTCTCTTCCTCAAAGATAAAGACATAATTCTGTTGAAACGTAATACTAGGGCGGACTATGTCCAATAGTGGATGTCTTTTGAGTGAGAAAAAGAAGAGCATGCAGAGCTTGGTATTAAGAGTCCCATTATTTGTGGTTTCACTTCTGTACTCAATCGTCTAAGTATTTATCGATTGCCTGAACAGTTTTTTTTTGCTGCGTTTGTAGTATGAAGCTATGCAATAAAGGGTGCGGACAAATGCATTTACGTTCATTGGACATAAATCCTTGGCATTGTTTAACGCCCTGTCATTGATTAGATTAGACTATAAAAATAACACCATTAATATTTATTATCATTCTATTGTAACTAAAGTACCTAATTGTGTTATTGCTACCTCTTTCTAACAAGTATCGTGTGATAAAGATAGAAAGCCTAATTAATTGTAACAGTTTTATTATTAATTCAAAGTTGATAATGGGTAATTTAATTAGCATTTTTATTGTTTTTCCACGTGTTTTTAAATAATGAAATGGACAGTTCTGTATCTGTTTCTGCCCGAAAGCTATGTTTGGCTCAAAGAATAAGCAGTCATTCAACGTGGTAGTCTTTTGGGCACGTTTCCAGTAGACGTTGCGATGTGGAGGATTTTTATGATGCATATTGAAGCAGTCTTATTTGTGTAGTTGTGTAGCTCTTTTTGTATTTTGTTTTTATAAAAATGCATTGTCTATTTTTAAACATTTTTATCAGAAACGCATATGTCAGATTTTAAACTATTCAAATCAGTAATAAAATCGATTGAACTAGTAACTTTATTCGTTGAAAGCATTCAAATATTATCGATAAAATCACGTTATGTAAAAATGTGAGGCATGTCCGCAAAATCGATTTGAATTTTTAATTAAATTTCCTTATAAACACAAATTGTAATAAATATTCAAAATGTTTGAAATTTATCAGAACAATAAAACAATTTCTCAGTATTGAAAAAGAGAAACTTGTAGACACAATTTATATAGTAAATATTGACGTCATTCCTTAATTTGATTCATGTTGTGCCGTTTGTTGGCGGTTTGAACCCTATAGATACATGCTACTTTCAAAATGGCTAAAACTATTTTAACGAAATATAGTTAAGAAATATCCTCCTTCCCCATATAATGGTAGTTCGTAAAGGTCCTGCGAGAATACTAGTGTTGTGGTACAGGCCACAACATTAGAGCTGACGCATATTGTGGCCTGGACCACAACGCTAGTATTCCCGCAGGGATCTTATTTGCTTTCTTGTTGTAGGTTTTATTTAATATAGCTGTTGTCTGCGGCTCCGCCCGTGTGGATGTTGTACAAAAAAGTAGCCTTAGTTACTCCTTATTACGAGTACATCAGCTGCCAGTAAAAATCCCGTCGAAATCGGTCCAGCCGTTTCAGAGATTAGCCGGAACAAACAGACACACAGACCATATCATATCCAGCAGTGGACGTCTTTGGGCTGGGATGATAAAGATAATTCACTTTTTCTCTCCAAAACTGCGCTGATTTCAATATAATTTTTGACGGCATACGTTCGTGTGGACTAAACGGCGCCCGCATTTGCTCTTATTAATAAATAGACAAAGTGAATTAATATGCATTTACCTTGTTATCCACAAGGGTCTGATCACGCGCATTGTTTGTTAATCGCATTTAATCGATTGTTCTTAACAATAGCAACAAGATTAGCATTGTTTATTTCATTTCTTTATTTCTTATTTCTGTCATTTTATGACAAGCTAGTCGTTGCAACCTTCGGAAGGCATTAATCCTATACATTATGCTAGTTGGTCTAGAGTAGCTGAGTGCGGCTGCTGATCACGAGTCACCGATTCCTAGATCAGAGCAAAATTAGATATTAGGTTTTTGGCAAGAAATTCGCAATAGATGCCTGGAGTTTGGAAATTGGCAATGCCCTCATATTATCGTAATTCTTATAGTTCAAATGTCGAAGGAAATGTTAAAGAAGAGAGGGGAGGTAGAAGGTTTGTGCAACAAGTTAATGAAGTATGAGAGAGAAAGTGGAATATGCACCGATAATAGCATTACTTGCTAGAAACTGAATTCTCTAGTGGGTTTGTTTGAAATTCGAATTGCTCCCTTGTAGGTAATCGGTCAGTGATTAGTGGCCAACCTAGTGACCAACTGTCGGGACCAACGTGACATAAAGACGCTCAGATGAAATACCACTACGCGGACCGGTCCATAGAGTAACCTTGGTAGTTTAACCCGCTGATTGTTTACCGATCTCTTGATGAACAATGTAGGTTATTAGTGACTATTAAACAAAGTTTGATATAAGTAGGTATTAAAGACTATTTGAATTCTTATCATTGTAATACGAGTAGAAATTGCAAATCGATTCTCTATAGATCGAGGTAAAATTGTTAGGTTTAATCAATATCTCACGCATCGAAAACGAATTCCAATTGTAATCATTTCGAGAAAATATTTCGAATACGCAGTATTCTTTTTTCATGATAGGAAAAAATAAGTTATGTAACGGCTCGATATACGAGACTGCTTTGATCATTTTCAACTCATATAATCAATCTATCAGCGTAGCTCAGTCTGCCTGCATCCTGCAGGCATAGGCCTCTCTAGTTCGCGTCACAACACCCACTAATTTGATTTCTTTTGTGCCACTATGTCGTATAATAAAGATAATGTTCGATTTGAAAATATGTTAATTTATTCAGAACAAAATGTAGAATCTGTTATTAAATTATATCTGATTACAAACTTTAAAAAAACCTCAACAAAAAATGCCTTCAGACAAATTGTAATAGTTTATCATTATGTCGAATTCAATTTTCATGCGTCATTCTGACATAGAGCTGTACAAAAGACAGATTTTTGACCGGTCAGCTAAGAAACGAGACAATAGAAAAACCATTAGTTACCAAGATGCCAGCGACGGTGCTGTTCCATTTTAGAAGCTAATATGTTTACCTCCCCAAATCACAGAGTATCTAATTACGTAATTAACCAAATCCAGCGGACATTTATCCATTCATCGTCCATTTGTGTGTCGATGATGATGTTGATATTGATAGAAAAAAAAATGCTATAAGGACGTCATGATAGGTACGGTTCTAGTCTTCTTATTGTGTGGTCAGTGGCCAACCTGGTGACAGAGTTTATTTATTTATTATAAGGAAACAGCTGTTTCAATTGTTGAGATCACTTGAAATAGTACAAATATAGCAAATAAAAGTTATCCACGATAGAGGTACAGAGTGTGTTTGGATGCATGAAACAAAAATTATACAATAACAAAAATATTAATAAATTAAAAGCGGTAAACCAGTAAATAAGTATTGATAATATCATTAATTAAATATATACATATATAGGTGTAGGCGGACTTACAAACAATATAAACATAAATTAGGTATTTAATATAATAATGTATATATAAATAAAAAATTGTAAATTTAGAGTTATTTAGATCATAGGCATACATAGGCCTTTGTCGTGAGTACGTCTGTTAACAGTCAGGGCACCCCTGAGTGCCCCTGGCTGTGAGCGTTCCAGTAATGTACTAGATTGAATGTACGCGGTATTGGCATAGTGACACCCCTTCCCCCGCCCTCTGCGCTCTCCCAATGTCAGCGATGGGGAGTTATTGATTGTAACTTCTCAATTACTCACTAGTAGTTGAGAGATCACAATTAATATTTAGCTTGAGCCGGTTGGTATCTCAATTCTGTCTATTTTTAACCGACTTCCAAAAAGAGCTGTTGTTTCCTATAAGGAAGAGGCCTAGTTGGGATTGCTCCCTTGAATGGAGACCTTGTATTTAGGTTGACAGCACCTTAATTTTACTTCTGGCACCATCGATGTCTATGGGCAGCGGTTACCACTTATTATGATAAGTAGAACTACTTTTTTCTTCATTAATCGTGCTGATTAGTATCCACAACTGACTATGCGTAAACAATTCAAAATTTTTCAACTGTTGCATCATCATCACAGCCTGATGACGAACGCTGTTGAACGTAAGTTCCCCAATATGCTGCCACAATAGTGGATCTGCTTGCATCAAATGCTTCTCCGCAGCAGGACATTCACTTTTGGAGTTCATTACAGGAGATAGATAGACCCTTGTCTGTCTATTAACGTTTGGTGCAGCTCTGATTATGTTATCTGCCCACCCAGTGGGTCGTCTCACGCTTCGCTTTCTTATACGTGGTCGCGACTCGCAAAACTTTTTCCCTATTGGTTTTCGGAAGGTCGAGCGTTCTGGCCTGCCCATTGCCACTTCAACCTGCTTACTATTAGAGCTATGCGTAAACAATGCAAATTCAACTAACCAATGCATGCAACACATATTTCAGGAAAAATGTGTCTTAAGGTACTTGTAATTAAGATACTTTTTTCCGTAGCTTTTGTTATGCAGTTGTGTCATTATTCTTTGCAGTACCTATTTAATGTGTTATGGCGAGTAGGCTGCTTTCACGGAAGTCGTTAATACCACGGATGTCCGTCCTTACGCATTCGTAATCGAATGTCGCAGGGTGATCAAATTACCAATACTAGATATTTATCTATCTAATAACTTTAAACAAGAAATTATTGTACCTACTGGTATTTAATATGTGTATGTTAGGCTCAAGATCGATACTGAGTTGACCGAAAAAACAGTTCATAACGCGTTGTGGTCTCTGTGAAAGATCCATATTGCGAAATTCATGTTATGGCTCTTATAAAAACACTCAAAGACCACGTAGCGAAATTCGCATCGTCACTATCCTGCTATTCGCCCACATCGCGTTGTGTTAATAAAAAAAAAAACCTGTACACTATACGTTTTGAGAGCCCTATTGATGCAATCACATCACATACTCGAATAAACATGTAGAATCTGGCATAAGAAGAATCTGTCAATAGTAGACTATGACGGCAAAAGTAGAATCTGTCAAATGTAGACTACGATACGATACGATGAAAATATTCCCTTCACCAGCAAATATATAACGTTGCCTTGCTCGTAATGGATGCTGGACGGTCGCATCTATAATCCAATCACGGTGACAGTAATTGGCACAGGCTAGGCTATACGTTAATAAAGTTAAAGTTCTAATTAAGGGTGGCCGCACACGGGCTACAGGCAACAGTCACATAACGCCGTCACCGACCTGTTTTCATAATCAACCATGTGCGGCGAATCCATATAAAATTTATGAAAACTACAAGAAATAATAATATTTTCGGTACAACTCACACATCGCTATCTGATCCCAAACTAGGCAGAGCCTGTACTATGGTAACCAGACAACTGATAAACATACTTATACATTTCTAAATAAATAGGTCGGTGGCGGACGTTCTATGGCTGTCGACTGTGGTCCGTGTGCGGCCCGCCTAATATATTGCAGGCATCACGTAAATATATTCTGGTCGCTGCTTTGCTCGGGTATTACGTTAGTGACTGTTAATAGTATAATGAAAACACATTTTTCGTTCATACAAGCGAGCAAGCCCAAGTAGGAAAGGATATCCACCTTTCAGAAGTCCGCAGCTAAATAGCTACATATCATAGTGGTGTAGCTGGGAACCTCACTTCCTATGTGTGAGTTCAGGTCTGTCTCTAGTGATCATTTAGAAATGCGTTTCAAGGAAACCATCCCAAGGATAGATAGATAGATGACAAAACTCTGATGCTACATATTTTTGCAGCGGCAAGACGCAAGTAATATCCCTAATATTACAAGCTTCCATAGACTACGGTAACAGCTTACCATCAGGCGGTCCGTATACTTGTTTACCAGTACCACCAAGTTAGTATAAAAAATAACAAAAAAGAAATACCTATAACATTAGTAAAATTCTACAAATTCTCCATTATAGTACCGTCTGGTACTCGGTAAAGTACCTAATCTCGTAATTTAATACACATCAGACCATCAAATTGACGTTTTTCGCCGAAACATTTATCTCTTATTACTATCTAACAATACATGTATATTAAATATTCAACTAAGACAACATTAACGTTACCCTGAGCAAAATAATCATTAGTTGGAGGAATACTAACTATTAATTACGAATATATTGGGTAATGAACCTGTGGAGGCTGTCACACACCTCCAACGAAAAGGGAGGATCCTCCGACCAGGCTAGGTGTTCGTGCCTGGCGGGCCGCGGCCCAACGGACGGTTAGTTGTTGGGCGTTGTATATATACTGAGTGTCTGTGTAAACTTCGATAGCGCGATTCAGCATCTCGAACATTTGTTCTGCGGTTGCGTGTTTCTCGGTATAGTGACATCTGTGTTTTCTAAGTGGAACTTCGTTGTTTGTTGTAGCGTTATTCTATTAACCTAATATGGTGGGGTAAAAAAACATCACACTGATGAGTAAGAAGATTTTTTACCCCAGTTCATAACGTTCATGCCGTTTTTGCCCCACGCTTTTGTTATTGCTCTTCGTGTTACCACATTTTTTGCTTACAACTATATGGATGAACGCTTATATACATGCAAGGTATTATTAAATAATATTCTTACTAACATGTATTTACGTGTAGTAGATACGGCTACGTAGTATGAAAGATTTGTGCAAAATGAGTGAATGAAGCTTATAACATTTTTAGTTTTTCAATTGTGATTTCTGTGATTTGATGGCAATTCATAATCTTGCTGCCTAGAGCGCTAGTCAGTAATTGCATTATCGGTAGCAGCTATCGAGTTTACCGAAGTGCAGAGGTCAGGGCACACACAGAGCACGATCTGAAGTAGAATCTATGAGATTATATCGCATAAACAGCCTAGAAACATTAGTATGTGATTTGAAAAAAGTTTTCAGTCTATCGATTTCGTTTTCATTTCAGTCGATTACTATGATTATCTTGTAAAAGTGAAAATGTCAAAAATTACTTGAAAATCGATTTTATAACTCGTATTCCGAAGTTTAGATTATCTTGCTATCTAGTGGTGAGGTGCAAATGTACTTGCAAAACTTTCACATGTTTTTGTTTGTGGGTCAAAATATCCAATTTAGCACAGCCCTATAGCCAATCAAAATACATACAAACTCAATAGCTCTCCGCATAGCAACCGGCTCTAACGGCAATCTCCTGTACGCAGAAGGGGCCTTAATATGCAGAGAGCTTGTTTAACCGCATAGATTGATCCGTCTGCAGTATACCGACGCCATTTAGTAGCCCTTCATGCCAATGGCCTTGTATGAGGCTAGTAAAACGTTTATTTTACTGATTGCTTGCAATTTTTCCTTACCTGCGTTGCACTATATTACAATTAAGAGTAGGCGTATTAGAATGCATAAACAATAGGCCTGATGCGTTTTAGGTATTCAAAAATTCTTTTTTTAATTTAATAATAATATTAGGAGACTCCGCTCTTCTAAGATATGTACATTACATTACACATGGCAGATCAAAATAAAAACTGTACTTAAGTGTTGTGACCACAAGATGAAAATGGTACTTCATTGTTATGAAAACTAGAAGACATAAAGAGACCTTTAATTTTTACATCAGAACGGAAGGTTTGTATCGGGGCTAGTTTTGAAGTACGAATGAAAATTATTGTATGGTCTATTTGTAAAAGTGGGACGTTTTCATATTCATTGAACTACACACTACGTTTACTCAGTCTCGATGAACTCCAACGGTTACGCCCATACTGCTACTTTGATTCTATGTCGATAACTTTGGTTTTCTGTCGGATCACCTCGTTCCCGATTCGATCCTTTAAAGAGACACCGAGCATAGCTCTTTTGATAGCTACTTTGAATTTGTAGACAACCGTACCGTGGGTATCCAGTTTCCTGCTGCTTATGTCATCACTGGTTGAAGACCCCAGATATATAGACTATTTCTGTGTTGAAGACCTTTATCAAGCATTGTTGCATAGCCGACTCAAAAATCAAAATGTCTAAAACACCCTAAAATGTATTAGGTAATTCTCTAGACTTTAGACGATCACTCATTTATTAGGTACCTATTCTTTAAGAAAATAATCACAATAGCATCACAATACAAAGACAATAAAATAAACGAGCCATGTCGTAGTGAACTGTGAACGGCGAACATATGTTATTGTTTAGTTTAGTCAGACAGAATGTTGGATATAATCAATTTGATGAACACGTGTAAATCATGTAAGGATCGGTTGTGAACTTTGTACTGAGTCAGGTGCGAACATCGAACTCGTTATTTGGCTCTATGTTGAGGCGGAGGCTAAAAGGTCTAGTGGATTACGCGATAAATTCAGGTTTTATTCTCTCAAGAGAACTGCTATATTGCTATATAATTGCTTGCAATACTGTGGGCATAATTTATGTGTTGCCGACTCAAAAACATGGGTAGGTTTGGGATAGGAAACAGTTTCTTGAACGCAAAGGAATACAAATACGCTGCTGTGTGTGATTTTTTGGCTGTGGTCTTCTGTAAAATGAAGGTCTTTACTTTATATATTGTGCCTCTCTCGCTCATTTATGTCGTATGAAATGTCAGGAGAATCCAGACAAATACCAAACTAGTGGCTACCCTAGATGGAACCGGTCTGTTCGTCTTGCAAAGGTTCTTTGTGCTACTTTCTATTGCATCTACATTGCGAACGGTCATTATTGTTTGCATTCAATGCGGGTTTCTGTAGAAATCCAGTGAGCGAACGGCGTCCCTTGGACTTCGGCGACCTAACTGGTTCTGGAAGGATTTCTTGTAATATTTCTCACAATTATTTATCAAATGGGTAGAATTTGGATGCTAAAATGAGCTTTAAAATGTCCAGATCCAGCTAAATACACAAATAAAATTACGTTACTCCTGCAGATAATTCCAGATATGGCCTCCCCTTCCTACGTGGTCAAAACTAGATGGCGTTGGCAGTCGACCTGTCTGTTCTGGATTTCCTAGTTTTACAAAGTTGTAACGCCTAAGTAATGTCATTGCTAGTGGCTATACGCTATGGTAAATGGTTACCATCAGGCAGATTGTATGCCTTTTGCCACATAACAAAGTGGCTTTGCTCTTGGATTAGGGATGGGTGTATGTCAAATTCGTTGGTGTTTTCAGGTTTTGTGGACCGACAAACACATACTTTGTGTCTAAATGAATGGAATGAAACAAATAAGCCAAGTATAATAGCTGCGCACACCGATAGTTAAGAAATGCTATGCCAGTTTGCCGTGGTCAGTCCATACACGTAGGTACATGGTAGGTCACCATTTCCTCAAAACACAGCGAGATTCATCCATGCCTCGGGAAGCACGTAATGCCGTTTTGATCGTGTGCCTAATGTCCTTGCCGCATGAGATTACTGTCATATCGAACTGAACCAGATGAGACTGACGGAATAGAGAGTGCATCTGTGTTTGCGCACAATTTCGCACCATCAGTGGAAAAGAGGCATATTTTAAGTAAAGAAATATCATTTCACAATATTAAACCTATTTGTTATGAAGCACAAAAAAAAAATTGCAAAACAGTCGTATCTCATTTTAAGTCATTATTCTTCTGTGGGTGCGGTTTGTGCCCTGTAATATGTCCTAAGCAGATAGCTAGTTTCGGTCAAAATTGGCCGCCGTGACCAAAAACATGGAGCACTATTATTATATCGCGTCTAAGACAATAATTTTATTTACTTATAATAAAATACAAGTACATATTAAATATCTTCGTGTCCCATGTTCACGTTGTGGCGGCACACACACACACCGGTACATAATCACGGCTTGTTATTAAATATCACGTGTGACAAGTGCGCACGCGCGTCTATTAAATAGTTTTAATGTTTGCACCAACAGTTCGTCGCCTATTTTATAAACGGATATAATAATACTGTAAATATTATACGATCATAATACGAGTAATACTAGCGGTCCGCCCCTAGTAATAGCTATTTCTGTGGTCTGCCCTGACTTCGCGCAGTTCCAAAATATTTTTACCCATTTACGTTATAAAATAAACCTATATTCCAAATTTCAGCTTGCTAGACTTAGTACTCTTGCCTGTGCGTTGATCAAAGTCAAACTCATTTAATTGAACGTCATAAAACAAAATGCCAGCATATTTTTTTTGCTACGACTAATTCGCTAACTAGGGGTAGGGTCTCGAGAGAATTGGCAAGAAACTCGGGCCACTCTTTTTAATCGCTAGAGTATATCATTTACAATTTGGTATAAGTTACAATATTTATGGTAACAAAATGGGGCGAAAACCAATATACCATACAGATCGTCAATCAGGACACGATTCAGACAAACGATTTTATATTAACTAGAGGTAGAAGAGAGGAGCTGCTTGCACTCTAATATCACAATATCGCACTCCTCCGTGCGCTATGTGCATGAAAAGGAGTACAACGTTTTTTCTTCACGTAAGTATTTAAAATACTGTGCCCGCGGCTTTGGCCGATCGGAAAACATGCTCAGGTGGAGTTTCACAGACAGTACGGATCTGGGCTTATTCTGCGGTGTTGACCAAACGTGCCCTTATGCCATCACCTTAAAGTAGGTGGACTTGATGGCTGCCTCCGCCTAAAATCAATATGGCTGTGTTTAACGTTACAACAATATTAAATCTATCTATGTTTACCGTAGAAATGTAAAGAAGAGGTTATTTGGCTGTGATCTTCGGTAAGGTGGAAATCATTATCTATTTTTGCTTGCTTGCACAGTTCCCTATCTCTCAAACTATACAGTTTTAGAGTAATTTCTTGCCACGTAAGATTAGGAATGAGCTGCCTGCGCGAGATTTTTCCCAGATACTATCACATAAAGTTCTTCAATAAAAGGAGTTTTTTATGTTTTTAACGTGTCAGCAACGCGCAAGTGATACGCTACGTTGCAAGCGTCCATAGGCTACGGTAACTGCTCTGTTTGCCTCGTCAGTAGTATATAAAAAATACTTTACGCTTAGCAATATCCTTAGCAGATAAAAATAGATTACCTGTACATATTTCCAATAAATACATAACAGTTATATTAACTATGCGGTTACGGACATGAATTAGCATAACTTAATAAACATAACTACTAACAATAGTACATAAACAGTAATGAGTTACTCATTCATCGATCTGAACTTATTGCTTCTGTTACTGGCTACGGATATAACCTGTATAATATATTAACTACCCACTGTTATCCGCGGCTCCGCCCGCGTATTGCCCGGTTATCGGGGTAAAAAGTAACATATGTCTTTCTCCAGGATAATGTCTATGTAACTGGCAAATTTAATTAGGATCGGTTGAGCTGTTTAATCGTAGTAAACTAACAAACAAACAGAGTAACTTTTACATTTTTAGAGTCTTATTATTATTTTTACATATCATACTAATGCAATCCTAAAAACTTTTAACAGAAGGGTTTTTGAGATTGTAGAACGATTTTTGCGCGCCGCGCTAATGCGATTTCTACATCTTTCTTACTATAATATCTTTGTCTCTTTTATTAAAAAAGCATCACTAAAAGAGCACTCCAATTGAAAAATTGGAGAATGGAGTTAATTGTGTAGTTATTTGATTGTGGCCTTATGTAAAGTTGGAGGGCTTTGCCCAGGAGGGTTTGGCTGCTTTAGGTATCTACCTATGGCGGCAATAAGTCTGTCATAAGTAAAAACAAGATTTATAAACATTTATAAAAGGATTATAATATATAATTATATTAACCTACCTGAGTATGGACAGACATATTAATGATACTTAATATAACACTATTGAATATCAACGTAAAGTTTTCATAATATTGAAAAAAAAAAAACTACAGTCGCCAGTATAATCATAATAACTATTTAATATTACCGACAATTTGAAGGATTCAGTCAAATTAACGCAATTCCGTGTTTCGGAAGGTACGTCGGGGCCGACTTTTAGTCGGCCCCGACTGTTTACAGTCGTTAAATCACGACGGAGGTCTGTGGATGTGTCATACACCTCCAACGATAACTGAGGATCCTCCGACCAGGCTAGATGATCGTGCCTGAAAGGCTGCGGCCCAGCGGTTATTCGTTGGGCGTTGTATATATACTGAGTGTCTGTGTAAACTTCGATATCGCGATTCAGCTTCTCGAAGTTTGTCACAGGCCTAAATATGGGCAACCTAAATAACTCTGTTATAGAAATAAAGAAAATGACATTTATTGACACAGTAAAATTTTTTGGTATGAGTACCTACATTGTAGGTACCTTATAACTACTGTGTCAATGAGGTTACCACTCAGCATAATGCTATGTTGTGGTAACAACACAGCGCTGATTTTCAGTGGTAACCCCTATCAGTTTGGCCACTGAACCAAACGATAAGAAGATCCTCCGAATTACAGAAGATTTCAGCCAAATAACTACACACAGTTCCTTCCTCATTCGGGTTTGCTCGATTGTGTGGTGTGGTGCTACACACGTACCATAAGGAAACGGTTTGTTACTCGTACCTCTCATCCGCTATTTTATGGATACTAAAAATAATAAGCCGTTAGATAATAAAGTTAGCCGTTAAGATTATAATGAGCACAGCAAAAAAGTGGGAAAACTTGATAGACTTTGTTTTCTAATAAGTTCCAATTATATTATACTAGCTGTTGCCCGCGGCTTCGCCCGCGTGGATGTCGGTTATCGCTGTAAAAAGTAGCCTATGTGTTATTCCAGACCATAATCCTAACACTGCGTCTTCCTGTTCGTTGTTGCCACTTCAGAACCTTTCTGCCCAAATGGCCATCGGTTTTGCCAGTCATGTGCCCTAAGCCCTGCCCATGGCCGCTTAATTGAGGCAATGCTTTAAGCTATGTCGGTCGCAATATCGTTTAATATTATCATAATATTTAACATCCAAATCGTGGTCTAACGCGATAAAAAATAAATTAACGATAAAAAAGAAATTAACACAAAAATATATGAAATAATATAAATCTAAAATCGTGTCCGTTGGTCTTCGGCAATGGTTTATGCACGGTTTAAATGTGAAACGTGATTTTTGTATTGCTACGTATTACATACCAATATATGAAAATGACAACAGCGTTATTATATATACACTGACGGACTCATAAACTGCATCAAAGTAATAGACGACTTTGAAATAAATATTTTAACCAAGTAGTCAAACTTTCTATACAGATTTAAATTGAAACCTCTAGATTGGTTCGTGAACTTTAAAACAGTGTAGGGTCATATCCTTAAGTTTAAGTTTGTGTACTGGAAAGGACCTTAAGACTTTTTTTGAAGAAAAACAGAAATTTAAGGAAAATTGGTTTAATTAAAAAATTGGTTTTAACAATAGACACAAACTTTATGCAAGGGTTTATTTATGTTTTAATAAGGTGTATTACCTCCACGTGCCCTTATTACGGATTCTAATCTGTTCCGCATAGATTTTATTAGGGTTATTAAAAGATCTTGCGGAATATTGTCCCATTCTTCTGAAAGTGCTGTTCTTAGTGCTGCCACTGTCGTGGGCAAAGGGTTTCTCGCATATACAGCTCTTTTTAAATTGTTCCAAACATGCTCAATGGGATTAAGATCCGGGCTGCGTGCTGGCCAATTCATTGTACGTATCCCAACCTCTTCGCAATATTGTCGAACTTGTGCAGCAGCGTGCGGCCGGGCATTATCCTGCATTAAAGTAAAATTTTCGCCTATGAATCCCATGTAAGGCACCACGTGATCTTCTAAGATCTCTGTTATGTAGCGATGTGCAGTCAAACCCCCTCTATTACCGTTTTGACGGACCATGTCTATGAACACAAGTTCTGTTCGCCCGTTCATCGATATGCCACCCCAGACCATACACGAACCGCCTCCAAAAGGAACACGCTCCTCAATGCAACTTTGAGCATATCGCTCCCCACGTCGACGATAGACTCTTCTGCGACCATCTGCACCATATAAACATGTCCTACACTCGTCCGTGAACAATACGGAGGTCCATTGCTCTTCTGTCCAATTCAGGTGATCACGCGCAAATCTTAAGCGAGCTTGTCTGTGAGCTACAGACAACTTTGGACCATTTGCTGGTCTAAAAGGGGTGATATCCGCTTCCTTTAACCTTCTTCTTATTGTTCGTGCACTCACGTTTACTCCACGCACTTCATTAAGCTCTGTTTTGATGTTAACAGACGTGAGGAAACGATTTCGCAGGGAAGTTGTAACAATAAATCGGTCATCACGACCGGTGGTTGCTCGAGTCCTGCCTGTACCACGTCTCCTTCTGTAAGAATCTGTCTCCACAAACCTTCTGTATATTCTAGAAACCGTAGACTGGTTTAAATTTAAATTTCTACCAATCGTTCGTTGATCCAAGCCCTCCCGCACCAATGCTACAATTTGAGCCGCTTGTTCGGACGAAGTATCCATATTATGGTTCAAAAACTCTCGATGAGTTAAAAAACTAACCCAACAATTCTGCTGGTAACAATAATTCAATTGACAAAAGAATAAAAAATCAATGATAATCAATTTAAAACTTTGCTATAAATAACACGCAAATCTGATACTACGAGTAAATTTTCTTTTCCCGGCTATATTCATTTGTTTTACTGCAGTTCTATTTTTAAATTTTCCTTTTTTTTGAGATTAAGAGCCAGTCTTTCCATATTTATATAATTTAATCTAAAAAGTTATCATACTTATTAAAAAATCATTTTAAAAATAATCCTGAACTTTGATGCAGTTTATGAGTCCGTCAGTGTATATAAATTATTTTACTAATAGGAAGCTACATTATCCCCGAGTGCTATAGATTACTTTCTTAACACCGAAAATTGAAAACTAGTACAATAATAATAGAAATAAAACTGTCTTCATCGTTCATCTTTAAAAAAAAAAGAACAGTTCCAACATAAAGTTGATATTAATAAATCACATAAGTTCCAAGTAACTATTATATATGTATACTAAATAAGTTCTAAGTACTCACTTACGTTATTTTTTTATCATTTGAGTGTGATCTTAAACGTTTAACAACCTATGACTAGCATGACATGAATAAAATAATATTTTATTCGTCATAGAGTCAGCCATTAAAAAAAGAATCCGTTGATGTCATTTAGGTGGTCACATTAATATTTTTTTAGATTTTTTATGTGGCAAACAAACAGACGGCCCACCTGATGATAAACAGTAACTATAGCTTATCGACGCTTGCATTGCACCTTTATTAATTTAACAATTACAATTCTTACACATAAGCAGTCCAAAAATCACTAAGGTTTGTCTGAATTGCAAGGGCATTACTTGCGTGTTGCCAATCTTTTTAAAGCAACGTTTTGAGAAGCGTTTTATGGTAAAAACGCATCCCTAAATGAGTAGGTACTGGATACCTGTAGTCACACACAGGATCACAACTACAACACTGTGGGAAGCCGAATGTCGTCTTTGCCAGTCGGGCTCTGCCTAGTTTGGGATGAAGCCGTATTTAAGTTGTACCAAGATAATTATCATTTAAACACTATAACAACACCACGTGCGAAACGAAGTTAGACACATTAAAATATAATGGACTATGAAGTAAATTATATTCTTAACCATAAATACTTTTATGGGTAACGTTTAAACGAGTTTTGTTGATATATGCAAATCGATTATGTTTTGTTTGCTTATTCTTTTGAGTGATGAGTAGAAAAGGGCTATTACGTAACAGTAGTAGGTATGCAGTTTGAATCCATTCGTTGGTACCTATGGTTGTTAATAGAAAGTGGCACATGGTCACTTTCGGTGTCCCTTCGAGACCATTATGCATTTAATAGACATTATTACTTAATATAAATAAGTACTTGACGTCTTTATAGTTTTCTTTTAAAATTAAACTTGAACAAGCAAACGAAGTTCTTCGAGTCTTCTGGAGCAATCCGAAGTTTGTATGCATATAGGTTTTTTCGACGTTAACACCAAAACCAAGTGACCCGAATTGGTCCAGAAGTTGCCCAAATATAGGGGGTTGTAAAATGAGCACATTGCGAATGCACAGTTCGGGGCTGTAGGCGAGTCACGTATGCGTAAAATAGTATTCCAACTTTTAAACAATGGCAGACTATTTTATTTGTGACCATTTTAAAAATAACAAAAAGTAGAACTATACAAAGGTAATAAGAACTACTGATAGGGTATTAATTACGTACACTATCCACGTACTATTTTATGACATGGCTCCGCGGTTCTGACACTCACTTTTAATTTATAGCACTGAACACTCATATTTAAAAAAAACATAATGTTATAATAGCTCTACATTTACCATAGGCAGACCATGACTGTAATGCAATAGTGCAGTTGTCTCACCCCATTTTAAATTAGAATTCTCCAAGGACAACTGCATGTTTGACCAATGTCGCGGACCTTCCAAAAGTCCAGGTATTATCTATACATATACATAACATAATTGCTTGTCCCGACTGACTGATTCATCAACGCGGAGCCTAAACCGCTGGGGCTACAAACAATGTAAGTGCTCACTTAAAAGGGATTTTTTAAACTTTCACCTCTAAGGGGTTAAAATAAGGGATGAACGATTGTATGAAAGTCATTTATAAAGTTAGAAGCATGAAATTTCATATACCCGTTACCCGTAAAATAATAATTTAAAAAATGTTTCACCCGCGCGAAGCCGTTACTTACGGTTGCTAGTACTTAACCCTTTACCAGGCCTCAGACAAATCCTGTACTAATAATGTTCTTTTCGTACATTTAGATGAGTAATAACATTTGGTATGAGATTTTATCAATTATATTTAGGAAATTAGCTGAAAACCTGAAAAAAGACACGTGGGAAAACATAATCCCATTGCCTGTCAAGACGAGGACTTTTTATCTATATATATAATAAAAAAAGATTGTCATGTTGATAGAATTTCTTACTGCTTATTGTTCAAATGAAAAATGTAATGTAGGCTCTTATTCTTTATTTAAAAAAAAACAAATACAAATTAAAAAGTATTCAGTATGAACTAAAAAGGTTTTTATACTTCTTCTGGGTTTTGTGCACCATCGTCTAATATTTGTAATAACTGTCGGTTTGACATAGGTACCTTGAATTTAGTTCAATCTAGCGTCGAATGGTTTTGGGACATAATCTAAATATGGGTCATCATCTTCATCATTTTCATCCTCAGATGAAAACATTTCATTAAGAATATTTTCGAGCTGTTGATCGTTCATTACCTGAATAACAAAAATACACTAAAGTAGACTGAGAAATAATAACGACAAAAGTTTACTACTACCCACATTTTATATTTCTATAAATGACCGTGAGTAAATCCTAAGTAAAACCCGAGGGAAAAATCTAGTATAGAATAAAGATTTCGATTCACCGGGCAATGGACATGATAACTCCCACAATAATTGGGCATTCACAGGCTTAGGGCATATGGTTCCCCACATGTTTATTTTCGTTATATTATGAAATTTTTGAAGTTTTTACTTATAATATAAGCACAAATTACTAGAAAAACTCAAATACTACAACATATCAAAAAATTGTACGACTTACCTTTCTTCGATTCGCCATAATGAATAAAAATACGGTGCACTTGACACAAAAATGATCGTTATGCGGCCAACGACTAAAAAAATGGCTGCAAAAGTGACATTTGCGTTCCGATCCACTTTTTTTTATGTGTTACCATAAGTAATATTTCTATGTTGGCGTTTTTGACAGATTGTGGTAGATCCTTTACCAAAACCTGGTAAAACTCTTGAAAATCTATGTGGGAAATGCTCAATCCATAGCCTGGTTAAGGGTTAAATATTAAGAATACTTAATTATATTAACTGAAAAATTACTTGCTATTCCAGTCACTAATAAATTAGTAATTGAACATGATTCTCTAGGTGCTCATGTATATTTTCACCATGACTTCACAGCTATAAAATATTAATTAATCTTAAATGACATATATCTACATAAAATTACCATTCTCATAAATATTTCATATAAAGTCTCTTGTTGCCCCTTCATATTGACATGTGTCTGAAATATAACAATATTTTAGCATAATTGAATTGAAGGGAATCTTGCTTTAACCACTTTATCATTATCTCAATAACCCATAAACGTCCCACTGCTGGGCACGGGTCTCCTCCAAACTTTTGGAGGGATATTAGCCTATTATACCACGCTGGTCAGACGGGTTGGTATAGGGTTTTATTTCGAGTTTTCCCTTTCTTGCGGTGGATATTTTCTGCTCGACTTACTCACTTAGTCGACTCTTACGACACCCTCGGGATGGATGGGGTGGTGACATTTGTATTCTTAATCCGTCACCACACGGACATAACCAGGGTTACCATAACCTAAAACTCTTAGTCTTCTTCTCATTGTTTGGTTAATCGCCAGTTTCAACAAGGGCTGACAACACGCGAGTAATGCTCGCGTCTCCTGGTATTGCAAGCGTCTAAAAACAAGGGTACCTGCTTACCTTCACATGGGCTTTACGTTACTTTGACACTATGGAAGTTAAAAAAATTACAAAATGGGTAAATTGCATAACTGCCTTGAAAAGCAACAAGCAAGCAAACTGCATACTTTATTTCCTAACTCTTTTAGTCCCATGGGAGGGCAATCTAATACGACCGGAGAGAGATTAGGCATAGGACTAAAAGAAAAACGTGCTTTCCGAGGCACAGGGATGTAAACACCGTCCAATTCCAAAAATTTGGTCATCTATTGTGAATTTCTTGGCAGCAAAACCATGATCTATGATTTTTGGCCCAAACTGGGAATCCAAAAACCCAAATCTTAGTGCTCAACGTCAACGATAATTAGACCGAGAATGCAGTAATATAACTCAATGTATATTTTATTTTCTGTTGCTTTCACATAGGTAATAGTTGAGTGTTGTTGTGACTTCAGTGAAAATGTCGACTTACAATTGTAGGTATTGGTATTACTATAGCTTTTATTATAATTATGCAATTAGTTATGACTGTTGCAAAAGTTGTATGTATTATGGTGTCGCTCGTCGCCGCCAAGCGACCTAATAAGGGTTAGCTCCCCTAATGTTCCCTAATGTCGCTTGGCGGCGACGAGCGCGACAAGAGCGACACAGGTCCTACCTCGGCAAGGCCTCAGCCGGCACTGAGTGACTGAGCGCAAGCGTGATTTTACGGCGATATATATAGCAATACATATTAATCGTACATAAACGTAATACATATTAATCGTACGTAAATATATAAGTTATTCATTAATCATAAGAATAATATAAAACAAAAATACATAAAAATATCTTAAATTTGATCATAAAATTACATGTTCATAATCTCTAATATTACTTATTATGACAGTTTTCATTGTACTTTTCATGAATGACAATTTACAGAAATCACATATTTTTTGTGCATGGGTGCTAGTAATGTTGTGATTTTTTTATAAAATGAAATTTTTATAAAAAAAACACAGCATTTACTAGTACTTATCTACTTTTGTGAATGAAAATTTACAGAAATCACATATTTTTTTGTAGATAAGTACTAGTAATGTTGTGATTTTTTTATAAAATTATATTTTTTTATAAAAAAGTCACAACATTTACTAGTAAGTACTTATCTACTTTTCGAGAATGAAAATTTACTTAAATCACATATTGTTTGTAGATAAGTACTACATAGTAATGTTGTGATTTTTTAATATACTTAATGATATTTTTCAAAGTATGTTGTATATATTTTGACTTATATCTTGCATCTGCTTAGGCCATCAATTGGTCATTTACAAAACCATCTGAAAGAAAACTGTCCTAATAGGAATTTATAAAAATATTTTAGATTGTAAAATTCTAATTTATATGTCAATATTTCATCAAATGCACTAATAGTGGTTTTTTGTTCCGTAGAAAGTAATCAATTCTTTGTGATGTTTAAAAATGTACCTTTAATGTTTTATTATAATTATTATTTAGTTACTTCAAAATTGTATGAATAGAAAACAAAATAAAATAGTTGTTCCAAGTATGGGTGTACTTAGTGTCTAAAATAAGAAGAAAATAGTAGTAATCTTCTTCTTCCTCTTATTGTTTGGTTAGTGGCCAACCTGGTGACAGAGTTATTTAGATCGCCCATATTTAGGCCTCTGTCGTGATCTAACAACTGACAACAGTCGGGACCGACTTTTAACATACCTTCTGAAGCATGGAGACGCTCAGATGAAATACCCCAATGTGGTCACCCATCTATAGGGTTACCGCACCCTTGGTAGTTTTACCCACTGATCGTTTACCGAACAGCAAGTGCACCTAGCTATGAGTGTAGTAGTAATAGTAATATTGAAATAAAGAAAAGATCTTACTTGCTACTCGACCAGTTGCCAGGACATTACATAGAGTAGTGTGAAATCAACAAGATTTTCAAATAGACTGAACATATTATATTTAAATTTTATTTATACATTCTTCCAAGAACCAAGTTTATGAACATGCGTAAAAAAATCCTACTCGGTATATAATAGTAGACTGATTTGTGTTTTTTTTTTCAATAAGAACTAATAAGATATTGGTCCAGAGCCTATTATACATGTTTTAAATAGTGTATGAAGTTTAAAGGAATCTGTACTTTAAATTAATAAAACATATTACATATTTGTAAACAAAACTTACCGCATCCGTAGTACTATTTATTATATTCTGTGCAGCAACGAGTAGAACCTATCAGCATGAGAATTTTAGAAACGCATAAGATCTAGTTTAACTCTAGAAAGGCAACTATTGTACATGAGTTCATTTTATAGTTCACATAAAACCTATTCGTATTTACTATTTACCAAAACAAGTAACAAAATTCAAAACAATCCGATTCTTATCACATAAACACAAACACCTGTCAATGCCATTTGTCAGATTCAAATGACATTAGTGAAGTTGGGCGTTTACATGTCCTGCTTTGAACAAAAGTTTGCTGCATGGTCAAAGGATTGATATTATTATGTTAATTCATAACTTTAAAGGTTTTTAATAGTAAGGTGATAAGCGGGTCCGTGGTTTCAATGTTTGCAAAGCCCCTTGCGTAACAGGGATTATTCAAGTGTCACTTTAAAAACATCGTATTTTGAATTGGAATGTGAAATTTGATTGTGTCCTTATTTGTTTCAGATACTGTGATCAATATGTTTTTCAAGTTTCCTCGGTTATTATGATATTTCATCCAAGTAAAATGTTGGACGTGCCAGATAATGTAAGTATTTATATAATTTAATATTATTACTTATGTCTATAATATAATAAGTTTCCGGCCGCGCGTAAGTAGGTAGGTACAATCCCGCGAGAACAGTGTTTATTAAGGGGAAAAAGTAGCCTACGTGCAATTCTAGACTATACCAAAATGAGAGGGCAGACAGAGTTTGCCGCCCCTTAGGCAAAATTACCTAACAAATATGTAGATTATTGCCATTATTCGTTAACATTTTTTCTACCTACAGAAGTTCCTAATTCGACAACAGCGCCCCAGATACTTTGATGACATAGGTATAAGTTATGTTTTTTTTAAAGCTATGCCATTAATAATGTATGAATAGTTAATAGGTAGGTACTATTAATTATGTACATAGTACAACAACAACATAAACACTAATAACTTCTGCAAGGGTTTCCGTTTTCCCCAAAGTAACCCTACATATATTTTCTGAATGCAAGGACACCAAGTTAAACTTATAATGCTTAGATAGCGTGTGTATCGGTGTATCCTATTGGCAACCTTCCATTACCCATCTATTTATCATCAGTAAAATGATTTATGGTATTTCTTCCGCATAACCTACTATTGTAAATTATAATACTAGAAATATTGATATGTCTAAACCTCCTTTGTTCTGTTACCTTGATATTTTATCTCCTTGAGAAATACTTTAGAAATGACAACCAGCCTCGCAACAACTATTTGTAATTCGAACTAATATCACAGTAACTAATATGTTCCGTGTTTGAACCCATAATACCAACTCAGGTTTTAGGTCTCCATCCAATGCACATTTAGGGATTACTTTTTAACTTTTTTAAAGTCAATTCCCGCACTAGGGAACATGCTGTGTCACGAGAGACTACAAACATACTTACAATTAACGGACACAAATTACAACCAGAATCGGAACAACCGTTTGTGGATCATTAAAATTTACTTGTAGATATTACAAAGACAGTACTGATATAGACGAGACGAGGAGGCCAAGGATCGTGTTAAGTGGAGTAGGCAAGTACCTAATGATGATGCCAAGAAGTTGGAGCGTGCTATTGTGATGTTAGAAACAAACTCTACCAAAAATTTGGACGTAGCTGGTCGCAGCAGTCTTATAAAACAAAGTTATAGATAGTTAGTATGTCTGCCTTTCTTGCCTGTCTTATATATTTTCTTAGCTCCCTTGACCGGGCCCTTAACCCGTGGTATTAATAACAATGCTAATGCTGATCTGGCGCAATGTCTACTATGTTTGGATGGCATCCAACCTCACCTTAGTTCGTTATTGAATTTCGTTCTCTAGTATTCTGTGTGACGCGAAAATTGTTTACAAATTTGTGAATATTGAAACGTTTTAGTGTGGGTTCACTAACCTTACATTATTACTACGCGTTGTCTTTTATTGCAAAAAGGTACGTAATTACTTACTCTTTCTCTCTCTCTTGGTTTGATTAATGGCAGAGTTATTTAGATCGCCCATATTTAGGCCTCTCGTGTGATTTAACGACTGTTAATAGTCGGGAACAACTTTTAAGGCTTGGGATATCACCAACGACCTTGAGCATTTGGGCGAAGAAAAAATATCACGTCCTTGATATTAATCCGCTGATCGTTTACAGAACAGCAAGTGCATTGGCTGTGAGCGTACAAATTAGTAGATCAGATAGTAATTACTATTGGTGACCCGAAAAATACCATCATTAGGTTAATCTATAAGACATTATGCTTACCTAAACTGTAACTTGCCCTAAATGTAGGTAAATTATGATAAATAGGATAGATAATGCAAATGCGATTAAAGTTGTTAATAATCTACACTATGTAAGTACCTATTTTCCTCTACCGGGTAATTAATAATAAGTAATACTAAATCATTGCACTTTAATGCATTAATGGACAATAAATATATGGTATATTATATGCTTATTTACTAATAGAAATGAGATGGACTTCTTATAATAAACAGAAAGTATTTACTTAAGGATACAACTACGAATTTACTTTAGGAGTTTAATCTTCAAAAATCCTTTTTCACGCTCTTAAGGGTAAAGGGTATTTTGAAAAAAGCCAATTTAAATTTCGTATTCCTACTTAGAAAATTACGAATTTTCATACAACCCTTCATCACTTATTTTACCCCCTAGGTGTGAAATTCATCTCATCCGAAAATCCCCTTCTTAAAGCTCACTTATCTTTTTTTTAAACTAAGTACCAAGGAGACAAACAAGCATACGAGCCGCCTGATGATAAGCAGTTACCGTAGCCTATGGAAGCTTGCAACACCAGGGGCATCACTCGTGCGTTACCGTTTTCTTGAAGAACCCCATGCTATAGTCTCTCGGGAAAACCTCGGCAGGGAGCTCATTCCACAACCTTTTAAGAGAGATAGGGCACCATACTAGCGAGCAAGCCCGACTGGGGAAGGACCTCCACCTTACAGAAGACCACAGCCAAATGACTACACACAGCGGTGTAGTTGTGTTCCTGTGTGTGAGTACAGGTCTCCAGCGCTCATTTAGGAATGCGTTTTGAAAGAAACGTATTCCTATCCCAGGGTTACTTCAATCTTAAGGCCCTGGTGTAAAAAATGGGTTGGCAACACGCAAGTGATACCTCCGGTAATGCAAGCGTCTATAGGCTAAGGATACTGCTTAACATCAGGCGGGCCGTATGCTTGTTTGCCACCCAAGTAGTATAAAAAAAAAAAAAAAAAAAAACCTAATCGTACGTGAGAGGAAATTCCTTTGAAACCATATAGTGCGGCACGAAAGAGGTTCTAAAATCTTCTTACGACATCTATCAAGAAACCTTAGTGAAAAAAATCAAGTTTATAATCCCAGTGGCTTAGACTCTGCGTTGATGTGTCAGTCAGTCAACAAGTCGAGTCAGTCGGGACAAGCAGTTTATATACATTGTAATCTATAGATTAAAATAAACTACTTAAAACTGTTTATTCAGTAGCCTATCCGAACATCAGGTGGTACCTATAAACACAAAACTAATACTAAAGTATAAAGAAATATCTTGACCTTTAGGTAGGTAAGATGTCCTTGGTCTCCAAAAATAAAACCAACTAAAAAGTCCCACTAAATTTTCAGCTTCGCTATCACATTGTTCGTGGCGGGCGGCAGCCACAAATATTGACATTAGAATTTACCGTATCATCTAATTTTTACTCATAATAGCAAACTGTTTAGGGCTGCCATATTCGAATATTTTAAAATTACTTTAATAACGTTCCAACACAGAAATTTATAAATTAGGGTCGACTTACGATCACACCGACAAGCTCTATTATTATACTTAGTCCTAATAATTCTTTTTTAAGTATGATTAAACGTTTTTGTTTGGAATATATAGGTACCTACCTAGGCTCTCCTATGTCCTACCGTGTCGTTATCCGATAAAACTAAGTAAGCTAACAAAGTAACGGTTAAGAAAATATTGCTTTCTACCTAAATGGCAAGTACCTACATAAAGATTTTTATGCGCAAAAATGTTGCTCGGCGAGCTGGCGTAAGGTGGCTGCGTGGGTATGATAGGCCCTAAACTCTGCTACCTATCCCTCTAAGAAAAGTGAACTTATGTTATATGTAATAATATATTATGTTATAATAAATGCGTATTAATATAATAACTATAAGTATGTATAACGAAACGATACACTAAGTATACGTACTTATAACTCTTAATAACGTTCCAACCCTGAAATTATCGTAAACTGTAAATATTCATTCGCCACACAGACCATTAGAAACGCTCGTTAAAGCCTTTCCTGGCTTTTAATTTTGTAAATAAACCTCGCAGTACGAGATTAACATCGAAGACCGTGCATACGTATCGATAACATTCCAACAAAGTAGAAATGAATAACCAAAAACATTTCTTTTGATACCATGTACATTTTTGAAGTGTTTGTTTTAATAGGTCTTTGATATCGGTAAGTCTTTATTCTATACTATATTAATATTGTAAGGAGGTTAAGTTTGTAAGTTTTGATGTAGGGATGAAGTTTCTAATCTCTGAAACTACTAATTGTGTTCTGAAAATTGTTATACTTTTAGGACGCTACTGTAGCACTTAGGGACAAATTTGCCTGGTGTTGCTTGGTGCTTTACTCAGAAAAAGCACTATCCTTATGTAGGTGCGTTATGGAGTCGCGTCGTCCTTATTTTTCGTTCCTTAGCGGATACTTACGTTATAAAATAAACCTATGTACAAATTTAAGCTTTCTAGATTCAGTAATTTTGTATGTGCGTTGGACGTCAGCCAGGATAAACGATTTTATGTACATAATATTGATTGAAAAGCGGAATTACGATGCTTTGACCCCGCTAACTACCCTGGTTGACTATAAATAGCTAAGAAAGGAAACGATTAATTGTTCTTAATCGGAACTAAAATCAATTACAAAATACATAATTTAAAATAAAATCGATTAATATAATATATGTAATTTTATTGATTAAGGAAACATAAGACTAACTAAATTAATTGATCGTGTTTTAAGCACCTTTTTATATATTTCGATGTATTGGATTTTGAGGTTTTTTCCCACCCAGGATAAATATCTTTAAGTGATGAGTATACTACGAGTACTCTATTCTGTGTCTAGAAACAGGTCTAAGTAGGTATATGTTATGTTTTTATGCTGTTTCTTTAGGAAAACCTTATTTGAAAGTATCGGACTGATGCAGATGAGGTGTGACTTCGATTCCAGCGAGCAATATCTACCAATGTGAATTCCACTTTATGGAATTCATACCAAGGCATCCTTTTAATCAAATGATGTGCTACCAGTAGCTGTAAAGGATAACATCTTTTTTTTTACATTTACAACAACTAGCTTTAAGAGAGGTAGGGCGCCGTACTAGTGAGCAAGCCTGACTGGGAAAGGACCTCCACCTTACAAAAGACCACAGCAAAATAACTACACATAACGATGTAGTTATGTTTCTGTGTGTGAGTACAGGACTCTAGCGCTCATTTAATTACGCGTTTCCCTTTGTCAGAGATAATGATAGCCCTGATGTAAAAAAATGGGTCGGCAACACGCAAGTTGATACCTCTGGTCATACAAGTGTCCGTAGGCTATGGTAACGCACACTAAAGAAGCATGAAAAAAGGCCCCACGCTTTTACATATACTATTACCACAGATTAAGGATCTCTTTTCATAAAGAGTTAAGAGTTCTTTACACTGTGCTATTACCGTGTTCTCCTTCCCTCTCTTGCTCTCATTCTCACAACATTCATAAGTTCAAATATTTATTTATTTATTTTGTTTCTTATAAAAGACAACTCCCGCACTAGAGAACAAGCTCTGTGTCGCGGGGGACTTTACAAACATACAATTAACGGACACAAATTACACCCAGACTAAGAACAACTCTTTGTGGGTCATACAAAGTTTTGTCCTGTGTGGGAATCGAAACCACAACCTCGTGCACAGCAGGCGCATACTGCGACCACTGGACCACCGAGGCAGTCGAAATATATATAAATATACATTTAGTAGATATAAATATTTGTATCGGTATCAACTGTTTGTTAATCACACAGTGTGCATGTGTATTTCTCACTCACGTGTTTATTTGTTTTACTAGTTTGTGTAGATTATTTTTTACAGGTCATAACTTCGTTTGTAACTATATAAATGCGAATGACCGACATTCATTTTAGATTTATTTACTTATACTTACTTATTGTAAATGTACGTTATTTTGTATATAATATTACTGTATGTCTTAAGAGAGGGCTAGCTTGTTTGTATGGCGATAAAAAAGAGTGGCGTGAGTTTCTTGCTAGTTCTTCTCATGGCTCTCGTCAGCGAACTAGTCGTAGCAAAATTTTGCTGACATCATCTTTCTGGCTTATTCATAATTTATGTCCTTCATAAGTGTTACTTTGTAACCTAAATGAATAAATTAATTTTGAGTGTGCGTATGGTACGGTGGGCGACACCGCTGCGGAGATAGCTGTACAGAGCCTCTAGACAAGTGGCATAAACGATAATCGAATCGAAAAGTCAAAATAACAAATGTATGGGATTTGACGTAAGTCTACGATAAAATGTCGTAAACTTACGTCAAATCCCATACATTTAGTTTTTTGACTTTTCGATTAGACTATCACATATGCCACTTGTCTAGAGGGGCAGGGCCGCTATATGAAGATAGTTTTTAGGAAACCCAATGTATGAATTTGTGTGAAATATATTTTTATCTGTAGGCTTAGTCTAATTTGTACACTGTTTCATTCCACAGAATTCCACAGAAGTATATACAACGGTTTTCTTAAAAAACTAATCTTCATATAGCGGTCCTGTACTGCCGTAGCTAGTCTGACTGGGTAACGGAGGTCGTTTCTCATTCAGGCTTACATTACAGCATTCTACAGGTCTCTTAGCTCTTAGGTCTCAGGTAGTACTTGCTTACCAACGCGACGGGCCGTATGCTTGTTTGCCACCTAGGTTTCGATAAAAAAAACTTACTGTACTATCATTTTGAAAGTTGATTATTATAATTAGGTTTCCGGAAGTTTCAGCTATAAAGCGTCTATTTATTAAACGTTAGATCAGGGTTAAGTGTCAGCCACTGACGTCATATCAGGTTCCGGTGGTCCACCCATGAAGGCGGGTGTAGGTGCACAGGGGGGTTTTAGTCGGTATGCCGGCCGCCTACCATCTTCGAGCCGGAGAGTCCGATCGCCGCGCTTCCCCGGGCGGGGCGATATGCGTAAAGCCTTATACCCTCTAAAAAAAAAAAAGTTAAGTGTCAGATTTGGGTTCAATGTCAGATTTGCACTCAAAGTTAATTCGGAACAAGAACAACTATATGTAGATAACATTTAAATATTTGCGGAGAGCTTCCGTTGCAGAAGTGTAAGGCATAACATATCTAGTATTTACTCAGAAGTACCAAAACAATGAAGTTTCCACCAAAAATACATACATATCATACTAGTGTGACTGTCACAGTTTGTTTATATGTCTACAGACCGTTTGACAAATAACAGTGTACCTATGTCTTTGTATGTGAGTCTAATTATAATTCACTAGCTGTTGCCCGCGGCTCCGCCCGCGTGGATGTCGGTTATCGCTGCAAAAAGTGCCTATGTGTTATTCCAGACCATAATCTATCTGTGTGCCAAATTTCATCCAGATCCGTTCAGTAGTTTTTACGTGAAAGAGTTACAAACATCCATCCATCCATCCATTCTTACAAACTTTCACATTTATAATATTAGTAAGGATTTAGGTTACAAAGTAACACTTATGAAGTCAAAGTGTTACTGGTCACGTCGCCATTAACACTGTGGCAAAGTAGGTTCGATTCCGAAATTTTGTTTTATTAATAAATGGGCTGTAGCTACTTTGTTTCTGTGAACTGTAAAGTCTCGCGCCACAGCGTATTCCCTAGTGCGGAAGTTTTTCTTCAAAACGAAGAAATTTAACAGTAGGTAAAGTATTAAAAAAGATTTCAACAATACTGACAAACAAGTCGCTGACAATAGTAGATCTAAAATAACAACATTCAGAATTTAAAAGCAGTAAGTACTTACCTACCTAATTCACAAAAACATAGTATTATTTTTCTACAAAAAATATGGGTTTTATGTGTATTCAACAAAACAAATTGTCACAATGCAAACGCGAAGTTTTCCGTAATTTATTTTTGCGGATGTCAGGTCCTTAGGTAAGTATCTAAGTACAATAGGTACTCGCTGAGTAGGTAGGTCTGTCTAACGCGACACAGGGATTAGTCCCTTGTGCCTTGTTGTCTTTTTAAACCGACTTCAAAAAAGGAGGAGGTTCTATGTTCGACTGTATGTATTTTTTTAATGTATGGTCATCGATTGCTCCCCCATTTGGGGACCGATTCTCAAAAATATTATTTAAAAGATTAATTTACTCTTGAGGTGGTCTCATTGGCACCAAGTCAGGATATGATGATGGAATCCCAGGGAAATCGAGGGCTAACAATTGGTAACAAGAGGTAACAAGGCTAACAATGTTTTATTTAATATATTTTTTAACTTTTATTTTATCACCAAAAATAAACAAACAACAAAAAAGTTAAACCGACTTCAAAAACCTAAAAATAACCGAATACAGATTGAAGTCGGTGCCAAGCTATATATTAGGTGACAGGTTGAACATAGCGCTGACTTCAATCTGTATTTAGTTATTTTTAGCTTTTTGAAGTCGGTTTAATTTTTTAAAAGAAAACAGCGTAGCCTGCATTACTATTTTTGTCATTTAGTTCTTAATACTGCCGCTGACCAATATTCATATTCATATTCATTTATTTGCTCAAACATGTGTATACATACAGTTGATGCATGCAAGATTACATATAAATGGTGTTGCTCAAACATGTTTACCATATGTCATGGCACGCAAATATTGCATTGTATATCTATAATATAATCAGTTTTGCTATTTTCAAATAATAATAATATAATGTCAAAAGAATTACGAATACAATGTCATGTCTTAAAAATAAAATTAAAAATAATGTCCATAAGTTTATAAGAATACAATGTCAAATAATATAATATTAATAATAATTAAAATAATAATAATAAGAATGTCCGTTTCATAATAATGTTGCTTCAGTCGTCAATGGTTTGTATATTCAATCGGTTTCGTAGAATAATAAACAAAGTTGCTGTACAGTGTTATTATGTGTATTTATTACAAACATACATATTTTTAATCTAGAAAGTAATTTTCCATTCGGAATTTTACACGGTTTTAGATAAGAACCAATTGCAACAGTAAGAGTACACTATCGCCCTCGTTTATTATAATGTCGTGTATGGTAGAAAACGCCGGAAACAGTATACTTATCTAGGCATAGGAAAAACCATAAAATGTTTAAGATAAGCTCTGGTTAACAGACAGTCAGACATAGGTACATAACTATTTTGTACATAACAATAATTTCATCATCATCATCATATCAACTTTTAAACGTCCCACTGCTTGGCACGGGTCTCCTCCATACACTTGGAGGGATATTATCCTACTATAGGTACCACGCTGGCCAGACGGGTTGGTACAGGGTGTTGTTTTGAAGTTTCCTTCTCTTGCAGTGGATATTGTCTGCCTGACTTACGCCTTTAGTCGACTCTTACGACACCCTCGGGATGAAACTGGGTGGTGACATTTTGTATTCTTAATCCGTCACCACGCGGAAAACCATAATTAACCAACTTCATAATACTTATCTAGGCATGCCACTATAAATTATAGTATATGTACTACATATAGGCTATGTACTACATATAGGCCATGTACTACTTATATGTAGTAAATTAATTCCTAGAAATAAACTTGCTTAAATACTATATTACAAATGTGACGTTCATAAGTAACATTTTATTTTTATTCGCTACTATTAGAGGGTAAATCACGAGATCAAACATAATTTATAAACAAAGATACTAAGTTAGTACCTATCTATCTATACTAATATTATAAAGCTGAAAAGTTTGTTTGGTTGAACGCGCCTAATCTCAGAAAGTACTGGTTCGATTAGATTATTTTTTTTGTTGAATAGTGCATTTATTCAGGAAGGCTATAGGCTATATAACACGCTATGATCAATAGGAGCGGAGCAGTAGTGAGATATGTTGCAAAATCGGGGAAATGTACGTTCCTAATTACCACGCGAACGAAGTCGCGGGCGACCCCTAGTCTACTTATAAATAGTTTGAAGCTTGCTGGATCTAGCTCCAGGAAGAGGCAGCTGGTGCATTTAATCATTATTTACAGTGACCAACTTACAGTACAGTCAAGAACAGCACCACTGTCCATCAATCGCGTGTCACTGGAAACGCATTTCCTCAATTCATTTAGTTTCATTTTTAACCGCACTCTACTGGCGCGCTAGTAGTACATAATAGTTAGTTATCCGGTATCGTGATTTGTAGGCCTATCATTTCTATTGTTGTATGCGGGGAATTATTTTAACCACATTCGACTGGTTTTCCTACACCATAAGCATAATTAATCTTTGCCAAAGACTGTTCAGGTTTATTTCTTATTCATATCATGTAATTGTTAGTATTCTTATAATGCAATATTTAAATACTATACCAATAGGCAGGTAATACAGTATTTTAAAAAGCGGGAAAACGAAATAAGTTTTAAAGTTTTTTTAGGTACATGAATCATTGCTGACTGGCCTGTTGGTCTAGTGGTAGTAGTGTAGTTCGGTTTCCACATAGGACAAATCTTTCACTTTCTTCTGTGTCAAGATATAATTTATCCATAAAAGAAATATACTTACCTACAATAAGTATGTTAACCAGTTATTTGGTGGTCATAAAGATAAAGTTAAACTCTTTTATTCATTTTGATGAAATGTCTGTTACTTAATGAACGTCAATTAAGTCAATAAATTTCAGGATATATTTTTTCCTACATAGAAAAGATAGCCGTGTGGAGACCTGTAGGTACTAGCTCACAGGGACAACACTACACCACTGTGTTATTATTTGGCTGTGGTCTTCTGTAAGGTTTTCCCCAGTTAGGCTTACTACTTTGTGTAATCTTTCTTTTCCAAAATTAACTTTATATAACAAATAAAAACCCAAGTCCCATAACTTTTTCCTCAATTGTTAGTTACTTTTAGTTATTTAATATGCAGCTCACAACATATAATAACGTTGGAAATTCCATACAGTACGTACAAGTAAAATAAGTTATCTACTCACGATTCTCAACTATAATTATAATTAAAGTTGACCTATGTACCTGCTGGCTGTTCATTATTCTATTTACATTGTTATTAACCTGAAAACTTGGACTTTATCTTTGATTTAGTAGTAAGACGGTCAAGTACCTAGTAAGAGAAGAAACAAGTCGTGAGAAGGACATCACATGGCTTGCCCTCGGTGACCTCAATAGAAAACAAATTAACAATGACATAAGTACTTCTTCTTTAATTAGTCAGTTTACTAAAAAGTTACATTCTCATAATAGGCAAAAGAGACTGTCTTTAATTCTTTATTGCACACACATTACAATAACAATACCAAATACTTAAGATAATACATGTACAAAGCAAGCTTACCTCAATATTGAGTTTTTTAACAACAAACCAATATTGATAGAGAAAATGTATAATAAAAGTATTATGAAGTGTACGACAGAAGGAGAGAATAGTAGAAAATAGTTAAAACTGACCTTTTTTTCTCAATCTTTCTTGTTGGCTGTGACTTTGACTTCAGAATATGATTTCAAAATGGTTTACAGTTTCAGCTGCCTTTTCTCACCCATTTAAAATTACAACTCTGTGCATAGCCAGGTGCTAGTAGTTACTCGGTGAAGCGGATAAGTTGTATATAATTTAATTCAAATCACGGTGGGAATCACGGCGGCTCCCGTCTCAGAACATGACAGAGGTCTTTAGGGTCACTGTCACCAGGTTGGCCACTAATCACTCTATATAAAAACCTTGTAAATAAAATTTACATTAACAATTAACGCGAAGGTCGTCTAGTAGTACATTGACCTAATTTACTTACAATTTTGCTATATTTTAAATTCTACTTACAAACTTTTTTACAAGACCTTTATGGCACGGCAAGGTTTAATCGTCTCTCGTTTAGCTCTTAATCTCTTTCTTCCTACTTCCTTTACGTTAATTTCGATTTCCTCTCAATAATCCAATAAAGGATTTTTCGATTGCGTGTGAGTACTTTTATTGTTTTATCTCAAATAAGTGATACGAATGGTTTACCTTTGATCTTGGCCGGTGATTTAAACATTAATATAATGGACTCAAACAATAATCAATCTCTAGAATATCAATGCTTTATGGCGGAAAATGGGTTGATACCAGCTATAACAGAACCTACTCGAGGTTCATCATGTCTTGACCATGTCTATGTAACAGGTACATATGCTAGTCGGAAGCCAATAGGAATTGTGTGTCAATTGGATATTACTGATCATTACCCAGTTATGATAGCCATGAATATTAACAATATTAAGCCAGATCGTCTAAGTCGACTCGTACTTAAAAGAGATTTTGAGGCAATTAAAAATGAGCTCTTAGAAATAAATTGGAATATTGTCTTTGAGGATGATGACGTCAATACTGCCACTAAAACTTTTATTGATCTTTTGACAAATATTGTTGTAAAGCATACACATGAAGTCCGACTAAGCAGAAGTAGATACAACCTAAAACCTTGGATTACTCCAGGGCTTATGCGTTGCATGAGACATCGAGATCAACTTCATAGACGTGCAAAACTTGAGCCTAATAACAAAATATTACAAGTAACTTATACACGATACCAGAATTTTCTTGTTTATCTTATACGTAAATTAAAAATCGAATATGAGAGCCAAGAACTTAAACAAAATACTAACAACCCTAAAAAGCTTTGGCGATCAATAAAAAATATATGTAACATATCGAGTAACTCTAAAGAACCCATTGAATTATTATCCATTAAACAAAGTAAAGACCCGCAGCAGTCCCTTGACCTATGTAACGATTACTTTGCTACAGTAGGACAACAATTAGCAAACAAAATACTTACTAAAAATAATTTAACAGAAATTGACCTGTCTAGTTTAATTAAGACTAAAGATCCACCTTCCGATTCACTGTTCTTGTCTCCCACGGATAATAAAGAAGTTGAAAAAATTATAATGAACCTTCAAAATGACAAAGCTCCTGGTATTGACAACCTGGCCAATTCTCTAATTAAACATATCAAAGATGCTATAGTTGAACCTCTTACGTATATCTTCAACTTAAGTATCGAAAGTGGAGTCTTTCCACACGACTGGAAAGTAGCAAGTGTTAGTCCTATACATAAGAACGGCTCCAAAGATTGCTTTGAAAATTATAGGCCCATTTCGTTGCTAGGTGTATTTTCGAAAATGTTGGAAAAACTGGTCAACAATAGATTAAATAAGTTCTTAGAATCTCGTAACTTACTATCATTAAGGCAATTTGGTTTTCGCAAGGGAAAGAATACTGAGGACGCCGTTTCACTTCTTACAACTGTGATATCCACCGAACTTGATAGTAAACGGAAATGTGTTGGAGTATTCTTAGACTTGGCCAAGGCTTTTGACACTGTTTCCATCCCTATACTCTTAAATAAATTAAGTAACATGGGTATTAGAGGCATAGCGTATAATTGGTTTAAAAGTTACCTAACAGATCGGAGACAGTGTGTGAAGATTGGGCAACTGCGGAGCAGTCTGCGGGATATTTCCTTTGGTGTTCCTCAAGGAAGTATCCTTGGGCCGACACTATTTAATATGTATATAAATGATATTCACGATCTGCCAATTGACAATGCTGAAATAGTATGTTATGCCGATGACACTGCTATTATTTTTAATGGTTCATCGTGGCCTGAAGCTTATTCTTTTGTAGAGCTGGGTATGAGTTGCATCTCAAGTTGGTTACAAAATAATCTTTTAACCCTTAATGCAAAAAAGACTGTATATCTGTGCTTCCATAAAACAGCGGCTTCGGGAGCAGTACCTCAAACAGACATTAAAATCCATGAATTAGGTTGTAACAAGATATCATGCCACTGTGAGTCATTAGAAAGAACAGATACTGTCAAGTATCTTGGTGTAATACTGGATGATAAATTGAATTTTAAGAAACATATGGTCGCACTTTCGGCTCGGATAAGAAAGGTCATCGGTGTAATAAAAAATTTACGTAATGTAGCATGTCTAAAAATACTCAAAGCAGTATATTTTGCAGTATGTCAATCTATCATTACGTACTGCATCACATGCTGGGGTAGTGCACCAAAGACTTCTCTTATCCAAGTTGAGAGAGCGCAACGCTCTGTCCTAAAAGTGATGATGAAAAAGCCATTCAGATACCCAACATCGAAAGTATACCAGGATAGTGGAGTGCTGAGTGTGAGGCAGCTATTTATATCAAAAACAACACTTTTAGTTCATAAAAACACACTAGTTTCTGCCGAATATGAATCATTAGCAAAGCGAAGAGTTTATCGTTTACCTATTCCTCAAGTCAATACTACCTTTGCTCAACGATTTGGTCAGTTTGTACGGGCTCATATATACAACGCTGTAGTTAAACATTGTTTTATTAAAGATAAATCGATACGTGAAGCAAAGCATGCGATTTTTAAATGGTTGTCTTCACTTAATTATGATACTACTGAAGAAATTGTTACGATAGTTCACTGAATTAGATTATGAAGCCTACCTACCTTACTTTGCAATTTGTATTTATAATGTGTATAATGCATGTGCCTATGAATCTGATGAAAATAAGACTTGTATACTATAATATACTAATATAATATCTGTTATGAATATCCCACTCTGTTTATACCTAGTTCCTACATTTATATTCTTAAAAAACATGTTATTACATACTGTAGAAATTATATAATATAGTTATTTATTTATATTTTATACCTACAACATAAGATAGAAGTACTTATTGAATTTTGTTTAAATTTAGAATTTTATTTAGATTTTATTTTATCTATGGTTTAATTGTATGAGTTAGGTCTTCACGATACAGGCTTGCCTAGTGTGAAGACCACAGAATTGTTACGTTTTTCTATATTATCTACCAGCGCTTGGCGAAATATATACTAAAATATAAGTTTATTAGATAATAAGTTAATGTTTGTTAAACGCTGAAATAAAACTTTTTTCATTTTCATTTTCATTTTCATTGACCTAATTGGGCAAGTTCTATGAATACATATATTTAAATTAAGCAAAAATGTGATAAAACATGCTTATTTGCATTGCCCGACTACCCGCCTGATGGTAGGCAGTTTCCGTAAGGGAACCTGGAGTGGTCCAGGCACTCCAGGTTCCCCGGAGTTCCCCGGAGTTACGGAAACTGCCTACCTTGCTTGCAGTATCAGAGGTCTTCCTCGTGAATTTTCGACCCATACATTGCAAGCCATTTGGATCTTGTTTCTATCAGTAATGTTATTTTGTTTTATTTTGTATTGCGCTATTAGTTAATTATAAGTAGAAACTGTTTTGGATTACGTGCTGTCTAATATATATATTATTATTTCTCCATTGTATCTGTTTGTTTCTCGAATAAAGATAACATACAAATAAAATAAAATAACCCTGCAATAAGAAAAATGTTATTTACTTAAAAAAATATAGCCGGGAGACCTATACGCACTAAGATAAATACACCGCTGTGTTTAGTTATTTAGCTTGGTCTTCTGTAAGGTTTTTTTAACTACTCAACGAGCATACGGAAACGTATGTTTGTTTGCCAC
The DNA here is from genome assembly GCA_947095525.1 of Trisateles emortualis. Lineage (NCBI taxonomy): Eukaryota > Metazoa > Arthropoda > Insecta > Lepidoptera > Erebidae > Trisateles > Trisateles emortualis. The sequence continues at coordinate 10,885,946 of OX352750.1, forward strand.
CTAGGATGTATGGCGTGGCAAATCAGTCTGTGAAATAAACGCATCTCTAAATGATCACAGGAACTTAGACAAGTAGTGGGTGTAGTTATTTGGCTGTGCTCTTCTGTAAAGTAGAGATCATCTCTAGACGGGCTGTATTCAAACTTTATTGTATTCCTTCTAATATTATAAACGCGAAAGTTTGTAAGTATGGAAGGATGGATGGATGGATGTTTGTTACTCTTTCACGTAAAAACTACTGAACGGATCTAGATAAAATTTGGCACATAGCTAGATTATGGTCTGGAATAAAACATAGGCTACTTTTTACAGCGATAACCGACTTCCACGCGAGCGGAGCCGCGGGCAACAGCTAGTTATACATAATTGCACGCTCTGTCTGTATGTCAGTCTAGTTGTTATTGTGTTAATTAACTATGAAAACATCAAATTTTCCGACTCAATACTAAATAAGTATGTAACAATTAGTTTCGTTGTACCATCTCGACGGTTAGTGTGAAATCATTAATTAAGGCGTGTAGGCGGGGAGTTGCTACTTAAGCTAGTTTATACCCAGGGTTCCCAAAGTGGTCTATATCCACCCCTTCGGGTCGAGATCGGTTTCCACCGTCGACATAAACGAAACTGATTTGGGGGGTTGACGAGGTCTAAAATCGACCCTTTTAATTAACACACAAAGTTTTTATGCAATGTTGGTAAATTTGTTTGTTTTTATATTTATTAAGTGCTTTATTTTCCTGTTTAGTTTATCAACAATAAATATTTTCTTTCTTTCTTATTTGAAACTTGTACATTTTTTTATTTTTATACTACTTGGGTGGTAACTTAGCATACGGCCTGCCTGATGTTAAGTAGTTACCGTAACCTATAGACGCTTGCAATACTAAGATATCACTTGCGTGTAGCCAACTCATTTTTTTACACCAGGGCTTTAAGATGGGAGTATCCCTGGGATAGGAATACGTTGCGTTCAAAACGCATTCCTAAACTTGTCATAAGAATGAAGTAATTTGACTAATGGGGGTCTGAGGTATCAGTTCATTTTGGAAAAGGGGTCCCGTGCCCATAATAGTTTGGGTATCCCTTGTTCTTACTATGTAATATTTACTATCATAAGGGAGAATGCTGGATAGGACATATTAGGTATAGGTGTCCTGCCCAACAACATGGATATTAGAATAAATATCAATTAAAATGATAGATTAGTGAGTGAATACTCGGTTAGAGATTGGTTCAGTCAGTTTAAATCATCTTCAAATGTCAACGTCACCGTACCCATGCTATACGAAAACATCCCATCCCATAGTAGATATAATTATATTGTACGGTTTTAGAGGTATTCCCCTCACGTACCTACTATTAGGTTATGGAATGAGCTCCCTGTTTTCTTCAAGAAAATTTAAAGGTTTTTACAAGGTCGACAACGCATGAGTACCTCTGGTGTTGCAAGCGTCCATAGGACAAAGGTAACTGATTTCTATATTCTAATACTTTTTGGTATTATAATTAAAATCGTTAATATTTTGCTCACAACCTTTTATTTGACATCTTCGATCGAATATAAATATGCGGTGACCGCATAGTGGTATTTCATCTGAGCGTCTCCGTGCTACGGAGGGCACGCTAAGTCTGTCAGATCACGACACTCTAATCTAAATAACTCTGTCACCAGTTTGACCACTAGCGACACTATTATCTGTGGTACAGGAAAGACTCTTTAGTCTTCCCTATACCACAGGTAAGGAAGAATCTCATATCTATATGGGATTGTTCTACACTGTGGTAATAATTTTAATTTGTTATGACTAAACAGAATACTTATGTGGTCGATATTGTACTGTTTATGTGCAATAATATTAATAAGATTGTTATATTTTAAACGATGAGATTTAACGATCTATTATCTGACAAAACCACAACAAGCTGATTGTATTGGAGGGCCTGGTAATCTGTTCCTGCCGCAGATACTTAGGTACTAGTCTTCAACGAGGCTAGGTCAATACTCAACCCATTTATTTATGTATGCAAATTAAAGATAGGGTTACAAATGTACTTATATAGGTTGGGTATTGACCTATACTAATATTATAAAGCGAAAAGATTTGTATTTTTGTTTGTAATCAATAAACTATAAAACTCTAAAGGACCGATTTATAAAATTCTTACACCTATAGAAAGCTACATTATAAGCGAGTCATATCATCATCTCAACCCATAGACGTCCCACTACTGGGCACGAACAGATTTTAGTACTATTTTTATTTAAATAGCTGTTTAATAACTACATAGATGCTTCAATCAAAACTTTTTTTTGTAATTATGGTTTTCTATAAATTTATATTTCGAATATAATGACAGATGTTGATTTCGGTGATTCCTGTCAAATGAATAAATTCGATCCGATACGCTTTGTATTTTTAAATTCTTTTGAACATATTTTATGATTTTACTGTGTCAATATTTATCCGTAAATCATATTAAATCTTGCGTATATTATTTTGTTTAATAAATAAAAAACTTAACGAGTGGTCAAGCGCCAATTTGGCAGATTACACTACATAGGTACCTATATACTAGAATTGGCCTATTGGTCTAGAAATTAATGACCCTGACTACTACGCCGGAGGTCGTAGAGTTAGATTTCCACACAGGACCAAACTGTGTGATCCTTAAATGTTTTTTCTTATGTCTGTAAGTTCCCCCGTGATGCAGGGCTTGTGCGGGAGTTGAATTAAAGAAAAATAATACAAAATCAAGCTTGCAAGTCGAATACCCTTTTTACTAAATTGAGTAGATATTTAAATTCTACAGTAGCAAACAAAGCATAATTACTACTGTATATCAATAATGTACCGAAATTACACACGAAATATCATTAAGTTTCTATTTTTAGAACAAAGTGTTCGATATCTATGGTTCTAAATATTTGAACAACTGTCAAACATGTGGCGCCTAATATTTTTGTTATTGTATTCCGGAGTAGTGATCTTCGCGCTTCAGACAACACTCAACGTAGTCGCACACTAAAACCTCTTGTGTCACTTATTTTATAATATCAGCACAGTGTAAAGACCTCTTTATACCTTTTTAAAGTTCCATATACTGTGATATCAGTGTGTGAGTAGATTGTTTATAGAGAAAATATTTGGGAAAGTACTTAGATAAATAATTTGTAAGTACCTACATTTAACCATAATTAATTTTAAATCTTGAGCAAATTTATGAGACAGGCAACGTAAATATGGCTTCGAGTCTAGGTGTAACTACTTACTTAGTTTTAGGAGTAAAATAATAAAATGAGTAAAATAATACGTAAGGAACTAAAGCTTTAAAATAGGTTTGTTTTAAAACGGCGGTATCTGATTAACATTTAATCAGATACTTACCGCCGTTTTTTATATATTTAAATACCGAGTTTAAATATATTTAATATTCAAACTAACGAGCCTACAATCCTTCAATAAAATTTAGCAGAACTATGCGAGGAAAACCGTGGACGCCTTCTGGATCATCTGATATTTAATAATTTTTATTGAAAATATACTGTAATCTTAATAAAGTCATTCAGGAATAAGCACACGCTTCGATCAAAAATATACACACGTATTTAGGTGTGAAGCCATAAAATAAATCTAAATTGTTCCTCCATGGTTGCGTGTACTTGAAATTGCAATGCTAACGACTACGAAGCTTACCCCGCATCAGAAGTAATAATTTCGAAGCGTGATTATTTAAAACGCCGATCGTCTAGTAACCGAGTCAGTCAGCATTTCCCGGTTGTCGCGGATACTCGTCACATCGAAATGTCAATTTTCCCGCCCTGTGGTGCGCGGCAAAATTTCGTTGTCTATGATCGTTCGATAATTTTAAACGAGACAACAAATAACAACACAAGAAATACATTTTAATTTGATTTTAAAATAAAAGTGATTGTGTTCTGTGATTTTTGATTATGCAAAAATATTGTGCAATTTTCTGGATATTTACTTAATGCAGTTCTCGTCATGAAGCATAAGGTGAACAACATTTATTTTAATTGTTTACTTTCTATTAAGATTTAAGTTGTACATTAATTATTACTTGGATGTTAACATACTTTGACCTCAAAAGAGTAACTAAATTGGGACCGTCACCTACAGCCATAATTCGTTATTAATGACCAAACAGTTTATTTATCAGTTTTAAAAAAGTGGTCTTAGAAAGGATAATTGGAACTTCAACAAATTAAAATGTTAAAGACTTATATTAGTTGCCAATCCTAAAAACTACAGAATTTTATTCTTACAGTAACCTTATTAATAAGAATAATTTGCATAATGCGAGTAAAATGACTGCTGCTACTGTGCTTACCAGTCACAACAGAAAGAAGACTATATAGGTAGGTAGGTAGTGTTATTTTCAGTGCAGTTTTCTGTTAGTATTTCCGCCTAGTTGCTTCAGTTTGAGCTACAAAACAACTCGTAATTTAAAAAATAATAATTTAAGTACACAAGTGTACCTACTTATAAAATATCCGAAAGATATATCCAATAGTACTATTGGATTTAAATTAAATATATTATACCCAAAAGATATATATCTTTTGGGTATAATATATCTAATTTTGAGAATCGCCGTGATTGTGTTGATGCACTAATGCTATTCAAGCTGCTCAATAATCTAACCGATGCCCCTTCATTACTGCACCAAATAGGAATCAGGGTACCTCGCAAACGTGAACGACAGTGCCGTATAAAACCATTGTTTAATGTCCCTACTAGCAGAACATGTTATGCTGAAAATATGTTCACAAAGCGTGCATGCAAACTTTATAACAATTCCGAAAAATTAGCAGACATAGATATATTTTCATGTTCCCTAAATAATATAAAAAAAGCTTTCAAGTATATGTAATATAGGTAATTATAACTGTAACCATTAACTTTAAGTATAAAATTATCCATAGTATCAATTAAGGAAACTATAGGTCTAGTTCTAGATTAAGATAGTTCATAAAAACCATTGTATTTTAAATGACTGTTTGTTTCTTAATAAAATAAAATAAAATAAAAAATAAAATAAAATCTAATTTCGAAAATTGCAAATTGATTATAACTTGCAATCTTTATTTGTATGCAAGCTTCTGGGGAATCGCTATTCGCTCGATTTTTGTCGATTTACAAATTTGTTACACCAGAGATTTGTTAGTTTTTATTAAGTATTCTGTGGTTTTGTGGGTTATCCCTGGGAAAGGAAAATATGCATCCCTAAATGAGTTCTGAACCGAAAATTCTGTAATCTTTCAATTTCCGTGTTGTATTTGCTGGTGAAGGTAACTTACCTACAGGTAAGGCTTGCTTCAAAAAATAAAAGTAAAACTGTTCTTCCTTAATTTAAAATCGAGGTTTTATAACAAATTTATATTTGTTGTTTCTTTCATTATGATTATTTATTTTATTACCATGTCATGTTATATTATACAGAACAATGCTTATTTGTAGAATGATTAACTTATATTTGTTAAGTCTGTTTGGTACAGCTTCGTAATTAACTACCGAGACATATGACAAATGGAGATAACGTAATGAAATCATTGTATAACGTGCCTTTAAAACATAAAATACGTAAAACGTAAATAGGTATCTATGGTTTATTTTTGACTTGAATATAAACGATGAGACAACATAATGAATTATGTTAAAAAACAGCAATAGTATATCAGAGACCTTTGGACTTGTTAAATATAAGGCCTAATACTTAGCAAACGTCGTCAGAGGATACAAAACACTTTGGATTTTTTGCTGTCTTAGTTATGCGTACTAAAATTAAAAAAAAAAAAAGAGTTGCCTTTATTTATTTTTTTTAATTTTAGTACGCACTATGTAAAAGCTCTGTGTCGTGAGGGACTTTACAAACTTACAATTCAAGGACACAGAGTGTGTGGAAATCTCTACAAACCCAAAAAAAGAGAGCAAGTCCATCTTGGCCCAAGACGGGCCAAAAGACAAGTACCACGGTATCAATGTGCTTTCCACTCACAACAGAAACACAGCGTAGTGGGTGTATTTAAACGTGTTACGAAAGTGTTTTGAGAAGGATCTTGGCTAGAAAACATTGTTTTCCAAAAACGAGTACTGGTGACGAACGCACAGAGACACTACTTTTTTGAAGAAGCCCTGTGTCGACTTGGACACACCACTTTGTGTAGTTATCTGGCTGTGATCTTCAGTAAGGTGATTATCATTGTGTACTTGTACTTAAAATATTTTGCAATAAAGTAGCGTAAATAGCACCAGAATTATACTGTCACAAGATCGCAACTTATCAAACCTGTTATATCTACCTATGTCATAAACCAAATTTCGAAATAATTAAAGATGTGAAAGTGCGGTTGTCTTTGCTCTTATTCATATCAAAACAGTTTGTTGACAGGGGCCGTTTTCAAATTAAGATCGAAAGTAAATCGTTATAAATACGTCATAAACCTGACGATGACGAACCATCAACTAGCTGCAAACAAATTTCATCTACCTATACGAAATCAATTTATTATTAAAACTGTCTAATTGGCTATTAGCGCCGTTTCGGGTATGAAGTTATAAATGGTGCTAACTTATTCATTGCTATGCTCTCAATTGTTGATGATAGGTATTAAACGGCGATAATAGCGACCAATCAACGTCCAAGGAGTTGGGCAGCAGCCATGACTCGAAAGCCTAGAATACGTAAAACATCAACGTCAAATTGCAATAACAGCTGACAATGTAGTGTCCAAGGTATGCTTCAAGTATAATAATTATGAACTTGATTTCCTCTGTATTTTCTAACCCACAATTAACCTTAGATAGGTTTTGGAGGTCTTACTATTATTGTAAAACGACTATGCAAATCAATCGATTTATTAGGCTTGTAGGTACAAATTACTCTACTTACTTATATTAATAATTATCCCCATCGGTTTCAAATAACAATAAATGTTCGAAAAGGGGTCAGGAAAAAAATACTTATTACTTTTCCGGACCCCCTCTCTCTCCTCTTTCTTCCTTCATTTCCTTTCGAAACTACATATTAGGAAAGGGTATATTTTCTGCATAGTGCACTGAAATTAAGGCTTGATGAGACCAACGCACTGCGCAGATGTTGAAATGGGTGCTTACTGCTTCACATACATACTCATTCGTTAGTATTTTAAAAAAAAGTTGCAGCAAAAATACAGACTTTCGTCATATTGATTTTTATTTTCGAGTCAACACATTGCTAGAGTCCATAACTGCTTATTACTCAGGCCATATGGTTATTTGCCAGCTAAGTAGCATATAAAAGAATTAAAAACAACTACCAACCATATTAATAAGTAGCAAATAACTTTAAGCACCATTTAAGTGTTCATGTAATGTCATAATTATTGATAAAAGGTAGGTTTTGGCCCAAGTACCTATGCTTATCGAAAATATTTTACGTAATGATTGCTTATTGAGTTTTTATGGCCATCGCTGTAAATATATATAGTAATTATAATTACAGTGTAAAGTGAAAATAATTTGAAATTGAAGTACCTACTTACCTATGTTTGTAGCCCGATGTTGTAACTGCTGCAATGAATAAATTCGGCACTTATGACAACCAAAATATATTTTAGTACTAATAACTACTAAAAACTCGATTTAGAAATAGATATCTTTGAATTTAATCGTGAAGAAATTCTAAAGACATGTCTGATTCACCAACCCGCATTAGGGTGTGTGAGGCCTAAACGCTCGCCTAAAAGCTCTATGTATTTAGAATTTCTTATGAGATGCGGGTTTCCTCATGACTTTTTCCTTCACCGTTAGCAGGTGGTATATCATTTAAATTCAATTAATACCACAAAACGAAATTCACATTACTACAGCCGAAGCGTTCCAAGTATAAAAAATAAAAAATATTTTTTTAACGCGCCTATTACTTTGATCGAAGCCCTTTATAAACCCTGCTTCCCACCTTGCATACACCGCATCACACCGTACTACGACAAATAAAGGACGCAGATTTGATGACAACCCTAATTGTAACCTTAGTATCTACTGTTTAAACTATAATTACAAGAGTAGATGCTGTTGTAAAACAGATGCGCAGCACATGTTATTTGTATAATTATTAGTTGACACGAAGTCGCGGACCTACCTCTATGTTGGCACACAAACGCACGTGTATATAGTATGTGTACATGACCCTTAGTAGCATAATGAGTAATTTGTACACAGCTTACTCCGACTTATCAGTCAGCTTATTTTGGGTGGAAGGGTCTCGAATAACGAGAACTTCTATGGATAGATAACTTTTTATTGCTCACCAAAATACATTGCACAGTGGGCGGCCTTATTGCTAAAAGCTATTTCTTACTCCTGTAAATACAACACGGACACAATTAAAGTTTTCCTATCCTTAATTGTGCCCGTGAATTGCATGTTTGTAATGTCCCCCGCGACACAGGGCTTGTAGGTACACTAGTACGGACTAGTAGTCGATTTTAAAAAACCTTAGGACAGAATAGATTTGATAGATCATACAGATGTGAGCGAGAAGTGGGCAGTTTGGTCTTGCTAGTAGAATGGAAATATTTTTTTACACAGGTTAAGTACTATTATAATATTTACCTATATACCCCTAGAACGATAGCGGAGTAACTACTTACTTTTATGACTGTATATAATAAAAATAAGTAAATAAGTTGGTATATATTTTTCAATATCGAAACAAGTTGGCCCAAAAACCTTTTAAAAGGTCAATGTTTTAAAATCTTGATATTTTGAAACTGTAAAAGTATCAAGAATCTGCTTTATTCAACAGTTTAATCAAGAGATAGGTAGATATAATCTTCCGTGGCGAAAAAAACGGCACTAGATAGGTTACATACCTTAGTGTCAAGAAATTCCTACATTATTAGATATAAAACCGCTTCATTTACTTCGCAGATTGTCAGAATTAATACACAACTATAAACTTCAATTATGTAGAATTATTGCCACCACATAGTGTTTCATTAAATGTTATTGTTATTTTAAATTAGTACAACACGCATAACGTTTGAATTTCTTATTACAAGAAAAACAACCAGATTTCAATGTACTTTAAAATGTACATCATAATAAATATTCTGAGGAATTGTTTAGTATGATGCCCTCGGCCAGATTTTAACAATGCACCTCCCAGGGATGGAGTTCATCCTCACATACTAAGGCTGCAGATAAATGTTCATTCACGTACGAGCAGGATGGCTGCGGTAACTGTTTACCATCAGGCGGGTCGTATGCTTGTTTTCCTCTCTACTTAGTACCTAGTATAAAATATAAAATTATCTATACATAAAATAAAATCGTCTATACTAATATTATAAAGCTGAAGAGTTTGTTTGTTTGGTTGAACACGCTAATCTCAGAAAGTACTGGTTTGATTTAAAAAAATCTTTTTTGTTGAATAGTGCATTTATCCAGGAAGGCTATAGGCTATATAACATCACGCTATGATCAATAGGAGTGGAGCAGTAGTCAGATATGTTGCAAAATCGCGCAAATATTTCAAATTACCACGCGGACGTAGTCGCGGACGACCCCTAGTCTATAGATATTTACAAAATAACATACATTTAGGAAGATTTACATTCTAAATAATACGTGACAAAGAATGAACTTATTTGAATAATAAAATAATATTTGCAGATCTTTTATCTAATAGGCATACCTACGTACTTAATTAAGAAGGTACTTACTTACTTAGTACTTTTTATCTATGTAATAGGTATCATAAAATTGAAGTTTGTATGTCAAATTTATTTAAAGACAGCACTTTTATAACGCGCACTTCTCTCAGACACTACAAAGTACATAATAAGTAAGTCGTCAAATTTAAAACAAATTCTTGCCATTGCCACCTCAAAAACTACTCCACCAATTTTAAAAAATCTTTCGATAGACAAGCTACATTATCAGCGGGTAACATAGGCAATATTTTATTGTAAAAAAAATACGGGATGCCTATGAAAACTAAAAAAATGTATAAAGAACCCTAAATCTAGACCACTGTGTGGTCGTTAATCGTCCTAGACAAATACAAATAAGACTGCTATGCTATGCTAATAGGCGTCATAAGATTCAACCTCTTGCTGTCTACTGGAAACGTGTCCAGAAGACTGTGTCAGCATTGTCATTGTCTATTTACGAGTACATATTATACATTACTAAAATTATACAAACACTACATACAAATAAGCAAATATAGTTAAATCTAAGACAAATTAAAGGAGTCAAAAACCCATTTTTTAATAAGTAAGTAACTCTACTTATCATTAAATTAAATCTGTTCTAGGCATATGACAGTTATACAATATTCATTGAACTCCTCCTAAACGGCTAGATCGATTTTTTTGTCCTGTCAAATATTATTAATTTGGAATGCCTCGAAACACAATATGTAAAGCCGTTGGTCCTGCGCCCGATTTCTATTTGGTCGTGTCAGATCGCCGTCCCATCGGACTATGCGAGTGACGGAATAAAGAGTGCATCTGTGCGCACTATAATATTTTCCGCGCAATTTCAGTAGCGATCTTATATTCGATCGAAATTCGGTTAGGGACATCACTATTAAATTTTCAATGCATGTATTTTTACTTACTGTTTCACGCATCGGGTACTGCACTTCTGTAATTATCGTGTCCTTACACCGAGGTACTAGTAACAATTGTTATCTGATGTACAGAAATAATAATTGATTTCGTACCTCTTATTCATGTGTCATTAAATATGAACGCGAATGAATCATTCATGTCAGCCATTAGCTCAACTGATGTATGTTTAGATTGTTTAGTGATTGAAAATGTAAGTAGTTAAAACAGCTACGTTATTGTAAGATGATTGTTATAAAATTTCAAATTTCCGGCAGATGCCGAAGAAGAAATTAAAAAAAACAAATTGTTACTGTCAACCGGGATCGAACTCACTCCACATGTTTCCAAAACTATTCTACTCGGCTACCAAGTGAAAACTTCCTTAGGCGCGTTGAGCACTTTGTATGAACAAAAATCTGGAACCGTCACCGAACGCTTTCCATATTCAGAAATAATAATCTCTAGACGCTCGACGATACAATTCACAAGTTCCTTAGGTTTCAATTTTTTTTTATACTACCTAGGTGGCAAACTAGCATACGGCCCTCCTGATGGTAAGCAGTTACCGTAGCCTATGGACGTTTGCAACACCAGGGGTGTCACTCACGCGTTGCCGACCCTTTAAAAACCTTATAACTCCTTTCTTGAAGAACCCCATGCTATAGTCTCTTGGGAAAACTTCTATCGGCAGTCCTCAAAGACTGCCCCGCAATGTTTTTTTTAATACTTAAATAAATGGCAGTTACAAGTCCATTTGTAACTGTTGCACGTTGAGTACCAACGAATGTCAATGTCACTCGATAATCGTCATGTAAACACCTACAATCAGTGAAATTACAGTTTTCTACGTTTCCCACACTCTGTACGTACCTACGCGTTGTTCCGGCTCGTTTGAGCCGTATTTTAATCATAAAAAACAACAAGATTTAATGTGACTATTCGTGATAATTTAAAAAATTACGTAGGTTATGACTTATTTCTTATAAGGTTTAATTTTCTTTGTAGAAAAACATATTTCTTGTCTAAACTTGTACTTTGCATATTATTATATTATATCAATATCGGCCTATAGCAGTGTTGGGTATCGGCTTCTACAAGTACACGCCACTTGGAGACTTCATGTTGTAGAGACTATTTTCGACTGCCTTGGTGGTCCAGTGGTAGCAGTATGCGCCTGCTGTGCACGAGATTGTGGGTTCGATTCCCACACAGGACAAAACTTTGTGTGACCTACAAAGAGTTGTTCTGAGTTTGCGTGTAATTCGTGTTCGTTAATTGTATGTTTGTAAAGTCCCCTGCGACACAGAGCTTGTTCTCTAGTGCGGGAGTTGTCTTTTTAAAAAAGAAAATAGATTTTTAAATATTTTTCTATAATTGTCTGTACGCTTCACAAGCGTAGTGATTACACCACGCAAATGAGACTGCACCATGTGGTCTACGTTAGATTCCCACACGAGATACTGGCCGCACTATAACGTCCTTATAGCGATTTATTTTGGACCTTCATTCAAAATTCGTAAGTTTTCATCTTTATTACAACTAGTTTTAAATTTGTGATTGATTTAAATTAAAATTAAGACCGAAAATGCGTCGCTATTGACGTCATGGCACAGCCCCAGTAGTAAATAATTATAACCATACATTTCCACATTCATGAAGGTTTTATTGTTCTTTTACTAATACTTAATTAAAGTGCAGTTAATTTTAGGCACTCGTAAACTGAAATTTTATTCGATATGCTCGTTGATTTATTTGGCAATATGCGAATAGCATTCACATCCACGTGTTTTGTAAAATAGCACGTGTTTTGTTTGGCATGGCACGTGGTAAGGAAGATATTTGTCTTGCCACAGGACTTATTACGTCATTTTAAGATAATAGGGCAATATATGCAAGCGAACTCGCCCGGGGTATGGAACTTCCCTTTAAAGAGAAAAGCCAAATATCTAACTACACGAAAAGTAAGGATATAGACTACAGTAGGTAACTGCTTACCATTGTAGCCGGTAGGTTTTTAAAAAAAATCTATCTAAGTATCCATATAATAATGAAACCTTTGGTCATGTCAAAACTTGAGAACGTCTTTACCGATTTCATTAATTCTTTTTATATTATTATTAACTTTTCTAATACTTTGTAGAACGTTATTAGGAAAAAAAAATGTTTTGCGCAGATTATTTTAATTCGGGTGAAGTCAGGGCGGACCGCTTGTTAGAAAAATCGCAGCCTTTGTTGAATCAATGCAGTTTAGTCGTATCCCTCGGAATATGACTCCGGAGAACAAATAATCTTTTATTTAGTAGATACATATTTAAATTGTTAGTATTGTCACTCATCTGGATTTTTTTGTAGTCTTTTATATTCAGTGATGGTTTTTTTTTAAATTTTCAGATATCGGAAGCAAGCTTCGTGACGAGCGTCGATGAGGCGTGCCGCGTGGACCAATGCACCCAAACCCCTCCGAGCGGCAAGCTGCGGCCGCGCACCTTGCAAAGGTACCACACATCCGACCACATCTACGAGCGCTCACCACACAGATACCGCTTGAAGCACGACTCGAGACCCAAGAGTCTAGGCCTCACTGACTCTTACCCGTTCATAGCGAAGCCACCAAGCTATGAGTATTCAAAGTAAGATTGATTTCAGTTCAGCTATTGTGACTAATTTGTGTTGTTGTGGTCGGAAATCTAGTTTTACGACCACAGTAGGCTTATACTCCTTCTCCTTTACATTATTCTTATTTAGAGTAATTGTCTGGAATGTGACTAATTCTTGTTGTAAGTTTGTTTATGATCTACGATTTCTGTAGCTTATACCTTTCATTTTCTATAGTACAATCCAAACCCGAGTATCTATATTATCGTTGTATGATTTTTGAACTAAGAAATTCGTATTATTCCCAAAGGTGTGGTTTAAAATCTATGATGACGATTTACGACCACAAAATGTTTTATTCATTTTCATCAAGTGTTTTAGTCGATTTTAGATCTAGAATACTGGATTTAGTGATGTTTTTTAATTGTCTAAATGATGGTTAGAAATCTTTGTTGATCAAACTACTTAATTGGTTCGACGCTCTAGTTCTCTTTGTGTCCTTCTAAGTTGTGGTCTAATATATTTGCGAGTTATCATATTTTGACTTGACCACATATTTTGATTTATTTTAGAAAAATCATATTTTGCTACGATGCCAAAACTTTGTTGTGGTTATAATTTACAGCCGTTTTCTTTCCCCTGGTGAACTTGTGGTTTTTGTGTCGTCAAAAGGTTTAAAATCCGAATATGAGATGTTGAGTCTGTTAAATTTCGATCGATCCCTACAAGTGACAAATATACAGAAGGACATGATTGTGTCCGTATGTGTAATTTTCGTTGATGCAGTCTATGTATCCATCAGTAGATACAGTGGGTAAGGACTTACCTATATTTGTATGGTCCATAGGTAGTTAGATAGGTCCGTAGTCTAGTTGTATTGCAGGAAAGTTAGGAAAAGTTTTTTTTATACTAGGGTGGCAAACAAGCATACGGCCCGCCTGATCTTAACAAGTTACCGTAGCCTATGGACGCTTGCAATACCAGAAGTCTCACTTGCGTGTTGCCAACCCACTTTCTTACACCAAGGCTTTAAGATGGGAGTATCCCTGGGATAGGAATATGTTTATTTCAAAACGCATCCCTAAATGAGCGCTGGAGACCAGTACTCACACACAGGAACACAACTACACCGCTGTGTGTAGTTATTTGGCTGTGGTCTTCTGTAAACTGGAGGTCCTTCCCCAGTCGGACTTGCTCACTAGTATGGTGCCCTACCTCTCTTAAAAGTTAGTTTTTATGTTTGTATTTCTTACCTATATAATGAATTTAGTGATAAAATTCTACCAACGTAAAGGTGAAGAAAAATTGATGGTATCTACTTATAACCATTAAGAATAGCTTTGTAGCATTATGGGCCATAGGCCGTGGAATTAATAAACCGAAGTATATAAGTTACATTCTGTAGGCTATATCTATGGTTCGTTCTTTTTATACCTATCAGTAGATATAAATGCCAGTACCTAAGTATATAGCAAAAAGTAAATTTGAAAAGAAAAGAAAGAAAAAAGGTGTCAAATACTTTTTTACGTACCTACGTCGTAAGTACCTTTATTTATTTTTATTTAATCCGCACTTTAGTTTACTTCTAAACTTACGAAGGTAGATCGATAGTTTCTAAATATATACAAAATACGACGGTAGTTAGCAAAGAGCCCGCCAAGCGTATTTTCTTGTAAAAAACCTGTCGTGAATTATTCTAAAAAACGTGATTGTGAATATTATTTAGCAATTTGGAATACATTTAGTGACGTTTTTGGTACTCGCCTAATCGTTTCGATAACAATTTGAGTTTTGAACAAAAAGTGTCGCCGAACTTTGTTGATACGCAATTTTTAAGTTACGTTTTGAAGAGATCTCTGTAAGACAAAGCCAAGCCGTAAGTTATTAGTTATTATATATCAAATTGTAACTTAGCTGGCGATTGAGAATATGTACCTAAATGTTTTTAGGTTATCAATCAACAAAGTTACAATAATTTAAGCTTTAGATTTACCTACCTAATTTAGAAGTAGGTACCAATATCAATGTAAATTTCGTTTTGTGAGAGTTTTTATAGGACAGGTACCTACGTACGATTGGTAAAACTGGCCTTCGACATTTCTTTTTTCACTTTATTTATCCATGGTTCACGAAAAAATAAAGTGAAAAAGTAAAACCATAAAATATTTTAATAAGCAATTTTGTCCGTAATATTAAAATCGCTAGATTAAAATGTTAAAAGTGATCGAGCACCAACTTGGCCGATCGTACATCCGCATACTTTATTTTGTCTAAGATAAATTGATTAATAATAAGTAATATGCCTATTATAAAACAATTTTAATAATCTAGAACATAATAGAACATAATCTGTTGGGAAAAAACATTGCGGTTTTAAGCGAGAATCCGGTTTCTGATCTGTAGAAGGGCTTATGTGGTACATAAAACCCTTTGAATCCTGAATAAGATAGATTTGTTTGCTAATTTCTCAGATATTTTTTCTTTATATTTTCTATTTTTGTTTATCTATGATTTGATTTATTTTACTGATTGATTATTTTCCTATCCCCCATCGTGCAACCAGACGTGAAATGTGTAAGGTACCTACCGTTATTGTCACTACTCAAGAATTCTTTATATCGGATCATTATGTTACGTAGTTACAAACATACGAACAATTACAACCTCTTCACATACATAAATCTCATTGATATATTCAATATTCAAATCTTATAAAAGCAAGTCGTCATTAGACATTGTAATTCGAGACTTGATTCATTTTATTACAGTTTGACTCGTCTTCTTCAGAGCAAAGGTCTTAAAAAGCTGTACCTATAAGAAACTGCTCGTAAATCAACAAAAATATGAACTTTGATCAGTCTATTGGTGTTTTTTCTCGTTAATTTTGGCATTTATAGTCTTTAAACGTGTCTCTTCGTTGCCGTGACTCATCGTTTCGTCCAATATTTAGCGCTTCGTGAAACGCATGACAATAACTAACACATACAAACATTTAATATTCATTTGGTATAAGGTTATTAATTGTACTTACCTACATTTCTTTTACATAATTTATATATGTGAACTGCATGCAAAAACAAACGCTCATGTTGAGGTACCTATACCTATCTTGTACTAGGAGGGGCTTGCTCGCAGCTACTACGTAGGAAATAAAATACCCGCGCGGATAAAAGAATCTGCGAGGTTAAGCAAGATTACCGTTGTCTTTCCATAAATTAGTGATCACCTTTTAAAAAGATATCGAGATCTCTCCGAGCCTCGTAAAGCACGTAAAGCCCTTGGTTTTGCGCTTGATCTCTCTCTGTTTGTGTCGGATTGCTGTGAAATCGGTCTATACGAGTGAAGGAACAGTGCTCCTGCTATCGCGCACATTCTGGTGCACGTGTTCACTGTTGTTTGCCGCAGTGACCTCCATCAGCATTGTGAAGCTTTCCGCTGGAAATTTCAAAGCAAAAGCCAACTTATGTATTTATATCAAATACAAAACAAATGGCTGCTTTTTTCCCGGTACAATTAGTTGTTAATCCATAAAATTCCACAAGCTTTTGCTGCTAAAATATCATTAGATTACCATCCAGGCATTCCTTCTGTAACCATATATTACGAGCTAATGATATATACATTTTCACAGGTTCAAAGTAAGCTTAACAGACAGCCCCACGATATCTGTGACTCCCCCCCACAGCTTAGAATACGTATGTTCTAAGGGAGGTACGAGTCCTAACGGCAGCGTCACGCCCAACGGAATGGTGTCTAACAAGTCTGCTGCCACGGTACTACTGAGCCCTGGCTATCTACAGAACCCTTGTCAATGTAACCAGTCTATTAAGGTAAGAATATATCATAAATCATAGATACTTCTTAGATCACGACAGAGGCCTATTTGAGCGATTTGAATAACTCTGGCACTACCTACAGGCCATTATCCTCTCGATAAAAATGAGTCTTAAGCTGGTGACGAGGAAGGGTATTCGTGTTCGGCCGGTAAGGTCTGAAGCGATAAATATGCGGATTAAGTATCTCACGATATTTTCCTTCGCTGTTAAGAAGTTTTACAAGTATTTTGACCTGACTAGTACCTAAGTAGCTATTTACAAATTGAGTGCCAATGCCAGCTGCTTGGTTTATATTGCATTTATTATGAGCTCTGTTAGGATCTCTGGAGCTGGTAAATAATATAATAACTACCTTATGATTGCAGAGTGTAAGCGAAGTAGCTCTCGCGATGCCAGTGTCTCCCGGTTGGAATGAGGAGTTGCCTCAGGGGTCCGAAGGGCTCTCGTGGCGACGGCTGCATATGTCACGTGCCAAACTTAAAGCCACGGCCACCACCTCCGAGCTACTTTCTGGTAACCACATGTTTCATTTGTTTGTTCAGTTTTAGGCAACGATCTGAATATTTTACAGTAAGTTATAGAATGATTATGTTGTACATCGTCATTGCATAGCACCGCTTGAACACTCCAGGCATCTCGGATTGCCTTCCCATCAGACTATGAGAGTGAAGCAAGCACCTGTTTTTGTGCTGACTTTATTCTCCCGTGCAAATGGCTAGACTGTCGAGATCGGCTGCCTTGCCCGAAATTCGCTTAGGAGGACCGAAACATATACCTAAAAGAATTTCGCAGACAGAAGTCGGTCGCAGGTCCATGTGTTAAGCCTTTCAGCGCACCTACACATATGTTTATAATCTAGGCACGTCAAGCAAATACCAAATACTCTTAATTAGGATTAAAAATAGTTAGAGCCAAAAAACATGCCGTACCTTTCTGTGAGTCTGCCTGCCATTCATGATATATAAAATAATAACTTTCCAATGCCGTATTCCAGGTTTCGCGATGGTAGCAATGGTGGAACTCCAAATCAACGAACCCACGAATGTTCCCGAATGGTTATTCGTAATGTTCGCCGTCTGCACCACAGTCTTGGTCGCAGTACATATCTTCGCTCTCATGATCTCAACGTACTTGCTGCCGAATATTGACGCTGTCAGCAAGATGGAGACTCCTGGAGCCCCGGCCAGGATGTTAAGAGATTCGCCGCATGAAAGGATGAGGGGATTCATTGAACTAGCTTGGGCTTTTAGTACTGTTTTAGGTAAGTAATAATCTAGAATTTAGCTTGATGGAGATGGTTATAATAATCTAAGCTAAGGTTTTGATAAATAAGTCTATCAAACAATTGCACTTAGGTTATAGCAATCCATATATCGATGGTCTAGAAGACAAAATTAAATGTGCTAATTACAATTTTTTATAATTTAATATTTTAATGCCAAATGTATGAGCATGCTTATTTAATATATAAAATTTGGCATTGAAATATTATATTATCAAAATTTTGTAATTAGCACACTTGTCTTCTAGACCATCGATATATTGCACTGCTCGGCACGGGACTCCTCTTTTCTATCAAAAGGGAGAGAGAGTTTGCGCCTTAATTCACCCACGTTAGCCTAATGTGGGTTGGTCAATCCGACATGTCTTTAGAAATTCTTCTAAAACACAAGACACTTAGGTTAATTTACCCGAAATTCGGGCACATATAGTTATTTTAATTCGGGATTATAGCCAGAACTGATACCATATGAGATTTGCCTTTGCAAATAAATAATCCAAAAAAAACAAAATAACAAACTACCACCCGAAGTCACAAAAAACATTTCAGGCTATTTGTGCCCACGATACGCCCCAAAAACAAGATAGGTTAAACATGACCATCCTTACCATTTCCAGGTCTGTTCCTCTTCCTGGTTGAGATCGCAATTCTTTGCTGGGTTAAGTTCTGGGACTACTCGTTTGCAGCGGCCACCGCAGCCACCGTCATCGTAATACCAGGTACTATAATACCACTAATTATACTGTGAGTGTACTTTATCTACCTTTGGTTCTTGGTCTATGTCTCAGGTATGTTTTTAATATACGCCATATTTTTACATCTTGTTCTTAATTTATTGGGAAATATCATAGGAAATGTTTATCATCATCAAAATATTGTATTTATTAGTCTTAGGTATTCTTTCATGTTTTGGTGTCGGTCTCAAGTCTACGTGGATATGGTAGGCTAGGCATGTAATTATTTCCAAAGACTTCTATGACGCGATGCCTCAGGACTACATACTAATAAAAATCGCAAGTTATAAACACTTTGCATAGCTTAGGTACAGATATAGGTAACCTAAGTGATACCTCTGGTGTTTCAAACGTCCATAGGCTACGGTAACTGCTTAACATCAGGCCGTATGCTTGTTTGCCTCCTTGGTAGTATAAAAAAAAACAAAAAAATAGCTGGTACCTGAAGAGTTATGCAACGGCAGTAGCCTCTCCGTAACTTATCACGGTAGGCAGCAGCTTGGGTCGCTAGGGTGTAAACCTAGCATTGCCTTAGTCCGCGAGCGCAATATACTATCAGATGGTCCGCTGGCTCATCTGCCACCATTGGCAATAAAAAAACACATTGATCCACATGTGCAGTGTGTGCACTAGCGAAAAAGCATATGAATGCTTAACGAATTTCGTTGATTTAGGTCCACTGACTGCTTAACATACTCATACGGTACGTATCTTATTTTGGCTGGTAGGTACTGCATGACGAAGAACACTCTTAAAACTCCTGACGAGGACTGGTGTTTCTTAATTACTTTATATTGTGTTTAGATCTGTAAGGACTTATCATTATCTACCTATCTTAGGTACCTGTATAATGTCAATACCACTACCTCGGTACTGAATCACCAAAAAATCTAAATTCATCACTTTGCATGCTTGCTTTATCGGTTTTGGATACGTTCCAGTTTTTAGAACGATTAAGTAGTTCTAAAACGTCAAGTTCCAATATTCTTTGTGCATCAAGTTAAACAATACCTACCTACCTATAGGGTTATAGAGGTTTTGGATAACTAGAAGGCTAATTTTCATTTCGAATTTCAATATCTGGATTAATAACTTTTTTCTTCATCTTGACCCTTCTGAGAAACCAAAAGTATCCTCAGTAAAACACACACTGGCACAAGATATGAATTGCCAGTGTATTTTAAAATATACCTACATCATCTTTCTACTGAAGAGTGTGATAACTATTTTCCAAATTTCATGTTGCCAACTATGTACACTGGGGAGCAAAAAAATCGACTCGCAACACTTGTAGTCCTCATAACCTTTTTTAATTAATTACTTATTAATATATAGGTAGGCCTGTACTGTTTCAAAGCTGAGACTTGGCACTTTGAGAATTTTAAAGCAGAATACAGTTTTTTAGCTAGCAGCTAGACAGTTAACTGCAAGTAGGTATGCGGTCTGAGCCATTTTTTTTGCTCCTTATTGTAGTTGTGTGTCAGTATTTTTATAACCTAAGTGTACCTACCTAACATTTATTTTTTTGTATTCCAGTATTAATCGTATTCGTGGCGTTTGCGATTCACTTCTATCATTCTTTGGTGGTGCAGAAGTGCGAGACCTCGCATCAGGATATAGAACAACTGGAAAGCATGAAACGTGATTTAGATACGGCCACTGTTAAAGTTAATATGTTCTAAACGTAAATATTTGTACCTATGTAATTATTGTGTGCGGGGTGGGGTGTTTTACAGCGGTTCTGTGAATTTAGACATTGTGACAACTAAATAGTACGAAATATGAGAGTAAGTAGCCGTTTTGCGTTATTTTGGCGTGAAGCAAGTCAGGAATTTGTCTTACATACCTTTGCAGTGGTGTGGAATCAGCTTATTGACTTATTAAAACAGTAGTAAATTTTATTTAAAAAATAACTTACTAATAAGTGTACAAATGCCTTTAAATTTTCGAGGGTAATTCAAAATGCTTCTTTCTCATCTCAGGGGCGCTCAAGTTCTTTAGCGTTGATTTTATTTTAAATTACAAAATTTGCATTGTATAAGTGTGATTTACAGGATTTTTGCTATCACAGCACAGATGGCGGCAAAATTTACAAAATGGTGGCTGATGCTCTTATTTTTAAGGCAGTAGAATAGTAGTAAAATAAACATTTAGGATGTATAGAAGATATTATTTTCAGTTGATACATAAGCTGCTTATTTATTGTGATCCCGAACTACGATATTGATATTTGTTGACTAAACGAGATTCTATCGAATAAGTATTTTTTAGATAAAATTAAGTCTCTCGAGTGTTAAAGATAGATATAATGATATAACGTATGTAAATAGGTAGGTACAAACGTTTTATAATTTTATTTATTGACTATTTTGAAAGGCATTATTAATAAAAATATTTTTATAGTAAAATATTTTGACTATGTACTCTAGATATTAAATGCCACTTTTAGTTGCTAGTCATGCAACTAAAAGTTGCATTATTATCGGTGACTAGGTATAAAGTAGCTTCTTGCTTTGTTTTGACTAGACAGTGGTCGGCTACGCATAGTTATTTCGCCTTGTGAATAACTATACTACTAAACAGAGTACCTACCTAACTATATACCTACTAAGTTTTAGATTAATAAATATACCTACTTACTTAATAAAAATATGCTTCCAATAGAAATCTCAATCGTTATACTTTTGTCTTGTGATTTAGCTCTGTTATTAAGTGTGCCGATCACTGAACTATACTTATTATTTAGGTAGGCCTCTTCCTGTTTTCCTAGATTCTCCATTAGTTTTATCTATTTTTTCAATACCTACCTATAAATCTGCTGTATATTTTATATTTAGCTGCAGGCAGCTTACTTTATGCGGTGCATACAGGGTATAGGGACACTCCGTCATTGCCATGGCTTAGCGAAGTAAGACAGATGCTTCAGTGTATCTGTTCACTGCTTACTGCGAATATATGATTTTGTTAAAAATTGCAAACCATTTAGACGTAATAATATTTTCTAATTTGTAAATGTCCTACTATCCTGTGTGGCAACAGCGTTTTGGTCTCAAAGACACTGTTATTAATAATAAACGATTAATTAAACGAATTTGTAAATATATATACGAATATTTGTAAGTAGGAAGCTATAATTTATATTTAAAGATTCTTATTAAGGATGCCTTGTTTCATCAGTTGTTTCAAAAGTACAATGTGTATTGTAAAATTTCTTCCTTATGTTTAATGTCATAAGGTCCAAATTTCGTGTACTTTTGTTTTATATGACAGTCGTATGTGAATGATATTCAGATTATAAAAAGTAATCTGCTTAGGAGCTCTGCAGACTAGCAACATTTCGTAGCAATTAAAAGTTGCTAAGGCAACAAAGTTATTAGGCTGTTGAAGCCCATAGTATGGTCTAATGCTTTCAAGATAAATAGTTGTTGAAATGCAGAGGCCTATATTGGTCTCAGTAGTAAAAGTTGCAATAAGTATTGTTAAAGAATATTTTTTACAACTGCCAAAGAGATCTTCCAGACAATAATTTGTTATAATAATGTACAACTTGAATAAGACTGTAAGAATCATTATTTAAATCATTATGGACCAATTTTCTGACTGTATTTCATTGTTAAATCAGTATTGTAATAAAATTATTTGATGAAAAATGTTATTGTGTATATTTTATGAAATAAACAATTGATTGAAAATGCTTATTTTGCTTTTTATCCTAGAGTAAAGTCCGTTGACTTTATAGCAAAAAGATGTGGCACAAAACGATTGAAAGAGACACCGCGGAAAGGAATGTAACAGTCCACTGACATTTGACTGTTACATTTGTACAGATGGCGCCACAAACGTTTCCCATTTCCCATCACGCATTTTTAGAAATGACTTCGAGAGAATCCATACCACAGAAATAGGAATCAGAATCAGGATAATTGGGTAAATGTGTCTGCTCACTACTTACACACACATTCTCACTACTCACGTCTCACTACGTACACAAAGTGGCTTGTTGAAATAGTGACACGCGCGAAATATATGCAAAAATGTGTTTATCACCATTCTATCTCGATCTATTACTGTGATCCATACTAATAATATATTAATTAACATTATTATTATATGTATATTATTAATATATGCGAAAGTAACTCTGTTTATTTATTAGTTTGTTACTTTTTCACGGCAAACTGCTGAACGGATCTTAATGAAATTTGACAAGGAGATAGGCAGGTATATACTGGGTACTGATTACGAAGACAACTGACGTCTACGCAGGTGGAGTCGCAGGCATCAGCTAGTTACTTAGCTTAGTCATAAGAAAACACAATTACGCTTAACATAAATATATACTATTCAGAGTACTCTTTGCAGATGACTTTGCTGTTATTAGCGAAATATCCTCCCCCGAACCTAAATTGGCATTTGCATTCTGCCATACAGTGGAAAGCTAAATTCATTCAATTTATTTTTCCTTATTATTTCCTTTAAACTTTTTTAATTTTAAATGTTATACTCCGGCGATTGACAAGAATGGCCCGAGTATCTTGCCAATTCTTCTCGAGGCCCTACCCTAGTCAGCGAATCGGCCGTAGGAAAAAAGTATGCTGGCATTTGTTTGCATGACGTTCATAAGTATCATGTATTTGATTTAAATTAATAAATGAGTTTGACTTTGAAATGCCCAGAACCCGTTGCTAACTTAAGAAGGAAAGAGTTGTTTGATGTACTGCGGCCGTTTAAATAGAAAAGAAAATAAAAAACAAATTATTTACAACAGTTTTCCTTACATTTATTTCTAAAGACAAACAATAGAAAAACGGTCACCCTTACATGCATGCCTAGCTTACGACTCCTTACAAACTTCAGTGGCAGTACCATGACGACCTTATAGCGATTTATTCTCGATCTAGAACAACTTTGAAGTTAAGATACAAATTTCTGATCATGATCGAAACTAAATCGCTGTAAAGACGTCATAGTACGTCCCCTGACCATTAATTATTCCTAACATTGCCTTTACATTGTAGCAATCATAGGATCTATAGCCATTGAGTAGCTAATCGCTAATACAAAGTACATGTTCGTTCATATTAGCCCAATATAAAAAAGACTTAACAGTAAGTATATCATACAAATATAGCACATACATATATTTATGATTATGTGCGATAATAATTACATGATGACAAATTCAATCAAAATTCGAGAGAACAAAATCCGGTCAAATTTGCACAAAATATAGTGTTTAAGCTTATATTAATTCCAATAAAGCTGAAAATTAATACGAATGTTGGAAACACTATTAAGAAATTAATGTCAAAAGTCCTAATCGAATCCACATGTGCAAGAAAAAGCCCGCTTTATCGGAATTATAGCTCGAATGTCTATTTTGACCGGAATGACATTTTATTTTACAACTGCAAAGAAATACTTTGACGACTTCTCCTATTGACTGGGTCCGTAAATCGCAGTGTGTGTAATTACTAATATCGCTCTGATGTTTTGCTTTCTGAACGTAACCTTATAATAGATTGTCTTAGGTTGCCGGTCCACCGACGTGGAGCCAGGTAGCGGAGCGGTATTGCGGATTGCGTCTGTCTACTGGTGCGGAGCGAGGCAGCGGGACAAAGCAGGGAAGTAATATGAGTTATTTGAGCGGGCCTAATGTGTGTGAGCGCCGAGCCACGTTAAAAGTTGGTCCCGACTGTTAACAGTCGTAAGATCACCACATAGGCTTAAATATGGGCGATATAAACAACTCTGTCACCAAGTTGGCCACTAACTAAACGATATCCGCGTATATTTTAGGATATACTACGCTCTCTTCCGATAGAATAACACAACACTGTTTTTCTCCGCTGACTTGCTACGTTTTCCCCCTTCGCTTCCCCAATCCGCGTTCTTACATTGAATATGTGAAATAATGTTTATGATTATTTAATTACTTCGAATTTATAATTACTTTTAAGCAAAAATATCGACATAGTTTTTTTTTGGGGCAATCTAAACCTGACTTTATTTGTTACGTATTATTATTACACAATATTTTGTCATAATAGTATAATTAGAAAACTTTAG
This sequence comes from Trisateles emortualis, assembly GCA_947095525.1. Classification (NCBI taxonomy): domain Eukaryota; kingdom Metazoa; phylum Arthropoda; class Insecta; order Lepidoptera; family Erebidae; genus Trisateles; species Trisateles emortualis. The sequence goes on from OX352750.1 coordinate 10,911,083, forward strand.
TACAATTGTTTAATATAATAATGCCTAATAAGCATTGTTCAAAAAGTTTCATTAGCTTGACAAGAAAAAAAGCAGTGATGTGGCAAAAGCTTCATCTAGTACGTTACTACATACCGCTATGATACATTATATCGATCCTTTCCGTAACAAAAGGCGTAACGAACTCATACTTTTGGCAATGAGCAAAGAATCTAAATACTGTCTCAATATATCTATATGCTCTACAGACCAACATGAACCTCCTCAATTTTAAGTCGATTGAACGCAAAAGATTTATTTCAGAAAGAGTTTTATTTTTTGCTCATTGACAAAATATAAGATTTTGAATGACCCAATTTGGCAAAATAGGTCGATAGATTTTAAATTAGGAAAGTTAGATTACAGCTCTTTTTTAAATTTTTGATTTGATTAACCTCCAATAATATAAATTCCTCAAAGCGTAATTTACATTGGTATGGGATCCAACTGACACTGTGTCACACCTTGCCGTTCACTGCTAAACAATTATAATATTATCTATACAAGCCAAAATATTTATTCGTTTTTCACAAACACGGTAACGATACGCAGTTACGTGCACGGTTATAGTTGCTACACAGATAAGCTTTTAAAAATTTTGTTCCAATTTCTACCGCAATAAAGAAAGCGAACAACAAGCGCCTCTAAAAAGGCTTACTTATTTCTTGTCAAGCTATTTCAATAATATAATTATGTACAATGTTACTATTAGTAGGTATATCATAATTACTATATATCTAACAGTGCAATTAATGAAAAAAATATTTAATTCAAGGATTAGTAAATGCTTTATTTGTGCACAATGCTATTAAGAACTGCTCTTGTAACCGATGGTCAAACTAGATTCTCGTGTTATTGGTATTGTAAACATTACAATACCTTTATCTCTACAGTGTATTAAAAATATATAATTCTTATTTTATGCCTTCTTGCCACTGAGAATAGTTAATTATATATGTAGATAAATTCAAGTCCATTCTATATAATTGGATAGTTAAGATGGATTATGAAATGAGTAAAGACACAGAACAGCAAGGTATTTGAGATTTGAGGCTCATGTCCTTCACGAGGTGATAAAATCCTTATTTAGTTTCCACCTGTACTAATATGGATGCATGTAGAAATAAAACATTATTTATTCACTAAAATTCATAAGTGTTACACTGTAATGTTTCATACGAGTTAGACTGTAACATTTCATGAGTCACACTGTAACACTAATTATTGAAACCTCATGAAATATGTGTCAATATTGAAATAGTTGTAATTTCTTTACACAAAGCAGGTTTTACTATGCAATTTCAAAACCTATCACTATCACTTGCAATTCAACCAAATGAGAATCTATGGGTGGGAATGAGGCTTTATGTTGTCATTGTTTTACTCGATGAGAAATACAGGTCTATGACATCAAGAGACTTGAAGAATAACAAAACAGATAGCACAAAACATTCTTTGTTAAATTTGGCTCGACTTTACCATTAGATGCCATTTCTGTGTTTTTTGAGCTTAAGCTTTAAGCTACAACCAATTCTTTATTTTTAGAACAAACGCTACAAACGCCTACCTGACTATCAAAAATTTTGACTTACCTAATACGATTTAAAAAGGTACACAGTGTAATAGTCTTATGATTTCGTTATTTAAAAATATCACATCTCAACATCATCGACAATATTATTATTATTATTATTATTGGCGCTCATAGCAAGGACTCCGTTCCTTCTTTGCGGTTCTTCATCATCTTCGAAACTCTTGTTTTCTTCCTTTAATGCCCCTAATATGTTTTCTCGAGGTTTCCATACTACTAGTGACATGCGTGGCTTCTCCAGCCTAGAAAGAATATAAATAATTAAATATTAGTACTGCAATGCTGTCAAATACTATTGGGTTGCAGGAGTGTGACGTCATAAATCAGCAATGTTGTCACTGTTTAATTGTAAATACAAAAAAAAATAGTTATTTTGTGTCTACTTGGTTTTTAATTTAATAAAAATATATGGGAATTTGTATGCAAAAAAAGTTTAATAAATAAATAAAAATAATCTGACCAAAACATTAGTTTTGGTCGATCCTTGACAACAGTGTGGTGAGCACATTTATTTTTTATGTTTCTTTAAGCTTTGGCACTTAGTAACAAGCCCTGCGACACAGAGAATTTTACAAACACACAATTCACGGTCACAAAGTATCCTTAGACTCGGACACTCTGACAACTATTTTGTAGATCAAATGTTTTGTCCCTTGAGGAATAAGTCCACTTTACGCCGCGCAGGTAATCACAAACTACGGAGCTGTTGGAGCATTCAACAGGTTAAATAACATCAATACTAGGAATCTTGGTATTATGAACAAATTTTATTACACAAACAACACACAATGGAACAAGAATGCATAAACTAAATGGAACAAAACATTAGCCAATTGATATTGAACTCTTTGTAATAGAATAATTAATTAATATAAAACAAGGACACCTTTTGTGGAGTTTATATGTATTAATCAAATGATTGACCATCTGCTAACGGTGAAGGAAAACATCGTGAGGAAAACCCACATGTCTTTGACCCACTCTCTCTCTTTTGATAGAGGAGAGGAGACCCGTGCCCAGCAGTGGGACTTAATATGCAGATGCACCCTGCTATGTGTGACTTCACTGCATCACTCCACAAAGGTTGAGGAGATTATGATATATATTCATAAGGACTCAAGCTGAAGGCACATCATAATATATCATACTGTGCGGTCCCAGAGGAATTTCCTTGCATGTACAATCAGGTTGGGGAATGAGTTTCCTTACCGGGGCTTTCCTGAGATACTATAGCATAGGGTTCATCGAGCAAAGAGTAAAATTGTTTTTACATGGTTGGCAATGCATAAGCAATACCTCTGGTGATACAGGTGTCCATAAGATATGGTAACTGTTGTTTGCCTCATTATTAGTTCAATAAAAACCAAATCACCTCAATTGAGTGAGTGACACCCCTGGTGTTGCAAACGTCCATAGGCTACAGTAACTGCTTACCATCAGGCGGGCTGTATGCTTGTTTGTCACCTTGGTAGTATAAAAAAAAAAAAAAAAAAATTGATGGTTTGGGTTAGGTTAGGTTAGAACAGTGACCATTAAAGCGCGAAGGCGAGCGAAAGAAGTGAGCGATAAAAGTATTTACCTTTCAATAAGAGAGGCAGGTAACAAGGGTTCTTCCTGCAGCTTCTTCAGTTCCTCAGATAGAACTATTGTGTGTCCCTTAAGTTTCTCCATGTTAGAGGTACCAGGTTCCATATTTATATCCATGATGTCACTACTGGCTAGAGAATGAGGGGTATACTCTGATGATATGTGAAGACCATTTAAGTGGGCTGCCATTTTTTCTTCAGTGATTCGCTGCTTTGATGGTCTGGAAAGTATAAGAATTGCATAATATACATGTTTTTATGTAAACCTCCTTCCCCCTGCCCTCCTATGTGGTTGTATGTATATGCATATCTAGGCTGTTCAAGCTGACAGTATCAATGCATCATTAGTTGAATATCATTATAGTAACAATATGTGAATTTCACAATGTGTTTTTTCTGTATTTACCACAATGCATTGTAGGTGTTTTTTTAAATTAGAGCCATAAGCCGAAATCGTGTGATTTCGCAATGTGGATGTTTTATAGTTACCACAATGCATTTTGAACTGTTTTTCCACTCAATCAGCATTTTCATTCTTCAGCCTAACATTCACACATCATGAAATTGGTTAGAAAATTAATACGTTACACACATTACCTTATCTACACAACCATAATACATATCTGTACATGATGTGTGTATGTAGCTAAGTATGTGACTATATACTCAGACTAGTAGAATTCTATAAGTCTATCTAACTATATATATTATTAGTATGATATATTAGTAAACAATTACACATGTACGTGAAAAATACTTCGTTAATAGTAGAAAAATAAGCACAATACTTACATTACCGGTTCTACGTCTAAACTCTTCCTTTTACAGTGGAGAGCAGGACTGATTCTCTGTTCCCGTTGCTCTAGCGAATGACGCGCCGCTGCCGTAAATTGTACCAATTCTGGCGGTGATGCCATTCCCCACGTAAGACCCTGGACATTCCAAGGCGATCCCGTAGGCACAGGCATCACATGGCCCTCCGGCATATCACGATTAGGGTAAGGGATGGACGATGCCAAAGCCTGCTGCGCAAACGTTTGTTTCGCCAATTCATCTGATTGATTATACGGATAAGGTGGAAACCCATACACATCCATTTTCACTGCAAAATCTTGATTATAATAATGCAAATTACACCACGCAACTTTTTAATGCTCAGTAAATCGCACAACAACAAACTATGTGTGTATTGACACTTTGATAAATCTGACAGACAATAACTTTTTAATTCAGAAAGTAAAAGTAGAAGGTTAGAGAATTTTCAAGAAAATTCTATGCTCTATGGGCTTTTTATACTCTTCTGTCTTGGCTTTAGTCGATTCTTATTCGATTATCTGTTAGAAATAAATCGACTTAAATATAATAGGCTGTATTATATTTCCTGTGCTCGTGGATTAATTTCTTATACAGACGAAACAAAAACCAACAAAAAATAATCTCAAAAAGTACAATTTTGGTGCGCCTTTCACTTTCGCATTTATGAGTATAATTCGTATTTATTTTATTGCTAACATAATCACGTAACGTGTTATCTTTGCTAAGATAGTACTATTGTACAATGGTGTAACTTTCTAAGTGAAAAGTGCTGTTAAAACTTGCAAAATGGGCTTGGACTTTGATGTCTTTGAATTTTGCAAAAAACTGCGGCAAAACCGGCCCCCGCCGTATCAGTGTCCTTTAGATAAGTGTGACAAGGTGTACAAGAGTTTGTGCGGGCTGCAGTATCACTTGGTTCATTATGACCACGACAATCCTACGCCGGCGACTCCTGCGGTCGCAAACCACCGGAAAAAAGGAAGAGGTAGGGCTGCAGTACCTACAGGAGACATTGCTCTTCAGAGCCCACCGAAGGAAGCCCTTACTTTTGCTGAAGCCCAAAAAGTAGTTCAATTTGAGATCGATGGTAAGATCAGCAGAATTCCTATCGATCAACCTTTGGCAATCATGTCCTTGGAGGAATGGGAGAAGAAAAATACTGAACTGGAAAAGCCGCTACCCATTGTGGAAACTCCTGCAGAACCCCATGTCAAACTGCCTGAAGCTAGCTTCCAGGTGATGTGAATTTTGATTTTAATATTATTAATTACTAGCACCTAGTCCCAGTGAACATTTATTGTTTTTGTAGGAATCTCTGCTTAAAAATATATAGCCAATGTAACACTGATAATGTAGCTTTACATAGTAGGTTTTTTATTTAAATAGAGAGTTATGGAAAGAGAGATATCTCATAGAAAGAGTAGTTATGGAGTTTATCCATTGCTAACAATGTTGTATTTTCTCATTATAATATCAGTGTAGATATAATTATTTGAAATAATGACTACTGATCTTGTGTTCATTCTATCATTTTGCCTTATTCTCATACCCTCACTCTATGAGATGGCATCCAATATCCAAGAGGTCAGGCATAAAAGTAACAGCTTTACATTCTTTCTGAGGTATGGTAACTTTCTGCAACACCATCAATTTCCAAACTTTGGACATCACCTTGCTGAATGCTGTAGGTTCATTTCCCATGGGACAACAGTTTGTGTGTTTCATAAAGGTGAATGGGGTCTTAAGTAGGAGTAGTAGAGTATTTTGTGTCCGAGAATTGTGTTTCTAAAATAAAGATCCTTGTGACACAGTGCTTTATTCTTCGTGGGAGTTTTCATTTCTCCCCAAGAAACCCCCAATATCTCATTTTAACTTGACCTGGTTTTACAGGTCTGCAGTGCCCCTTTGGGGATGCATCATAAAACACTGGTGTTAAATTTCTTGGGTAGGCACACAAGTAATACCTCCGGTACTGCAAGCATCCATATGCTATGGTAACTGCTAATCATAAGGCAGGCCATATGCATGTTTTCTACCTCAGTACTCAACACCTGACACTCAAAATTAGGACCTTGGAATCATCAGTTGTACCTAACAACTACTTAATACTATTAATAAAATTGTTTATATTCACAGCTGATTCCTGATTACAATGAACGAGTGTGTGATGCACCACCTCGTCCGAATGCCTACATCCGTTTCATTGAGAAGTCAGCTGAGGAGTTAGACGGTGAAGTGGAATATGATGTAGATGAAGAAGACACTGCATGGCTGGCCATCATCAACAAGACTAGAGCAAAGAATGGGCTGCCACCAGTCACTGTTGATACGTTAGAGCTGTTAATGGACAGGTTGGAGAAGGAATCTTATTTTCAGGTGTGATACATACATTCATACAGATTATTATGACTTAAGTAGTTAGTTCAAATATATTTGAGAGGTATAGGTTCAAAGCTTGCTCCGGGCTAGACATTTTCCACATTGATTTAAATATTATTTAAGTGTGCTATGCGCATAACTTATGCAACATACCTAATAAAACATTTTTTTATGTTTAAGACCAAATCTATTGGTTAAAGTGGTAGCAATGCTAACACTTTGATGAGTGTTTGTTGAGTGCTGTGGCTTCAATAACCATTGCTTAAATATATACATATATAGGTATAGCCAGACAAAAATAGTATATAATAAATATAATATAAAGTAAGTATAATATAATATAAAGTATATACTATTTTTGTCTTTTAATTGAAAGGTGTCCTGGTCCTTGTGTGGAATGTCTTGTAAAAACGATTGTATATGTTCATAAAAACATAGGGGGTGTTGGGCGTCTAGGAGGGGATGGTCTTCAGAATAGTAGAACTTGCTTGCCTAGATCATAAGAACTTATGATAGCATAATTTCATGTTAAATGATGATACCTTCCAGGCAACTCAGAATGGTCAACAAACAGCAGCTACAGTAGACGAGGATGCTGTATGCTGCATCTGCATGGATGGCGAATGTCAGAACACCAATGTTATCCTGTTCTGTGATATGTGCAACCTTGCTGTTCATCAAGATTGTTATGGCGTAAGACACAAAGGATAATAATAATACTAGGTCCCGGCGTAAGCCTTCCAAAGGCCCGGGTATTCTCCTTGAATGATGGGAAAATACCCATGATAAAGAGAGATACTAGGTGATAGTGAAACACATAGTACCTTATTAATAAATGTGGAGTTAAATAGGTGTAATTTCATTATATAATCTCTCATTCTGTCATCAGTAATTTGACATTCAAAAGAAGAGGAAAAATCATGGCGTAACTGTTCACTCGCTTTACCACGTTTATTAAGAGCGTATTCACAAAATAGCGCAGCTACAGATTAGGTAATTATCGGTCGACCGGCCGCGTGCGCGTGGCGAGTGCGCGTGTGTGCGTGATCCTCGCACACATACATTGTTCGTGAAGTATGTTCGGCACAGTGCAGGGCCGCGTAAACTTTATTGTTATATTACGGTAAGATTTTTGGTGTTGTAATAGGTATTTGTATTGTAAATTTGTAGAATATGTTATTATTAGAGAAGTAAAGGAACACTTTGGCATACCATATCTATTTTAATACATATTATTATTATTATAAATGCGAATGTTTGGATGAATTGATGTACCTAAGTACCTATGGACCTTTTTCTTGCTTGTTTCTGCCTGGGGTTGTAAGTGCAGGTGAAGCCGTGGGTGGAAACTAATGCCATAACATGATACCTAGCCTACAAAAAAGTAGTAGGTAGTGGTGGTTTTTTGTAGGCTAGGTAGGTAGGTACAAAAAACAAAAAAAGATCATAATATTAATACACCACAGCCAAATTATTTATTTATTTAAAACTTTATGCACAATCGCACACAGGCAGACTTAATGCCATAGGCATTCTCTACCAGTTGACCTTGGGTGATACAGAGATGAACATAGTAGGTGCACTCAAAAACAAAAAAAAATGGATAAAACAAAGAAACAAATTTAAGATAAGGATATAGATTCAACAACATCTAAAAAAAATATAATGAATATATATGCTGTGGTATATATAATATATAAAATAAATATACCTACTTACATAAAATATATAAATATAAACAAAATTGTTATGAAAGTGTTAGACGTACTAATTCCGGCGATTCATCAGCGAGGAGAGCCCAAACCTTCACCTAAATTACTACACACAGCGGTGTAGTTGTGATCTTATGTGTGAGTACTCCTGCGTTTTGGAAGAAACGTTTCTTATCCCAGGGCTACTCCATCATAAAGCCCTGGTGTTAAAAAAATGGGTCGGCAACACGCAAGTGATACCTTTGGTATTGCAAGCGTCCATAGGCTACGGTAACTGCTTATCATCATTATTATTTTAATTTTATTAATTTTATTTTTTATTTTAAATTCATAGGTTAGATACCTTTTTTGATACATAAAGATTTTATTTTATTTTATTTGCTACACACGCGACTACATATGTATATTTAACAGAATTAGAATGTGATTTTAACGTAAGGCTCAGTGGTGGATGTGTGTGACTGCTGATCACGAGGTCACGAATCGAACCCGGGAGCTCGTATTTTATTCCATTTTATTACATTTTTTCTATTTTATTCCATTTTATTCAATTTTTTTCCATTTTATTCCATTTTTTCTATTTTATTCCAATTTATTCCATTTTATTCCATTTTTTCTATTTTATTCCATTTTTTTCCATTTTATTCCAATTTTTTCTATTTTTTTCCATTTTATTCCATTTTTTCTATTTTATTCCATTTTTTCTATTTATTCTATTTTATTCCATTTTTTCCATTTTATTCAATTTTATTCCAATTTATTCCATTTTTTTTCCATTTTTTCTATTTATTCTATTTTATTCCATTTTATTCCATTTTATTCCAATTTATTCCATTTTATTCCATTTTTTCTATTTGATTCCAATTTATTCCATTTTTTTTCCATTTTTTTCCATTTTATTCCATTTTTTCTATTTATTCTATTTTATTCCAATTTATTCCATTTTTTTCCATTGTTTTCCATTTTATTCCATTTTATTCAATTTTTTTCCATTTTATTCCATTTTTTCTATTTTATTCCAATTTATTCCATTTTTTCTATTTTATTCCAATTTATTTCATTTTTTTTCCATTTTATTCCATTTTTTCTATTTTATGCCAATTTATTCCATTTTTTCTATTTATTCTATTTTATTCCATTTTTTTTCCATTTTATTCCATTTTTTTTCCATTTTATTCCATTTTTTCTATTTAATCTATTTTATTCCATTTTATTCTATTTTATTTTATTTCATTTCATTTCATTTTATTTGCCCGACCCGGGAATCGAACCCGGGACCTCGTGACCTCGTGATCAGCAGTCACACACATCCACCACTGAGCCTAACGTTAAAATCACATTCTAAACATAAATCATTCAATTATTTGACAAAAGTATGACCGTATAAGATTATCAGTAGTAAAATAATAACATTAGTATGATACGAGTACTGTACCCACTGTTGACGATATCTAATAAATTACGTAAACTGAGGTTCGGCGGCCAGGAGCGCGAGCGACATAGGTCCTTCCTCTAAAGGCGCACGCGCGGCACTGAATCATGCATCATGTCAGTGTTGCGAACTTGCGAGTTTTATACGTTATGTTTGATCACATATAACGAAAAAAATAATCTATGAATTAATCAGAAATATATTTTATTTTCAAGATAAAGCACTATATTTTAATAAGGTGAAGTATTTTTATACTTTATTTTATTAATTTAAAGTTGGCTGCATGTTTTATAACACGCGATTTTTGACGAATTATTGTTGGATAAATATGTTTGTTGTTCTCTAAACCTTATAAAATCGCAAATTATTCATTAAAAAATCACTTGTAGACTATATGCTTAGTACTTACATATATGTTTTAAAGTAATAGGTATAACCAATTCTTCAAAATATGCTGTCTGCGATGCCCCGAATTGCGCCATTACGAATTCGTGTGTTGGAAAATAATTATTTAAAAAATAACCAACCACGTTAGTAGACTTTGACTATAGTAAGCCCCTTTGTCAACGACATATCTATAACTAAACCTTGGAAATTGAAACCTGCATCACTTCATAGCCGAGAATTATCACTTAGAAAACTGCGTATTTTTGCTTATTTTACTGAAAAGTGTGAATACGCTCTTAATAAAGCAGTTAGGTATCACTATATAGGAAATATAATTTTTTCTTGCATTAAAAATAAGTTAACAATATGATTGATTATGCCATATAAATGTATGTATAATACAGGCTCTGCCTGCTTTTAAAGTTTTAATGAGGATAATACTGTCCTTTTTCTGAGAAACTTTATTACGAATTTTGCACTCGCACTTCATGTTACAAGTCAGTTACTATCCTAATTGATGATGATGATAGTTTAAAGATTTGGAATGAGGAATCTATACTAATATCTATAATATTATAAAAAGGACAGATTAGATTGTTTGTTTGTTTGTTACAATGTAACTTAAAAACTACTCAACGGATTAAAATAAAATTCACTGTCGGAAACTTACATTATCAGCGTGTCACATAGACAATAATTTATTAAAAAATATTTACGGGATTCCTACAAAATCTTAATAAATCTCCACCTGTGCGAAGCTGGGACTTGCCGCTAACGCTAACGTGGCAAATAAATATAAGATATTTTTCAGGTACCTTACATTCCCGAAGGACAATGGCTGTGCAGGCGATGTCTACAGTCACCGTCCCGTCTAGTCAACTGTGTACTCTGTCCTAACACAGGAGGTAAGTGTTTATTTGACTATCAATTCCCGATAATAATAATTTACTAGCACTACACTGTCACTGTGCATTCTGATGGCACTTCAAGATAAACCTTCGACATACCATACTTCTGGTATCACCAGTTTTTTTTTTCTTTAGTAGTAAGAGTTAGATCAATGCAATAATTTTGTTTTGTTAACAGGTGCATTCAAACAGACAGACCAAAGCACTTGGGCGCATGTTGTGTGCGCACTATGGATACCTGAAGTGCGTTTCGCCAATACCGTGTTCTTGGAGCCAATAGGTAAGCCTGATTTATTTAATATGCATTTAGATCTTTTTATTAATTGATTGTGGAAAACCCACATGTGTAGATGAAATTCTAAAGGCATGTCTGATCCACTAAATTATCGGTTATTGTCTATCTATCGGTTCATCTGATTATTATTTTTTTATTTAAAACTTTAGCACAAAATAATGTGTACAAGGCGGACTTAATGCCAAAGGCATTCTCTACCAGTCAACCTTTGGGTGATGCAGAGAGAAAACTTGGTAGGTGCATTTCAAAGAAACATAGAAAGTAAAATAAATAATAACAATACTTAATAATTGTGATACTAAATACATATACATAATAAAAATAATATATACATGATATATACATATATAACACGATACAATACATAAATAAATAACATACATAGTTAATATACTATAATTGCATTAGCAGCGAGTGATGTAAAAAATACCGTAATTTGTGTTTAGATTCAATAGAAATGATCCCGCCGGCGAGGTGGAAGCTTCAGTGTATGGTGTGCAAGCAGCGCAGTGTGGGTGCTTGCATCCAGTGTCACAAGAGTAACTGCTACTCAGCCTTCCATGTCACTTGCGCACAGCAAGCTGGGTATGTCACTTCTTAGCCCTGTTTTGATATTACTACATTGACAAACAAGCGTATTGATTGTATTATGGTAAGCAGTTACCGTAGCCTCTAGACACTTGCAATGTCAAGGTTATCAAAATTACCATCAGGGATTTTAAGATAGAGTATCCTTGAGATAGAGACTGTTTCGTTAAAAACGCGACCCTAAATGAGCACTGGAATGCTGTGCTCATGCAGAGGAACATAACTGTACCACTGTATGCAGGCAACCTGTAAAAAATTGGCATAACCTCCGACTCCTATAAGATGGAGGTTATGCCAATTTTTTTTTTGGCAGTTACCGTAGCCTATGGACGTTTACGTGTATATTTACGTGTATTTTTAATCCAATAAAGATTTATTCTATATTGTTTTTCCAGGTTATATATGAAGATGGAAGCAGCAGGCGCTGGCCGCGACCCCAGCCAGCCAGTACAAGTAGCTAAAATGGCGTACTGTGACGCGCACACTCCTGCGCATATACTACAGGTAAAAACACTACCACTACTACACTGGCTTTTTTCATTAGAATATTAGTTTGTTTATTTATTTATAGGTTTGCCTACAATTGTTACACATTTTTTACAGGTAATACATGCATAATATAGAAGGTATAGGTGTACAATATCAATCGGCAAACACAACATTCATGAATAATATTCGGATTTATACAAATATAACAAACAGTAATATAGACAGTTTATGCGTAATAATTATCACAGTCTAATTTAATTTGGTTATAATAGAGCTTTGTTGCTGTGAAACTGACTCTTAAATCTATACAGGCTGGCATTGAACATATCAATTTGTTTATCACATTTGTTATAAAGTCTACTTAGTCTTGGTATTGAAGAGTTGAAGCTAAGGACTGTTTTACGTGATGTTGGGTATTATATTGTTTAGCTTGTCCACAGGAAAGGAAAGCTCAAGAATCGGAGGGTGATTCCAAATCGAATGATCTGACAGCTATAAGGCAGAAAGGAAGAGAGAAAATTAAACAGGTAAGAAATGTTTAAATAATGTTGACAGTATTATTGTCCGTGCACGTGTACCAACCATTATGCGTAGGCACAACAATTGCATTCGTTATACTCGCTACACTCACTTGTAATATCAACGTGGTTTTTATTTTAAAAAGTCAGATGTCTAAGTAAGGTGATCTTATAATCGTTTAGTTAATGTTTTCGAGAGTTGCTGTGCCATCATCCATCGTCCACTACTACTAGGTACCTTTTTTAGGTTTCCGTACCGCAAAAGGAAAAAACGTTTCACTTTGTTGTCCGCCCGTCCGTCTGTCTGTCTATCAAGACCCTTTTTGCGCGTGGAGGTATCAAGCTGAAATTTATATCAAATACTCAGGGTCTACTGTCCCTTAAAGCTGTGAAAAAATCAAACTTCTAATCCAACGCAATTAAATGATACAGCCTTTATGCCGCAAATTTTTGACACTCGCAAGGGAAACAAAACCTACAGGGTACTTCCCGTGAACTCAGCACTGATAAAGGTTTTTCCTTTATTGCGATTGCGATAACCGATTTTTAGTTATATCATATTTTTCATTCCGTCAAGTTGTGAAAGCTTGTTATTGGCGTTTTTTGATATATTTACTATCATATTTGTTTTGAAGCTGTAAGCTCCCCAAATAAAATATAATAGATAAATAAAATATATTAAAAATACAAAAATACAGGTTTGGACGGAACCCTCGGTGCGCGAGTCCGACTCGCACTTGGCCGGTTTTGTATTAACTAGAGCTCTATTTCATACCACAGTTCACCCGTAACAAGGAATATTCTACATTATTTGCAGCCGTCAATAATATTATTGAAGGCTGCAAATAATGTAGAATATTCCTTCTTCTTCTTCTTATAAAAGTATTTTCCTCCTCAGGATACCATCTATATCCTTGCCCAATTTCATTAAGATTCGTTGAGCCATTTAGTCGTGAAAGCGTAACTAACCAAAAAAATGTTGCACCCCCTTTAACCCTTTATGATGATTTTCGAAATAGCTAGATTACATTGTTTAATTATGGAGTTCCGTTGCCAAAAAAACACACGAATCGATAACCTCCTCGTTTTTGAAGTCGGTTAAAAATAGCAGTCGGCGCGTAAAGTGAGCGTTGCGTGTTGTCAGGCTCGGCGCGTGCTGGCCCTGAAGCGCACGTGGGCGCCCGTGGTGCTGGTGCCCACGCTGCCGGCCGCGCGCGTGGCCGACGTGGCCGCGCTGGCGCCGGGCGCGCCGCCCGCCCGCGCGCAGCTCATGAAGCGCCTGCTGGCCTACTGGACCCTCAAGCGACACAGCAGGAACGGCGTGCCGCTGCTGCGCCGCCTGCAGAGCCTCACCAGCCATCACGGTATCTTACATACTCATACATACATCTTGGATCTTGCAACTCGCACTCGCAAAAAATCATGCTCATTACACGAAGATTTGTCCTAGGTGGGAATCGAACCCACAATGTCAAGCTTGCCAGTTAAAAATTCAATACATATAAATTGTAGAGCCGATGCTGGTACTTTATCACATTGCATGCTCAAAACAGAATAATATAATAGCAGTTCGCCCGCGTGGTATGAAATGTGCACGATTAAAAAAATGTGGCCCACTTATGTAGATAAAACTATTCTATCTCTTATAAAACTTACAAGACACATTTTCAAAATTAATTATGAACATACATTTTATAGATTACTATGTAAACCCACCCTCGCTTCACTCTAGTTCGGATTCCCATGAAAACTTAAAAATAAAACGTCTTGTTCAAATTCGAAGTCAATCCATCGATTACTTTTCGAGTTTCGCGGCGCATCATTACTGTAAGCTATTGACAAAATAGAATGTGAACTCTAAACTCAATTACGTTGTATAAATGAAACGCGAGTAACGCATCTATACTTGTAAAAACATGTTAGACGATATGCAGTTGTGCAATTGATATCCTTCTGCTTGCCGACAGCCCGCGTAAAATTGTGAAAGCGGCTAGCGACTACACACATACAAAAAAAAGGTAGGTATGTGTGTAGTTAGTTGTCCTTGTATAACATACAGAAATGCAAGTTTTGGAAAGGAAGTCCTGCTTTGCAGAACTTGCATCAGAACACAAAGTTGAATTTCTAAACTAAATGTATTTTTATTTTCTAATATGAATCTGATCAGATGAGAATCAGGTTCAAGGTCCCTCCATTTTTAAAGCCGTTTCGCTATTACTTATTGTAAGAGGAAGGAAGCTTATGTTCATCATCCATCACAGCTGAAAGACGTTCCATACTGGATATAAATCTCCCCCAGGGATTTCCACAGCATGCGGTCCTGAGCTGACCTTGTCCACCCGCGATCTTCACTAGGGCGTCGGTCCACCTTGTTGGGTGCCTGTTTACGCTGCGTCTTCCAATTTGTGGTTGCCATTCCAGAACCTTTGTGCCTCAACGGCTATCAGGGCTTGGAGTTTAATGCTTGTACCGAGCAGTAATAACAGCTGTCTGGCTCTGTAGGATTCATATGACGTAGAGAATCATCATTGTCAATCAAGTTTTGAACATCCACTGCTGGATAAATATCTTCCCAAATAGCATCTGAGCCCATACTTCACCTGTCCACTTCTGTTAGTTACTTATACTAGCAACCCATATATGTCCCACATCAGGGCACGGGCTCCTCTTCTCTATCAACAGAGCTGAGAACAGAATTCAGACACACTAGTCCAATTCGGGTTGGTGGCCAAACATACCTTTAGAACTCCTTCTAAGACATGTGAGTTTTACACGATGGTTTCTTTCACCGCCATATAAGGAATGTTTATAGTGATTGTTATCCAAAACTCTTTGTAATTTGTAATTCTTGCAAAGCAAAGCTTTGTAAACTTGTGTAGATTAAGGCTTGAATCATCTTTGCTCTCTTAATAGGGGCAACCCGTGTCCAGCAGTGGGACATATATGGGTTACTCTCTTTGTAATTGGATGTAGAAAATTTAGTGTGTATATGCATGTCACTTAATTGTAAAATGTTGGTTGTTTTTTTTTCCACTACAGGTAGTAGAGGTATTCAAGATGGCACGGTGAACGTCAGGGAACTGTGCAATCAGCTCAAGTACTGGCAGAGAATAAGACAGGACTTGGAACGAGCGAGGTAATTTTAAATTAACATTTAATATAATATTTTGTACAAGGTTTGTTTTGGAGACCTTGCCAAAAATCGGCTTTAGTAACCAGTCAATATATACAAGATATTATTATTATAATGCTCAAGTGTGTACCCAAACATAGCTGCGCTATCTACTTTTGTTTTTTCGCTGATAAGTGTAGAGTCATTTGAAGAAGTAGCAAAGAACTTAGGTATCATTTTAGTGATCGAATACACTTATTTAAATGGCTCCACTTTTGACATTTCTTCTTAACATAAGACACTCACAACACTCTGAGCGGCGGTTACCATTTGCCATCAGATGGAACGCTTGTTCGTATATTACCATATGCAATTTTAAAAAACACAGTACAAAATTAAGCTTATATCTAATAAGTTGATATGTAATGCTAGGTTACTGTGCGAGCTGGTCCGCAAGCGCGAGCGTCTGAAGGCGGAGTACACGCGCGTGTGGGAGCGGTGCGTGCTACACTCGCTGTGTCCCGAGTCCGCCGCGCTACACAAACTGCTACGTCTGCTACGACAGAAGGACACTAGCGACATCTTCACTGAGCCGGTGGACTTGCAAGAGGTATGAATAAGTTGTATTTGTCGCTCGCCTACGCACTACCACGTTCTACGCTGCCCACGGTCGGGCATAGACTCCCTCCTCCACACTCAGCGTGCACCTTGTGACGTATACGCTCGAGACAAATATATATCTATACGTGTAACTACATATAAAATAATTTGTATTGTAATCTATTAGGGTTTTGTGATGAAATTACTCTGGAATAGGGATATGTTTACTTAAAAACGCATCCCTAAATGAGCACGTAGTGTAGGATGTCCTCGGGCTAAGTGGAGCGATGTTCTTCGCAAAGTAGCTATGAGTAACTAGATGCCAGAAACCGAGGATAGTGCTATTATGTGGTGTACACTTGGAGAAGAAGCCTATGTCCAGCAGTCGACTGCGATAGGGTGATGATGATGAAATAACCACATTCATATAATTACGCACAGGAACACAACTACATCACATTATGTATTTAACTGTGGTCTTCTGTAACGGTGGCGGTCTCTTCCCAGTCGGGTTTTCCTGCAAAAGTACAAGACAGTTAGGGCACTATGCCCTAACTGTCTTGTACTTTTATTATTCATAACGCTAGAACATTGTTAAGTTCATCAAACGTCAATAAAAATCCTAAGAATCAAAATATTAGTATAAACTTAATAAGTCACCTAATTCACCACAATGTACTCAATAGGTACCAGATTACAGCTCGGTAGTGAAACACCCGATGGACCTGAGCACTATGGGCAAGAAACTGGACCGCGGCGCGTACAACACCATAGATGATGTAGAAGCTGACTTCAAGCTGATGATAGACAACTGTCTCACCTATAATAACAAGGACACTGTGTTTTATAAGTAAGTTTAACTATTTTTTATATAACCACTAAATTAGTTATCTATTAGAGCTGTATAAATATGTTTTTTATAATATTTGGGTGACAAACAATCATACGGCCTGCCTGATGATAAACAATTATCCTAGTCTTACGCTTGCAATATCGGGGGTATAATTTATGTGTTGCCGAAAAGTAAAACACTTGGGTTTTGTGTGTCCCAATTGTCCCAAATACATAATATATCTTTAAAAACGCATCCCTGAATAAAAACTGAAGATCTGTACTCACGTATAGAAATACAACTATATCACTGTGTTATTTAGCTGTTGTCTTGATCCTTCGGTCTTGTAGTGGTCTTGCTCTAGTCGAGCTTGCTCACATGTATGGTGCCCTAGCTTTTTTTACTTTTTATTTTGTAGTATAAATTATTTGAAGATAAAAAATAACAAGGACCAGCTGTTACTAAGACCTTAACTTACAATATAAGACCAGCTATTGGTTCTACCTCAAGTGACATGCATATTATATCGCAGGGCCGGTGTGAAGATGCGTGAGCAGTGCATGCCGATCTTCCGGCAAGCGCGGCGCGACGTGCGGGCGGGCGGGCTCCCCGCGCTGTGTGGCGCCAGCCCGGCGCGCAGCCCCGCGCGCAGCCCGCCGGGGGCCCGCCGCCCGCGCTCCGCCAGTGACACTGACCATACACCTGGTAACTATCACTACACCAATCTACACACGGCAATGGAGACGGCTGTACATGAAGATTAGATTTTTAAGAAAACCATTAGGTACCTAATGGCTTTTTTTTTCCTCATGGCTGTCTCACGCGACATTCCTCGCGCAGACGCGTTTCGCTTCGCGAGCCAATTTGGACGTTGCCTAACTGACTGGCTACTCAATGCGAGCACTAAATAAGCTACCTGACGAGGCAGCCTCGCAATGTCGGGACCCGGCTTTACAAGCAACCTTATTCTTTCTTTTTTCTTTTGATTTTTCTTTCTGTTTTCTTTGATCTTGTATTAATTAATCAGCCTGTGCCACATAAACATACTTGTATAGACTCATGCTAGTTTCGCAGAAAGATTGTTTTTCATATTTGGAAATGCATAGGGAGTTCATCGTTACATTTTAGAACCTCTATCATGCCGCACTGTATTAGGTGTCCGTGGAATGAGCTTATTTCCCGAGAGACTGAAGCATGGGGTTCTTCAAGAAAGGAGTTATAAGGTTTCTAAAGGGTCGGCAACGAGCGAGTACGAGCGATACCCTTGGTGTTGCAAGCGTCCATAGGCTACGGAAACTGCTAACCATCAGGCGGACCATATGCTTGCTTGCCTTCTTGGTAGTATAATATATATATATATATATTGAATCAATCAATGTTTTACGATTTAACATAAAAAAATACATACATACAACCCTTAATTTTCCCCCCACTACGATCAACCCCTATATTTTAGTAGCAAGACAACGTTTGCTGGGTCAGCTAGTTATACATACAAATATGTTAATTGTATTGACAGAAAGACGCAGCGAGCGAGCAGTGTCAGTGGCGCGCAGTGAACGGCGACAGTCGAATGCACGTCGAGATTCTGATGACGATAATAATCTGGTAAGTTTTATAAAGTATGAAGGGTCTTGTATAGACTATCGAACCATGTGAGTTGAGATTTGTAGATATTTAATTTAGTTTGTTTGATTACTTGACATTTACTACTGCGCGGCGTTTTGTGGGTTCGATCTCTCACACGGGACAAATATTTTTGTGGTTGTCCCGAGTCTTGGTGTACTTTGTGTCCGTTAACTGTGTGTTTGTAAAGTTTCCGGTGATGCAGGGCTTGTTTCCTAGTACGTTGTTTTTAAAAAAAAAGATCTGCTGGTATTATCTCACACTTTGTATAATCTAAAATGCTAATCTATACTAATATTACAAAGTTGAAGAGTTTGTTTGTTTGATTGAACACGTTATTCTCAGATTTTTTTGTTGAATAGTGCATTTATCCAGGATGGCTATAAAAATCACGCTATGATCAATAAGAGCGGGGCAGTAGTGAGATATGTTGCAAAATCGGGGAAACGTTTCAAGTTACCAGGCGGACGAAGTCGCGGGCGACCCCTAGTATATAGATATTGTCAAGGAGCGCCTGTGTTCCAGGGTGACGAGCCAGCGGCGCTGGGAGTGGAGGGGGGCTCGGCTGGCGGGGCCGCGCCGCGCAAGACGTGGTGGCGGCGCGGGCGGGGGCGCGCGCGGGGCCGCCGCCGCTGCCACGCGCCGCGCGCGCCCGCCCGCGCCGCCCACCACGAGCTCCACGACAATACCGACAATAGTATGTACCATCATCTATGTAATTATACCTAAAGATTATCTTTGTAACCCCATTTAAACACGAGAGGAATGTGAAATATAGCATTGTTAAAGTTGGAGAAAAATGCCAAAAAACCAGTCAAATTTCGACCACCGATAATAAAAAAATATTTATGTACTGAGATCCGCACCAAAATGTATTTATCTATAAATGTTGTTATTGATGGTATACATGAATATGTATACCATCTATATGTATATCATATATCCCACAAACAAATAAAACCAAAATTAATGACGCAGTCCTGTCATGTCACACATCACAAAGCTAGTGAAGAGCATTACACCTTGGAAGAACTTAATATCAGATATTTAAAATCGTTATAACATGGAACTCGTTTATTACAAAGCTATTTTCAATATTAGGCAATATAATAGTAATTATTTGGATTTATTCATAAGGTAAATAACTCTTTAGCCAAAATGCAAAAGACATCATAACATTTTCCCAGCGGTAACCATAAAAAAACACCTGACCCTGGCGACGTATAACGGACGCTCTCTACGGCTGGACCAACACCTCACCGAACTCGAGGTAGAATTAGGTCGCATAAACTGGCACATATTGGGGTTATCTGAAGTCCGACGACAGGGAGAGGATACGATAACCCTTGAGTCAGGTCACCTGTTCTACTTTCGGGAAGGTGATCGGCCCTCTCAGGGCGGTGTCGGTTTCCTGGTCAACAAGGCTCTCACTAACAACGTTGTAGAAGTCAGCAGTGTGTCGACGCGGGTAGCGTACCTCATAATAAAAATCACCGACAGGTACTCCCTGAAGGTGGTACAGGTATATGCGCCGACCTCGGTATACTGCGACGACATAGCCGAAGCCATGTACGAAGACATAGCCAAGGCACTACATGGTACCACCAAGGCTCACTATAACGTTGTTATGGGGGACTTCAATGCCAAAGTGGGAGTACAAGAACGCGGCGAAACGAAAATCGGATCCTACGGCGTGGGGCGCCGAAACCACAGGGGGCAAATGCTGGTCAACTTTCTCGAGTCCCAGGGGCTCTTCTTAATGAATTCTTTCTTTAAGAAGAAGCCCCAGAGAAAGTGGACATGGCGAAGCCCCGATACTGTGACGAGGAACGAGATAGACTTCATCATGACCGACAGGAGGTATGTGTTTAGAGACGTCTCCGTGATCAACAGGTTCAACACCGGCAGTGATCACCGACTTGTACGAGGTGCTCTAAATATAGACTTCAAAGCCGAAAGGCGTCGCATGATTAAGTCTACTCTCAGACCTACTGCGCCTCAAATAGCATTAGGGTCTGAAAAGTTCCAACTGAGCTTCAAAATCGTTTCGATCTGCTGGAAACCGAAAGCACTGTTGACGAGAAAACCGACACAGTGGTCAAAACGCTACAGGATGTGTCTCGAAGGGTGTTTCCCGGAAAAAGCGTAAACAGACAGTCTAAACTCTCGCTCGAGACTCTCGAACTTATGAGGCAAAGACGGGAAATGTCATCTACGCAGACGTCTTCGTCAGATGGAAAAAACCTCAACCGGAAGATCCGGAAGCTGGTGCGACGTGACCTCCGCTGTTCAAACACCCGCGCCATCGCGGCTGCGATTGAACAGAACAGAGGCACCAAAATCTTCGCTCGCCAGCTAGGTAGATCCCATCTGACGAAACTAAATACTGCGGATGGCAGAACCGTGACCTCAGGGTTCGGGATTCTCGAGGAAATTGAGAGTTTCTACAAAGACCTGTACGCATCACGGATGACTGAACCCACGAGACCCAGCGCTGATGACCACAGAGCCCCACTCACGCGCCATTACACGGAAGACATCCCTGATGTCAACCAGGGCGAGGTCAGAGTGGTTCTCGAGCAGCTTAAGAACAATAAGTCGCCTGGTGATGACGGAATAACCACAGAGCTCCTAAAAGCAGGCGGGGCTCCAATCCTGAAAGAGCTAGCGAGTCTCTTCAATTCCGTTATACACCAGAGCCTAACACCTCAAGCATGGAGCGGGAGTGCGGTGGTTCTGTTCTTCAAAAAAGGTGACAAAGCCTTGCTGAAGAACTACAGACCCATCTCACTCCTGAGCCACGTTTACAAGTTGTTCTCGAGAGTACTCACAAACCGCCTCGCCAGAAAACTTGACGAGTTCCAGCCTCCAGAACAAGCCGGGTTTCGAAAAGGCTATAGCACCGTAGATCACATCCATACTGTTCGGCAGATTGTACAGAAGACCGAAGAGTACAATCAGCCGCTGTGTATGGCTTTCGTGGACTACGAGAAAGCCTTCGACTCCATCGAAACCTGGGCAGTTTTGGGTGCTCTGCAGCGTTGTCGCATTGATTGGCGCTATATCGAGGTGCTGAGATGTCTATATGACACCGCCACTATGACCGTCCAGCTCCAGGACCAAAAGACCAACCCGATCGAGTTGCGTCGAGGGGTGAGACAGGGGGATGTAATATCCCCCAAGCTTTTCACCAACGCGCTCGAAGACGTCTTCAAGACGCTGGACTGGACTGGACGGGGCATTAAGAGCGTATTCACACTTTTCAGTAAAATAAGCAAAAATACGCAGTTTTCTAAGTGATAATTCTCGGCTATGAAGTGATGCAGGTTTCAATTTCCAAGGTTTAGTTATAGATATGTCGTTGACAAAGGGGCTAACTATAGTCAAAGTCTACTAACGTGGTTGGTTATTTTTTAAATAATTATTTTCCAACACACGAATTCGTAATGGCGCAATTCGGGGCATCGCAGACAGCATATTTTGAAGAATTGGTTATACCTATTACTTTAAAACATATATGTAAGTACTAAGCATATAGTCTACAAGTGATTTTTTAATGAATAATTTGCGATTTTATAAGGTTTAGAGATCAACAAACATATTTATCCAACAATAATTCGTCAAAAATCGCGTGTTATAAAACATGCAGCCAACTTTAAATTAACAAAATAAAGCATAAAAATACTTCACCTTATCAAAATATAGTGCTTTATCTTGAAAATAAAATATATTTCTGATTAATTCATAGTATATTTTTTTTGTTATATGTGATCAAACATAACGTATAAAACTCGCAAGTTCGCAACACTGACATGATGCATGATTCAGTGCCGCGCGTGCGCCTTTAGAGGAAGGACCTATGTCGCTCGCGCTCCTGGCCGCCGAACCTCAGTTTACGTAATTTATTAGATATCGTCAACAGTGGGTACAGTACTCGTATCATACTAATGTTATTATTTTACGACTGATAATCTTATACGGTCACCTCATACTTTTGTCAAATAATTGAATGATTTATGTTTAGAATGTGATTTTAACGTTAGGCTCAGTGGTGGATGTGTGTGACTGCTGATCACGAGGTCACGAGGTCCCGGGTCGGGCAAATAAAATGAAATGAAATAAAATAAAATAGAATAAAATGGAATATAATGGAATAAAATAGAATAAATAGAAAAAATGGAATAAAATGGAAAAAAAATTGAATAAAATGGAAAAAAAATGGAATAAAATGGAATAAAATAGAATAAATAGAAAAAATGGAATAAAATGGAATAAAATAGAATAAATAGAAAAAATGGAATAAAATGGAAAAAAAAGGAATAAAATAGAAAAAAATGGAATAAAAGGGAATAAAATGGAATAAAATAGAATAAATAGAAAAAATGGAATAAAATGGAAAAAAAATTGAATAAAATGGAATAAAATGAAAAAAATGGAATAAATTGGAATAAATTGGAATAAAATAGAAAAAATGGAATAAAATGGAATAAAATGAAAAAAAATGGAATAAATTGGAATAAAATAGAAAAAATGGAATAAAATAGAAAAAATTGAATAAAATGGAAAAAAATGGAATAAATTGGAATAAAATGGAATAAAATAGAATAAATAGAAAAAATGGAATAAAATGGAAAAAAAATTGAATATAATGGAATAAAATAGAATAAATAGAAAAAATGGAATAAAATGGAATAAAATAGAATAAATAGAAAAAATGGAATAAAATGGAATAAAATGGAATAAATTGGAATAAAATAGAAAAAATGGAATAAATTGGAATAAAATAGAAAAAATGGAATAAAATGGAAAAAAATGGAATAAATTGGAATAAAATAGAAAAAATTGAATAAAATGGAATAAATTGGAATAAAATAGAAAAAATGGAATAAAATGGAATAAAATAGAATAAATAGAAAAAATGGAATAAAATGGAATAAAATGGAAAAAAAATGGAATAACATAGAAAAAATGGAATAAAATACGAGGTCCCGATTTTTTATTTTATTTTTTTATTTTATTTTACTTATTTTATTTTATTTTATTTTTTTATTTTATTTTACTTATTTTATTTTATTTTAGAAAAACCCAATATCAATTTTTGGCCCGACCCGGGAATCGAACCCCCGAACCTCGTGATCAGCAGTCACACACATCCACCACTGAGCCTTACGTTAAAATCACATTCTAATTCTGTTAAATATACATATGTAGTATGTATAAGTCCTGATGGTATGTCTTTACTGCCATGGAAGATGGGTAGGCCTTTGGTGTGGGACGCAACATGTGTCGACACCCTTGCACCATCTCATCTTCCAAGTACAGCAGGTTGTGCTGGTGCTGCTGCTGCATCCGCGGAGACTCTCAAGCGGCGCAAATACAATAATCTCATCGGAGATTATGTCTTTGAGCCGTTTGGAGTCGAAACGCTTGGGCCGTGGGGTGCAAGTGCTCGCGGTCTTTTTAAAGATTTGTCGAAGCGTTTAATCGAGGCTTCACGTGACCAGAGGGCTGGCTTATTTTTGGCTCAAAGAATAAGCATTGCCATTCAACGTGGCAATGCTGCCAGTCTTTTGGGCACGTTTCCAGCAGACGTCGATGCGGAGAAATTTTATGACGCCTATTAAGCAGTCCCTCCCGTTTTTCGTGTATTTTCTATGTATATAATTGTATTGTATATATCTTTTCCTTTTTTTTAAGAATTGTAAATATATTAGGTATATTGTATATATAGAAATATGTAATAATGCCAATTAAATAAATACATATGAAAAAAAAATTAAATACATAACAAAATTATGTAGTAAGTAAGTAGTGTAAGATACCCACAAGCCTACTACTGTCGAAGGAGAGTAACGTTAGGTTCAGTGGTGGATGTGTGTGACTGCTGATCACGAGGTTCGGGGGTTCGATTCCCGGGTCGGGCCAAAAATTGATATTTGGTTTTTCTAAAATAAAATAAAATAAAATAAGTAAAATAAAATAAAAAAATAAAATAAAAAATAAAATTAATAAAATTAAAATAATAAAATAAAATAATAATGATGATAAGCAGTTACCGTAGCCTATGGACGCTTGCAATACCAAAGGTATCACTTGCGTGTTGCCGACCCATTTTTTTAACACCAGGGCTTTATGATGGAGTATCCCTGGGATAGGAAACGTTTCTTCCAAAACGCAGGAGTACTCACACATAAGATCACAACTACACCGCTGTGTGTAGTAATTTAGGTGAAGGTTTGGGCTCTCCTCGCTGATGAATCGCCGGAATTAGTACGTCTAACACTTTCATAACAATTTTGTTTATATTTATATATTTTATGTAAGTAGGTATATTTATTTTATATATTATATATACCACAGCATATATATTCATTATATTTTTTTTAGATGTTGTTGAATCTATATCCTTATCTTAAATTTGTTTCTTTGTTTTATCCATTTTTTTTTGTTTTTGAGTGCACCTACTATGTTCATCTCTGTATCACCCAAGGTCAACTGGTAGAGAATGCCTATGGCATTAAGTCTGCCTGTGTGCGATTGTGCATAAAGTTTTAAATAAATAAATAATTTGGCTGTGGTGTATTAATATTATGATCCTTTTTTGTTTTTTGTACCTACCTACCTAGCCTACAAAAAACCACCACTACCTACTACTTTTTTGTAGGCTAGGTATCATGTTATGGCATTAGTTTCCACCCACGGCTTCACCTGCACTTACAACCCCAGGCAGAAACAAGCAAGAAAAAGGTCCATAGGTACTTAGGTACATCAATTCATCCAAACATTCGCATTTATAATAATAATAATATGTATTAGAATAGATATGGTATGCCAAAGTGTTCCTTTACTTCTCTAATAATAACATATTCTACAAATTTACAATACAAATACCTATTATAACACCAAAAATCTTACCGTAATATAACAATAAAGTTTACGCGGCCCTGCACTGTGCCGAACATACTTCACGAACAATGTATGTGTGCGAGGATCACGCACACACGCGCACTCGCCACGCGCACGCGGCCGGTCGACCGATAATTACCTAATCTGTAGCTGCGCTATTTTGTGAATACGCTCTTAACATCAATGGCGAGTACATCTCACACCTTCGGTTTGCCGATGTTATCGTCATCGTTGCAGAGTGTCTGGAACAGTTGAGCGGAATGCTGCACGGCCTGAATGAAGCCTCACGACGTGTCGGTCTCGGTATGAACTTGGATAAAACCAAGATTATGTTCAATGAACATGTCACGCCGGGACCGATTTACATCGACGGTTCGACGCTCGAAGTTGTTCGGGAGTATATTTACCTTGGGCAAACTGTCCAGCTTGGTAGAAACAACTTCGAGAAAGAAGTCAACCGTAGGATTCAATTGGGTTGGGCAGCATTTGGCAAACTACGTCACGTTTTCTCTTCGCCTTTACCGCAATGCCTGAAGACGAAAGTTTTCAACCAATGCGTCCTACCTGTTATGACGTACGGTGCCGAGACGTGGACGCTCACAGTGGGGCTAGTCCACAAACTGAAAGTCACACAGCGGGCTATGGAGCGAGCTATGCTCGGCGTTTCTTTGAAGGATCAAATTCGAAATGAGGTAATCCGACAAAGAACCAAAGTTACCGACATAGCTCACAGACTTAGCAAGCTGAAGTGGCAGTGGGCTGGTCACATCTGCAGAAGGACCGACGGCCGATGGAGCAGACGTGTCCTAGAGTGGAGACCACGACTCGGTAAGCGTAAGGTAGGGCGGCCCCCAGCTAGGTGGACCGACGACCTAAAAAAGGTCGCTGGGACGGACTGGATGCGGAAGGCGGAGGACCGTGTGCTGTGGCGCGTGTTAGGAGAGGCCTATGTCCAGCAGTGGACTGCGATAGGCTGATTGATTGATTGATTGAACCATAATTTGTAAATAAGACTACAAAATTTCCAACTTTTCGTTCGTACATAATATCCACACTAAGTCATATAAGTTAAATTGTTTTTTCTTATTCAGAAACACAGACATCCGACTCAGAACCTACTGTTCCACCAGTACTATCCGTACCAGCAAGAAAAAGCGTAGAACGCACGCACAAATTGGCGACACCTGAGAAATCACCTCCCAAGCTGACTGAAGTAACAAATACTCCTACTCCAAGTAAGTAATAAAAACTACTATGTATCGGTAGTAAACTCACCTTCTATACTAATTACCGCCCTCAGCTTTGACCGCGTAATACGTCGATAGAAAGAAGTCTATATCATTAAAGAGAAGTGTAACTTACTCAAAGTTACCTAAAGAGCAATGGAAAGAGCTATGCTTGAAGTTTCCCTGCGAGATCGAATCAGAAACGAAGAGATCCGTAGGAGAACCAAAGTGACCGACATAGCTCGAAAAATTGCCTCAATTAAGTGGCAATGGGCAGGGCACATAGCTCGCAGAACCGATGGCCGTTGAGGCAGAAAGGTTTTAGAGTGGCGACCACGAACTGAAAGACGCAGCGTGGGAAAGCCTGCAACAAGGTGGACCGACGAACTGGTAAAGGTCGCGGGCAACTGATGGACAAGGTCATCTCAGGACCGCATGATGTGAAAAACCTTGGGGGAGGCCTATGTCCAGCAGTGGACGTCTTATGGCTGAGATGGATGGATGGATGGTCACTTACTACCTGTGTAAAAGAATCAAAATCAGACCTCTAGTTCCAAAGTTTACCTCCTACATTCAGGCTTACAAATCATTGTCGTAGTTCTGAAAAACTGTTCCTGGTCCCTTATCCTTTGTTACCCTGAAACATTAAGGCACTTGGCAAAAAAAAAAATATATTGACTTGTCACGTTCTTAAAATCAGATGAAATGGGAATAGCAAAAGAAAATATAGACATTACGACGTATTCTCATAGTTATTGTTATATAGCTAAATTCATGCTGAGAGTGTATGCTTGTCTATCTATATAAATAAAAATGAAACTCCCCAAATGAAAGTACGCGCATAACTTCCGGTGGACTGCACCAAATTAGATAATTCTTTTTTTGTGATGGTTATTGTCTGGACAAGGTTTGTATAGGAGAAAATTTTATAGAAAAAAAATGGCGGTACGAAGTTCGCCGGGTAAGCTAGCTTCTGATAAAAATGGGGCTAGAAGGTTTGATAGATAAATAGATAATTCTTGTATTGTAACGCCGTGAGATTACAAAATTTATGTTAGACTAGCTGTTGCCCGCGGCTCCGCCCGCGTAGATGTCGGTTATCGCTGTAAAAAGTAGCCTATGTGTTATTCCAGACCATAATCTATCTCTGTGCCAAATTTCATTCGGATCCGTTCAAAAGTTTTTACGTGAAAGAGTAACAAACATCCATCCATCCAGCCATACTTACAAACTTTCACGTTTATAATATTAGTAGGATACATGCAGAAAATAATCAAGTACAATGTTCGGCCTTGATAATTAATATTTATGAAACTATCTGGATTTACAGTTTCCTGTGGCCTTGGATTATTAGGTGGGTTAAGGAAGCCAACACTCCTCGTGACGCCTTCTACCATAGCTACTCCACCAAAGAGTTTTGGAGCTGATGGTAATTATGTTATACTGTGTTTTTTTACTGCCACGGTGATGCCGTGATATCGCTAGCGGTAAGCAGTTACCGTAGCCTATGGACGCTTTCAATACCAGGAGAACTACTCGCGCGTTGTCGATCCAGCCTCTTGTAACACCAGTTTTGTGTTATAAGTAATCCTGATAGTCGATATTGTTTTTAAATTTACAGGTCTCCAGAGCTTATAGGGATGCGTTTTGAAATAAACGTATTCCTATCCCAGGGATACCTCCAGTATCCCTGGGATAGGAATACGTTTATTTCTTAAAGCCTTGGTGTAAAAAAATGGGTTGGCAACACGCAAGTGATACCTCTGGTATTGCAAGCTTAACATCAGGCGGACCGTATGCTTGTTTGCCACCCAAGTAGAATAAAAAAAAGCTGTTCTGTTTTTTTTTTCAGTTTTATTGTTTATTACTTTTGGTTAAAAATATTGTATTAATTTATAGCCTCATTGCCCACCTTGTCAGCCAGCTTGGGACGCTCAAGCTTGGAGACCACATCTCCTAAGAAGAAAGGTCGCGGTAGGCCCAGGAAACATGACAAGTCTTCACCTGATTTGTTCAGGTATAACAGTGTACAAATTTTATCTTTTAGCCTTAATATTGATATATAGAGCAATCTTGTTGTTTCCCGCAGTTTTACCCTAGATTTCGTCCCGTGGTGTATTTAGTGTGACGGATATGCTCCCTTTGGGTCATAGCGTGATGTTATATAACCCATAACCTTTCCTAATAAATGGGCTGTAAAGTGCAAAAAAAATATTTCCAAATCAGACTGGTAGATCCTGAGATATTAGCACGGTCAAACAAACAAATATACAAACTTTTTACTCTAAGAAACAGGTCCGAGTGAGATGAAAATTATTTTCGCGAAAATCTTAATTTTTGCCCACTGAGATATGTATACATGGCCGCTATATTAAGTTTAGTTTTTTTAAGAAAACCATTGTATATATTTCTATAGAATTTGGCAACAGTGTACAATGAGACTGAACCTACAGATAAAACTAAATTTACATTAATACATTGGTTTTCCTAAAAAACTAATGTTCATATGCCGTGTGTTCTGTCTTATTTTGATAATCTATAAATTACTGTAACAGGGTACATGGTATTAAACCATTTCGCCACTTATGTGAAAGTCCATCTCGGATGAGTAAACAGATATATAATATATAAACATATAGGCGAGTCCATGACAACGACGCGTAACCGGTGTGGACAGGAAGTCGGTCTCAACTCCCTGTCACCTGATATAAGCTAAATGAAATGAAGTTCGAACAAAAATAAGTCGATATTAAGACTTGAATGTGATGATTTAATGTAAATTATACATGAGTATCCAATGATATATTAAATAAACTTTTAACCAATGATATTCCAGAGCTGGTCACGCAGGGGAAGGCAAGAGCATGTCGACTCCAGTGCCTGCGTCGTTCCTGCAGTACCGCGGGCCGCCCGGCGAGGTGGGCTCCGACTCGGACCTGGCGCTGTCCCGCTCGTCCAGCAGCAGTTCCGCCTGGTCCCAGTCCTGCTCCTCCTGCACTCACTACGACGACGACATGTCCGACCACTCGTGTTCTATGAGCTCTAGTGAAGGGTAAGTTTTAGTTTTTGCTATAGATATTGGTACTAATTGTCATACTGAAGCAGAGTTTGTACGTTAGGACATTTATTAAGTTTTCTAATAGTGAAAGAATTTTTAAAATCGGTGGAGTAGTTTTTAAATTAAATCGTAATAAACAAACAAAAAATTAAATCTAAAATTCATATTTGGCCTACAAGTAATTTCCACTTGATTTTCACACTTCATAAGGAGTTATTGACCTATAAATGATAACTGAGGAAAAGCACAAGAATACTTCTGAGCGATTTGATAGAAAAACATCGTTAGAATTTAAATTGTTACAAAACGCTGCTACACTAATGCAATGTCGAAGACAACCATCAAGCCCTCCTGCGGCAGATGTTGGAGCATGCAAGTCCCGGCGTGAGGTAGAACATCGTTCCACAAAAAGGCCAGATCTGTACTTTAACTTCTATGAAACTAAACTACCCCCACTATACACATTTTCCTTGCTCCTGTCGACTTGATTCTTTAAAGACTTACAAACTGACCATGATAATTTATGTACAGGTATTGATATATAGTTTGATCTGTTCCAGGTCGAGCTACAACGACACGATGGAGGGCATCAGACGCCGCTCGCGACGTACCACGGTGCATACTGACATGTCCGACACTGAACCTACTACACCCGTCAAAGTGAGCGAGCTTATATTACTTGTTCGTTATCATCGCATAATAAAATCATCAGTGTTTATCAAACTTTTTATTTGGGTGGAAGGTTAACGCTCCCGAAAATTGAACCGGTATTGATTGACACATCAATTTCTATAAAAATTTATTATGATATGTTTTTTCTTTTTATTATTGCGGCATATCATTATCATTATCTCAGCCCACAGACGTCCACTGCTGGACATGGACTGTTTTGGTATATACCATAATATAATAATATCTTATGACAACTTCACACGGCCACGTACCATCTGATCCCACGTGGTGTAGTTGTGTTTCTGTGCGCGAGTCTCACAGATCTCCAGTGCTCATACGTCTTTTTATCCCAAACACAGTTATCGGCACCACATCACTGATGCCCCTGGTCGTCTATAGGCTACGGTAACTGCTTACCATCAAGCAGGCCGTATACTTGTTTACCACTTAAGTATTTAAAATGAAAATCATTGTTTCTAAGATGAACGATAATTATTTCATTGTACAGGGCCGAGGCACTCGATCGTCGTCATCGAAAACGCCCGTCAAAGCGTCTCACTCGTCGAATTTACAGCTGGAACCGTTGCAACTTGTCTGGGCAAAGTGCAGGTCGGTATTACTATAATGCCCGCACCATACTTCGCTTATTTGCCCGAATATTCGTGTGACAATGCCGAAATAAAATCAACTTTATAATTATAAGTGTAAGGTTGATTTTCTATCAGCTCAAGATTGTGAATGTTTAGGCAAATACGCCAAGTGTGAGAATAAAGTACTATTTTTTGACCGCGGCTTTGCATTAGGTTTATTAAAAATTGCACGTTTTGAAATTTGATTTCTTGCAAAAAGTAGATATTGAAGTTAGCCTACTACGCGGGAAATTTAATGCACGAGTGCACTCTATCTCCTTCACTTCCATAGTCCGATCGGACGGCAATCCGACACCATTGGAGAGACATCAGACGCATGCTTATTACACATTGACATATTTTCCAAGCCACAGGAATCTCGATGAGTTTATTTTTAGAAAACCCGTTCACCCGTCTACGCACAGACCTTCACAAGCTTGCTTGACCTTGCAGGTCTATCGATCTGCGCGGCTGTATGCTTTTATGACTTTACGGTAACTGCTTACAAGACAGACCGTACGCTTGTGTCACTGTAGTAAAAAATAATTATACCTAATAATTTTTTCAGAGGCTACCCATGGTATCCAGCCCTAATCATCGACCCAAAAATACCCAAAGGCTTCATCTACAACGGAGTACCACTACCAGTTCCTCCTCAAGATGTCCTCAACCTAAAGAAAAACCACTCGCATGAGCCGGTACTCTACTTAGTCCTCTTCTTTGACGTCAAACGCACATGGCAATGGCTCCCACCGAACAAACTAGAACTTTTAGGTATAGATAAAAGTGTGGATCAGGCGAAATTAATAGAATCTAGGAAGCCGACTGATCGTAAGGCAGTTAAGAAGGCGTACGGTGATGCTATGCAGTTCAGGAAACAAGTACATGGAGACGATAAATGACAAAAGTTTCGCTTCAGGTCGCGTAGACCTCCGAGAAAGAGAGCCCTTGCCTTCGGGAACTTCTCTTTAATGAAAATCCGTACTCCCGAAACTTCAACAGATTCCAGTGATTTTTATTGATAAGTGGCAACTTTATAGTATTTTTTTTGGATTGAAATTATGTGTTATATTGATGGACTAAAAGTGACAAATGAATCTTTGTATATAAGTATGTTGTGTGTAGTATTAGAATGCGAGTTATACATATAATTATGTAAGTGTGCGCGTAAATAAGGTAGCTATTTTTACAATTGTACCAATGATACTTTTTAACATACTGATATAATGCATAAATGGGCTGAGCTTTTGGTATAGGCCAGGGGTCGGCAACCTTTTGAGATGAAAGAGCCAAAAGTTACAATACTTTGTCGCCATATTATAGTATACTTACATACTGAACTGAAGAGCCGCAACTTTACAGCGACAGAGCTGCAAACCGTTGGCGACCCCTGCTGTAGTGGTTAGTGAACTGACTGCTAAACCGATGTTCGTTGGTTTGATTACCACCCTAGATAAATCTTTGTGTAATGTACACGATTGTTTGTTCTGTGTCTTAGTGTAATTTACCTATAATATGTATGTATTTAGAAATATATAAGTATGTTTAGCCATTGTCTTGTTGCACTAGTACAGGCTCGGCCTAGATTAGGATCAGATGTGTATTTCTCAAGAAATTATTAGAGCGGGATAGGTAAAGGATCTCTCACCTCCTCCGCTTGCCTTCAAATTTTATATATAAAATCATGTTTTATTGTTTATTATGTATATCATACAATACAAAAGCTTAATTTCTGTCTCTATCGTTGTTTGTACAAAAAATTAGGTAGCAAAAAATGCTTGACATATATCAATTCGTATAAAACTAACAGATCTATAATTGCGTATAAAACTCACCATCAGTGGAAAAGAGGCGTAACTTAAGAAATGCTATTTGTCAATTTTGAACCTTAACTATATATATGCGTAGGATAAAATCTGCCAAACAGGCGTATCTCATCTACAGTTATGAATCTCCTGCGGGTGCAAAATATGCACATGGCTAGACCTAAGTAATCGGAAACAAGGATTGCATACCATATTTATTTGAGTATTCAACGTGTTTATGATGGGACATTTTGTGTACAGTCAAAAGAGATTCCATTCTATATTTGTTATATCAATATACTTATGCCATCTATATAGAAGATTGGGGTATATAAGACATTAAGATTCGAGTATATAAGATTTCGGTGTATAAAATTTTAATTAAAAGTTGTAAAGTTACATAAAATAAAAATTGAAACGTGAAATTAGATTACGCAAGTAAGAATTTGATAAATTCAATTGTAAGCTATTAGAATTTTATGAAATTTCCAATATTATTACTATAATCGACAACTAATTAACGAATAATTAAAGTTTTTTTAAGATTCCACTCGTGATGACGATCGGTGCAATTCGACCGAAACGTTCGGTAACAAAAAAGGTATTTAAATACCTTAAAATATTACACGATTTCGACCCATTGTCTATTATAGTTATAATATAATATGTACAAAAGTTTAGATAAATCTCAAATATTAAGTAAACTGATTTAAATGCGTATACGTTTAATTAATTGTAATAAATTGCGAAATAAACAATAAAATTTTAACTCAACATATTGGTATATAAGTGTATATAGAAGTAGTAAGTCCTTAGTTGTTGAGATACTAGTTAGCTTGCTAGGTACCCTAGGTACCAAACTCAAATTATGAAGCATGGAGCTATTGTCGACGAGCCGTATCCTTGACATCTTTAAAGCAATTTATTTTCTATATTAATTTGAAATGCTTCAGATGTTATATTAATTACCTTGTATTAAGGTTGTCCCTGAGCTGACCTTATCCATCGGTTCCCCGCGACCTTTACCAGGTCGTAGTTACTTTGTTGGAGGCCCACCCACGCTACGTCTTCAGGAACGAATGCTGTGAAAATCCTATGTCCACCAGTGGACGTCTTTCCAAAGAATGAAGATTGTTCCGCGGAAGTCGGAGATGTGCTGTAGCGTGTTAGGAGAGGCCTATGTCTAGCAGTGGACTGCGATTAGCTGATTGATTGATTGAAGGTTGTTATTGTTCAAAATTTATGTTAAGATCGAAAATAAATCGCTAAAAGGACGTCATGATACGGCCCTAGGATATCACACCGTAAAAAAATAATACTGTATCTATAATATTATATGTATTTAAAAATAAACACGTTAGAAGGTAAGGAATAGGTAAAGTAAAAATCATGTTGTATAAAATTATTTGCGTAGCTGGTGAAATATGTACGTCATATAATTCTGCCTACCGTTTTGGAGGTAAAGGCGTAATGATTTTGTTTTTAATCTCCTTGAGTTGGTAATGTTACTGTATAAAGTTTGCATGAGTATTGTATGCATAGTATGAAGACATGTAGGCATTAT
Organism: Trisateles emortualis; assembly: GCA_947095525.1. Classification (NCBI taxonomy): domain Eukaryota; kingdom Metazoa; phylum Arthropoda; class Insecta; order Lepidoptera; family Erebidae; genus Trisateles; species Trisateles emortualis. The sequence goes on from OX352750.1 coordinate 10,945,832, forward strand.
CAAAACGGTTTTGTATAACTTAATATGCATTAAGACCAGTAAGAGTGCTCCATCGACCGTCAGTGGGCAATATCCATAATAATAATATGTATTAGAATAGATATGGTGGGCATACGCCATAACATGGTTACCTATGCCGAAGTGTTCCTTTACTTCTCTAATAATAACATATTCTACAAATTTACAATACAAATATTATAACACCAAAAATATTACCGTAATATAACAATAAAGTTTACGCGTCCTGCACTGTGCCTACTACACGATACTTCACGAACAATGTATGTGTGCGCCTGTGTGCGAGGATCACGCACACACGCGCACTCGCCACGCGGCCGGTCGACCGCTAATTACCTAATCTGTAGCTGCGCTATTTTGTGAATACGCTCTTAACGATACGCATTAACCGACCGTCAGTTTGTATCATTCAGTGCTATCCTGACCAACAAACCGAGCGGACTAGTCCACAGTCTTATACTGCCACAATATGACTGATACAGTCATCCGTACGGTCGGTCCACCGATTGGTGCAGCACTGAACGCGTTCATTTGTTTCCATAGCTCGTCGGCCGACCGACCTCGTACGCAGTGCGTAGCTATATATGCGTGCGTACGGTCGGTCCAGAACTGTATTTATGAATAATAATAATAATGTTTATTTTTCCAGAAAAAAAAATATTTTTTTAGTTATTGCACTTAGGCTAAATAATTTAATACCTTTAAACGAGCAATTTTTGTATATATATATATTATATACTATGGGTCGCCCGCATGGTAATTTGGAACGTACATTTCCCCGATTTTGCAACATATCTAACTACTGCTCCGCTCCTATTGATCATAGCGTGATGTTATATAGCCTTCCAGGATAAAAAAAAAGCACAAAATATTTTTTCTAATCGAACCAGTAGTTTCTGAGATTAGCGCGTTCAACCAAACAAACTCTTCAGCTTTATAATATTAGTATAGATATATCTGAATCTCGGAAGCGGCTCAAACGATTTTTATAAAATTTAGTATACAGGGGGCTTCGGTGGTGATTAAGGGCATCCAGGTACTTTTCATATATATGATAAGCGCGTCGGAAGTACGCACAGGTCGGTGGAGCACTGTAACAGGCCTAAATATTGCGACTTATTTTTCAACTACTATTGCTAAACTGATTCTTTTGAGACCACACATATTGAGATCCCGTGACAATACAATATTATGATAGATTCACGAGGGTCTGGTGATGGTGTCAGGAGGAGAACAGTGGAAGAATTTAAATAAAACCTTTTTTTGGCTTACCTGCTATATTATAATTTTGAAATTACAAAGATCTTGTGTAAGTGGTTGTATGTCTTGTTTAAAAAATAAAGGTGTCATTGTTGTCATTAATTACTCTGTGAAAAAATTATAAAAATGCATACCTACATTTAAATTTGGAAGTTTTATTTTTATTATAGACTAGTTGCATCCGCGACTTCCTTTGTTGGATGTTATAAACTTTCCTATTTGAATCTGATTTTGATTACCTACATATTTATCTATCAAAGAATAAGTCAGGCCGACAATATCCAGTGCAAGAGAAGGAAAACTCAAAACAAAACCCTATACTATAGGGGAAAGTGGTCACCCTTCGTACACTTCTTTTACTTTTATTTTTTACTTTTTTATTAATTATAAAAATTAATCACTTTTTGCACCGAAGTGTAACAAATATATCGTAGTTAGTCACAAAAAAGTCTGATTCTATTATATCGAAAGGTAAAAAAGTTATAGTAATTTTTCTTCGATAAGATATTTGTACGAAGGCACCCCACGTATGGGGTACATTCGTACAGCAGGTGGGGTACGTCCGTACACCATGGGGTAGATTCATACAGGGTAATTAAAAAGCCAAGTAAAGTCCTTAAGTTTTATTAAATCACAAAGAATATGCATTTATCTTAAAACTAACTTAATAAAATTTCACTTTATTTATAATTAATAATTTTTCTTGAGAAAAATAACAAAAAATATAATCTTTTACCTTCGGTCTATTTTCTTCGCTTTCTTTTTTTTTGTTTTGAACCAAGATCCACCAAACTACGTTTTATTACTTTAGCTCTGGCTTTCCTTTCCTGTTCTATTCTTTTCAATTCTTTCTGTCTATGTCTCTATTCTATTTCATTTTTTTCAGGTAAACCGGGTACCTAAATCCCGTATATATACAGATACCTGTATATATACGGGATTTACCCGGTTTTCTTCCTTTATTGTATTTTTTATTTCTTAAAGCTAAGATAAGGTCTTATGAATTCTGGCGTAATTGGAAAATTAATATTGGTTTCAAATTGAGACCTGTCACAGAAGACGAAGGTTTAGAAGAATATTTCATTTAAAAAAAAAGTTTTTTGATCGATATAAAAAGGGGCTAAAAGTGCACTATAATATAGTAGGTATGTGTAAAACAGAATTTGGAAAGCATAGGTAGCATTTTATTTCATAATAATCAAAATTTTATGTCTTTGTGGTAACTAAAATATGAAGGGAAGCATTCGTACGCGTACGAATGTGCCCCCTGTAGTACTGTCCGAATGTACCCCAGGCACCTCAGTACAATTAAATTACAATTTTATTAAATTCTAATTTTGATATAAGAAATATTACTATTAAAGATCAAAATAAACAATATTAACATTATTTAATCATCATTAATTCTGACAAAAGCATTAAAACTCTATATACAATTACGAAATAAACTTCAGTTAAAAATTTACCCACCGCACGTTGAAACACGTTACGACTTGTCAACTCACACAGTACGTCGCGAATGGCGCGAATTTCTGCTAGTAATATGGCGGCCGGTATGTCTATGCACACAAGTAAACGCGTGTTTTATGCGACGTTTGGTTATTCTGTTTTGCCTACCGTACGAAAGTGCCCCGCGTACGAATGGTGACCACTTCCCCTGTCTGGCCAGAGTAGTAGTCTTATTATATCCCTCCAAATATAAGGACCCGTGCCCAGCAGTGGGACAGTTGAGATGATGATAAACTCTATCTACCTGCCTATCCTACTAAATCCTACTCGTGACTGGAAGAATAGGAAGCGGTTCTCTGACTTTAGGCACTTGCATCGCTCAACATAGATACTTTAGATAAATACCTACGACTCTGTATCGGTACTTGCTTTCGCTGGCTACTTGCACTTAATGTAAATGCACATTCTGCTTCTCCACATCGACGTCGCTATGGTGACGCCGTAAAAAAAAAGAAATAGAAACAAATTCCTCAACAACTAGGGTTTGGGTTCAGTCGATAAGTCCTTATTTTTGCACATACAACCATTGGCGTAACTAGACTAATTTTCCAGGGGGGGCCCCGGCCCCTGAGATCGAATCCGAAGGTCGATAATGCTATATGTACCTTGTCACTGTAACGTAATGTTACGTTTTTAACCCCCGACCCAAAAAGAAAGATGTATTGGGTCTGTCGGACTTTGATGTGGTTTTTTGTTTAAAAGCTGACATGATGGAGTTGATTCCTAGCTATAATTTTTGAATATGTGTTCACGAGTATAAGGACTATTTATGAAGGGATTTTACTAACTTCCCCAATCCAATTAATTTTAAATTGGGTTTACTGTTATTTCTATGATATTTCCATGACATGATAACCTTGAGCTGATGCTACAAAATCAAGTCGTTTGCGTGATACTCAACTCCTCGACAATTAACAGCAGATATAAAGTGTTTAGGTTAAGAATGGTCGCAATACGTATGCGCTAGACAGGTAATGATCGGATAGTTTAACAGTATGAAATAAAAATTTCTACACCCCTGAAAGAAAAAGCATATAAAATCGCGTGTCAACGGACCACTAGAAAATAAAAATATAATTTGAATACGAATAACGCCAACGAAGAAGAATAAGAATCATATAATTTGTAGAATTTTTAAAAACCCTAAAATCCCAATAGTATTTAAACTTAATAATAGTATTTAAACAGGAAGAACTTTCATACAAACTCTACACCCATTTTTTTCCCATCATCAATTTTGAGCTTTTTCATGATTCTAACGGATGAACGCTCTTATAGACGGTTTTTATAAAATCTGATCATTTACAGCTAAAGTGAGCATAGCAAAATAAGCACAAACACGTTACATTATTAAATTATAGCTGTTGCCCGCGGCTCCGCCCGCGTGGATGTCGGTTATCGCCACGTTATCGCTGTAAAGCCTATGTGTCAGCCAGACCATAATCTATCTCTGTGCCAAATTTCATCCAGATCCGATCAGTAGTTTTTACGTGAAAGAGTCACAAACATCTATCCATCCATCCATACTTACAAACTTTCGCATTTATAATATTAGTAAGGATAGCGTTCCGTTTCCTACTTGGCTTCATCATCAGTTCAATTGTACATTACATTTGGTTAGTAGTAGTTGCTTAACAACCCTGAGATTTATCTAATCGCCATTCGTGATGTATTTATGATTGAGAAGTTCAAGGGGCCACATGTGGTTTGTAATTACGTTTTATTGTCGATAAACCCCAAAAACTATTTCCATTGGATCTCAAATGCTTCAAAAAATTTGACCGCGGGTACTTTCAACAACAAAACTGTTTATATTAAAATGAAGGTGTGTTTTATATTGACTGACTATCTATTGACTAACAATGCATGAGTTATTTAAGAAAAGATTATACTGTTATAAACATGTTTCAATTATTCCCCTGAGCTATAATCACACAAACAAAACAGAAAGAAAAACACTCCCACACACACTCAATTACCCAATTACTTATTTACAAACCAACACACAAACACAAAACACACCATACAACTATACACCACACAACAATACCCTTATTTACACTAAATTACAAAAACACTATAAACTATTAAACAACGAGCATATTACATGGGGAATACAGATAAGCGCCTGTCAAAATCTTAAAGCAACATGTTCGTCGTCGTCGCATTGCAACGACGACCAGAACATTGATACTATTAAGTCAATCAGATGCAAGATATAGAAGAAATAGGTACTGATCTGGACTCCCTAAAAATCGCTCGCTCAATAAATTGTGACGTGGAAGACATATTCAAACATATAAAATCTAATAATCACAACCTCAACATTATCTCACAAAATATACGCAGCATTAACTGTAACTTTGACAATTTCACAACACTCATACAAAGAACAAAAACAGACTGGGATGCAATTATCCTATCAGAATGTTGGCTATCGTCAGCAAAAGGGATAAAGGATATCACTAGTTACAACTCCTCATCAACTACAAGACACAAATCTCAAAATGAGGGTGTTGTTATCTACCACAAAAAACACCTATCGGGATCAATAGAAGAACCAGAACTGGAGGATGCAAACTGCCTCATGCTTAAGATTAAATGCCACACCTGTATTATTGGCATCTACCGCCCACCACGATACCACGATATCTCTAAGTTTCTAAACTCCCTTGACTCCCTACTAAGTAAACTAACTAACTTTAAAAATATAATTTTATGCGGAGACATTAACATTGATATACACCCAGAGAGCTCTAGCAAGCGCGCCCAGGACTATCTGAACCTACTAGCAAGCCATGGGATGCTATCTGCCCACACATTCCCCACTCACACCCGGACGTGCTTAGATCACTATATGGTAAAAACCAAGCTCAAAGCAATCTGCTGTGTCATGAACAGCTCTATTACAGACCATGACTGTGTTGCACTCAACATAGACCTCAAGTCTAAAGTAAACACGCGATATATCCCTGTAAAAAAACTTAACATCGAAGCCCTAGATATCGCGATCCGAGCCATGAACCTAGAACCTATTTATAACACCACAAACACCAATGATGCCGCCTTCTATCTGACCTCCCAGCTATCCATGGCCATCTCAAACAGCACCATAACTACCAAGCCACCCAAAAGGAAAATGATCAAAAAACCCTGGATCACGAAAGGTCTACTACGATGCCTAAAAAACAGGGATAACCTACACAAAAAAACAAAAAAAGAACCCAATAACGACATCCTCGCAACCACCTACAAAAGATACAGATCATTCTGCACAACTATATTAAAAAAAGTAAAAAGAGCATATGAAAAACAAGAGATAGAAAAGGCAAGAAAGAACTCGAAACAGCTGTGGAATATAATAAAATCGATAAGTGGCAGTAAGAATACGGAAGATCATTCGATTACACTACTAGAAACGGGCAAAGAACAGCAGACCATCAACCAGATCAACAGGTACTTCGCTAACACCGGTAAGAGACTGGCTGGGAACATAATACAACAACGAATAGCAAATAACTCGCCTGCTAACCATCCCAACCAATCTACACCACTAAACTCATTTGCTATGACACCAACATCCGAAAATGAAGTTAAAAGACTAATAGACGGCATGAAGGACAAACGCTCTGCAGACATCTACGCTATAACCAATCAAATAGTCAGGCGATATAGCAGCGTGTTAGTCAGTCCTATCACCCACATATGCAACCTGGCTATCACAAGTGGTACCTTCCCTGACGTATTCAAAACAGGCTTAATAAAACCAATACACAAAGGGGGAGATAAGACATGTGTAGATAATTATAGGCCTATCTCGATATTACCTACTCTTTCAAAGATCCTAGAACGAATAATAAACACACGGCTCGTCACATACTTAGAAACTAAGAAAATACTCTCCCCGTCCCAATACGGCTTCAGGAAAGGAACATCTACCACGTCCGCAGTACTTGACCTCGTACAGGCCATAACCACCACCTTGGACTCCAAGAAGAAATCCCTAGTAATATTTCTAGACCTAGCTAGGGCATTCGACTCTGTCTCGATTCCCAACCTCCTTCAGAAACTCGAACGAGAAGGAGTGAGAGGACTTCCACTAAAACTATGCAAGGACTACCTGGAAAACAGAAAGCAGCGAGTAAAGATCGATACCTGGACTAGTGAAGATGCCAATGTTACCTTCGGCGTACCACAAGGAGGAGTACTCAGTGCCACCATGTTCCTGGTCTACATAAATGACCTGTGTCAGATAAAACTGAAAGAAGGCCAAATCTTCACATACGCCGATGACACGGCGCTCTTCTTCTGTGGAGAAACCTGGGAGCAAGCATATCGCAACGCGCAAAAAGGCCTAGACACGGTAAATAAGTGGCTTAAAGACAACCTGCTGACCCTAAACACCACCAAAACTAAATATATTCCCTTTGGTATCAAAAACTCCTATTTACCAGGACAAGAACTCACCATCACAGCTCACAAGTGCACCATAGCCTCATCAACAGACACGTGCAACTGCCCCGCTCTAACAAGAACTCAAAGCATAAAGTATCTTGGTGTCATCTTAGACAATACACTCACATTTAAACAACACATTGAGACCATGGCATCAAGATTACGCAAGCTGATTTATGTAATGAAATCACTAAGACATATTGCCGATCGCCCAACCATTAAGTCAATATACCTTGCCCTATGTCACTCCATCATAGAATACTGTATAGTGGTATGGGGGGGTGCTGCAAAGACGCACCTGATCGTTGCAGAGAGAGCGCAAAGAGCCCTCCTAAAGGTAGCAGCTAAACTGCCCTATCGACACCCAACTCAAAAAGTCTATGAACTATGGGAAGTCCTAAGCGTTAGAAGAACATTTATCCTTAGAGCAACACTCTTAAAACACACCCAAACACCGTTCATAGCAAATAGTATTAAGGACAAGCGACGAATAGGTAAAGTCACTAAACAACAACGACACAATACTGCCTTTTCACAACACTTCATAAGATATTTAGGACCATACCTCTATAATAATATGAACAAGAAATTAAACATATACCCACTAAACACTCACAACTGCAAAAAAACCCTCATTAAATTCCTTCTCCCTCTAGATTATGAAACAACAGAAAACCTTTTACATCCCCTGCAATAAACACTAATAAACTAGTCTGCCCATAACAGTCATGAATCCCCCACCAATCACACTAGTCATCACACGCACACACACACACACACACACACACTCCAAAACCACACGTACAGACCTACTCACACACACAAATAGCTCCATAGTTTATAATTTTGTTTTTGTTTACACTAATATTATAGTTTTAATTTGTACCTACATAGTGGAATTATATGGTATTACATAACGAAGAAATACCTACAACTAAATATAAGGAAATTCAAACACCCGCACTCATAATGTGACGCGCACACTAATTGCAATATGTTGGGCCTGGTGACCAGTGGCACAGATATGCTATATCTATTTCTGGCACCAGCTCTTCACAAATTGCAAACATAATTTATTCATCTTGTCAACCTTATACATAGTAATTAAGATGCCATTTGTGAAGGAAATAAATTATTATTATTATTATTATTATTATTATCTATTTACTTGAATAATCATTGCATAAAATATAGAGTTAACAGTGACTGGAGTTATATTGTGAAAAAAATACAGTAGTACAATTCTTTTGCATGCAACAAGTAATCAAAATGTTGAAAGTCAAGAAAAAACGGAATGGATAAAATAATAATATGTCATGCAACAAAATGAAAATAAGAAATCTCTGAAAGACCGTTTCGAATTTAGTGTAAAAGTTGACCTGACCTATCATATTATATATCAGTATGGTTGTGTGCAAGGAAAGTATGAATTCATTTATTTATTTATTTTTATTTTACTTAAAAATCTTTTGCACAAAATAATGTGTACAAGGCGGACTTAATGCCAAAGGCTTAATAATTGTGATACTAAATAGATATACATAAAATAAAAATAATATATACATGATATATATAACACGATACAATAAATAAATAAATAACATACATAGTTAATACTATAAATGTTGTGATGGTTCTGCATAATATTTGATGTAAAGCTGACGTACTCTAGCCTTGAAGATTTCACGATTGGTGGACATCCTGTATTCGAGAGGGAGTGCATTCCAAAGAAGAATAGCTTGAATATAGAAAGAAGAATTAACAAGACTTGAGTTATGAGCAGGACAAAGAAGGAAATTGTTAGACGAACGCAAGTTTTTGTTATGAGTACTACAAATATATTGTAAAGTAAAGTCAAGTAAGTAGGAGCATTAGGGGAGTTCAGTAGAGGCATTTGGACGGATTGACAGCCAAACCGAATCGTTCAGGCCATTTCTGTAACATGTTTAGGTCTTAGTTCACGCTATCAATGGCCGTACTCAGATCATCGATTCTTGCCTGAGAGTAAAGCTGCAAGTCATCGGCGTATAGGTGATGCGCATTGTGAAGTTCGTGACTAAGAAGATTGATGAACAGTGAGAAAAGAAGAGGTGAAAGTATACCGCCTTGAGGAACACCAGAGTCTAGGTTGTGCCAAGTCGATGTATTATCGTCAACCCTTTATACATAGGAAAATTTATATATATTTATAATAAATAGGGAATTGATGTCTTCTATGTATTATAATTATATATAATTAATAATCATTTTATAGTCGGTGGGCCGAACACAAGCTGTTTTTTTAATGTTTGATAAAGTTAAAACACTTTTCTTCTGATCAGTACACATGGCTTTTTAACATGGGATTCAATTGAAATAGCAAATGGAATTCATCGTTAATACCTAAAACATGGGATCCAACGAAAATAAAGCCAGCTGTGTGACATCTCGTTGCTACTATTTATTATAAAATTATTTTTGTGTTGGAGGTCTTTTAATTTATTTTTACTTAATTATTTAATAATGAACTTCCAAATGAATGCATACATCAACGCGTTAAATTTTCCATAAATCCCTTCTTAGTGCTCACTTATCTACGTCATTTAAGGAAGCTTTCTGCTACACTTTAAGTTTGAAGCCCCAGCGGTTTAGGCTCTGCGTTGATAAATCAGACAGTCAGTAGGAACAAGCAATTATATATATTATGTATCTAACAGAAGAATATACAATAATAATAATAATTTGAATTTACGTTTCTTCTTTGCAATTTTTTTTTATATCTACACTCTTTCGTACTTCGTAACACAATGTGTAAGCGAGGTAGAGGGTTACTTTTTATTTTAAAATAAAGCAGATTAACTAACGTTGTAATTCAAGTAAAAACATTATGCTATTTCTGTCATACATTCATAAATGCAAAGCGTAAATGTGTAGCAGGCCGACACTGTCCATATCCACCCTAGGTAACTGTCAAGATTCTCGTTTCACGCAGACGTTAGCACTGCGCAAACGGCGTGGCATGGCAGGCCGGCCGGGCTACTGCTGGAGCGAGCAATTTGTCCGTGATTTTTTACGCGCTAAAATAAGCCGCCACCTGCGTTCACGCGTAAAAATATATTCAATGATTATGAAAAAAAAATCGGTCAGTCCGCCACATGCGCAACCTAGAGTTCACCCAATATTCTGGGGTGGGCACCAGACCATTCTGGGGTGGGCACGGCCCAGCCGGCCCCCCCCCTATTTACGCCTATGCATACAACGGTATCGCTTTAAATACTACTAATATGAATTAAAAAACACTTTATTTAATGATTAATATGTATTTCTAAATCAATGAAAATCTTTCGCAATAACAAAAAGGTTTTAGTTCATGATAATGATGAAGGTTTTCTTTGCAAGTTAGTTCTCTTTCATCTTGTAAGCTATCGGTTCTAGTTATATCACTACTGTCGAACAAGAACTTGTCAACTTTGATGACGTATTTCATAAAGGCTTCATACACGGCTTCGCCGGGAGCGAGTATGATTTTCACGTGATAGTTCTCCCTTGTAATCTGCTCGTATGGTCCGTCAAATGAGCCTCGTTGCATCACCCATAGTATTTCGCTTACGGAGCGATGTTTACAATACACCCTTGCCGGCGCCGTCACTAAATTAATATAGTCAATCAATGCGGTAATTGCTTTGCGATACATGATATGAGTCATTGGAAGTTCGTGCCAAACATTGCACGGACACGCAGAGTAATCTATCCCGGCCTCGTTACAAGTTCTATTCATTGGTGCTGGCTTTAACAAACTCAAAGCTCTTGGTATATTAGCTCCAGGCTCTTTATACTTGTTCATGTGTTCCGACATGTCTAATACATCGAGTATAGTGGCGTGAATATCGTGTGGCGTCGTCAGCGCCTCAACGTTGGCTTGCAGAGCAGACTGCGCCTCTGGGCGTATGCGTTTTAGCGCCTCTGGTAATAAAATACACATTAAAGGTAACCGCTCTTCCAATTTACCGTGAAAAGTGTTGTCAGACTTTGCATATTGATTATTATCTCCCATAATGATGACTAGTGTGTTCTCCAGTACTTTTGTTACAAATAAAGATTGAATTAGCTTGACGAAATCATCATCGGTGACTCTTATTGTATTGAAGTCGTCGTTAGTGATATCTGATAGAAACGTGAAGATGAACTTCATGCCGTCTAAATGTAAGAACTGATCAGTGATGTTCATCATGAACTTGAACTGTGGCGTGTCTCCTAGACAATGTACGTTCTTGATTCTCTTATACCAATTGCCGATTTGTTCTTCTAAGTAAAACGCTTTAAGGTAATGATCAGTAGGTTGATAGCGGAATCCTTTAAACCCGTCCGGAAGCGAGCTCATGCGGGACAAATCTTGGAAATATGCCGTACGATATCCGTTGTCCCTAAGTTTATAAAATATAAACGGCAGAAAATCATAGTATTTCTCTTCATTGGTCGTATGGCGTCTGATTAACTCCGATGGGGTATTGCCGGTTAGCATTGGCAAAATGGCCGACGGGTTGTTATCGTCAAGTATATTGTACCCATTAAGAACAGTGCCATGCATGACGCTTGTAAGGTAATCGTAACTCTTCGGCATTTTTCTTACAAACCCATTTTGAGATGTGGATTGATAACCGAATATTAACACGTTGTATTGATTATTTTTTTTGGCTGGTGAGTCAGGTGTTCGTAACGTGCGCAAACCTGAAGCGTAACCTGTCCATTTCGCTTTTGCTACATAATTTAAAGATTTTGCCACACAAGAAACTCTAACATGATCGCTATTGATTAAATTATATGTTTTATTGTTGCTGATAGTAAAATCGGGACCGAAATAATAATGAAGATTTTCACTGTAGATAATATCACTGTAAGTACACCTTATATTTTTGTAGGTAATTAATATTTCTGGTACTACATTACATTTTGATTGATAGCATTTAACCCAATCAAGTCCTTCGCATTTAAGTTCTGGGACATCTCTAATTAAAAACGCTGTTTCATCTAGAGTGTTTGGATCTAAATGAAGTATCTCACATGGGTTTACGTTTTTCTTCTCGATTACTAAATTATTTTCATCCTTAGGAACGATATTATAGGAAATAATACATATTAAAATGAATACTAAAATGAGATTATTACATCGTAACCCTTTTGTAATCCTCATCTGCATGATAAATACAAATATTCCATGAACCACATAACTTATTAGGTACTGTATACAATTTTTCACTGAATTACGCATACCGATAAAATATAAAGAAAATGTTAAAATTATAGCCATGATATAAATTTTATCGAAATAACTTTCCATGTTGAATTATATTAATTTTTTATTATAAAGCTGAAGTCAGGCTGAGGCAAATACCGCGCGGATATCGTCATAAAAATTCAAATAAATTGAAAGTGTGGTACAATTCCAGTTGCCCAGCTGTGCAAATTTATATTATTTTATTAATAGAAGTCAGTGCATATCATTTATTAATTAATGGTAATAGCCTAAAAAGCCTAAATAGTCATAAATTATCTGCAGTAGGCATGATTAGTAATCAAAGATATGGATCATAGTTCTTGGCGGGCCGCGGCCTAACGGTTAGGCACTCGTTGGGAGCTGAGATTAGTATATGTAATACTGAATGTCTGAAAAACTTCGATAGCGCGTTTCAGACTTTCGTAGTAACAATTGCTTTTTTATGAGAATAGTGACATCTTTCTAAATTGCAACTTCGTTCTGCTTGTATGTGACGTTGCTATTAGACTGATAGATGGCGCCACAATACAAAACCAAAAGTACACCAAATAATTTAGAGAAAAACCTACCAATATTTAAATTTACAGACCTACAAATAAAACAGTTATACCAGGCCTATACTAAGTAAAGTTATGATAAATAAATAATAACCAAGTATATCTTCTTTCACATCTATTTGTTAGGATGTAAAGATGCCCTAACAAGAAGTTAAGAAAATATAATAATAGCAACCCATATATGTTCCACTGCTGGGCACGGGTCTTCTCTCCTTTATCAAGAGAGAGAGGGGTAAGGCCTTAATTCACACACGCTGGTCTAATGCGGGTTGGTGAATCTGACATGTCTTTAGAATTTCTTCTAAGACATGTGGGTTTCCTCACGATGTTTTCCTTCACCGTTAGAACATGTCGAATCATTTTATTAGTATTATTAGTAATTTCACAAAGTGAAATTAAAATTGTTAATACCACCCGGGATCGAACTCGCACCTCTTCCGTACAAGTCGGTTACTTTCCCACTCGGCAAATGTAAAACTCAACAAATTAATTCTACACAAAATGTATTTAACTTAGACTTTGCTATATTACATAACTGTTGCTGCATGGATTATATTTATAATTGTCTTCTCTGACTTTTCATTCTGTCCAAACGTATACCTACAGAATTTAATATTTTTAAGCTGGCAAACAAACTTATGGTTGGTTAAATAGTAACCAAAGATTTATAGGGTTGGATAAAAATTGTTGTTGTCAAGTATGTAAAAACTTAAAACAATTTAGACAGGGTATTCAAGCGAGCAAACCTGACTAGGGAAGTGCCTTTATATTACACAAGAGCACAGCTAAATAAACACACTGTGTTAGGGCTCCATCCGTTTTGTTGTACCGATGATTCTGCCAACATCAAGGTGGAGAAAGAAAGCTAGGAAATACTACTGGTTGGCCAGGAAATTGATTTTTAAATAACGTTTTCCTTACCCCAGGATTAACCGTAATACTTAACTGTAATATTACAAGATGTAGGATCAACGAATAATGCTGTATCATGAGTGCATAGGCTACAGCAACTGGTTCCCATTAGGCGAACCGTAAGGCTCGTTCGTCACTTACCACAAGTAGCATTGAAAAACAACTAAAAACGTTGCTAAACCAACTTTTATATTAATTCATTCAAAGTTAAATATAATTAATTATTTAATCATTTTATAGAAATCCCTAGAGGAGGCCTACATCCAACAATGGACATCTTTTGATAGGGATGTGAATGATAGTCTCGAATACCCAAACAGAATGAAAAGTAAATGTGACATCAACAAGACTAAACATTTTCTAATCAGTAGTGCTTGTCCCAGCTGTACAGGGGTCCAGGTGTGCGCATCTTTGTAGCTGCAGCTTTTGGAGCCCTGCAGAGTAAAAACCAGCATAAGTAATCATTACAAGCTTCACTGTTCACTGTCCCTATAGTTTGACACTAAAACACAAATTCTGTGTCGCGTGTGTGTGTAAACAAGCTCTGTGTCGCGGGGGACTTTACAAACATACAATTAACGGACACAAATTACACCCAGACTCAGAACAACACATTGTGAGTCACACAAAGTTTTGTCCAGTGTGGGAATCGAACCCAACCTCGTGCACAGCAGGCGCATACTGCGGCCACTGGACCACCAAGGCAGTCAATGGACCAATGGACCAAAGGTTACTTTTACACAGCAAGAAAATATTCTAAGGAGCTCCGTCACATTCCATCTCAACATAGATTAGTTAGGAAACTCTTTATTATATTCTAAGTATTTTTTTAACTGCCTCGGTGGCTCAGTGGTCGATGTGTGTGACTACTGATCACGAGGTCCCAGGTTCGATTCCCGGGTCGGGCCAAAAATTGATATTGTGTTTATGTGTGTGTGATTAACACAGGTGTGCAGCTGCACACCTGTGTTAATCACACATATGCAGTATGAGCACACGGCTGTGTGCTCATACTCTGCATTCCTTCAGTCTCATAGTCCAATGGGATGGCAATCTGGCAAAATAGGAGTGAGATAATGCATAAGAGCCGGTTTTTTTTTAAAACCTGGTCACCAATCTATGGACTAACCACAGGTAATTTGTTAAACCGCACAGATAATTCAACTTTTAAACAATTACACATTATTTAAATTTAGAATAAAATAAGTTTACTTTTTTATGCTACAAAGGAGGATGTGTAACTATTTATTATAAAGTGTAAACTATTTGATATATGAATAAAATAATATGAAATAAATTTAAATGTTTAACTATCTTAGGGCTATTAGATAGGTTTGAACTGCTCACTTTAAATAATTTAGTATAATAAATATGCCTACCCCTTATCAGAGCTGGCTTCAAGAAATTGTTGAGTGACATCTATTGGGGGAGCAACTTCACGTCGTCCATCCCTTGTATAGTAGTAGTTGTGAGCATGTCTGGAAACATAAAAATGTCATGTTTAGTACAAAATTATTTCTGCAAATAGTTTTAAGGTCAGTATGCCTGTGCTGTATATATGCCAGCCTGATATATACATCGAAAACATGGTTCTTTAGTAATATTTCTGCCAAAATCTTTTTTTTGAACACATCTCTTACCTTTGATCAGGATATTAATCAAGCCAATTATTAGTATGTACTTTTCTGAAGTCTTCCATGAGACATTAAGTATGACTAGAAAAGTATGAATAGTTGATGAACACAAATTGGTTCAAATGGCGATTAAAAAGCGTGACCTGACTGTCTTGCTAGTTCTTCTCATGGCATGTAGCTGACATCATCTTGCTGGTTTATTCATAATTTATGGCCTTTATAAGCGTTACTTTCTAACCTAAATGAATAAATTAATTTAGAATTTGTAGTGAGGACCTTCTTAACCACAAGCAGTGTGTGATGTGCAGTTTTGCCATATATTTGGATAGTAAGAAATTTTTGTCATAAAAGCGTGTACTACTGGACCTGCACGGCATTCATATTCATCACCACTGAGTTCATAGAAACCATACCTATTTATATAATTATGTCCTGCTGGACATTGAGGCAATATTATATTTATATAGCAGCAATCTCTTGCTGTTGATCAATGTTTGTCATTAACACTGAAACTCAACATTCATTTAGGTTACAAAATAACACCTATGAAGGTCATAAATTATTAGTTTGTGTACGGCTAGTTCGCTAACGTGGAATTCATCATAATTCTTTCTGGGCACTGAAAGAGTTTGTTCATTAAATTTATGTGTTCTAATAACTAAATATAGGTTAGAATATAATATTTACTTGTGCGACACTCCAGCAGGAAGATCTGGCGGTGGTTGAGTCCTAGCTGCAACTAATGGTTCGAATCTAAGTGCATTTGTATGGCGTCTCTGAAAATTAAATGATACACAATAAGGGCAGGAATAACAAATAGTTCGTTACATAATTAATGACCAAAACAGAACTACAATTTACTTACTCCAAGAAGGAAATCTCTAAGTTTTTGCATAATTGGCGATATATCGCGCATCGCAACTTTGGCTTTGCTCATTTTAAAATATTGTATTTACTTGAAGCACCTGAAAATCTTCGATCTATTATTATGAACAGATTACAGAATGAACTAAACATATGATATTGACGTAAAACGTCAACGTCAACGCAACGTTATCGATAAACAAACTGCTTTAGATGTTATAACTGCGGTAAACTGCGTTTTATTCCTTTTTTAGCATATTCTTTCCATAGTAAAAAATAAAAAAATATATTGCTTTTGTTTTTGACAATAACTCAAGTAAATTTGATATTTTCTTCAAAATTTTCAGTAATCAAAAAGTGAAATATATATTTTCCTAGCAGATTGATGTTGATGTAAAAATCAGTAAAAATATTTTAAATTTGCAGTAGATAAAGTGTAATTTCTGTAAGTGGCTGAAAATATGATGTTTGAGGGTCAATCACCATGCATACTTTTGCATAGAGAAGGAGTAAATCAGGAATTTCACGAACCCTAAGGGCTTTCCATCAATCAGACGTTTCATCTACAGAGGGGACTTGCCACTTATTTAGAGCGTTTACAAACTTTGCAAAAGCCTATCTATTTCCGAGCAACTGAAAGAGCGAAGCTGAAGTCGAAAGCTGTTTTTTTAAATTGTACCTTTTTGGTAAGGTAGGTACTTACCGTAGCCTACGGCCGCTTGCAGTAGGTACCAGGCATCGCGCGCGAATTATACATCTTGTAACGCCAGCGAGTTGTGTTATGGGCAACTCTGGAATAAGGAAAACGGTAATTTAGAAGACAGTTTCTTATAAAACGAGCACTGAGAACTGTACGATGTTTTTAAAGAAGTTATTATTTTGACGATAATTTGTGCCTACTGACTATTTCAGAAAATGTACAAATCGATGGCGCTAGTTACAAGGAACATCCTTATTAATGCTACCCGTAGAATACATAGGTAAGTAAATAAGTAGATTTGACAAGAGAGCGGCAAATCAAAGGCGCACCGTTGTCCCTTACCTATAGGTACCTATTACATTGACGCTAAAACGATACTATTTTCGCGACTAATAAGCAGTCAAACTGCACTGAACAAAGAAGAAACTTTAGGATCAGTGTGAGGTCGCTGACCCTAGAGGTCGGTAATTCGAAGCACTAGACCGGACGGGTATGATAGCCCTTAGACCGTCGCTAGTAAGAGTAGGTAGGGTTTGAAGAACTAGACCGGATGGGTTGAGAGCCCTTAGACCGTCGCTAGTATGGTAAAGTAAAGACGTTTCGAGGTACAATACTGAACTGATTTATTTACAAATTTGATCGATCTTTATACACAAATAAGGTCACGCAACATCTAAACATTACAGGAGCGATATCTGAACATTGGCCAATCACGATGCGTATTTACATTTAGCTTTAAGATTACAGATATATTTTTGGCGGGAACCAATCAGCGTGTGTTGAGATTGGAGTTGCTATTCGCCACCAGACGGCACCGTTGTCGACGTATAAATATGCCACGTATAAATTGCTTGGCTCTGTAACTTGCATCGTAGTCGGCTGATGTAGCGCGTCGCGAGCGGATGCACGTTGATGATTTTTAGGGCTGCGGGTGCTCCGGTGTTGTACGCGGCATGCGTACGCCACATCACTCCCCCTCAAGTGAAACGTACGTTGGGTTTGATAGCTCTGCCGGTGCGGGTGATGTAGGTACTTCGCTGTGTGACTGGAACTGATGCACCCGGGGCTGTTGTTGTACTTGGATTTGCATCTGTCGTTGTATTCTTCGCAGTAGCAGTCGTTTGTGAATAAAGAGGCGATGTTTCGTGATTATACAGGTGTGCAGGCTTCAGTCGGTCAATGGATACGACTGCAGTGCGAAGTGGTAGTTGTAATGTGAATTGCTTGCCATTCGTACTGCGTTCAATGACCTTGTAGGGGCCATCGTAAGGTGGGGTCAACGGTCGTCGCACGGTGTCGTTGCGTACAAATACGTATGTACATGTTTCGAGATCTTTATGAATGAATGTATGTAGATTTGATGAATGAGATCTTTTCTTCGGTGTGAGTGACGACATTGTTTCAGTTAACTGACGAACGAACTCTGCGTCTTCGATGTTCGGCTGTGTAGGCACGAAGAAATCGGACGGAATGCGTAGTGTAGATCCGTAGGTCATCAATGCGGGGCTGACTGAAGTGTCTTGACATAGTGCTGTACGTAGTCCTAGTAAAACAGTAGGTAGTTCTTCGCTCCATTTGATAGTCACTGCTCTTGCCATCAATGCAGCTTTTAATGTACGGTGCCATCGTTCTATTTGTCCATTTGATTGCGGGTGAAATGCGGTTGTACGTATTCGAGTGACGCCAAGTTTCTTCATTAAAGAGTGAAAAAGTGACGACTCGAACTGTCTACCTTGATCCGTGGTAATTCGTAATGGGCAGCCAAATCTTGTGATCCACCCGTCGTATACTGCTTTCGCTACTGTTTCGGCGGTGATATCGCGTGTAGGTATTGCTTCGGGCCATTTAGTGCAGCGGTCGATCATCGTAACTAAATACCTATAGTCGTTCGATGGAGGTAGCGGCACAGATTACTAAATAGTTACTACGTAACAGATACATCACTCCCATACAAAAGCGAAAATACCTACGCCATAATAGCCTACAAAATCTTAATAATAATACCTGCTGTTCGCAGCGAAAATAAATGTACCATAAGCACGCGAACGAAGAGTCGAGATTGTGTTGCCCGCCGTGCGACTCACGTGCAAGCTCGTCATCGCACGAATGCGGTAGGGTTGTCTTTCTAACTTTCTCGTAAATTTTTAAGAAGGAGTACCTACACACAAGAAGCATTTTTAAATTACTAGGTACCTACTACTAACTGAAGCCAGCTGAAATGCGTACCTACTTTCAAATTACGTAACGTACCTTTCTTCATCTTTCGGCATTGAAAACAAGACAATTTTTTATTTTTCTTTTGACTATGACATCCAACGACTTTACAATAATTAACCATCGTGTCGTTAGTCAAAACTTAATAATATTAACTTAATATACCTACGCAGTGTACGTAAATATCGTATGCGTTTCGAGCGGGAAACGGGCTGTGCGCGCTCTGTGTCGCGTGCGGCAGCCCACTGGCGATCGGCTCGGTTACGAGCTACATAGCGGTAGGCACATAACGCGTAACCTTGAGCGAGTGACGGAGGCCTGGTAGCGGTCCCACTATGTCGACGTGTAGATGTTCGAAACGCGATGATTGTTGAAACTCGCCGAGCGGACTGATAACGTGTCTTTGAATTTTCGCGCGCTGACAGCCAATGCATGATCTTGCCCATAGAGTTATATCTTTATTCATATTCGGCCAGAAGAATTTTGTTATGATTATTTTTCTTGTTGTACGTACTCCGGGATGACTTAATTCGTGTTGTGCTTTGAAAGCTACTAGACGATAAGTCGGCGGTAGGTATGGTCTAATGTTCGCTGTCGATGTTTCGCACCATATCGGTCGTTGAACTCCAGGTAGATTAACGCGCGTAAACTTCAGATTGGGCTGTTTCATACATGATTGTAGTTCTGTGTCGTTCTCTTGCTCGGCGGATAATTTGTTGTAGTCGATTGTGTTGTTTAAGATTTCAACTTCTGCGATACGTGATAACGCGTCGGCCGCTTCGTTTCGATTTCCGTGTATGTACTTAATATTAGTACAGAATTGACTAATGTAGTGAAGTTGTCGCTCTCGCCTCGGTGTGTCGCTGCTACTCGCTGTTCTTGTAAGTGCGTAGGTCAGTGGTTTATGATCGGTATATATTGTGAGGTCGTTGCCCTCGATCAGACGTCGTAAACTTTTGACAGCGGTGTATATAGCTAATAATTCGCGATCATACACGCTGTATCGTCTTTGTGTGTCGCTCATCGTCTTGGAGTAGAATGCGAGTGGTTTCCAAATATTGTCGATCTTCTGTTGTAAAACGGCGCCGAGACTAGTGTCAGACGCGTCAGTGAGTAGGCATAACGGTGCGGTAGGTATAGGATGAGTTAACGTGGTCGCCTCGAGTATGCTTTGTCGGCATTGTTCGAAGGATTTCTCTGCCTCCGATGTCCACTGTATAGGTGATTTGTCGTTTTTCTTAGTGTTGTGTAGATACTTGTTTAATAGGTATTGATGTTCTGCTTGATGTGGTAAACAACTGCGGTAAAAGTTTATCATGCCTAAAAATCTTCGTAATTCTTGTACTGTAGTAGGTTTGGGATAGTTTACTATGGCTTCCATACGTTCTTTCGCGGGTTTGATTCCTTCCGCTGTAACTTCATAACCGAGGAACTGTGTCTTGTCTTTGCCAAATTCGCATTTATCGATGTTGAGAGTGACTCCGAAGTGGTTGAGACGTTCGAGAACCTGCTGTAGATGTTGTCTATGGTCCTTTTCGTTGGTGGAGTATATTAAGAGATCATCTATATAGCAGAATACGATGTCGTCGAGTCCGCGTAGTACTTCATGCATGAAACGTTGGAATGTTTGTCCTGAGTTACGTAAGCCGAACGTCATGCAATTAAATTCAAATAATCCAAACGGTGTGATGATAGCGGTCTTAGCAGCGTCTTCTTTCGAGATGGGTATGTTGTAGTATGCCATTTTCATATCGAGTTTAGAAAATATTGTCTTCTCTTGTAACTGGTAGGTAAAATCTTGAAGTCTAGGTATGGGATATCTGTCGGGTATAGTCGCGGCGTTAAGACGTCTGTAGTCGCCGCATACACGTAGTGAACCATCTTTCTTCTTTACGACGTGTAGTGGACTAGCCCAAGGACTGCTGGATGGTTTACATATGCCCATTTCCATCATTCTCTCGAATTCTAATTTCGCAGCTTTGTACTTGTCCGGCGGTAGAGGGCGTGGTCGAGAGTAGATAGGTTGTCCGGTTGTTTCTATGCAGTGCACGACGTCATGTTTCGCTGTAGTCTTGAGTGACATAGGTCGCAGGACGTCGGGATACTGTTTTAAGATGTCGTGATAAGCGTGATTGCGATTTACTATGTAGACGGTCTCTTCTGATTTATGTATAATTGCGTTTACGCTTAGGTCGGTGATTCGGTCGATAAGTTTTCTTTGATGTAAATCTACTAATAACTTGTACTTTGCGAGGAAGTCTGCACCCAGTATTGATGTCTTCACATCGGCGACGGTGAATGTCCATTTAAAACTTCTACGTAAGCCTAAGTTGAGCTCAAGTGTTCGCTCTCCGTAGGTACGTATCTCTGTGCCGTTCGCGGCGTGTAACTTGTATGTACTCGTACTTTGCGTTGATTTTGCAAATTTGTTTTTCGCAGCTAGTACTGATATATCAGCTCCGGTATCGATTAGGAACTTTTCTTGGTTGTTTTTATCTATTATACATAGGCGGTGGCTTCCTTGATTAACATCGACGCCCGCCATAGTCGATGTTTTCATTAGTTTTCCTCTTTATTAATTGTCTTAGTCTTCAAACAAGGCGATTCACATTTGCGAGCTTCATCCCCATAGCGGTAATGATAAAAACATAACCAGTCGGCGTCGCCCGGTTGTCGTCGGTTTGAATTAGAGCGGGAACGCGGGCGCATTACGTAGCGACCGTGACCTTGTAAGGACGGACGGTGCGGTTGCGGTGATCTCTGCGTTGAGCGGTACGTCGGTCGTAGGTTGTATTTTCTTAATTCGGCTACTTCTAGTGATAATTTTTCGATTTGTTTCGTTAATAGGTCGAATTTTAGGTTATTATTTATGGGATTTTCACTTTTTATCGCGGCGACTGTGGCAGGTTCGAAATGTTCCATCATCTTGTTGGCCATCGCAGCTAGGACTTCTAGTGATGATTCCGTGTTGACAGATAGCACGCCACGTACTTGTGATGGTAGTTGGTTTAGCCAGATGACCTTGAGCGCTTCGTCTGTTAGTAATTTCCCACTTAGGTCACGCATCTTGCGAAGTAACTGGCTGGGTTTTGAATCGCCGAGCTCTAGGCCACCAAGTAGCTTTTGTAGCTGGCGATGATCTGATTCCTGGAACGTGGAGATGAGCCTATTCTTCAGTGTGATGTATTTACCGGTAGCAGGTGGGTCTAAAATGATGTCAGCAATTTGTTCTAGGTCGCTGCAGCCGAGTAACGGGACGACGAGGTTGAATTTTTGTTCTTCTCCTATCTTGCTGGCAGCGACGGCGGCTTCAAACTGTGCGAACCATAAACGGGGGTTCTGCCGCCAGAATGGTGGTAGTCGTGCAGGCAGCGATATAGTAGCTACGTCGCTCGTAACGGTTGTAACTCTCTGGGCGTCGCTAAGTAGCTGCTTATCTTCGCTCGACATCGTGTTATGTAGATACACGCAGTCAGCTGGATAGTAGGTAATACGCTGGTAACTTGAGCGATGATGCGGATGTGTTCAAACGTCTTGTATAGGGTTTGTAGGGGTCACCAATTTAGGATCAGTGTGAGGTCGCTGACCCTAGAGGTCGGTAATTCGAAGCACTAGACCGGACGGGTATGATAGCCCTTAGACCGTCGCTAGTAAGAGTAGGTAGGGTTTGAAGAACTAGACCGGATGGGTTGAGAGCCCTTAGACCGTCGCTAGTATGGTAAAGTAAAGACGTTTCGAGGTACAATACTGAACTGATTTATTTACAAATTTGATCGATCTTTATACACAAATAAGGTCACGCAACATCTAAACATTACAGGAGCGATATCTGAACATTGGCCAATCACGATGCGTATTTACATTTAGCTTTAAGATTACAGATATATTTTTGGCGGGAACCAATCAGCGTGTGTTGAGATTGGAGTTGCTATTCGCCACCAGACGGCACCGTTGTCGACGTATAAATATGCCACGTATAAATTGCTTGGCTCTGTAACTTGCATCGTAGTCGGCTGATGTAGCGCGTCGCGAGCGGATGCACGTTGATGATTTTTAGGGCTGCGGGTGCTCCGGTGTTGTACGCGGCATGCGTACGCCACAAAACCATAAATCTTCTCTTTACTACTAGTAGATATCTACGTCTGAAAAATAAATATTTTATTACAGCACAAGCATTTCGAATGTCGAACTGATGGAAACCTTGCGCGTCGTCCTGCCTCCTGTGGTACCAACAAACACTGCAAATATGCAATCAACCACTCTTGCTGGTGAACCTAAGGCTATTTCTTCTAGATCACGACAACAAATTAAGTTAGTACCTGCATCTATTACCTATTTGCAATTATACATTCTGTTTAAGTATCTAATAATTACTTAGGTATACTCAAAAACTTATTGAGGTTTTTCTCTCATTAAGTTATTTTTCTTTATAACTCCGTAGGTACTCGAGTGATGTATACTAGGTAGGTACTGCTGCTAAATTAACAAGAATAATTAGAACGACTAGGTAATTAAAATTGAATTTCAAACAATGTTAACCATAATAATAAGGTAATAATGCACCTAAGCATCGTGCGATTTAAAAAAAAATGGTAAAAAAAATGAATTTTGTACGTATTTTGAAGAAAACAATAGGTCTATTATTTATTATTGTTTTCTTCAAAATAGATAGGTGAAGTACCCTATAGGTATCTACAGGGTGAAATTATTTAGGTGTGAAATTAAACTCTCAAAATATAAGTTTTATAATTATTTTATTTACGGATACCTAAGCTTTAACAAAAAAACTTAATCACGCCGCATTTATACATACATAATTTAAATAATATCTAAAATTATACAAAGGTGTCATTTTAACATACCTACTAATCAGTCAATTATAAGTCTTTGGAAAATAATAATCACAGGTAAATATTGAATGGGTATGGTCTTTGTAATCAACTAAGTTTAGTCTACCTCTTCAATGGTAGGTCCATCGTTTCGTTGGTATCCTCCGTCTGGCATTCCTCCAGCGTTTCCTGGCATGCCATTGCTAGCACCATGCATCTTGCTCATAAGAGGCGAGCAGACTCTCTGTAGTTCCTTAAGCTTGTATTCGTACTCGTCCTGTTCAGCCAGAGCGTTGTTTTCAAGCCATCGAAGAGCTTCATCGCAGGCCGAACGCGCTGTCCCCTTATCTTGCTCAGATAATTTGTCACCGGCATCGTCTAAAGCTTGCTTTACACCAAAGACATAAGACTCTAGTTGATTTCTTGAAGCAACCCTCAGCTTTTGCTTTTCATCTTCCTCTTTGTACTTCTCAGCTTCAGAAAGCATGCGGTCTATCTCCGCTTGTGAAAGCCGTCCCTTATCGTTTTTAATAACAATATTTTTGCTTCTACCCGAACTGTTTTCCTTCGCCGACACATTGAGTATGCCGTTCGCGTCCAAGTCGAAGGTAACATCGATTTTAGGCACGCCGCGTGGTGCAGGTGGTATCCCCGTCAGATCGAAAGTACCGAGTAGGTTGTTGTCTTTAGTCATAGCCCGCTCGCCTTCATACACTTTAATAGTGACTGCAGGTTGGTTGTCGGAGTACGTGGTGAATGTTTGCGATTGCTTGCACGGGATCTTTGAGTTACGTTCAATAATCTTTGTCATAACTCCACCCGCGGTTTCTATACCAAGTGATAGAGGTGCAACGTCTACTAACAAGACATCCTGGATTTTGGAGTGTTGTTCACCACTTAAAATTGCTGCTTGTACGGCTGCACCATATGCTACGGCCTCGTCAGGATTGATGGATAAGTTAAGCTTCTTGCCGCAGAAGAAATTTTGCAACATGTTTTGGATTTTAGGAATCCTTGTAGAACCACCAACAAGCACTACATCATGAATAGCGCTCTTGTCTAATTTAGCGTCATTAAGTGCTTTCTCAACAGGGTCCAACGTGCCGCGGAACAGATCAGAGCAGAGTTCTTCAAAGCGAGCACGCGACACTTTCGTGTAGAAGTCCATACCCTCATATAGGGCGTCTATTTCTATGGTTGCCTCTGTACTTGATGAGAGGGTTCGCTTAGCTCGTTCAGCGGCTGTTCGCAGACGTCTCAATGCGCGTGGATTCGTCCTTAAATCCTTCTTGAACTTTCTCTTGAATTCCTCTGCAAGGTGATTCACCAACCTATTATCGAAATCCTCACCACCAAGGTGAGTGTCGCCCGCCGTCGCCTTTACTTCAAATAGCGAGCCTTCGTCGATCGTCAGGATGGAGACATCGAAAGTGCCACCACCCAGGTCGAAAATCAACACATTTCTTTCCCCTTTCAAGTTTTTGTCAAGACCGTATGCAAGTGCAGCAGCGGTAGGTTCGTTGATGATTCGTAGTACATTTAGACCAGCAATAGCTCCCGCGTCTTTAGTTGCTTGGCGTTGTGAATCGTTGAAATACGCAGGCACTGTGACCACTGCATCCCGTACATTACAGCCTAAGTAAGCTTCAGCAGTCTCCTTCATTTTAGTTAGTACCATGCTGCTGATTTCTTCAGGTGCGAAGCGTTTGATCTCGCCCTTAAATTCAACTTGGATCTTCGGTTTGCCGCAGTCACTGATTACTTTGAATGGCCAATGTTTCATGTCTTGCTGTATTTTCGGATCGTCGAATTTACGTCCAATAAGTCGTTTAGCGTCGAAAACTGTGTTGTCCGGATTCAGAGCCACCTGATTCTTTGCCGCATCACCGATTAAACGCTCCGTGTCCGTAAATGCAACATAAGAAGGTGTTGTTCTGTTACCTTGGTCGTTTGCAATGATATCCACGTTTCCATGTTGCCACACGCCGACACAAGAATACGTCGTTCCAAGATCAATTCCAATAGCTGGCATCTTCTTTTCGTTATTATTTCTCCAATTGTAAAATACTTAGAGTAAAGCGTTCGTATGTACCGAACTTCTTTCGTTCGTTTGGTTCTGTGTTTCAAATAAGACTGATTTCGCGCCGTGCTGTCCGGGCTTTTATACTAAACGAATAGCATTCCAGATAATTCTACCCCTTACTCGCATTGACCAATGAACTGCGAGAATTGAACGAACATTCTGGAAAGAGGGTGGGAATTAGCCAATGGCATATCATTTAATGAGTGAGATAGATATATCGGTAATGCACTTCTGGGTGGCTATTTTAGAAATTTACCCCGATTTGAAGGTGAAATCGATGAAACAAAAAAACTACTTCTTGATTTTTTTTTAAATTCAGAAGAGTGCCAATTGATCCAAGTACTATTGTGGTGAGTTTCGTCGAGGTACCACGTCAAGGCATATATAGTTTATCAGTCCACCAAGTTTATTACTAGGTAAGTTCTATTTTTTTAAGAATTTTGCATGAACCAACATAAATCTTATGCGTTAATATTTGTCTATTTGTTAAAAAAAAAAAACTATTAACTAATACAATAATATTGTTGAACCAAAATAGATAGGTAAGTTCTTCTTAGGCATATACATATTATTAGAAGCATTTCTATTATAAAGGTGTCTGTCTAATTGCACCAGTGACATTAACTCGGGTTCGACCTCAGGGTGTTGTTGAATTGTTGTTGAAATTGAAAAATATTACTTTCTCCAAGTGTCTCAGACAACATTCTTTAATTATTTACCTACTCATTAATATTATTGTTTTATTATAGATGCACAGTGGCCCCTGCAAACCTACAAGGGGTAAAAATAAACACCTGAAACTACAAAAAAATGTAAAACAGTTAAATTATTGTAATTATTATTTTGATAAAACACAATAAAATGAAAGACACAGAGCTGTTAAATAATTAAAATATAGTCGTTAACGATTCTTTTTATTATTTTTAGTATTTACTATCTCTCTATATCTCTTTAAATAGTTTATAGAAAAGGAGATTTTACATATTCTAATTTAAAAAATTGCGTAATTATGACTTGTCTCCTTTCTGAAAATATATCTATTCTAACAGTTTGTAGAATGTGAGATTTTAAATAATTATTCTAATTTCAAAATAGATTGGAATGTGACTAATTTCTTCCTCTTCTGAAAAAAGTAGAGATTGTAGAAGTAGCTTAAATGTATAAGAATAAATTATTCTATATTTAAAATAAATTTGTAATAAGCATATTGTATTTTATTTATTCCTTAAACTCATGTC
The DNA here is from genome assembly GCA_947095525.1 of Trisateles emortualis. Lineage (NCBI taxonomy): Eukaryota > Metazoa > Arthropoda > Insecta > Lepidoptera > Erebidae > Trisateles > Trisateles emortualis. The sequence goes on from OX352750.1 coordinate 10,973,359, forward strand.
ATATATACAACTGTAATAAGTTGGAAACAATCGAATAGACATTCACTATATAATGGAGCAACAAACCTTTAAATCAAAGTTATGTTATTACGGTGATGATACCGATAAAATACGTAAAGCTCTGTAATAATTTTTTAGGGTAATTTTATATAACATAATGGTAACTCTGGCAAAATTTCTGGAACATGACAATCGATTGAGTGTTCCCACTATGAGGTATTTCCCATAGATTTAGGGACTCATCTGTAGTTTTAATTATTTAATTTAAAATCATTTTTGAGAATTGTTACAAAAAGGCTAGAAGTAACGTTAAATGGTAAAAATTCGTTGGTCGTTGTTGGTGTACCGACTTGCAATCCACTGTAATTTGCAATGTGTGACTGCACGTGTAGTCTTGTAACGAGGTGGTTAATTAGCCACCAAAATCGCGCCAAGTATTAGATTCCCGTACGGGGAAAATCCTCGTATGTTTATTCCAGTCTGTGACGAGGTAGTTAATAAGCTACCAAAATCGCGCAAAATGTAGTTTCCCGTACGAGGCAAATCCTCCTATGTTTATTGAATAAACTTTATTCCAGTCTGGGAGTCTTTTGTGTTCGTGGATTGAAAGTCCACCGCGACACCTGGCTAGTTCCCTAGTGCGTGGAAGTTTCTATTTTGCGCCCATATTATTACATGAAATGGAGTCTGTTGATTATTCTTATTGCACGTTAAAAGGAGTCACCAGTAAACACAAGTACTCGTTTTATATTAACACAAACTTACTCATGACCTTTGATAGCATCTTGGTGATACTCAGCAATTTAGCATCACGTTCTATTTAGATCAAACGATTTTGTTTTAACATTAGGTGTAAAATAATCTTCGACATGACAGGTCAAATGTAAGAGTTTTCAAAAAGGTAGGGTAAATAAAAATTACAGGGTGGCAACACTTTATCGAAAGGACGCGACTGTGCTCGACCATTCCTTCAAGTTAAAAAGAGATATATCGCCAAGGTCGCTAAGGTCGAATAAAAATAGCAGACATTGAATTTCATACGACGACGTTTTATCTAGACGAGGTTCTGGGCTTTTCCACCCTCTTATTTAGGGTAGTCACTTATGTAACGGTAATTTTATTTGTATACGAATTCTTGATATCTACCTATTGATAATATAAATGAATAACCCATTGTTATTCAGTAATTTTGGTACAATGAGTAAATATAATAATAGGTACCTAGGTATAAAAATTATTGTGACTAATTGCTATAGAAACCTACTTGCGTACGCATAGAGGTATTTAATGATTGTTGGTTATATAAAATAAAGGAATATAGTTCCCGAAATTTCTTTTTTCTATTGGAAGAAAATTAAGAAGGTTCATGAAAGATGTTGATGATTAAATATTTATCGGTTTGATTCCTACTCATGACAAGTCATGTAGACATGTAGGTACCTAATTTATCTATATAATTAGTACCTACCTGAGATCTTAACAAGACGTCCTTTTAGCGGTTCATTTTCCGTCTTAAGTTGTAATTTGTAAGATGTCAATTTTATTATCTATATGGACATTGTTCAAAATAAAATCGAAAATAAATCGCTATAAGGACGTCGTGGTACCTACCGCCTTTGAAGGCCGCTCGTCAGAGTAAATATTATAATTATTATTATTCTTTTTTAGGTCCGAGGTACTGGCTAGATGGGACCAGCAAAAAGTTCCTAGAACAATCAACCCCACTTGGAGCTGGATGTTGAAGCGTAACAATTATGAATAGGCCGGTGTACCTACTTATTACGTCGATACGCTAACATTACAACTATTTACATCAGGCGGGCAGTATATTTATTTCCTACTTAAACTTCTGAAATAGTAGATTTAGGCAAGATAAAATAATGTTTTTTTATTGTCTACAGCCATTACGTTCTTATAGAAATTTATTTTTCATCTTAGTCGTAAGATGTCCACTTTGTTACCTAACTTTGTGTTTGTAATTATACGAAATTCAATTTAAAATCGAAAATAAACCGCTATAACAACGTTAAGGTTCCCATGGTCCATGATCTACCGGCAATGTTAGGGGGTTATAAGGGCGTCAAAATATAGTTAAATGTTAAGTCGTGTAGTTGCAGCAGTTTAAAAACAGGCGCTGTTTGGTTTCATTGTAATCTTTCTACATAATGTATACCTATATCGTCAACTTATTACCATAGATTAATATGTATATTAGGGTACTTATTACGTGCGCCGGCATTATTAATAATTGTGTTGTTGTTGTATCGAAAAAAAGTTATTTTTATTAATGTTGTGCCATGTCACATGTGAAGTACTTTTTGGTTTGTTTTTTTAAATAAATATTGCTATAAAATAAAGCATTCACTTTTTTGTTGTTATTACCGTGCCAATTTATTTAGATAGGTAATTGTGTTGTTGTTGTTTGTAAAGAAAAAAGTTTGGTTTTCAAATTGTTGTTTTTTTTATTATCTAATGTTGTAACGTGCGAAGGACTTTTTGGTTTTGTATTTTTAATCAATATTGCTATAAAATAAAACTAAAAGTAGCATTTACCAGTTTATTGTTACTGTGCCAAGAGAAATTTAGATAATTGTGATGTTGTTGTATGTAACGAAAATAAATGTTTGGTTTCAAATTGTTGTTTTTTATGTAAAGTAGTTTTTGGTTTGGTATTTTTAATCAATATTGCTATAAAATAAAACTAAAAATAGCATTCACTTTTTTATTTTTATTACCGTTAAGGTTTAGTCACGTATACATACCTACTCACGCCAGGTTCCGATGCATGTGGTGTATTGACTTGCCTCAATATCTTGAAAATATTTCGTTTCTATTTTAAGCATTCTTTCTGCTCGTCGGTGTACCTACCCCTAGTTATTTGGTGCATGCACATTCAGTGTCCTCTCTTGCTATCTATATATATAAATGAATTCCTATATCCCTTGGTCACGACTTTTAATTATTTTTTTTTATTTCCTAATGCTTTCTTCTTACGGAAAAAGAAAATTGCACAAAAACTAGTTTTACTCAGGCGGTGTCGGGGCGCTAATACTGTAATAATATAATTTGCGACCCGTCCGACTTCGCCCGAGAACACCAGTTTAGGTATTAAATTTCTTAAAATCTCTTTTTAGTGCTCACTTAGGTCATGGTCAAGTTTTTAGCTACAGCGTTTTAGGCTCTGCGATAATGATGGGTTAGTCGGGACAAGCAAATAAAAAACAAATATTATTTATATCAATTAATATTATTCAAGTCATCTTACATACTAATTATGTACATAATTATAAATAAGTATACATTTATACAATTGGTAACATTTTTACATTATTGTAATAATATGACATACAAACAAATTATTTTTATTTAAAAACTTAAAAATATTTAAGATCAACGTCAACACTTAGGGAAATTCAGTTCAATTAATGCTGTAGAAGTCCTTCGGAGATGTTTATTGAGCAGTTGGCGGTTAATATTCGATGGTAATGTTTTTGGTTTTTAGATATTCGTTTAGTGCTTCTTGTCCTGTAACAAATAGATTTAAATTAATACAGCATAATATTACTGTCTTTTTGAAAATAATATTTATATCTATTTTTTTAAGCAACAATCTCTGTATCGCGGGAACAAGCTCTGTACTTTACAAACATACAATTGACGGACACAAATTACAACCAGGCAAGCAATTGATGATCACGAGATATCGAGTTCGATTTCCGGCAGGGGTATTCCGTAAGAGCAAAAACCGAGCCACCGCAAAAACCGCAAGCAAAATCTGGCTGTCAGATTGAAAATCGGTATTCCGTAAGAGCAAAAAGTGAGCCTTTTTACGTTTAGTCAATTTGCCATCGCTGTTTCTTAGAGAATCAGCCGGCAGGTCGGGATATTGAAATAAATTTCCAATACATTGCCCGAAGTTTGTAAATTGGCGGTGTGTACAAGCTCTTACGTGATTTTAAAGGACATAAAGCCTTCTCCGGTCGTGTTGGGTTACCTTTCCATCAGATTATGAGAGTCAGGGAATGAAGAGTGCACCGATGTATATTTTTCATATAGCATGGGTACTGTGACAGTTGACATTTGAAGATAAACATCAACGACAATGATTAAAACCTATCGACTGAATACTCCAGGCTCTTGATCATTCAATTAGCCAATTGGTTAGAGTTTGACTCAATCATGTTCTTTCATCTTCATCGTAAAATGTTAAACGTCACAGTACCCAGTTAAGAGAGGTACCATACTAGCAAGCAAGCCTGACTGTGTAAGAACCTCCACCTTAAGACTACAGCCAAATAACTACACATAGCGGTGTAGTTGTGTTCCTATGTGCGAGTACAGGTCTCTAGCGCTTATTTAGAGCATTTTGAAAGAAGAATTCGATCTAAAAGCCCTGGTGTAAAAAAATAGCTAGGCAACACGCAAATTATACTTCTGGTATTGCAAGCGTCCATAGGCTACGGTAACTGCTTAACATCAGGCGGGCCGTCTGCTTGTTTGCCACCCAAGCAGTATAAAAAAACCCCATTCTATGTGAAATGCAGTATAGTTACATTACATATATTTATGTATATCTTAATATATATATTTCTTGTGTGCGTGTGTATGTGACTGAACTCCTCCTAGACGGGTGGACCGATTTTGATGAAATTTTGTGTGTGTGTTCGGGTAGGGCCCTGGATGGTTTAGATTCACAATTGGACCCGGTAGGTGGCGATGCTGTCGGTATTTCAGCTTTTTCCGGCAGGACGACGTCTGCCAGATCCACTAGTAGTATATATTATTATTAGTACGACATAAGCTACCATCTCCTCTATTAATAAGTCCATCCTAAGGTTGTCTGGAAGAGATCGCTCAGCGATAAGACCGCCCATTGTACCTACTTGTTTAATGTTTAATTAATTCTTATTGTAATTAGTTTTCGTACTTATGTGGTGTACAATAAAGAATATTCTATCTATCTATGTATAGTATAAAATACATACCCAAATCTTTTCCAAAGCCGGACTGTTTGAATCCGCCGAAGGGCGCAGCGACATCTGTCTTGTTGTAGGTGTTGACGAAGACGGTGCCGGCGTCTATCCGCTCGGCGAACTGCAGCGCGCGGGACACGTCGCGAGTGAACACGCCGCTCGCTAGACCGTACTCTGTGTTGTTCGCGCGACGGATTACATCGTCTATGTTCCTGGGGATAGATTATAAGTGTCAAGACTGTTTCTGTTGTGGGCTAGGTAGAGTTGACGAATTGGGTTCATAGAGAGTTCATTTCTTTTTTTTTTTTTATAAGACAACTCCCGAGCTACCGCACTAGAGAACAAGCTCTGTGTCGCGGGGAACTTTACAAACATACAATTAACGGACACAAATTACACCCAGACTCAGAACAAATCTTTGTGGGTCACACAAAGTTTTGTACTGTGTGGGAATCGAACCCACAACCTCGTGCACAGCAGGCGCATACTGCGGCCACTGGACCACCAAGGCAGTAAATCACATTATTATCGTGTTATCATATTCACTTCCCTTACAGGTTAATACATCTGAATGACCGTCAAATTAGAGCAGCTTGACGTAGACTTATGCCTTTTAGGTACACTTTTCTCTTAGATACACTTTTGAAAAAAATCCTACTCATATATTTGCCATAGTATAAGTTATGTTAACTACACCATATATCCAACTAATATTGTAAACGCGAAAGTTTGTATGAATGTATGTTTGTTACTCTTTCACGCAATCTACTGAACAGATCTGGATAAAATTTGGCACAGAGATAGATTATAGTTTGGAATACTTTATATCGCGATAACCGACATCAACGTGGGTTTCAACGTGGTTGCGTTCAAACAAACTCTTTAGCTTTATTACATTAGTACTAGCTGTTGCCCGTGGCTCCGGCAAAAGCTAGTACTAATATAATAAAGCTAAAGAGTTTGAACGCAATAGTCTTTACTACCTAGACTACCCAGTCAGATTTGAAAAATAATTGTTGCATTCGATAGCCTCATCTTAAGATTAGTTGTAGGCTAACTTGATGCTACGACCCAAAAGGATTATAGTACAATAAATGTGACACATGACGAATTTACTTTGCTTTTACATCAGTGTCCGGATCGGTCATGACAACCAAACGATTAGGTCGTCATGGCATATAAAACCATTTCAGGAACAGGTTTTTTATGAATAAAATATCTTTAAATGAGAAAAAAAATGTTATTGAGGCGGCATCCCATATGTCATTTTCACAACCTCTGATAATTAATGTAGGTATGCCAAATTTCATGATGATCGGTAGAATAGTTTAGGCGTTAAAGTGTAACAAACAAACTCACATTCGTATTGTAGTAGCTATACAAATAATAATAATAATTTATTGCAAATAATTAATGAATTATTAGGTCTTAAATAAAACTTAAAAATAGGACATGATTATAAAATGCCTGTACTAGGTGAAAAGCCTGTGTCACAGGCGGAAAAAAAATATGTTTATACTTACTTGCTACTAAATTTGCTAATGATCATGATGGGTCCGAATGACTCTTCCTTAGCGATCCACATGTCATCTGTGACGTCAGTGAAGACGGTGGGCTCGAAGAAGTAACCCTTGCGATCGACTCGCTTGCCGCCCACTACTAACGTCGCACCTTCCTTTACTCCGCGCTCGCAGAACTGATGGGGAACGAATTGTGTTAGGAGATTATTAATATTGTGGTGTACTGTCATGCTCATAGAACACATGAAAGAAGATAGAAGGCCCCTGCGAAGGAGGGAGGGTTCTGGTTTTTTTTTTATTTTAAAAAAGACAACTCCCACACTATAGAACTCTAAGCTCTGTGCCGCGGGGGACTTTAGAAACATATAATTAACGGGCACATATTACACCCAGACTCAGAACAACTTTGGATCTTCTTCTTCTTCTTCTCAATCTTTGTGTGACTCACAAGAGTTGTTCTGAGTCTGGGTGTAATTTGTGCTCGTTAATTGTATGTTTGTAAAGTTCCCCGCGACACAGAGCTTGAGAACAAGCTCTGCGTCGCGGGTGTGTAGTGCGGAAGTTGTCTTTTAAAAAAAGAAAAAAAAAAACAAACTTTTTGCGGGTCACACAGTTTTGTCTTGTGTGGGACTCGAACCCACAAGAGGCGCATACTGCGGCCACTGGACCACCAAGGCAGTCAAATATGTTCAACAAAACGATAGTGTTGGTTGTAGTGTTCACAAGTATCGTGCAATATATAAGTGTGTGAAACTGGCAGGCCACAGCGGTTTTAGTACTAAAGCTTCTCGATAGCCTTTCTATCCTCTTTTGTATGTTCTATGGTCACGCTTTTGGCTACAGCGCATGCGCTGCTCTACTCTGCGTATGCACATACATATACTCTCCAATGTCCATCATTCTTTATAACTAAGGATACGTAGAGAGCGAGCCCAGTTCACCTGGGGAACTGCTTACCATCAGAGGGGCCGTATGCTTGTGTAAGCCTTCTTTTATAACTATATGGATTATATTGTAATTGTTATTAAGAATCTGTTAGTATAATTGTATCTACCATATTAATTTACCATTGACATAAAAATGAGTATTTAAGATTATATAATTTATTTGATATCCGATAATAATACTTACATTTGTTAATAATTATGATAAATAGTTTATAAATCAGATTAAGAATAAAATTGTTTATGTTACTGGCACATAATCACAAATTAATATTCAGCAACTGCTACCTACATCTTTTGTTTAAAAATAATATAAGGCGGGAACAATGTCGATTGTGTTTTGTTTTTTTAAGGCAATTTTTCGATTATGATCAGAGAGGAAACACGTATTGTACAGCAAATATTGGAATATACCCGATGCTATCCCTACACTTGTGTGCCACATAAGAAGTTTTAAAACCGTACCTCAATAAGTTTATCCATATGTGCCTTATGGTTCTGTGGTCCATGTGCCGTGCCCCTGTGCAGAGGGTCGCCGATGCTCATCTTGCGAGTCTCGGTAACGACGCGGTACACAAACTCGTCATGTATACTCTCCTCCACGAACAGACGGCCTGCTGCTATGCAGTTCTCGCCCTTATTGAAGAATACTGAGCCCATACCCTGAGAAAGAAGGAAAATATTTTATTAATTTTAAATTTTATACACAGTATAATAGCAACCAATATAAGTCCCACTGCTGGGCACGAGTCTCCTCTTCTCTATCAATAAAGAGAGAGAAAGAGAGAGATAGAGCAGTTTTATGCCTTAATTCACAACCGCTGCCCTAATGAGAAATGAAAACTCAAATATCTTTAGAATTTCTTCTAAGACATGTGAGTTTCTATGTTTTTCTTCACTGTTAGCAGATGGCGAATCATTTGATTAGTACAATTGAAATTGGAAATTGTATTATTTTAGCGTTTAACAATAACTTATAATCTAATATAAGTACTTTACATCTCGATGAATAGTTTGTTAAGAGATGGTCGTTTTAAACACACACACGTAATAATTTGTGGTCTTCGCACTAGACAAGTCAGTATCGTGAAGACCTAACTACGCAATTCATTTCTACCATGATATAAAAATAACTAAATGAACTTACATTTCTAACAGCCTTATCAAGATCGCAGTCTTCAAATATGACAAGCGGCGACTTGCCTCCCAGCTCCAGTGATACCTTCTTCATGTTGGAAGCGGCACACGACTTCATTATCGTTTGTCCTGAAATTTATACATACATTATAATAATATGTAATAGCAACCCATATTTGTCCCACTGCTGGGCACGGGTCTCCTCTCCTCTATCACGAGAGAGAGGGTTTAGGCCTTATTTCATACACGCTGAATCAGACATGTATTTTTTCTTTTTGATTAAGATGTTTTCCTTCACCGTTAGCAGATGGTGAAACATTTGATAAGTACATATAATCTCCACAAAATGAAATTTACATTGGTGCGGCCACCCGGGATTGAACTCGCACTTCTTGCGTGCAAGTCGGTTACTTTCCCTCTCGGCCACCATCGCTTTTTACACATACATACTCGTACATAAAATTATTAACTTCTTTCGTTTCATTTACACACATAGTATTCTTTTTTTGCCCGCTCAGGATAATCTGAACATAGGTTATCGTCAAGACGTCAGTTATTTGGTTTTCGAAAGTTCGACGTGGTCTTTTCTAGAGACCAGTCAGGTACCAGCAAGCCATTGTTATTTGGACAATAGAAAAACCATTGTTAGCTGGACATCTGCGGTGCTGTGCCAATTGGGAGTTAATACGGTCCTTTGTAAGTTTAAAACAACATCATCATCTCAACCCATTAACATCCCACTGCCGGGCACGGGTCTCCTCCATTAATTTGGAGGGATATTAGCCTACTATACCACGCTGGCCAGACGGGTTGGTATAGGGATTTGTTTCGAGTTTTCCTCTCTTTTTGAAAACATAATAGACGCAAAATTTAACAAAAAGAAAACAACTGCTTTGGTTAACATTCAATAGCTACCTCGCCTGTAGGTTCGATCCCCACACGGGACATTTTTTAAAGACACTTCCCGCACTAGGGAAATTGTGAATTACGCAAATTTTTGTCCCTTGTGGGTATGGTTACGCTTAGGCCACTGAACCAACCGTGCAGTCTTATGTTAATTGTGTAAATCATAAATAGTAGTAACGAAAACGTACCTACATATCGCACCCATAGAGGAAAAATGTATTAAGTTGAAGCTTGTTTATTTTGCAATTTATACCTTATTCTCAACAGCTAAGGGTCTAATTTGCCCAGTGATATTTCTCAAGTTACGGCAGTTGTCTACTAAGGATGCGATATGATAATAGAGCGCTGTTGTTTTATGACGTCACACTTGTAACTCACACACCATTTCTCGGTGAGAACAACGAAGCCCTCGAAGTTTTAAGGAACTCCTCGTAAGCAGCTACGCTTTAAGGCAATCTTCGTAATATAAGCATAATATAGTAATATACTGACCAATTTCAGTACTGCCGGTGAAGCCAAGTTTCCTGACGAGCGGATGGTCAGCGAGCGCCTGCCCTGTGACGGCGCCGCTGCCGGGCAGGATGTTGATGACGCCGGGCGGCAGGCCGGCGCGGGCCGACAGCTCCGCGAACTTCAGCGCCGTCAGGGGACATACCTGCCGAGGTATTAACATACTTACATATTTTGTATACGTTATTTCATAAGTTTTGAAACGAACAAAAACTATTTTTTCTTGAACATTATTTAATATATTTAAACGCAATTTAGACAGTAGAAAATCACTGTTGAGTGCAAACCTTTCGTTCCCGCCATTTCAAAAAATAACATTCGAATTTATTTTTTTCTAATTGATAACGTTCTAAATTTTAAAGATTTTTATCAGGCGGCCAGTGTAATTTTTTTATTGGCCGGTCAAAAGTTGTCGGTTAAAAAATTTGCAAACCATTTTTCGACCACTCGATTGATAAGATTGGATCAGTAAAAATGAATTTACTACGAAAATAATTAAAAACTCTAATGATCCCCGTTTTTTAAATTTATATTAGTACTGATTTGTATTTTTTTGTTTCCTTGAGTATTTTAAAATTATTTCACTTATAGAAAGCTACATTATCAAAAAAATATGTTACTGTACTGTTCCTGGTTCTAAATTTAACATTAATAATAAATTGACTTACAGCAGCAGGCTTCATAACAACAGTATTCCCAGCAGCGAGACACGCCGCCATTTTCCAAGATAACATCATTAGCGGATAATTCCACGGAGTTATAAGCGCGCACACACCTATAGGCTCCTTCCTCGTCAGAGCTAAGTTTCTGTTCGGCCTCGCATGGTTTATAGGGATGGTGGCACCTTGTATCTTGTCACACCACCCAGCGAAGTACCGCCAGGTGTCTATAGACATGCCCACGTGGGTTTTTAGTGCTAATGTGTATACTGCGCCGGAGTCGATTGATTCTATTGTTGCGAGTTCTTCTTTGTGTTGTTCCATTAGGTCTGCTAGTCTGTTGGGTTAAGTTTTGTTGGTGTAACATATTTGGACTGCTTACACAAGGCTATCTAATACCAACACTAGAAATAGCCAACTGGTGACCATATTAATATATTTCTTAATACCTACATTCTATAAAAAGTGTGTGTGTGTGTGTACGCACGTAAGAAGTTATACTTCTTTGGCGTAACAAGATCTTTCTAAAAAAAATATCCTTCGTAACGTTTATAGATAAAACGACACTAATAATAGAAAAAAAGGTATTTAATACATTGCAAGTTTTATTACTACTCATTATCTAGTTGAATTATTGTGTATACAGTTGCCAGTTGTCACGTAACTACTAGTTAACTTTAAGGTGTCGGTTTTTCGTGAAGGTGTGCGCGCGCATCGTAAAAATTTACTCTCATCATTTTTCCCTAAAGTGCCAAAAGAAGTATAACTTCAATAACTTACACAGAATAAGGTATTATAGTCATCACACAAAGACTTGTCCAGGGTGGGAATTGAACCCACGTTCCTCTGATTAGACTTGTTAGTCTATTCAGAGGAACGTGGGTTCAAAAAAAAAACATATTTTGTAAGTAATGTATGAACTTACTTTAGTAATTTTTCCAGGAATGCATGCGAAAGAAATATTTTAAATGTATTACTTTGAAATACCATCAGAATTGCAAAGATAAGAAGAAATAAACGCATGAATTTGAAGACGTCTTCCTACGTTGAAATTGGGTGTTAGCTCAAGCCCAGAGATGAGGGATCAATCACATTCCTGGATTACCTGCGGTACACCCATGTGTATCCATAGTAATATATAAAGTACTTACTTGAACAACAATTGTCCTCGTTCCCTAGCACTGATCTTCGACCATTCTCCCTCCTCGAACGCCTTCTTGGCGGCCCTCACCGCCTTATCAACATCACTGATAGACGCACTCTGCACCTTACATATAACACTCTCGTCTGTCGGGTTTATCAGAGTTAGAGTCTTGCCACTATCTGAATTAACGAACTCCCCATTTATAAATAGTTGTGTTGCAAATTTGATTTTCATTTTGTTGACATCCATTTCTACACCTAAAAATAAAATAATATAAATTAACATCATGTTTTTGCTCCAATTGTGTTGTATCGGCAAGTCTATTAAAATAATTCGTTGGCAAGCCTAGGACGCCCACGCTAGTGGCTGGACCACACTGTGCCGAGGAGGGAACCTACAACTAGGTGCCATCCATAAATGTTTGTTCCGTATTTAGGTTACTTTGTGTCAGCGAATTCTATCATTATAAAGTCCTCTGCGACACAGGGCATGTTCCCCAGTGCAAAAGCTCTCTCAAAAAAAACAAATAAGCCGTATATTGTCTCTTTTCGGTCGTGTCGAATTGCCGTTCCATCGGACTATAGAGTAGAGGAAACAAAGAGTGAGCAGACTCTTGTGCACTTATACTGTCTTCCGGGCAGTAGGCTAGACTAGACTAAGACTAGGCTAGAAAATGTGGTATATGTATAATAATGTCCTAATCGAAACGCGATGGAGTTCGATTAGGACATTATTATACATATACCATATTTTACGTATAAGGTAGGCGGTATTTTTGTTTATCGATACTTACCATCATAAACTATTTCCGTACTACCAGAACCACCTCTACTCTTAAAAACGGCCATATTATAAAACTCTTCAAATGTAGTATTCATGTAAATATCTTCATTTTGTAATTCTACGCTTGCTAAGTCCTTAATTTCTTCTACTAATCTGACGACGTCCATAGAGCCCGCTCCTGAATTGAAGAAGTCCGTGTCATCTTCTATGTCTATACGAAGGATTGCTTTCCATATGTCTCTGGCACTTTCTACGAATACTTTTTCTTCTGCTGTCAGTTCCAGGGAGACTTTGTCCTCGTTGGCCTTGAAGAAGTTCTGGGCGTTGATCATCTTGCCGTTGACTTTGAGGCGCTGGATGTTTAGCTGTGAAGCAAATGTATGAATTAATTGACGGAGGCCTTTAGAATAATGATTGACTTTGGATTGGTATAGTCAGCAATAACGACGATGAAGTTTTGTTAAAACAAAACCAACATGCCCAAAAACGGCGATTCCATGATGATAATCAAAGTAAAGCATGGTGGGCAACGGAGATACGAACGGGGCCGCTATATGAATATTAGATTTTTAAGAAAACCAATGTATGAATTTGTGTGGTTTTCCTAATAAACGAATCTTCATATAGCGGTCCTGTACAGCTAACTCCGTTGCCGTGTGTACATTAATCAAATTTCAGCTTAATATGGAACTACTTTAGTAAAGTGGCTGACTGTACCAAGCAAAGCTCTTTAAAAAACAAAAACTGCATCGGTTCTTACCTGAACACCATCATTAGCAGTAATCAACAACCCAGCCTCATGCACCACAGCAGGTTTATTTAACCCTTCAATAATAAGCTCATCTCCTTGTGTCTCATACTCCGCCTGCCAAAGTGATGAGCCGAAGAACTTGACTTCAATGTTGGTATCACTGTCCGGTGTTAAACCTTCTTTGGTTTGTGGTTTTATGAGGGTGGTAGCTCCCGGGGAGGAGTCAAGACCTCGGATGAAGTTGTGTAATGAGATGCCGCCTTTAGACCAGTCTATCTGTAAGGTTAATAAAAAAAAACTGAGTGGAAGGAAAACGGTCTCGAAAATGAAAATTATTACCAAGGAGCCCGCCTAATGTTACGCAGTTATTTTAGCCTTTGGACGCTCGCAACACCAGGGGTATTACTCTTTCCTTATAACTCAACTTTGAAGAACCCTATTTTAAAGTCTTTCTTTTTTTAAAATATTAAAATAATAGTAATTCCTGAAATAAAGCTGTTTAGTACAGCCTTTATATAGCTTCCTTGGTAACTCCTGTGTAGACGGTGGTAGTGTACCTATAACTGACAACAGTAGTGTATAAGTGTGATAGCTTGTAGATAGATAACCTTGGGGTAGATATATAAGGTGATTTTTCAAAACGACTGCACGGTTGATTCAATAGATTTTTTGCAGTTACGTGGCCTCATACAAACTTGTTCATGTTTTCCAATTGGCTTAGTAACCTACTTGTGCTACTGGAGAGTGGGTATTTACCTGATGTGTCTCAGCCTTAAACAGTGCTGGGTCGTAAGTAGCACCGTCTTCAGTTTGCTTTATTCTCGGTGCGCTGTTATTTGCTACCATATTCACTGATTCAGCCAGGGCTTTGATGCCTGTATACAAAAATATTTTATTAGTCAAGTGTTTTTAATTGATTTTCAACTTTATATCGTTTTGAGTAAGGTATATATTTGAATAACAAAGTGAAACAATTGTATTTGCATAGTGTTTGTTTTTACGTAAAAATATAGTTGCTGGCATAAGTGTATAAAATGCGAATAAATCGTTATTTATAGCATTGGTCTTAAGACTGCTCCCCCCGGTCGTGTCTCTTATTAGTAGATAGAGTGAAGAAGTAATACATGACTATCAGTTTGATCCTGACTGGTAATACCAATGTGAATTTAACTTTTTGGAATTGTTACGAACTAATCAATTAATATTTATTACATATACCATCCTGAAACAATCTAATCCAGAGTCTGGAGAGGCTGGTAATCTGTCATACAGGTCTACTAGTACAGACACCAGTCTCTCACATAGTAGCATTATGATGTCTAAACTAAGTTTTTTTTCTGTTCTGTTAATGTATATTGTGAAATAACTATGTGAGAGATAACAATAAATTATTATTATTATTATAATTTACGAACGGCAAAGGTAAGCATCGAGAGGAAATTTACATGTCTTTTGCTATTATAATACAATGCCCTCACCTTCAGGGTAAAGATATTTGTTGTAAATGCTGTCAACTGTGTCGTCTATGGTGACAGGAAAGCTCTTCTGCAGCAGTATCGGTCCAGTGTCCAAGCCGTCGTCCGCCCAGAAGATTGATAGGCCGCATGTTGTGTCTCCTTCGATTAATGTCCTGCAAGTAAAATGTATTTGTTTACACTATATACAAATTGAAAGTAAAACAGTAAAAATAGAAGGCATGGTCAACTGTAGAAAGATTCCACAACATCACTGTCTAATGGGAACGTGCCCAGAAGGCTACAGATAGGCGACACTCCCTCTAGTCTTTGAGGTCTCCAGTGCTCATTAAGAGATGTGTTTGTTTTAAATAAACGCCTTTCCTTTGCCAGGGCTTTTCCTTTTTTAAATTCTTTGTTACTCATAACAAAGAATTTAAGTTTTTGGGTCGGCAACATGCGAGGCATAAAGTCGTTTTAAAGTACGACTCGAGAGTTCATGTAAAAAAAAAACATTTTTCATTTTTCCTTCGAAAAAAACATGATTCAGACTATTACGAGCTTGGGCAAATCAGTCTTACCAACGATTTATTTTACAATATGAGAAACATGGAAAATGGTTGGGAAATTTTATATATTAGGAAAATAATGGGCATTGTTAATGTAAAACAATCAAGTAAGATCACAGTTGGAGACCAGTGTACCAGCCGTTATGTTCGAGGAGATAATTATATAATACCCTACTGTCTCATAACGGATATCACTAGGGCTACTTAATAAATGGAACTAATTTGAAATTAAATACAAAAATTAAGAAAAACAAAATATGAACAAAGACCGTTGTAATATTCCTCAACATCACTGTCTACTGGGATTTTGGCATTAACACGTTGAATAGCGATGCTTATTCTCCGTATGAATAAGCACAGAGAATAAGCATTGCATCTTATTTTTAGTACCAGATTATGTCTGCAGATTCGTTCGCGTGTACCTATTTAAAAAAATAAAAATATAGCCTAAGCGACTACTGCGACAAGACAATGCAAATCTGGCGAGACGGTCGTTCTAACCTTGAACGTGTCTAGCGCATGTTTCATTTTCTATTATTTACAATTCATATGGTAATGTCCTAATACTTAACGTACCTAAATAGACAATTATTAGTATCCGAACAACCGTGCTATTATCTCATTTACTAGGCAAAATAGATTCAATTTAATTCGCATTAAATCAAAATAATTGTTCAAATTATTGTTATGTGGACGATTGAATGCGGACTACTACCGGATAACTATTCATTCTATAATAACGTACAAATTGCGCATATGTAACAGGAGCCGTACCATGAGGTCTTTATAGATTTACTAGTTGTTGCCCGCGGCTCCGCCCGCGTGGAATCGTTTATCGCTATAAAAAGTAGCCTATGTATTATTCCAGACATAATCTATCTCTGTACCAAATTTCATCTAGATCCGTTCAGTAGTTTTTACGTGAATGAGTAACCAACATCCATCCATCCATACTCACAAACTTTCACATTTATAATATTAGTAAGGATTTGCGATCTTATTTTTAAATGACTAATTTAAAATAAAATTAGTTCATAACACCAAGATTGGATCTTGACGGCGGCATTAAAATCCAATTGAATATAGACCATCATTATCATCAGCATATCGCAGGTTACTGCTGGAGATAGGCCTCTGCAAGTGTATGTCACTTGGTACGATCTTCCACTTCTTGCACCCACCTGCACTTTGCGAAGATCATCGCTAGCTCGACCTAGCCAGAGGGCGACTTACACAATCCAGATACAATTGATACAATCAAATAGCTTACCACATATTGTTGTTTTCATTAACGGAATCGGGTTGTTTATTGTGGTTTCGCTAGTCATTCATTAACTAGACACGAATTAAACGAATGATAGATATTGCGTTCTACGCGATGAAGTAAAACGTCAGTCTTGCCTTTTCTGATTATACCAGAGTACAGAGAGTGGCAAAATAAAACGCCTGAATAATGGTATAAGCATGGAGATTGTTCAAGAACCTATTTGTTTTTTAAACAGTTTTCAGAGGCACAGGTTAAACCGCAACGCAAATTAACAAACTCCGATCATCTTATCTTCATCATCTCAGCCAAAAGATGTCCACTGCTAGACATAGGCCTCTCCCAAAGTTTTACAACTCTTGGTCTTGGTCTTGGTGGACCAACAGTAGAACCTGGTAAAGGCAACCAACCTGGTACAGTCGGCCTTAGCCGACCTTGTCCATCGGTCGGTCCACCTTGCTTGGGCATCTATTGTGAACTTATTGACAGACAGAAACAAATATCTATTTTTGGCCCGACCTGAATCGAACCCGAACCCTCGTGATCAACAGTCGCACTCACCGTCTACTAGACTAACGCGACAATAACAATATTAAAAAGTTAATAACAAAAAAGGATTGTTTTTATAATACATATTATGTATATGTACATTATGTAGTTATCATAATAACATTAATAAGACTGTTATGTTATTGTTAGCAAAAACATCGCATGTGTTAGGTATATGTTAATACTCGTGTATTAAATAATATAGTAAGAAAACGTCTTGTCATCGTAGCTATGTGATTTTATTATAATATCAGTTATTAGAGAAAACTAGGGGTCGCCCGGTGGTCGAAATACAACCGTCATTGTTTTTTACAATCCTCAAACGTAATAATGACCTTTTTTTAAAGGATGCATGGTTTTTCTTCGCGTATTAATATACGATAGATAAGTATTTTTAGTATAAATGCTATATTATATTAAAAATACTTATCTATCGTATATTAATACGTGAAGAAAAACCTTTGTACCCCTTTGAAAAAAGGTCATTAATGAATGACAGATATGTGTACCCTCCAGATGTGTGTGTTTACCCTCCGTACTCTACACGTCGGTAAATCGGCCGCCTATCATTTCTAAGTTGAAGAGCCCGATATAACCATCTCGCTTCCCCAGGTCCGGGGCGGTATGCTGGAGCATTTTCCTCCTCAAAAGTCTTTGGGCGATGCCTATATCCAGTCGACGTCTTTTGCCTGCGATGATAATGAATAGTTCCATTCCGTCCTTTAAACATACTCGTAATATAATGGTATTAAAGTAATTCCCAGAAGTCTGCCATGTACTATCTACTAATACAGGTATCTACAGCTATACCTAAAGAAAATGATTGATGGTTCTATAAGGCATACAACACATTAGCCCGCCTACAGGTTGTTATTATCTAGGTCTGTTAGGTGTACCAAGGTCTTCTTTTTAGTAAGCCTTAATAGCTATTTACTTCTAATCTTAATTTGAAATTCATGTCAACTTAATAATACAAATTAAATTTAGATCGAAAATAAATCGCTATAGAAATGTTATGGTGCGGCTCCTTTGCTTATGTTAGACACTGCAAATTGGCCTTCGTTATGGTAAAGCATCGAGGTACCGTTGTTTTATTCTCTTTGTACCTAACCGATAGGCGACATCTACGAAAGTCTAAGTCTCAGTCATTAACTGTTTTTGCTGTCTTTATATGACAATTTATTTTCATAGTACAGAAAAAAAAGTGATATTTACATGATTTATTAGGAATAATAAATTTGTTTTTATATTCAGACAACTATCGCGTAATGCAGTATCAAATATAGCAATAAGTAGCATAGTCACTTGTGAATTATCATAATACAATTATCACATGCCAGTAGTAGCAGTGACAAAGTATTACGGATTGAATATAAACAATATTCATAATATTTATTCTTGGTCGCATTCTTATAGATGTATATGATGATGAAGATGCTGGTTTGCATGGTACCCTACCTCTCTTTAAATGTCCAAAAACGCCCATAATTTATTTTTTTACACGCTGCAAGGCTATCTACGCCCTTATAACAAATAGCAATCAGTATATACTGCGCTGTCGTAAAGTGCATGCCACACGCAACATCTTGCGACGCCAACGTCCATAATTACATAAGTTCCGATAGAAAACATGTTCGTCTAATGACGACATGTGTACGATAGTTTCATCATTAACTTGATTAGTAAGTAGATAATGTGGACTGTAATATCAACTGTGTTATGTAAAATGTATAGCTGTGAGTTTAATTCCGGCTGTATTTATACTTGGTGTAAAAATGATTTGTAATTTTTTAAAAGACAACTCCCGCACTATGGATCAAGCCCTGTGTCGTGGGGACTTTTACAAACATACAATTCATGAATACACTATTAGACCAACAGGCCAGTCAAATGGGTCGACAATATGCAAGTGATACCTTTTTAGTACCTATTGCAAGCGTCCATAGGCAACACCTAAATAGGTACTATTTGAAATTCAATAGATGTTCAAATAGTACCTATTTGGGACGTATTTTAGCGCTCAGAAAATCTACAGAAGATTATTCATTTTAGAGTCTACAAATACGAGAAACGTTTCAAAAGTTAGTTCATTTTAGAACCCCCAAATACGGAAAATACGAGAAACGTTTGATAACATTCTTAACTCCTTTGATCATTATAATTATATTAAATCGCAGTTATTATTTTATTCATTTAGGAAAAAAAACCATACGTATAACTGATAATTTTAAAATAGGTATACTTTAGTTAATTATGGTCAGTAATAGTTTTCTCCGAGTAGCAAGAAAAATGTAATTAAAGGTATCTTTTACATAACATACATCGCAAATGCAAATACTAGACATTAGAATGTTCGAACAAACATTGATTCGTATAAATACCGGATTGTTCCAGTACATTTGTAAAGCTTCGCTCGTTATCATCATCTCAGCCAAAAGACGTCCACTGCTGGACATAGGCCTCCCCCAAGGATTTCCACAACTCTCGATCCTGAGCCAACCTTGTCCATCGGTTGTCCGCAACCTTTATCAGGTCGTCGGTCCACCTTGTTGGAGGCCTTCCCACGCTTCGTCTTCCAGTTCGTGGTCGCCATCCCTCTAGAACCTTTTTGCCCCAACGGCCATCAGTTCTACGAGCTATGTGCTCGACTTCTTCGAATTCGCTTGTTCAATTAAAATCTAATCTCTTACCAGTTGATAGACGAAGCTCCTCTATGCCTGGGCAGGATACTGGGATGATAGCAGATGCTTTCGAATTTAGGGTATGTGATCACTTCCATGGGAATGAATTGTGTGCAGAAGGGAAGGACATTGATGTCGGCGTTAACCTGTTGACAAACAAATTAAAGTTATTTATTAAAGTACTAGCTAAACCTGATTACGCTTAGCTGAGGCTCAGTCTGATATACATCGGTTTGCCCATTCCCGAATATTGGGTAATAACTTGTGGGTTTTCAATTTTTTACGCGGAACTCCAATAATTTTTCAAAAAAAAAAGTAGCCTATATTACACCTGATAGCATCAGCTATTTTCTAGTGAAAGTTAAAATCCGTTTAGCTATTGCGGAGATAAGCGGCAACAAACGAGACAGGCAGGTAGACAAGATTTTAAAAGTCATATGCATTGAGATATTACAAACAAGACACTTCAATTATAGTTATATGTATGGTCGGCAACGGAGTTAGCTGTATAGGGCCACTATAAGAAGATTAGTTTGGGCCCCGAACAGCTATCTCCGTTGTCGTGTGTACGTATAGATTTTTTTATTACCCCGGTGACAAACATGCGCCGGCCCGCCTGATGGTAAGCAGTTACCGATGCCTATGTATGTTGTTGCAATACTTTTACATATTGCATGCAACGGTCGTTATGGGTAGGTACCTAGGTAACTCTGGTATAAGGAAAATGTTATATTAAAAACCGCTTTCCTGAGCACGGAGACCTATGCACTATGCACCACTGTGTGTAGTCATTTGGTTGTGGTCTTCTGTAACGTGGAGGTCCTCCCTCAGGCGGGCTTGGGCTCGCGTATGCTGCCCTACTTCTTATATTAATTACTATTAGTTTATTCATTTACCTATAGACCATGTGCAACCTAGCCTTCTATGATACACAGAAGGCTAGTTTCCACACGGTACACACACAGTATATATTATTATATACTATATAACTTCTGTATAAATATTATGATAAGTTAAAGATGTGATATATTGACAAACTAAGAGTATGCAGCTCGTCATTGTTCTGAGCTAAGAACACACGGTGTAATTTACATAATAAAGGGCACCAATTACTGATCTCTACCTACTTCTTACTAAATATCGGACAGCGGCCCACCCTAACTTCTACTATTTCTGAAGTGAATACTTTTTAGGCGGGTTCAACACTTTTGAATGAACAAAAATCATGGAACTCGCGTCATTGTCACCGAACGCTTTCCTTGTTCAAAAATAATAATCCAATAGCTCGACGATATAATTGATAAGTAACAGTTACTTAGTTTTCACTTCTATCGGCAGTCCCCAAAAACTGCCACGTAGTTCGTAGCGGATGTTATAAAATAAGCCTATGTTCCAAATTTAAGCTTTCTAGAATTAGTACTTTTGGCTGTGCATTGATCGTCTATTATTATATTGATCGTCGACTTTTCGATTCGACTATCGCTTATGCCACTTGTCTAGAGGCTCTGAAACCGTACAGCATAGCAACATAGAGGTTCTAAGATGTGAGGATGGGTTCTTCGGAACACAGTCTGTTGTAAACACACACAATGAGGCGAAATCTCTCCTTAAAATTTGTGGATCAATACCAATGTGAGCTTGGCCTTGTCTTTAGCATATTTTAGGACATGTGGGTTTTTTCACGATGTTTCTCTTAACCGTCACTAGGTGGTAAGTTA
The DNA here is from genome assembly GCA_947095525.1 of Trisateles emortualis. Classification (NCBI taxonomy): domain Eukaryota; kingdom Metazoa; phylum Arthropoda; class Insecta; order Lepidoptera; family Erebidae; genus Trisateles; species Trisateles emortualis. The sequence continues at coordinate 10,994,921 of OX352750.1, forward strand.
TTTGTTTAAAACGTATAAATATCACAAAGTAAAAAAAAATATTGGTGTTGTCCCTTAGTATCGAACTCACACCTGTAACGTATGTACCTACAAGTCGGTGACTTCACCACTATTATTAACAGATAAACGCAATAGGTACATATAAATAGTTTATTTATTTTTGTAATAAGTAATCTCAATACATTTTATAGCTGTAGGAATGTTTATAGTAGTTCTTTGTGAATTGATAGGCAGGTTATCTGATTGACACCCAGAAACAAGCGAGATGTAGGTATTCTTATTTTAAATTTTGATTATTAGCGATTTTTTATTAACCTTGTGTAGGACAATAAGCCAATACCTATACTAGCCATAGGTACATTTCTGTGGTACATACTAAAATATTAAAAGTCTATAATATCTCATTTCAAAAACATGTTAACTTTCATGTTTAACAAAAAAAGGTGCTGATATAACAGCTCATCCAATGAGTAGGCGTCGGCGTCTCGATTGGTTTTGGTAACTACTTACTATCAGGCGGGCCGTATTGATATCATCATAGAAATAATTAAAAAATAAGAATACGCTTGGATAGCGGTGAGTTATTGTATTGATAAATTTTATACGCGTTTACACCTATCTACGTCGACGAACGCAGATGTTTTTGGAATCGTTGAACCGTGACAAATTTTGTGACACGTGTATATTAGGTACTTACTTACGTACTATAAGGAAATAATTAAATTCGCAATATGTTTTTGCTGTAGAAAGTTATATAATAATACTTTTTAAACACACACACAAACATCTGATCTCAATCTAGGCAGAGCCTGTACTATGGCACCCAGACCAGTAAAGTAGGAATCGAACTGACGACCTCCGGTATAGCAGTCAAAGTAACTAACCACTAGACCAACAGGACAGTCAAAGAGACTTTTGTAACACGGCTTTTACTCTGTTTATGGGTATATGAGAAACCATTATCACGACTTTTTACCCTAAAAGGTAGTCAGAGAGTCAAGAGGCGGTCCATCGTCAAAAGTCTATTGTTTACCATACACAATAATTCAGACTCGGGGTTCTATTTTATCATGGCCTGTTTGTAAATTGCGAAATATTGTCGAGCAATAATGATACTAACCTTATTTCATAATCATGGATAGGTAACAAACGGCCAACTTAGATACAAGAGGTCAATAGTGCACTAGGAAATGTAGGAATATTTGCTCGAAATATCCGACAAAAGGGTCACTGTACTCTTGTGAACTATGTCAGATGAGGCTTATTTATTATTAGCTAAACAATAGACATGTTTAGTTAGTAACTGAAGTAATGCTCAATACTCTAGTTGTAGAAACTTTTTAGCCTGTTTCCTTGCATTTGCAAGGAAACAGTCTAAAAGCTTGGACAATATGATAGAGATGTGACTTTGTATCATCTAAATCCCTCTATAATATTTATTTTCATTTTAGAAAATTTAAGTAATTGAAATAAACTTAACTATTCTATTCTAACTAATAGTGACACCAGTGAAAAACTGACGATAACTTTGATCAAGTAGGTAGGTACGTGTTTTTTCTTAGGTCAAGCACATTCGTAATTATTTAAATTTTCAAGCAACTATTGTGAATGATTAAAGAACATATTACAAAAGGTCACACACCAGGAGGTGTATCTTCGAATAGAGTACTATAAGTCAATTGCAGATCGGTCATATAATATATATAATAATTTGTTTGCTGGATATATTTTAGTTTAATTAGGCAGTCTCTTGTACTAAATAGCTTCCTTATAGAAAACAAATGTGGGTTTCCATATTTGTTTTCTTTCTATAAGTAGGCAATAAGTATGGATTATGTGGTAAAAACCATTGCATTGCTGATTATCCAGGGAATAAATAGAGAAACGGAATGTGTTACTGTAGGCTAAACTGTTTTGGAACTGGAACAGATGGCGCGCAAAATAAGAGACCTATACCTAGGTTAATGAAAAAGAAGAAGACTAAACTGTCTCTGTTACTTCTTAAACAGGTTACAGGTTTTTAGAGCTCATTTAGGGATGTGTTAACTAAACTTTTTTGCCCATAACGGGGAAATTCCATCATTAAACCCTGGTGGCGCAAGCTACCAACGTGTACGTACGTTATTACTACCTCTGGTATTGCAAGCATCCACAGGCTACACCACCATAGTATAAAAAAAAAATCAGACAGTTGTTAAATTTCCAGACAACCCATTTGTATTTAAACAAGTGTAAATAAAATGTTTAATAAAAAACCAATAACACAGTCTAACAAGCATACATTGAACAAATTGACATTTCAATGCCAGACTTTTTGCTACCGATACTTATATTTAATATGTCCGAGAAGCGGTTATTACTGGTTTGCTGAACATATAAATTGGATAATGTACTCTATTCAATCTGTTCACTAAATTGTTGTAGATAACTGGTTATTTCTAGATTCTATATCACCCTATTGTATGCTATGCATTATTTGTGTCATACTCAGTTGCTGTGGAAATTTAACACCATACGTAGGTGAATTACTACATAAGTAGGTGAATTAACGTAGAAAGCTCAACGAAATAGCTAACTTGGTAGTATTTTAACTTTGCTGGGGAGTAGTCTACTAAGCTTTTTAGTGCAAGGAAAGCAACTACCACATTAGGTATCGTATAAGACTTTGTTTGGCATTTATCATGATTGTGTTTATATCTGTAAGGGTAGGCATAAGGGCACATATCAATAGCTAAGGCTATTACCACATAATTATTGATTACAACTTTACATTCCCAGCATAGAGCATTTTTGGTGATAAGTTATTCAGATTAAAGGAGGAAGATTATAAAAAAATACGTACCGATTTGTACTCTTCCAATATTTCCGGTATCACTTTTCCTTTAATTCTCCATGTTTTGTATTTGTAAACTGGTTTGCCATTCTGTGCAGCAATTGTAGCTGGAATAATTATTTTATATTATTACATTTATGGTCAAACACTATAGGTATAATTATATATTTTTTGTTACAGAACTAACAGTACGTCCAGCTTTGCGTGAATGGACATTATAGTTTTAACCCATGTTATTCGCTAATTATGTGGCTTTCTATAGTGTGGATAAGAGTTTTAAGATCAGTTAAGTAGTTTATTCATTTATTTAGATGGTTAGACGTTATTAAGAAAGCATACGGAGATAGCATGTACTGTGCAGTCCACAATTCAGTAGTCATGATCCTCAGTCATTTGTGGTCATGAACCTTAGCAGTGAGGAAATGACGATGATGATGAATTAATGCATTTTTCAAACAACAAATTACAAAAAATCTAATCTTTTCTCTTTATAATATTAGTTATGAATATGATAAAAAGGTTTACTCAATGGAATACCTATATCTATGTAAATATACTTACAATACAAATTAATATAACTAAGTTGCATTGTATTATTAATAGAAACAATTGCATAACATCACTTAATCAAGACAAGTACAGGTACTTGTTTATTTTTTAATTATTAATTTGATTAACATTTCTATTTAGCTTGTACTTAACTAAATTAATATTTATAAGATAGTGTTTTACGTAAGTACAAAAAACAGTTAAAATGAAAGAAAAGTAGAATTATTTCTAAACACTAATATTAAAGTGATTTTTTTATGGATACACCATACGAGTGCAACCGCATGTGGAAGTCCTATATTATTATAATAAATGTTATTATATGGTCTGTGCATATATAAGTACCTAAAGGATCTTCACGGTTGCCCTTGTCCAACACAGTAAACACTCCAACTACCTCATGACCATCTCGTTGGAGCAGTTTGAATACTTCAGCAGCAAATGTACTCTGACCAATAATGGCTACTCGCAATTTCTTCTTTGGAGCCTACAAAATAAATAATATATTTATAATTAAGGATTAAATCTTCTTTTACCAATACATTTAGTTTTTTTAAAGATATAAAAATAATAAAATATTACTTAGGTAATTTATAAAATATATCTGAAAGTTATTTTAGTTATATAAATAAAATACAGATAATTTATAAACTAATTTTGTCCTTTTTATGACCTATTTATTTTTTAAATTTTGTAATTAATTCACCGGTCATGGCTATATTCAAATAAAGAAAAATAGTACTCACGTCGTTAGTCAATGAAACAGGTGGCATTTTTATAAACAAATTAAATTTTGACAGTTAATTATTTTGTTCTATGATTCCTTGAACAGGTTTATTTTGTTTGTTTTGTTAACGCACTTTCCGCCGAGTGGCGCGCGGTTAAACTAACACGAAACCAGTAATACGCTCGTATTTAGCTGTTCCACCACCGACTCAACCTTGACATCGCTATCATAAGTTTCAGCGATAAAGCAAAAGAGAATCGTAGTCATACTGAAGAGATAATTTAGGACAATATTAATGATTTATGCAGTTGCCCGCCAAAACAGAACTCATCCTGAGTTTGAGTTTGACATTTGCCTGATACTGACAGGTGACAGTGGCGGTGGTGTTTATTGTATTTCGTTATAGCTAAGCATTTATATTTTTTCAAAGCGTTTTTTTTTATCCAGTTAAATAAATTTAATAAAATAAGATGTTAACGCAATAAAAGTTTCTGAATAATATTAAAATTAAAGTGTGAATAATATTAAAATCATAATATCAAATATATTTTATCTTACAAAGGTGAAATTAATTTTCGAAACGATATCGAAAGTTACACTATTCTCTGCGGTAACAACAACTTATCAAATAATTGCGCAGGAACCTTCTTTAAAATTTACGCATTACTGGTTGGCTGGGAAAATGAATTTCTCATAAAACCCATCCCATGTATTTAATGATAAAATTAATGGTAAAGAAAGTAACGTTGTCAGCCAAACCATCATCACATAAATCTCCATCTGAAAACTTACAGGGATGTCGTGACGGTATCAATTGGCAATTAAAATATATTTTTTTTAAATGTTTATACAGCTAAATATAAAAATGTAGGGCATTATAATGTTATTTGTACCTAGTTAAAAGTTGAATATCACGACAGTGTTATTATAATAACAAACCAATTAAATAAAATCCAAGATAACTACACGAACCAGTTAGGAGCGGTTACGAGTAAAAACAGTAATAAGTATCATTTGGGTTATGAAAACAATTATGATACATTATTACATTATTAGGTATAATTTATTGTTTAACACAATATTACTGCTGTAATAAGTATGCCATTTAAATCTCAGTGTAGAACAGGTAAATTTGACATAGGTATGTATAGATCTTAAGGGCTCAAAAAAAGAAATTAAGTAGGTACATACCTAAGTACTATTTTGTAACCGCTTTAGTTAGTTTTACTATAGAACAACTAAAATTATCATCAACATCTCTGCAGAAAGACGTCCACTGTCGGATATAGGCTCATTTATGTATAGGCACCTAATAAATAATATCTTGTTTATGCTGGAAATAAAATGGATATTTTATTATCAAAAGCGAAAATGAATTTCATTTATATATAGTTTGTCTTAGGTTCTTTTCACCAATTTCACCTTCAGACTACCACGTAATGTTTTTTGTAGCGTTTTCAATTTATGGACGCTAAAATAATATAAAATAAAATAAATAACTACCTAGATTTGGAAAACTAATTATGGGTGGGTCAAATATTGCTCCATGTCTATGACATTAGAATTTACGACACGGTGCGGTGCAAGGGGCAATGTGTTCACAATTGTGGCACACGTGCAGTACCCATAAAGTGTCTATAGATAAATTTTGCTATTTATGGATAACTCCCTTGCAAAAGGCTGTATCTGCTTCGTCTCTCTTTATTATACAAACAAATCACATGTTTCATTAGTTATAAAATTCGTCATATTTTACTACCTATAGGTATATTTAAACTTTTCGATCTACCGGTCAACTTTTAGGGGTGCAGAGATAAGGTACAGTAGGCAAATATAGGCCTACCCGAGCGTGAGGCTGTGTTAGTGTGTATGTGCAGCTGTTGCTATGTGACTAAGTGAGCAATTACACCAATGTGCTGTCATACAATTATACATAAATTACCTACCTATCTTAAGTGATTAATTTGAATTAGCTATGAACGGATTCATTTTCTGGTTTTAGGGAGTAGGTAGGTATGGTCTTTAGTTTGGTTCGTTATAATTTTGCAGATTTAGGTCCTAGAAGAAACACTAGACATCGGCAGTATGGTAGAGTGCGGCAGCTGATTGCCACAAGAAAAGAGAGGAAAAAGGAAAAATAATGATAATAAACATGACACCAGTTTCTGATACATTAGATTTCCAGAAAATCGAACAGTTTCTACTATAAACAATGCAATTATTGAAATAAATACTACCTATCATATGAGTGAACTGGTTCAATCTGGTATTACTGACGATATGCACGCATGCCGCTCAATTTGACCCACAGATAACTGGCTAGTAGTTAATTGACCTCAAATATCTCACTATCAGCTGTTATTCATATCGTAGCACATTTTGTTTTCGGCTTGATACCTACGTGACACGGCACGATCTTAAAATAGCAGGCGACAGATACTTTTTTTAAAGAAAAAGATAAGGCCCAAGTTTTATGTTGAAAATATGTTGTAAGTATATTACAGTTCAATGTGATTGATGGGTGAAGTCGATGGCATGATGTAATCAACTCGTAAATTATATTAGTTCTGTAGTGCTTTATTAAAAAATATCAGATTAAGATAGATATTTTTTGGCCACTTCTGTATTGTGTCAACTTTTGTACCATGTCCTGAACGAATAAATTCGAACGTGATTTTGTTTATATGTACTGCCACGATGGAAAATAAATGTACGGCCCACGTAATGGTAACCTATGGAAGCTTGCAATACAAGAAGCATTACTTGCGCGTTGTCGACTCGACATCAACTGAGCGATAGCGTGAGCGAGAGCGATAGCATTAGCGACAGTGGAAGCGTCAACGGGAGCGACAGTATGAGCGACAGTGTGGTCGACAGTGTGAGCGTCAACGGGAGCGACAGTATGAGCGACAGCGTGGTCGACAGTGACAGCGACAGTGGGACCGTCAGCAGGAGCGGGAGTGACAGCGAAAGCGACAGTGACAGCGACAAACATATTATAATACTAGTTTCCGCCAGCGGGTGTACCTGCGCGTTCAATCCCACGGAACCTGTTTTTTTTTCGGGATATAAAGTAGCCTATGTGCTACTCCAGACTATAATCTATTTCTGTGCCCAATATCATCCATTTTACGGTGATTTTGTAAAAAAAATCCATAAGTAGGTACATCGATCTATTGAAGAATGGACAAACTCACAGGAATTATAAGGGTTTAGTCCTCAAGTGCACCCTAAAGAATGAACAGATGAGCGAATCTGTCGTCTACTGAGACAGTAGGTACCAAGTCGACCTAGCGATTTATTTTTGATATTAATTTGAATTTCGAACACTGAGAAATAATGTTGACATCTTATAATTTTAATAAAATTAAGATTATAATTGAATTGCTATAAGAACATAGTAGTATTGAAAGTATAGGAGGTTAAGTAACTTAATATACTAGTAATATTATCTGTGCTTATTATATGTCTTATCTTTGTGGGTGTCTTGTCACACAAATGAATGATACAAGAGAACTAGTTCGTACCGCTTACATATGTAATAATAATATAAACAATAACTATTGTAATAGTACGATGAAACTATTGTACTTCCCCGCTTATCTATTTATTGATTTTTTTATACTTAGTGATGATGATGTCCTCCCAGATGTATCCGTCGACGGCGACACCCCGACACTCCTAAGTTTGGGCAATCTGTTTCCGCTCATGTGCACGTACGTGACTTGCGAAACCGAATTTGGTTTTAAATATTCGGTCACGCAGTGTGCAGTGAAGTTCTCTCTCTCTGTTGGTTGTATGTGTAGTTGTAGTGCGTCTTGGGTCTAATTTTTCGGGTCTGACGCTTGGTGTCAAGGTCCCAAAGGCGCCTGCACTCATACTCGTCTATGCCCTTATGGAGAGCTCTCCGCCAGTCCGGTCTGCATGTTGCTATAGTTGCCCATGATGACGTGGACAGGCCTGTAGCTATTAGATGGCGTTTAAGTACGTCTTTATACCGGCGATACTGTCCTCCAGATTTGCGTTTTCTTGGGTGCAAACAAGCATATGGCCCGCAGCTACCAGTAGCCTATCGACACTTGCGTGTTGCCGATCCATTGTTTTAAGATGGAGTAGGTACCTATCCCTGGGATAGGAAAACATTTCTTTCAAAACGCATCCTTAAATGAGCGCTGGATAACTGTGGTCAGTGTGGTCACACAGTAAATAAGTAACTACATATAGTTATTTGGTAGTGGTCTTCTGTAAGCTGGAGGTCCTTCCCCAGTCGGGCTTGCTCGCTAATATGGTCCCCTACCTCCCTTATTTAATAAAAATACTGTCTTATATAAATATGTAGACAAAATTCACTGTTAAGTCTTCCAGACTGTTTCGGTTAAATTTTGACGTCCTTTATAATTTTATGATAAAATTCCAAATGTCTAAAAAAATACGCAAATGGCTGATAAAAAACTGCTTTTATAATGTTAGGGAATTCTTAACCACATTTGCATGTTAACACTTTTAGGTCACACATCATAACAATACAATTTCCGCCATTTATATGTTAACAAAATAGATATTGTAACTGACCTACTTCCCTGCGAGATCGAATCAGAAATGAGGAGATCCGCAGGAGAACCAAAGGAACCGAGTTAGCTCGAAGAATTGCCTCCATTAAGTGGCAATGGGCCGGGCACATAGCTCGCAGAACTGATGGCCGTTGGGGCAGAAAGGTTCTAGAGTGGCGACCACGAACTGAAAGACGAAGCGTTGGCAACAAGGAGGACCGACGACCTGGTAAAGGTTGCGGGAAACCGATGGACAAGGTCGGCTTAGGGTCTAGAGTTGTGGAAATCCTTGGGAGAGGCCTATGTCAGCAAAAGACGTCTTTTGGCTGAGATGATGATGAACTGACATCTGTATGTACACATGGCAACGGAGACAGCTGAACAGGGCCATATATGAAGATTAGTTTTTAAGAAAACCTTTGAATATATGTGGATTTTGGTAACAGTGTACATTATTAGACTAACTACAGATAAAAATATAAGTAATTTACACCTATTCTAACATTCGTTTTCCTAAAAAACTAATCTTCATATAGCGGCCCTGTACAGCTGTCTCCGTTGCCAATCTTCCAATTTTACGCAAATAAATACTTTGACTTTGACTAGAGCAATTCATTTTTGATCTTAATTTATGTTTTGAACAATGACAACCTTATAGCTAGGTAAAGTACTATCGGTCGGCAAATTAATAGTGATCCAATCTCAACGGAGATTAACCATAAGCGCGGAAATAATTAAAGTGCACAAGTGTGTGCGCAAACACTAGTTATATCTGCCGACACGACCGGAAAGAGATCAGGAGTAGGATCAACGGCTCTACGTGCTCTACGAGGCACGTGGTTATAAACACCACCTATTTCCAAAACTAGGAATCTATTGTGAATTTCTTGACAGAAAAATGTCAAGTCTATTTTTGCCTAGACCGTTGAATCGAACCCGGACCCTCGATCTGTAGACCAATGAGGGAATCGACGAATTACGATCTTTTCCGACTCAATTAATGTCAATTGTTATAAAAGATATGGAAGCGCTCAAAACCAGGTGCACTCGCTGTTCGGTAAACGATCAGCGGGCTAAGCTATATAATGGGGTTCTTCAAGAAAGGAGTTATAAGGTTTTTAAAGGGTCGGCAACGCGTGAGTGACATCCCTGGTGTTGCAAACGTCCATAGGCTACGGTAACTGCTTACCATCAAGCGGGCCGTATGCTTGTTTGCTACCTTGGTAGTATAAAAAAAAATGCTACCGAGGGCGCGGTAACCCTTGAGCGCATAGTGGTACGTAGGTGCTTTGGAGGGCATAAATTCGAACTGTTAACAGTCGTTTAATCACGACAGAGGCTTAAATATGGACGATCTAGATAACTCTGTTGGCTACTCACCAAACGATAAAAAGATTGTTATAAAATCATTTTTCAATATTTGTCTTTTTCAGACAACTGACAATCATCAATAAACTAGACAGTACACATACCTCTACGTAGGGTAAATATGCCAATATGAACCATTTAACTTTAAATAAGTTGGCGAGGCATCTAAAAATATAGTAAAACTGGAGTTAGTCTGGATAAATGACTGCCTCGGTGGTCCAGTGGCCGCAGTATGCGCCTGCTGTGCACGAGGTTGTAGGTTCGATTCCCACACAGGACAAAACTTTGTGTGACCCACGAAGAATTGTTCTGAGTCTGGGTGTAATTTGTGTCCGTTAATTGTATGTTTGTAAAGTCCCCCGCGACAAAGAGCTTGTTCTCTAGTGCGGGAGTTATATAAAACAAAAGCTCTTGTATTCAAGTACACATAGCTTAATTGTATAAGTCTTATGATGTTCCTTAGGAACTGAGTAGTGCAGTCCTGATGCAGTCATTTTTTTTATTTATACTTAGGCATAATAATTAGGCTTAGCCATTGGTACATCTTAGTCTTTATTTAATCTCTACTATATTTTAATAGCCTGTTGAGTTTTATTTTTGGCAATATACTTATTCTCTCTGTAAAGCGTGTAGACCTAACTTTATTACTCAATCATGCTTAAAAAATAAAAGTTATCAAAATATTCCCGAGATATCCAAGTGGTCCAATTAAAAGATGGTGCAATAATTGTTTCTCTACCCCATTTTTTAAGCTGTACCCTGATGCAACAACGCAATAAGTCAATAATAAAATTAAAATTATCTTGTCAAAGTTCAATGATATCTTGTAATTATGTTAAAATGATTTCAAATGATGCCTAAAATCGAAAACTATGAGATATGCCACAAAATAATAAATATTTTGTATAAGTATCAATGGATAGAAAAACTCATACGCCTGCTTCTTATCGTTTGTGGCCAACCTGCATGGTGACAGATTTATTTAGATCACCCATATTTAGGTTTCTGTTGTGATCTAACGACAATTAACAGTCGGCACCTACTTTTCACGTGCCCTCCGAAGCACGGAGACGCTCAGATGAAATACCACTATGCGGTCACCCATCTATGGCGTTATAGCGGGCTGAAAGCTTAGCCTGCTGATCGTTTACCGAAAAGCGAGTGCTGGAAAGTTTATGTTGAACAAAATTAACTAGTATTGTATTTTTTCCAATAGAGTCGCTAGTTGAACTGAATGGCAATGTTTTGTGCCTAAATAAATAGTTATTTAGGCACAAAACATTGCCATTCAGTTTTCATAGGAAAACTACTACTAGGGCTACTGTTACTGGTGACAGGTGACAGTATATTTGCTTAATATGGCATAACACACTTTTCCCATTTTTTCTTTTATGCCATTATAGCATCAGGTGTACAAACGAATAGTGGCATATCGTGACAACTTTGTCCGATTGCCGAGTGTACAATAACATGACTATTGTTTGCCAAAACAATGCTTGTTGATATTTCTGAAGAATCTTTCTTTCTGGTCATCATTTCAGTCAGTAGTGTACGAGGCTACGAGGCCGTGTGTTGTTAAACTGTCATTGGATCATCATTACTTACCATAGAGATCTACTTGATTTTTTAAAATAAAAAAGTTTATAAGAAGTGTTAAACCGTCGTAAGTCGTAGTTAGTGATGGCTGTATTAAGAACTGTATTCGTGATACTATGTGCGCTTATGGAGGTCAGTATAAGAAGGTATTAGGTAACTGCCTCGTTGGTCAAGTGGTGGTTGGAACTTGAATACGACTACTGATTAGGTAGTTCCATGTTTCAAAATAGATTTTCTATCAAGTAGTATTTTTCTAACCTCTGCTAGTCCAATTTCCCGCCACTGAGATTCTGACAGTTTGGCCATAGTAAAGTAGAAGGTCGATTTTTTGAGTGAACTCTTTTTCTAGCTTTGGAAGAGACCATCCATACCACCATCATTCTATTGACATGAAGTGAACTGAAGACAGGTAGAGCACCATACAAACGAGTAAACCTGACTGAGAGGATAGATTCTATAAGGATATTACCTTATAGAAGACCACAGCAATAACTACATACAATCCAAAGTAAATAAAATACAAATCAATGTGTAGTTGGATTGCTGTAAGTGAGTGATTCAGTGCTAATTTAGTGTAGTGTGTGACGCATTGCCCCCCATCACTCATTCACTTAGGTTATATATAATGTAAGATAGTATGTAAGTTAATATCATTAAACCTCTGACTTTACACGAAAGAACATCTTTTACTTTGACCACCCAAGTCCCAACATTGCATGGCGACCCTGCCAGTGCTGCCTTACGGTGGTGCTGAGCTTGTGGTTTCGAAAAGTTTTTGGAAAACCACATTATTGTGGTGACGTATAAATTTGTTATTTGGGCTGCGGCGTGGCGCGTATGAGTTGCACTTGAGGTGCCACATCGAGGTAATGTCGCTGAGGAGTGCGTTGCAAGAGAGTTTTCTTGTCACTTAGCCGTATTTATACAAATTTGCAGGTCATCAACGCCCTTCGGCCATGATCGTTACTGTGTTTCGTAACCAGAGCCTTTAGACAAGTGGCATAAGCGATAGTCGAATCGAAAAGTCAAAAAAGCTAATGTATGGGATTTGACGTAAGTTTACGACATTATATCGTAGACTTACGTCAAATCCCGTACATTTGTTTTTTTGACTTTTCGATTAGACTATGATATCGTTTATGCCACTTGTCTAGAGGCTCAGTTGCGATCAAAGTCTTCTTCGACTTGGGTCGTAACCAGTTACGATCGAGGATGATTTCCGCATAAGTGATGCTCCAAGAATCTAACGCGAGGCCGTGTACCGTCGCAGTTCACAATTATCAATTTTTTTCCAGAACATATCATCAGAGACGACGGCCATAGCTGAAATGGATTCTCCACCTCCATTTTTCAAATCGCTGGGTTACAACAATGCGAAGGACGCTAAGACATTGGAAGAAGCCAATTTGAACCAGGCATACATGTTTAAGTACAGTGAAATGTTAAAATCTGGACATCAGCCGTCTCTTCGGAACGTCGGAAGAAAAGATAGATCAGATAGACGACTGAAAAGAGTGGTCGGAACTAATAACTATGAGGCAATGAAAGAAGGTTGGTTAATAGTTTTTTTTAAACAACCCCCGTACTTTGGAATTAGCCCCGTGTCGAGGGAGACTTTTCGTAAAGTCATACAATTCACAGACAAAAAGTACAAACAGACTCAGAATAATGTCTTTTTAAAAAAATGTGAATACTCACTATACTCACGTATACGTATACTATACTATACTCACGTATACGTATACTACACTATACTCACATATACGTATACTACACTATACTCACGTATACGTGTACTTTTCTCAAGCATAGGCTTGAGTATTGAGTAATACGTATACAGTAACACTACTATTAGTGTTTGCGTGAGTATAACACACAGCAGTCAAGTTGTGTAACTAGACCTCTGTGTGTACTAAACTCACGTATACGTATACGATACTATGTATGATCCAGTTATGGCGTCCATAGGTTACGGAAGCTGATCCGTACCATTACGCGGGTCGTATGCTTATGTGCCACATAAGTAGTTTAATAAAACAGCATTATAACTGTCTAAGTAGCCTTAGAGTTCACGAGACTAGAGTTTGCCCGGTGGTCGAAATTCGACCGTAAGTTATTGCTTTCTGAGCTTATTTTTCCGTAAGAGCTTTTTTCTTCACGTATTAATACTAAGTGGTGTCTGACCAAAGGTCGATTTAGCTTTGATAACCCTATCCAAATACAATAAGTAAATAATCAAATGCGTACCAACTAGTTTTGTTTTGATTTAAGTAAATAGTAAGACTGCCAGTAGTAAGACTGGCGTTAGCGGTTGGCCGGGTGCAATGCAGTGTGACGTATCAAGTCATAACCCTCGCGCGTCACATTTTGCCTCACGTATTTCAATTTCGGCACTTGCTAGAAATGGCTTCGGCTGAAAGTTTTGAATACTTTGTCAGTGCAACACTAATATTCAATTTAAACTTTTCTTTACTTCAACAGCCGGCTTGCTAGATCGCCGCCGCAACGCACGTCTAATGGAATCAGCAGCAGCCAAAAGACGAATTCGAACGCAGGCATTGCGTAGAAATAAACTCAACTCACAAAGTCTAAAGAGTCATCAACAACATTCTAAGAAAAAACCTAATGTCGAGTAACTATGCAACTTTTGAAACATAGTCTACTTTATGAGCAGTGAAGATTATACTTGGTGGAATTAAAACGGTCCCGAAAATGAAAATTTGTAATAGTACATAGTAATCCTGATACTACACGCGGATTTATCGAACGCAGTCGATCGAACTAGCTTAGCTGACGGGCGTCCTAAATGGTCGCTCGCCCCGCTACTCTGGTTTTGTAAAAAAAAAACGAATCAAAGATTTCTTCGTTTCTTTTTGTCTTTTTCGTACTTAATTATCATTTTTGGGATCAGATAGCGATGTGTGAGTTGTCCCGAAAATATTGTTATTATTAAATTATTATTTTATTTGACTGTTTTAGCACGATAATGCACGAAGAACATTATCGTGCTTAAACAGTTAAATATTTTTTTTATACCTACACTATCAGCCATTTTATTAAGAATTACTTGAACTACAATTAATTTACGTTTTCGGGAGCGTTTCTCCTTCACCCAGTACCTACTTATATTACGCAGAAAAAACTTGAGTCAACGGGCATCGCTAGAGCATCAGCATGATTTTAACGCCATTCTGCCACCACCAGAAGCTTCGAGCGGACAATCTGGGATTAACCCAGATCAAAATGCAGCCTAAACTGTATTTAAGTATGTTCTAACTTTTTTTGTAGATACTAAGCACTTTATGTGGCGTGTCTGTAACAAATATTTGCTCTATATACCTAGTTATCCAACACAAGGTTAATATTTATGGCCTGTCGCGCAAATATTCATACGACACGATTGTTGGTTACTGGACTAACAGGGTTAAGTTGGAAGAATGTTTGAGCAGTTCATAAACCACAAAGATACTTAGTTCTAAATATTTGATTTGTATGTATTTTTATTTTATTTTTATTTATTCGGTAAACCAACAGTTTTACAAAAAACATAAAAAAACAATATCAATAGTAACATTAAACCATTAATAGGTTTTCACTATAGTCTATGTACTCGTATACACATGTACTCGTATGTATAATGCATATTAGTGCCAGTTTGAAATATCGCGAGTGTTTTCCTTCCACTTAAATAGTATACAACCAAATTAATAATATGAGTGTAAGCTGTTACTAATCATCATTTATTGCCTTCCTACTATTGTAATGGTGTTTATGCACTTTATGTTGAAGTTTTACTTCAATGTTATAGACGAATTATTGATGAGCCGGCCTTATCCCTTAGGTATCTTTGGTTTTCAGAGTCCGTACTGTCAGTCAACGTGGGTCCACGTAAAGTTTATATGAGACAATCTTTGGAACGAATATACCTAATGTGAGTAATAAACTTGCAAATTGCACACAGTCAATTATGTGTTGGGTGGCACCGGGTAATCCAATTTATTTGTTTTTTGACTCTAAGTAAGGGCCAGGCGCAAACACTGATGCCCTATCTTTATTCCTTCACTGTCATAGTTCGATACGACAGCAATATGACATAACGGGAATGAGATCAGGCGCAGGACTTTACGTGCTTTTTACTGAAGGGTCTTGCTGTGTTTTTAGAAAACGGTCACCATTTTTGAGACTTAGTCTTCTGGCTATTATGAACTAGGTACACTACAAGTCCTTCTAATGTGTCAGACTGTCTAAGGCTTGGATATTGTTGTAACAGTCTTAAAAACTTTTGTGTGTTATGTTTAAATTGTACTGATTTTATAAGACATTATTATCCATTCTGGTAATGCCAGGAGCTGGGCTAATCGAAAATAAATGGCTATATAATATAAAGATGTTATGGTATTATGCGGCATCTTTTTTTTTTTAAAGGGACGTTTCCCTTCTCAAAAAAAAGATGCCGTGTTCTTATGCACACCGGGGCGGTAGGCTCGGGGACGGGAGACGGTTACATCGGGCTCTGGAGAGCCCGTCTCCCGTCTACCTCAACGTCGCCTACCATCTCCAGGCCGGAGCTTGGAGATGGTAGGCGACGTGGTAGGCGGCCGGCATAGTGACTAAACCACCCTGTCCACCTACACCTGCCGTCGCGGGTGGACCACTGTAACCTGATATAACATCAGTGGTCCACTCCGTCACCAGTGACAGCGACCGGTTGCACCGGGTTGTACTTTAAGTTGACTGGTATGTAAGTACCTGTAATATATAAGATTTGTAATTTTTGAGTGTTTTGTAAACGATTTGTTTAAATACATATTTCATATTTACTCATAGCATTTTAGCTAAGCGATTTTGATGAACCTAAACGGCAAAATTGCTTAACTAAAACACCCACCCCTCTCTAGAATAAACGGTATTTATATAGGATAGTCGAATCGAAAACTCAAGCAATTGTATGGGATTTGATGTAAGTTTACGACATTATATCGTAAGCTTGCGTCAAATCCCAAAAGCATTTACTTAAGTCAAAAAAGCAAATGTACGGAAATTTGCTTTTTCGACTTTTAGATTCGACTGTCTAGAGGGGCTGATAAGTTCGATATCATTATTGTATAAAGTATATCTTATTATTACTTAATATGTATTGTATAATTTAATATTCTATGAGTAGTCAAGCGCGAACTGTGTCGATCGTACTTTACTTTTAGGCACACCAAAATTGGCAGCAGATGGACACCGTGAAATTAAATGTTTAAAGACAGAAGACGAGGAGAAGGAAGTGGTCGCAGTCTACTCTGCTATTACTCATCACAACGTCTACTGGTCGCGATTGTTAATCTCACATCATTAATCTCTCGCATTTGACATATTCTAGAAGATCCGGATGGTAGGAACACTTTCTCTCAACAAGATAGGGCAGCTCGCGCAGCTACACAAGAACCTACACGAAGTCCACGCTGCTTTTGTCTTTACCTTTGAGACCGCAATACGCGCCCTGGTCGACCAACTTCACCCAATGGATGTGCCAAGGTGGCATTTGACCATGACGTCCTAATAACGATTCAATCGCATGTTATCAAATTATTACTTAGCTTTAAAGTTATCAGTGTTCGAAATTAGAATCAAAATTAAAGGACGTGATAGTACGATATCGTTAGGAATGTAGTCGCATGGCTCTACTCTTTAGAAGGTGTTCTTGAATTAAATGTCACCTAGTTTAGGACCTCACCACAGCCCGGGTAAAGTTGTCAAAGCCTTTTGAAGGTCATCAACTCGGTAACAAAAAATTAACCCCGCAGGTACCTATCCAATTCGCTCAATTCCGAAGGGATTGCGGAACTTGGCACACACTATAGTAGTCTCATTTAAGAAAAACGCCTTCAAAAGTAGTCTTACAAAAATTATCCCAGAGTTACTGATAACACAAAACTCTGGTGTTACAAGATAAGAGACTATTATTGCAGCTGCTTACCATCAAGCGACCTATTTATCACCGTAGTAGCAAAGACGTATTGAGAAAAATGGTATCTGCGCACCGCGCTGCTACCGGCCACTAGCACTGTTGCTAACAATGATACTTTATAACCAGTCCATCATTGTAAATTTGAAAATCTTGAAGGTTTGCTAAAGAGGCACACGATCAGGCACACGTCTATAGAGAGAAAGAAAGGGAAGACCGGAGATACGGATTGACGACCATCTTTTGAGAGAAGAGAGAGAGAGAAGAAAGGCAGTACTCGCCTTTTGGGGCCGGCCGGCTGATTCTCTAAGAAACAGCAATGGCAAACTGACAGTTGTGATTGCTCTGTGACGGTACAATCTATTGACTAAACATCAAAAAGGGCTCTTACGGAATACCGATTTTCAATCTGACAGCCAGATTTTGCTCGGTTTTTGCGGTGGCTCGGTTTTTGCT
Organism: Trisateles emortualis; assembly: GCA_947095525.1. Lineage (NCBI taxonomy): Eukaryota > Metazoa > Arthropoda > Insecta > Lepidoptera > Erebidae > Trisateles > Trisateles emortualis. The sequence goes on from OX352750.1 coordinate 11,012,953, forward strand.
CTTACGGAATACCCCTGCCGGTGTCTTAACCCATCGCACAGTCCAAATCAGCAAATCCAATACTTATCTATGTATATTTTTCCGACCCGACATTGTTCCCTCTTCTTATTTTTCGTGGATTTTCTTAGTGGGAAACCGATAGAGCTGATGATAGTTTAGGTAAGGTTAATTGCCAAATATATTTTGTTTATTGTAATAAACCAAATATATTATGTTAGGTAAGTGACCTAACATGTTTTGTTTATCGTAAATATATAGATGATTTCGATTTTCGACTGCCTTGGTGGTCCAGTGGCCGCAGTATGCGCTTGCTGTGCACGAGGTTGTAGGTTCGATTCCTACACAGGATAAAACTTTGTTTGACCCACAAAGAATTGTTTTGAGAGTCTGGATGTAATTTGTGTCCGTTAATTGTATGTTTGTAAAGTCCCCCGCGCAATAGAGCTTGTTTTCTAGAGCGGGTGTCTATTTAACACAAAAAAATAGTGAACAAAAAAATGTAATGTGCCTATATAATAGCAGTGTGTAGTCAAATAGTATGTAAATTAGTGATTTTTGTTAGTTAAGTTTTGTTGTTTATAATAGCAATTAATGCTAGTTTTGTGTTCATTTGTTTTTTTTTAATTTAAATATATATCTATGTACCTACTTATGTCTGATTTATAGATTAAGGTTTTGTTACGTTGATTGTCGTTAATAAAAATGTATATTTGAAAGATTTTTTATTATTATTATCTCATAAAAAGTTTTAAATCAATAAATAAATTTAATGTAATATTGCTATAAACACCACAACCCGCATTAGGCCAACGTGTGTGTATTAAGACCTAAACCCTCTCTCTCTCTTGATACAGGAGAGGAGACCCGTGCCCAGCAGTGGGACATATGGATTCCTATTATTGCTATAAACAACGTTATAATATACATCTAAATATAAATCTAAAAATGCCGTCATGCTGATATATTATTCTCTTGCATAATAATAAATATAAATTACTAAATATTTTCAATACTAAGTACCTACTTAATATATTGCGCAAAAAGTTGTAATCTATAAAGTTATCACAATGTTTATTTTGATGTGCATGATAGAAAAAAGTCGCCATACGTGATAATTATTATGGTCAACATAGTATAGATATTGGTAGGTTATATCGCAAATACGAGAGTTCAAATTGTGCGATCGGCGTTCGTATATTACTTGAACGTAGCGGTTTGACCGCCATGCGCCAGCGCTGTTGTAAAATACAAGTCATAGGTATGCTACCTAGATATTATATAGCTGCGAAGTTACATCTACGTCATCTACCGCATTTCAGCTCAGGAGACCCGTGTGGGTCACATGGGACATGACCTATCTGATCCCATCTTCCAAGCACTGCAGGTTGTGCGTGTGCTGCTGCTGCATCCGCGGAGACTCTCAAGCGGCGCAAATACAGTAGTCTCATCGGGGATTATGTTTTTGAACCGTTTGGAGTCGAAACGCTTGGGCCGTGGGGTACTAGTGCTCGCGGTCTTTTTAAAGATTTGTCCAAGCGTTTAGTCGACGCTTCGCGTGACCAGACGGCTGGCTTATATATTTGGCTCAAAGAATAAGCATTGTCATTCAGCGTGGCAATGCTGCCAGTCTCCTGGGCACGTTTTCAGTAGACGTCGATGCGGAGGATTTTTACGACGCCTATTAAGCAGTCCCCCAAGCTCGACATATTTCAGGATGCGACCGCGCCAGTGTGCGAGACGTACGTCTCACTGCTGGAAACGAGTCTCCTGCACCTCTAGACAAGGGCATAAACAGTAGTCGAATCGAAAAGAATAGAAAGCAAATATATGGGGTTTGACATAATAGTACGACATTATGTCGTAAAGTTACTACATCAAGTCTTTACATTTGCTTTGTATTCAATTCGATTCGACTACCGTTTATATCACTTAACGGACTATACGGGCTGAGCTGAGTTGCGGTTTGTTGGATTAGGCATGCCTTTCTTTGGGTTTCCTCTAATTAATTGGTTTCCTCACAATGTTTTCCTTTAGGTACCGTAAATAGTAAATAGGTACGTACCTACTTGTACTTCATTATAAAATTACGAGTACAAGTCAGTTGCTTTCCATTCGATAATTACCGTCCTTCCAGACCCTCTAGACAAGTGGCATAAACGATAGTCGAATCGAAAAGTCAAAAAAACTAATGTATGGAATATGACGTATGTCTACGATATGATGTCGTAAACTTACTTCATACGTACATACATTTGCTTTTTTGACTTTTCGATTCGACTATCGCTTATGCCTCTTGACTAGAAGGGCAGTATAGGTAGGTATAGAAGCGATGCAAATAAACGCACGTTAGACAGTTTAGTGTGTAGTTATTCTTACATAATACCTATTATATTTTGTTTGCTGAAGCTCGCCGGGAGGTCTCGCATGATAACTTATAAGCCACGTGATCTGGTGCATTATCGCATAGCACGTGAATTCTACTTCGTATTATTTGTTTTATGGCGTTTTTGTCATTGATTATACGTGTGGTCCGCGTGTGTGTTCCGCAAACTTTTAAGTCTTCAAGGTACATCTAAAAAATCGGGAAGTTTTTAAGGAACACTATAAATGAAGAATCATTTTTTAAAATAATAATAAAATTGTAAACATTCTTCATCATCTATAGTGCCGAAAAGAATTATTAATCAACAAACCAATATTTATTACTACTTAATAAACATAGCTAAACTTTATACTGCACTTTTATGATTATCTGATGAAGACATTATATAACCTTTTTAAAAATAAAACAAAAACAATGTTTTTAAATTATCAAAACAAATTTGAAAACATAGTTTGTCCCAGGAAAGATCGGCTCCATGTTAAATTTAACTAAATTTAATAGATATAAATTTACCTAAATTTAATATAAATATACCTAATTTTTTATTATTATTAATAAGCGACACTTCCCGGCACCGCACCGGTGAACATCTGTTTATTGTTTCGTAGATTGTTTTTTTTTCTCTCTTTATACTATATTGTTTTTTTTCCTCTTACCTACCTAATATTCAGCTTGACACCGACTTCAATCTGTATTCAGTAATTTTTAGGTTTTTGCAGTCGGTTTAATTTTTTTTCTAATTTTTTTTTATTTTTCTATTTTTTTGTGATTAAATAAAAGTCAAAAAATATATGAAATAAAAACATTGTTAACACTTATAACATTTGAGGGTTGCCCTCGATTTCCTTGGGATTCCATCATCAGATCCTGACTTGGGCACCAATTCAGGATCTGGGACCAAGAGAAAATGGGACCACCTCAAGAGTATACTCTTTCAAATAAAAAAAGATAGTCGAATATAGAACCTCCTCCTTTTTTGAAGTTGGTTAAAAAGTTGCAATTTATAAAACTTCCAAGTCTTTAAAGAGCTACTTTGTCTTTATATTATAGTATATTAGCGATCCACTATATAATTGAACGCCGCAACTTTAGCCGACGCCTGGTCTAGTGGATATGATGGCCACCTCATCACCGTCCGTCCCGCTGAGTGTTGTGTTTAACTACAACATTAAGACCGCTAGGCCATTTATCATTATTTATTTAAATTTCCTGCACAAGGTTACAGAGGCCGAATTTAATACCTAAGGCATTTTTTACTACTTAGTCAACCTTAGGGTGATGCACAGATATTAATGGCAAGTTTTAAAATTATTAAAAGTTAAATGCTTTCATTTTAAGGTCTAAAATGTCTTAATTTTCATAGCATAGGTACATTATATATCATAACGCTGATCTCCATTGGGGTAGGCAGAGACTATGGTAAATGGTACGCCAATAACTTCGATCCAGACATACTTCTTTCGCTTCCTTTACATTCTCATCATGCATGGATGTCGGTTCTGGATCTTTTTAATTTGTCTCTTTTTTTAGCACATAATGGCATTATAACATTACGACGGAATTGCGGCGAACCCACCATTTTCAGTCAGTCAATAAATATTTAGTTAGTCATCAGCTTAGACAAGCTCCTAGCAGTAATTTATTAGCAATATTACAATAACGCAGAACTTTGAAATGCCGAGTAAATTTCAAACTTCTAATAATTCATCTTTGTTTTTTCTTATACTACTTATCGCAAATGGAAACTAAAAAAACTTAACCGGGCCATAGTCCTGCCTGATGGTAAGCATTTACCGTAGCCTAAGGATGCTTGCAATACTTACTAGAGGTATCACTTTAATTTTGCCGACCCAAAAAATTTACACCGGGGTTTAGTGATGGAGCATCCTGGAATAGGAAAATGTTTTGTTTAAAACGCATCCCTAAATGAACGCTGGAAACCTGTACTCACACACAGGAACACAACTACACAGCGGTGTAGTTGTGTTCCTGTGTGTAATCGTTTAGCTGTGGTCTTCAGTAAGGTGAAGGGAGGTCCTACCGCAGACGTCCTTGCTCAATGGTATGGTACGTGCCTAACCTCTTTTAATTAGTTTATTTTCAAAACACATTTAATTAGATGAATGGAGATGTCGGTAGGGGCCGCCCCAGAAGAACATACAGCGACCAAGTAGGGGATTTGCTAAAAATCTGAATCGACGTTCATGCATGAAGAGGTTGATGAATGTAGAGGAAGCGAAGAAAGTATGTTTAGATCAAAGCAATTGGCGTACCATAGTTTCTGCCTACCTCACTGGGAGACGGGCGTGATTATATATATATATATATATATATATATGTATGTATGTATGTACTCGTATATGTATATTTAATTAGGTTATCTACTTACTTACATTAAATACACCTATATAGTTATCTAATATTGGTCCCAAACTAGCCGCCTGTATTTTGGACATCTTTAAGATAATTATGTTCCTATAAGTCATATTTGAGACTCTTAAACGGTTTTTGATACATTCAATCGAAATCAATTTGATTGCAAACAGCTTTGAGTGCTGGTAAGATGCTTTCCTATTTCAGTTCATATTATGACTAAGTAAGTAAGTGTTAACGCCTGTACAAACCTTTGGCGTATTTTTAAGTAATCATAGTATTGCTATGAATATTCTGTTAGGCGCAGAGATACTTTTTTTATTTTTCTACCTACATTTATAATGTTTATTCTTCCATATTACATCTACACGTCTCGGTATTCTTTATGTAATTTAAAAATACAAGTTTGCATTAAATACCAAATAAAACATAAGTTGGAGTTTTTCTTGGAAGAACCTGAAGCCCCAACAGTAAGTATGTATTGAGAGCCGAAAGCCTACTAATTTTATAACAGTACATGACAAATAAGTTCACAAAGCGCCTGATGGAAAACTGTTACCGCATGAAGCTATTAATTTAGTGATGCGTTTTTACGTTATTACTCGCGCGATGTCAAATTTTAATACCAGAGTTTCTTGTTATAATTACCCTTAGAGAAAGAAAAACGTAATAAAGAGTTTTCTTTGAATGAGCACTGCTGACCGATAGAGGCTTACAGGAATACAACTACGCCACTGTGAAGTTATTAGATTGTGGTCTTCTGTAAGGTGGAGGCGCTTTCCCAGTCGGGTTTGCTGGCTTGTTTAGTGCCACATCTCTTTTAATAGTTTAAATACAGGTATCAGGTATTTGATGTTGATTATCACACCTCGATTACCATTCTCTCTGTCCAATCAAAGGTTACTTGTATGTAGTGATAACGGCACCGTTTTTGTATGATAATAAACTTTATATTGACAAAGACAAATGTACTTTGTACCTATTTATCTTTGTACGTGTGAATTTGAAGTTAAAACTTCGATACAATGATTGATGAGTCATCTATTCTATGAATTTTCTTTTAAAAGATAACTTCTGCACAAGCACTGTGTTGAGAGGGAATGGTTCATCTTTGCTTTTTCTTTTTAACAAAGGCAATTATCGCTTTACGGCATAAGGATCTGACTTTACAATACATATACAATTCACGGAGACCAAGTACACCCACACTCGTGTTTCTGTGCGTGAGTACAGGTCTCCAGCGCTCCAGGGAAGCATTTTGAAAGAGACGTTTTTCTATCCTAGGGATATTTCATCTTGATGCCCTGGTGGTGGTGTAAGTGATACCTCTGGTATTGCAAGCGTCCATAGGCTGCGGTAACTGCTTAACATCAGGCGGGCCTCATGCTTGTTTGCCACCAAAGTAATAGGTATAAAAAAAACACTCTGACCAACATAAGATTTTGTCCTGTTTGTCAAACCCACAACGATGACCGAGGTTGGTTACCGTTGTGGCTTTGTTTGACCACAAATAAACACGTACAGTCATTGTCAATAATCTTTTTTTTTTCTTCGTCGTAAGTCGTACCGTGGACTATACACAGGACGCCCCGGACAAAGTTATAAAGACTAAACAAACCTACCGTTTATTTTTTTCTTTATTTAGAAGCACTACTCCCGCACTACAAATATACAATTCACGGACACAAATAGCCAAAACTGCTTACTTAAGGCTGATTTACACCATGCAAGTATCGCAAAGCAACTTGCATGCCGTCACTGTCTAATTTATTGAGGAAAGTAGAGACAGCATGAGATTAGCTTTGCCAAACCTGCATTGTCTAAATGGCGCATTAGTCTAGAAATTTGAAATTCGAGCGGGTTTATTTAATAACGTACTTCAGCATATTTTTGGAAATTCAAAGTCTAAACGGATGTAAAATGGTCTGACCCTGGCGAAGTCGAGGCGGGCCGCTAAGCCTACTAATATTATAAATGTGAATGTTTGGGAGGATTGATGGATGTTTGTTAATCTTTTACGTAAAAACTACGTACCACAATAAGGTGGTCACCTCTACTAGGTACTCAGTTATCGTCGGACAAACATTTATACGTACAAAGGCCGAATAGTTCCAGTAAACTCGAAGAATTTTGTACACTTTACCCGCTCGTTCAATATGTCTTAAATAAAGGCTCTTAGGACTATTAATAGGTATGCCTTCACTTCTCTCTTTCACATATTCACATCTATACTAATATTATAAAGCTGAACAGTTTGTTTGTTTGTTTGGTTGAACGCGCTAATCTCAGAAAATAGTGGTTCGATTTGAAAAATTCTTTTTTCGTTGAATAGTGCATTTATCCAGAAAGGCTATGCAGTAGTGAGATATGTTGCAAAATCGGGGAAAATATTCCAAATTACCACGCGGATGAAGTCGCGGGTGACCCCTAGTGTCATATATACAGATAAATTGTGAGAGAATGCATGTGACATTAACTTGTTGTTTTTATCTCATCAATAAATAATGCACTGTCATTAGATACAAAGATATATACAAAGATTGCAGTTCATGGCATTGTAAGTGACATACGTGCGCTGTAAAGCTACACACATCAGGCGGGCCATATGACGTACTAGCTGTTGTTGTTGTTGTACTGCATGGATGTCGGCTATCGGGGTAAAAAGTAGTCTATTCGCTATTTCAGGCTTATAATCTGTATCTATGCCAAATTACATTCAAATCCGTTCATTAGTTTTTAGGTCAAAGAGTAACAAACATCATTCATTTATCCATCCTCACAAAATTTCACATTTATAATATACTAGCTGTTACCCGCAGCTCCGCCCGCGTGGATGTCGGTTATTGCTGTAAAAAGTAGTCTATGTGTTATTCCAGACCATAATCTATAATGTCTGTGCCAAATTTCATTCAGATCCGTTAAGTAGTTTTTACGTGAAAGAGTAACAAACACCCATCCATCCATCCATTTATCCATCCATCCATTCTCACAAACTTTCACATTTATAATATTAGTAAGGATATTAGTAGGATTACTAGAATGCATTTTTCATAAATTCAGGTACAAGTCCTGAATTTCTAAGTTAATTAATTATGCTTGTAATACTTATCGCGTTTTTGAAATCAATGAAGGAAATAATCTCTATTATTACGAAGTGCCTACTGCCGACACATCCGATACCACGTTTTGAGTTCAATAAACACTATCACCTATTGGTGATAAGAATTTATTAAGTATGTAATTAGACTGCAAAACAGCGGTAATGTCTCAGGCATCCAAATTTATACGATCTGGTACACTATTTTGCAAAAACCTTATCGCAAAAAGAATTTCTGAGCCAGATCTTCTAGTATTCGAGATATTTAGAGGAAACTGCGGGACCTAGAGGATTAGACATTGTTATCCCATATCTCAATTGTAAGTGATTATAGCAATAAGTCACTATTATCTTGTTATAAATGAACTGTTGTAAACATACCCATCGAACCGCTCTTGCCATTCAAATTTCAACCTTGCCAACAAGTAATAAGGATTATTCCGATATCTATGAAGTAAAATACTTTCCTAAAAGTCACATTTTGAATATTGCCGGGTTATAGAAAGTTTTATGAAAAGCTTATCGGGAGAAAATTCATTTTGATACGGTTTGTAATTAAAGAGATTTAAGAAGAAATCTGTGGGAACAAAAGTGAGGATTATGTGATTGTGTTAGATAAAAGTATTAAAACAAATATTGTTTGTAATCTTGATTTTATCATTATCAGTTACTCGTAAGACAGGTGATGCGTAATAGTGTTTGTTTCCAAAGTATCATTATTATTTATTCGGTTGCACTTGAAAATACCATTATTTGCAATTCAAATGCCATTATTTTAACCGTTCGGCGATACACGAGGGTTATGGGATGCCACCACGTATTCATACCAACACCTACGTTTCTGACGCAACTGAGTGATCTGATTGTGATGCTTTTTTGTTTGTTATTCGGACAGTTAGCTGTGTAAAATCGCTTTTAGTGATAAGACTATTGAACAGTTATTCATGTTTCACACTATTGTAAATTGTAAATTATGCAAAATTTTACCGTACCTAATTATATTGTCATACCTAACCATTTTGTGTTTTTTTTTTAATATTTTGTTCCGCAGATGCTCTGCAATGGTCACCGCCATAATATGTTATAAGTATTGTGTGTGTTTTTCACCTTTTTTATTTTATTTTTATTTATAAAAGACACCTCCCAATTTCTGTGTCGCGCGCGGGGGCATTTACAGACACACAATTCACGGACACAAATTTATGGAATGCCAACATTATCAATATCTAGGTCATCACGCTTGCGATTTCTATATTGTATCTACTAATAATAGCAACCCGTGCCCACTGCTGGGCAGGGGTCTGTGAAGACCTAAGGCATGTTTAATGAGGTGAGGTTTCATGTATAGATCTTACAAGCTTTATTACTTCCAATGACTCACTATTTGACAGATCGACTGATCGACTGACGCTTCATTAAAGCTTGTCCCTTTATTGTAAATATCTATCGTTAGTATATAGTAGTTAGATAAATGAATCACAAATGTTGTATCTGTAGTGATATCTATGATATGTCTAGACAACCTTGTAATGCAAGCCCGTATACCTAGTAGGCTAGTACATAACATAGATACCTATAGTCATATACTCGGGACGTCCCCTTATCCCAGCTACTACGAGTATGTCAATTGCCTTTGGTGCGTTTCCATTTCAGAGTTTATAACAATAATATGTTTCTTTCATTGTCTGTGGCATATCAAGGGGATACTTACGTTTTCCTTCGGCTGATAAATATAATTTTCCTGTTGGTATAATAGCTGTATACTAACAGGAAAATATCTGTGTGTGTGTACTTTTAACATGCACTCCGAAGCACGGAGACGCCCAGACGAAATACAATCTATATGCATAGTTTTATTTAAAAGAATTTGCACGCCGCAAGGCTAAATATGGAACGTGACTTATACTTTAACATGTACCAACTACCAACTAATTGTACTCATGTTTGCAAAGAAATAAATTTATTTTTTATACTAGGTATTTGGGTGGCAAACAAGCATACGGCCCGTCTGATGTTAAGAGGTATAAATGAAACCATTTTTTGTTGACATTTATAGACAAATGACTGTCAAAAAATACAGTATTAAACTACAAGATGTGTTTCATAATATGGTTTTGTCATAAATTATATAGTAATTCTAAATAGTATGTAAAAAAATCATCGAATCAGCACCAAATTATTGAGATGTAACCACTTTATGACTTCAATTTTTATCAAATAATACGAAAACAAAAACAATATTTGAAGGAAACACCTATAATTTGGTAATGTTATATTAGAATAAGTTTAAATTTTAATTTATTAAAAATTAATAAGACGTCCATTCAAAGAGTACATCTGTTTGTATCCCCGCGCTCGCTTAGAGAATTAGAGCGTGTTTGCTTCGCCACAAATGCTCAAAGTCGTTGGCGATATCACAAGCCTTAAGCAGTTTCCAACGCTTGCAATACCAGAGATACTTATATGTTGCCAACCCATTTTTTACACGTATACGTTTCTTTCAAAATGTATCCCTAAATGAATTTATAGGGTTATCGCGCCCTTGGTAGCTTTACCCGTCGATCCTTTACCAAGTAGCGAGTGCACCTGGCTATGAGCGCCTTATACCAACTAGGCGGTATTAGCTATTGTCGTATCGTGAACAACAGTGGACACACGCTCGCCGTTACAATCTTGACAATAAATATGGGTATATTAGTCAGAACTGCACAACTTGACTCGGCTCTCAGACGTGCACAAATCGAACAATAATATTATAAACATGAGGTTATTTTGTGTTATTCTAATATTATCTGTGATAGGAGTCTCCATACAAGTAAGTTCTATTTACTTATTTTCGAAATTTATATTTTTACCAGTATAGTTTTTAGTTTTTATATTTACAAGTATAGTTTTTATTTTAATCCTAAGTTTAACTATTCAAACCTATACATACATACTCATAATATGTATGTCTATGTAAGAAAGTCTACATTAAGGTATACATTAGTTAGTAAGATTTTTCACCCTCACACACTTCGCTTACTCTCACATTGGTCTCTTTTTCCTTTGCTGTTAGAAAACTTAATCTTGAGTTAAGCTCGCTCTTTGTATTGTGTACAATAAAGAATTAAAGAAAAAATATTGAAATCAATTACGCGCGAAATAGTTTTAAGGGTGAAGCAAGGGCGCGGCGCCCCGCGCCGCTAGTTATTTATATACTTATAAAGAAATTTGACTTTTTATTTCATTTTTAATTATTTATGTGTATTTTGTAATAATTGCCTCTAAAACAAAAACAAAATTATTATATAAAAGTTGAGGTACAAGGTATAATAACATTTATTATACCTTGTACCTCAACTTTTATATAATAATTTTGTTTTATGTATGTTTGGATATATAAGAAAGCTAAAATATCTACACCAGCTTTGTTGAATGACTCCACCAATACGAGACATTCTCTCACAGGTAACTAAAAATAACACCACTGTAAGACTAATCGCTAATGGTAAAAATATCTCTTTTTAATCCAACTTGGTGGTGGAGTCAGCCCTCTTCGGTCGTCGGTCGCCGCGTCGACCTCCAAAAGAGTTTATGTGCAACACCTCTGACACATGGTTATGGATTTATGGGTCTTCCCCTAGGTCTTGGTCAGTGGACGACGTTACCGAGTGGTATCCGAGTAAAATGTAGTAGAGGTTTTCCCGAAAAACTATAGCATAGGGTTCTTCAAGAAAGGAGTTATAAGGTTTCTAAAGGGTCGGCAACGCGCGAGTGATACCCCTGGTGTTGCATGCGTCCATAGGCTACGATAACTGCTTACCATCAGGCGGACCGTATGCTTGTTTGCCTCCTTGGTAGTATAAAAAAAACTCGAAATTACTATTCAAAAATGTCAGTGAAACATTTCATTTACTTACATTTTTCCTCAAAATGCGTAAGTTTTATTGTATTTATGAATTTAAAGAAGAAAGAAAGAAAGAAAAACTATTTATTTGGACTTCAGACACAATAGAACACATGGTAATAATAAATCCTGGTAATACATATATCAAAACAAATATAAAAAGAGTAAAAATTAACATAGGTAAAATTTATATACGGTAATGTGTGTCTCACGGTAGTGCAAACAGGTGTCCAGATCAGCGTAATGCCATCCACTGTTTGTATTATTAATTTGTAATTTGTCTTGTCAGTGCATCGACTACTTTTGCGTTCTTTTTATACTAATTAGGTATCAAACAGACATACGGTTCGCCTGATGGTAGGTAAGCAGTTACCGTAAACCTTGGACGTTTATAATAGTGTGCCTGAAATAGGAAATCTTGTTGTTAAAAACGCATCCCATAATGAACGCCAGATATCTGTACCTACTAACACGCAGGACCGCCACCACTGCATATAAATATTTGTCTGTGGTCTTATGTTAGGTTAAAGGTTCTTCCCCAGTCGGGCGTGTTCGCCTGTATGGTGTCCTACCTCATTCAAATAAATGTCGTTTCGAAAGAAACGTATTCCTATCCCAGAGATAGTCCCATCATAAAGCCCTGGTGTAAAAAAAAATGGGTTGGCAAGTGATACTTCTGGTATTGCAAGCGTTCATAGGCTACGGTAACTGCTTAACATCAGGCGGGCCGTATGCTTGTTGCCCACCTAAGTAGTATTAAATAGAAGTTGAAAGAAGAAATCATTACGCGACGGTTCTACGTCGTCTATCGGTCACCGTGACGTTTACGATGTACAATACATATTATTAGCTTTTTCCGGCAACGATACCTATACACACAATGTATATTATGTTAGGTTGTATAACTATGTATTTCGTATATAAATAAAAACATGACGTCACCGGCCCCGTCTATAGTACCACTCGGGCGTTGACCAGAACTGTTCTTTATCTTGGACAAAGTTGTCCTACGGATCTGCCGTGATCTATCGACTCAAAGACGCTCCATCATCATCTATACTTCTATAGTATAACTGTGCCTTTGATAGCTTAGCCCGCTGATTGGATACCTATTATAATACTGAATACCTATACGTTACTGTTACTAACACTAGTTAGGTATAAGGAATTTTACTAACAAAATGAATTTACAATATCTGACAATAAAGAATTTAATATTATTATGTCTCCCTTTATCACGGGTATTTTCCCATCATTCAAGGAGAATACCCGGGCCTTGGAAGCCCTACACGGGGACATAGATCCAACACGCAGAGGCTCTTAGAGAATTTTAATTTAAAATGGGATTTATAAGACGCCTAAGTACCATAGTCATGCCACAGCTGCACTATTGCAGTACAGCCATGATCTGCCTATGGCAAGTGTAGAGCTATTGCAACATGTGAAATCAAATAATTTTGGGCTATGGGATTGGGTGTTCGGTGGACTGGTTTACAATGATTATGGGATAAAACGTCGCCTGCCATCATTTAAAAGTTAGGATATACTCTAAATGAAAAATAGGCAGACGGTGACTCGCCTATATACTATATGGGCAACAGCCCACAGGTAACAGGACAACACCTAGCGACAGCGCGGCCAGGGGTGTCGAGCGGTGCGTCGCCAAAAAACCACTTGCACTTCTCGGAATTCACTCTTATGAATAGCGTGTACCCCTGTTGTCATACCTGTAGACTAGACTTGTATCTAGTCTACGTGTATACAAAACGTAGTAAGTACCTAATTGAGATCAAAAATCAGTGCAACGTGCGTTCATTCTTAAATACGCCAAGAAACTCTTTGTATATTCTGTGAGCCTGGTTCATCGTACACTCACCGTTGCACTTGAAGTAAACAAACAAAAGATAATCATATAATATGTCAAAATGCACTAATTCTACACATGCTATCTCTTTCCAATATTACGAGAGTAAACAGGATAGAAATACGAAGGTCGGCGGGCGGCCAAAAATTATTGATTGCAGTGTCGTGGATACGAGCCAATTTAAAATGAAGATAGTAGGTTATGTTGCTATAATGACAAAGTATATGAATTTAAATATAAATCAAATGTACGTGTTATATTGTGCTACTAGCAAAAAACGATGAACTAAGTACATGATACAAGTTTAAGGAAACACGCCCTTAAATTAAGTCATTTGAAATGCGCTTTTCCCGTAGCAGATGTGTATGCCGTTTTCCTTTACCGAAGCCCTGAAGCACACTGCTTTGCTATAGAAAAACGGTGCGGCGTACATATACGGCTATTTATAATGAAGAACCCTTGGTGCAAACATTCATAAGTATATCTACTTAGTTTATAGTTTTCTTTTTTCAAATCCTCTGTGTAACAGACTGTGGATTTTTTTTTTATATTGGATTTATCATATTAGATAAAACAGTGGTGGCGTCACTAAATTTTAAGCTGACTTACAAAGAAGAAAAATTGTGTTTTTAATCTGAAATTTTAATGTACCTCGGACATCGCGTGATCTCTAGAATTAATAATTTAACTAATTTCATTTCAACATTATTGTTTTGAACAACATAATTATAACAATATCAATCTTATCAACTATTTAAACAACGCGGCACTACCTACTCTTTATCATTTACTTATAATTTAAAAATAGAATTCAATCGAAATAAAGACATTAACTGTATTTACGGAAGGCGGCATCGAATGTTTTTATTATGTAAATCTATGTAAAGAGGTAAATCAAAAATGCCGGAATCAAAGTGCTTTAGTGTACCTAAATGCTATCTGCATAACAGCTGTAGTCTGTAATCCGACATCCAGCCAGATCCAGTATCTATCGAGACGTCAATGCGTCTGGACGTATCAAACACGATTAAAAAACCTCGTGATATTGATTTCTTTGTTTGTGAATAAATTATGATATTAAAAACAGTGTTTACGTTAAAAAACAATGTTGTTTCGTGTTTTAATTGTTCTTTGTCTCGTGTTCAGTTCGTTTGAGGTTAGTTTGCATGTAAATATTTGTGTTTATGTTTTTTATATAATCTGTAGTGCTTATAAGGTTGGTTATTGACTGTAAATCAATATGTACCTCCTAAATTAACTTAACTGTTTTGCAAGTTAATACTAATGTGATTCTATTCTGAGTCTTGCGTTTATTTGCTAATAATTCCTTTGTTTGTTGTTTCATGAGAGTCGTGAGGTATTGTTTCCAACAATGTAGTAAAGTATACTTTACTCATTATAAAATACACATTAAAATATATATATTTTTAAGTAAAACCTTTAAGTAGTTGATCTACCTATTTTTGTGTGGCATAAAAATTAAACATTCTAAAGCTTTGCGTCGTTGTAATAGGCAAACAAAAAACATACCTAACTATGCCTACGCTAAAATAGAATAGGGTAGGTAGGAATTTGAGTAGTTATGTTTTTTGTTTTTTTTAATAAAAAGATGCAAAATGAAGTCGAATAACAAAAGAATATTTTACAGTTTCAAGAATTTTCATATAAATAATTAGCGACAACATTACTGTTTGATGACATTACACTACAGTAATTCGTAGTAGGTATTTGTCAGTTAGACCCTTTAAAATACTGACTTACTGATACCGTTATTTAGAAAACCAAAGTTCATACAGCACGTGAGGTGAATAAACTTGTTGCCCACGGCTGCACTCGATGCAGTTGCGTATTTAAACATTTTTTTATCCCGCCTGATGGTAAGCTGTTGCCGTAGCCCATATTTGGATGTTTGCAATACTACTTGCGTGTTGCCGAGCCAAAAATGTTTACATCATCAGGTTTTATGATGTGAAACTTGGAATAGGAAAATGTTTTTTTCGTTACCCTCCCTCCGTTCTTAGTATGGTTTGCACTTCATGAAGGGCGACCGAAATTGATATTAACTTCTTCGAAGCCTATTTATGTATTAGCAATCTTGATAACTTTACCTGAGGGCGCCCCATAACGTCATTATAGCAATTTGTTCTCGATTTTTTATTAGAATTTTGAACAATGACGTTCGTTTTTGAATTTTTCAGAGATCTACTCCAGAAGATGACCACTACATTGCTGCGGTAGTCGAGTATTTAGTTGACAGAAATGTCGCTAATAACAAAGTCAACTACGTGGAGCTTATACAACAAGCCGCTGAACAGGTTTGTTTTATTATCATCTATATCATCATCATAGCCGAAAGGACCTCCGTCATCCGTCCATCATGTTGAAGGCCTGCCCACGCTGCGTCTTCCCATACGTTTCACTCCGGAATCTTTCTGCCACACCGCAACGGCGATCGATTCTGCGAGCTACGTACCCTATCAACTCGTTTATTAGTTTTTTTTATAGAACAACTCCCGCAACCTCTGTGTTGCGGGAAAATTTACAAACATACAAATACCAAATAACGGACATAAATTACACCCAGACTCAGAACAATTTTTCGTGGGTCAAACAGAGTTTTGTTTGTGTGGGAATTAAACCCGCAACTTCGTGCACAGCAGGCGCATACTACGGCCACTAGACCACCAAGGCAGTCCATATACATAATGTTATATATAGGTAGTATATACCTACTATTTATATTTATTTAGCTAGCTACTGCACGATAATTCATGCAGTGAACTAATTATACCCGCCGCAGTCTGATGTCGCTCGCCTTTCGATGTGCCAGATACCTATTAAACGATTTGGTCGTAATTTCGACACTAAGTTTAAAATCACTTTTGTAGGTCGTGGGTTCGATTCCCACCCAGGACTAATATTTGTACGATGAGCACGATTGTTTGCTCTGTGTCTGGGTGTAATTAAATAAACAAACTTATATATTTAAAATAAGTAGGTATGTTTATCAGTTGTCTGGTTGCCATGCCTAGTTTGGGATCAGATGGCGTAATGATAGAGCGATCGTGTGTAAGTTGTCCCAAAATATTATGTGGGCTTGTGATTATGGCTCAAACCCAGCTCAGCTCTCTGGATAGAGGATAGCAGACCAGATATCCAACAGTAGGTCTTAATATAATGGGTTGTTCTTTTTTTGAAATAAATAGTGTGCTATAAAGGCTCAAGGATGTCGTTGACTGAAGTGTTTCTGTTTTCAGAATGCGGACGTGGTAGTCTTTCCAGAGCTGACTTTAACAAATGGTACGACGAGTTTCCCCGTACCTATTAATGGTCTGCTGAGAGAGTATCCGGTACCGGCACTACACCCCGAGCTCTATGATGATGTAAGTACCATCTATATATAATTTTGATTGGTGATCATCTTTTGACATTTAGAGATAAAAAGGTAGGCATTATACAAGGCAGTAAGTCCGTTTTTGGAAGGAGCTCTACCTAACAAGACCTCAGCCGAAAAACTACATTCAGTGGTGTAGTTGTGTTCCAGTGCGTGAGTGCAGGCCCTCAGCACTCATTTAGGGATGCGTTTTAACGTTTGTAACTAATTTTTGAAATTACAGCGAACAACGCGAGTGTTGCCCTGAGTATTGCAAGCTTCCATGGGCAATATGCTAATTTAGGGATGCATTTTCAAAGGGACGTTTTCCTACAAATTTGTTACTTATTTTTCAATTGGTAACAATTGACTGATACCCTGGGCCAAAGAGAGAAAATATACTTCCAATATACTTATTTTTAAATTATAATTTCAGTTGCTGGTCACGATGTCGGCGGCGGCCCTACAGAACCAAATATACGTGGTGTTAAATACTCGAGAGAGTGTTGACTGCACACAAACGCAGGACGGCGAGGAATGCCCCGAGGAGAAAGTCTACGTGTTTAACACTAATGTAGTGTTTGACAGAACTGGTGCTGTTATAGACAGGTATGTTGTTTTTATACTTAATTTTATTAACAGGTCTCCAACGCTCATTTAGGGATGCGTTTTGAAAAAACGCATACTGTGATACTCCCATCTTAAAGACCTGGTGGTATAACAGGCGTCCATAGGCTGCGGTAACTACTTAACATCAGGCGGGCCGTATGTTTTGCCGCCCGAGTGGTATAAAAATAAAATACTAAGTAATTTGGTGGAAAACAAGCATACAGACTGCCTGATAGCAAGCAGTTACCGCAGCGAATGGTACCTAATGATGATGAGCATTATAACACGTAAGTTACTCAAACAGGGATGTGTTGATATTGACCTTGAAAAACTTTTCCAAACCAATTAAAAAATTGAGCACTGAATACCAGACCATACCACTGGAGAACAAAATACCTGAGCATCGCTGTGTCTGTCGTGTGTCGATGTTCGTATTTGTATGGAATTATGTTTACATTTTTTTTTGTTTGAAATCTTGATTCATTATTATCAAACAGACGAACAACAATTTCAACAATATGTTTCTATAGTAGGTACCTATTAGTTATCCTAAGAATTATTTATTTACAGAAAACATATAATTTTTTTACATAAAACTAGATTTTAAATTTACAAGTTAAATAATACATAAAATAAAAATAAATAAAATAGGAAAAATTAACTGTAGTTTAGGCGTCAAAATATACCTCAACATCACTGTCTATCGGGAACGTGCCCAGAAGGCTAGCAGCATTGCCACGTTGGATGGCAATGCTTATAGTTAAAAGCTGCATAATTTGACATTATAAACACATACTGAATTTTAGACTAATTATATTTTTCCAGATATCGTAAAATCAACTTGTTCGGTGAAGCGACACACACACCTGCCTTGAAGCCCGACCTGGGTGTGTTCTCTACTGACTTCGGCGTCACATTCGGCCACTACGTCTGCTTCGACTTGATGTTCCAAATCCCTGCCATCCAGGTCGTCCAGAAGCACAATATCAAGGATATCATCTTTACCACTATGTGGTTCTCTGAATTGCCTTACTTAACTGGTTGGTACAATTTTATGTTACTAAATTTTTTTGAACTTCCAAAAACTCACTTTTACAAACTAAATAAATTAGAGCAAGTCCGACTGGGGAAAGACCTTCACCATATAGAAGACTACAGCCAAATAACTACACAGCGGTGTAGTTGTGTTCCTGGGTATAAGTACAGGCCTCCAACTTTAATTTACGAATGCATTATGAAAGAAACATTTCCTACTAAGTATATCTTAAAGCCCTGGTGTAAAAAAATTGGTCTTTAACACGCAGTAGCATAGGCTATGTAACTGCCTAACATTATTTGCAATCTAATTAGTATAAAACTCAAAACACGCAGACATATCTCCTTGATATCTAGCATTCTTCGTCTGTAAAGAGACCTTTACCACCATCCTTGTATTGTTTCAGCTGTACAAATTCAAGAAGCGTACGCGTATGCAATGGATGTCAATTTCTTAGGATCTGGTGCCAATAATGTCGGAATAGGAAGCGCGGGTAAGTGAAACTTCATTTACAATCTTTCAAACGTATCTTCGATTTGTCTAAATCATTACTTAATATTATAAACGCGAAAGTTTGTAAGTATGGATGGATGGATGTTTGTTACTCTTTCACGTAAAAACTACTGAACGTATCTGGATGAAATTTGGCACAGAGATAGATTATAGTCTGGAATATCATATAGGCTTTTTACAGCGATAACCGACATCCACGCGGGCGGAGCCGCGGGCAACAGCTAGTATTACAATAAAACCATTAAATGTAACTTAATAGCCATAAAATAAAAATAAACAAAATAAAAAACAAAAAACTGTCGTTTAGGCGTCAAAATATTCCTCAACATCACTCTCTATCGGGAACGTGCTCAGAAGGCTAGCAGCATGGGACTATCGAGCTGCCCCCATAGATATGATTGGCTTTAAAATTAATATTACATCTTCGTGCTTTTCAGGTTCTGGAATATATTCAGGCAAAGCCGGAGCTTTGATCAGCATTATGCCTGGTGTACCTACAACTAAACTTCTTGTAGCTAAAGTACCAAAAGTACCTGGACAAGTAAGATTTATTTTATTATTACACTTAGCTTCTATCCCACTCTCACAATCCCTAGTTCCCTATTGCAATTTTGTAAGATTAATACAATCCGATACAATCAGAGAGAAATCAGGCACAGCTGTATGTACAGGACAAACGGCTTTCTTTTCGAGGCACGGCTCTCCGTGATCTCTGGTCTGACTGCGTCAAACTTGCTTAACCTCGCAGGTCTATTTATATCCACACGGTTATTATAGTCCCCGGCAGCCAGCACAGAGTTTTTTTTAAGGAGTTCTAAAATCCCATGTTTTAACCGCAGTCATGCTGCTCCGAATGGATTTTATTAAGATTATTTTTGTTATACAGGTAACAGAGGCATACCCTGGCCCTATCTACGATAACCCTAGCGATCACGATGGTCTAAAACTCATCCAGGATCCATCCGTACCGGCGCATTTGACCAGGGCACTCGTCGAAGGTTTCCAAGAGTTCACTCTTACAGACAATGACGTATCTTGCACATTCCGAGTTAGAATTAACAACAGAAGCAATACTGTAAGTACCTACCAGTTTATTTATTGTAAATTAAATAAAAGCGCTATTTTCTATGTTTTTGCGAGAAATTGAATTGCCGTGCAAAGTATGGATACTTATATTGGCAAATGAGCATTTATATTTTCGCCCGAGTTTCGAAAAACTTGCTGTATAAGTTTTGATACAGTTATCCTAGTCTTGCTTTATTTTTGACTAAGTAAAACTATTTAAGTGTTGCATGATTGCATTTATTTTGTTTAATGTTGCACTTACTAACAAATATCTTGTGATGCCACAAGTCTACACACTATAAACGCTTACCGCGGCGCGATTCGGCGTCCACACTCTAACGCTTAGGCGTCTTTCGCGGAGCTGCGGGTTCTGTTGAGCGTGTAGACAGATGGTGTGCATGAATTTTATTATTTGTATTATAATATTTAAGTGTAGTGATTAACTTATGATTAGTGCATGCTCAAGGTAAGTAAAAAAAAGTATATTATGGATGTGGATGTCACAATTATTAACAGCTTTTTAACCGCACTGGTGCTAATGGACGCTTATTTTAAATTTAAATCTGTATTTCTGTATTAATTTGTCTGTAACATTTAAGTATTTCCTTCATTAAATCTACTTCTTACTTAAATGGAGTCCCATTTTACTTTTGACCCATGGGGTCTAAGTTTAGTCGAGTCATCTCATGATCCTAAGGCTGGCCTTTACTTTTGTCAACGTATTAGCCTTGCGATCCAGCGTGGCAATGTGGCCAGCCTTTTGAGCACCTTTTCTCAAAACTGCGACTTAGTGTAGTATTGAAGGTGGTCATCTCGCCTCCGACACCGCGCTCAAGTCTTGTGGGTTCAATTCCCGGGCAAACTTTGCGTGATCCATAAGTGTGTCTGTGAATTAAATGTTTGTAAAGTCTCCCGTTACATAGAGATTGTTTCCTAGTGCGGGAGTTGTCTTTTTATAAAAATATTGTCCATCTGCGCTATCAATACTGTGCCTATCCCTACCTTAATATTGTTAAGCTATTATAAATATCTGTTTCCATTGTTTACCAACAGTCTGTTCAGTACCGTGCGTTGGTGGAAGATGGGACTCACACATATGCGCGTCGAGAGATAGGAATAGCCGCCTGTGTACTCATTTCCTGCTCCAGTGATGATGTCAACACATGCCCTTATAGGTAAATATCACTACTATCTATTCTTCATACTGTGACAAACAAGCGTCCGGCCCGCTTGATGGTAAGCAGTTACAGTAGTCTAATGACGCATTGCTAAGAGCTGTCGACCCATCTTGTAACACCAGAGGTTTGTGTTATAGGAACCCTGGGATAGGAAGAACGTTATCCACTTTAAAAAACGTTTTCCTTGAATAAGCACTGAAGTCAAGCACAAGAACGCAACTACTTCACTGTGAGTAGTTTTATTTGGCTGTCGTCTTCTGTAACGCCTTCACATGACAGAAGACAAGCAAGTTTTTAATAAAGACTCTTTTCTCATTAACATTTCTTTTTTTATAAAACCGTTCTATTATTTAAAACGGTTTCATAAAAAGAAATCTTCCCTATTAAATTAAAAGCCTCTAAATTATTATTAAAAAAAAACAGAAAGTTGAAAATGATGATTGTTTTTGTTACTAATAGCAATTATCAACTCGAGCTGCAAAGCTTTCTTTTGTTCACAATTCTAGGACAAAGGTTTCAGGAAACATTTTTGTCATTCAGATTTCATAAATCCAGCAACAAATTGAAATAGTGACTGACTAATCCTAATAAATCATTTATCAACAGGTTCAACAAATCAGAACAAATTGTGATAGAAGAACTAGAAATAGAGATGAAAACTCAACGAAAACAATACAACACAAGCTTGAAATGTGACGACACCGTATACTTCCCTCTATCATTCAGAAATAATAAGTTTCCTCTCAGTCCCAAAAACTTTACATACACATCAAGTGAGGAACTTAACTTCCCAAAATGCGAATCTTATGAACAAAACATCGTTTCTGTATTTCAAAATGAAGTTCGTAGAAAGGCAAAGGAAACTTTGAAATACAAAATAAATGAGCCACAAAATGATCTGGTAGCTTTTGGCATATGGGGTCGACTGTACAATAGAGATATAGACCATAATAAGGAGGTCAGCGAAGAAGATCATAGAAATTTCCAAACTATTTTGGATATTATTTATTCAGCTAGTGCTTAGATATAAAACTAAAATGAAGAAGAATTAACGTGCCATATATTAATACTTGTAATGGGCCGTACTATAACGTCAACAAAACGATTTATTTTTCACTTTAGTTTGAATTTCAAACATGGACATACCTACTAGATATTAAAGTCCAAATTAAGATTAAAAAAAAAATCGCTGAAGAGACATCAGGGTACGGCCATAGGTCAGTAACAAGTACCTACATACCAAATAAGAAAGTATACTAATAAGCTCAGAGCTGCTGCTCTGAGCTTATTAGTATACTTTCTAATTCACCCCTAAATGAACGTATACCATGCTTGGTATACGTTCATTTAGGGGTGAATTTTAAACGAAAAGTTTTCCTATCCCAGGGATACTTCATCGCAAAACCCCGTTACATTTTGAGTTGGCAACAAGTGAAACGTCTGGTGTTGCAGACGTTCAAAGGCTTATGGTAAATACTTACCGTCAGACGTGCCATGTGCTTGATTGCCATCTAAGTAATATAAAAATAAAAGTTTCACGTAGTCTTTAAAACAATGTGACGTAAAGAATAACCAACAACAACCGTCCACTAAAGAACCAAAAAGTGACTAAGTACTTTAGTAGCTTTTGGAGTCCACAGGTGGCATTACGGCCAAAATGCGACGGGCCCCGGTCCGAGGGTCTAATATTTATTATTACAACATCGCCACGAGCCTCAGACGGTATAGTTACGCGAGTGACAGTACAATTCAGATGTAAACCTCAGTTATTATATTATCTGTGCCTCAGTTTAGCGAAGAAAGTCATAGAATTAAAAAAAAAAAGTATGATTAAGTATTTAATAACAAACAAATTAATTAATTCTAGAATAGTTATTTTTTAAGTTTACTTTGATGTTATTTGTAGTAAGCGTTCTATTGCAATTGTTCTATTTTATTTTATTGCAACATCTTTGATTACAAGAAACTCATTTGAAGATGATGAAGACTCATTTCAAAAAAGTGGATTGGAATAAATAGTAAGAATGTCTAGTCTTGACTACTACTACCAGGTTATAAGCTGTCAAATTGTATCAGCGCCGGTGTAACCTAGTCGAAACGTTGAGCAATTAAGAGGTAAATAATGCATCATGTCATCATCAATGCCGATACATACCTGAATATACTCACGCCAGTCGCGACTAGTGATGGGTTTCTGTCCGGGTCGATTGGTCGGTCGATCGGTTCGATTACAACACAGGGACAAAACTTTGTGTGACCCACAAAGAGTTGTTCTGAGTCTGGATGTAATTTGTGTCCGTTAATTGTATGTTTGTAAAGGCCCCCGCAACACAGAGCTTGTTATCTAGCGCGGGAGTTGTCTTAAAAAAATACTCGGATTTACGTCCAAAACACCCGGCCAGAAACCCATCACTAGTCACGCCTGTTGGGTGCCTGCCGGGTGGGCATTGACAATTTTTGACTGCTGAAACTGTTAGCATATTGAATAAATATTTTTATTTGAAAGTCATTCTGAACTTTAATGCAATTTATGTAAGTATATTTTATAATTATCACACAGCAAAAGTTCAATGACTAGAACCCACTTCAAGTAGTTATATATTCATTATTATAAAGATTTAAAATTTGTTTAAGTCGTTACGAATTCATATTTACGGCCTTTATTTGAGAGATAGGAATGGATTGCTGGTTTTTATTGTTTATTCATTATGTACTTTAAAATTGTGTTTATTATAAAAAATATATTTAACTGATATTGATTTTTATTACTAAATGCCTTTTTAACCCGTTTTTTTTAAAAGGGATGCTGTGTATCTCATCTGTAGCACTTCATAGTACAATCTGTATTTTATAATTAGAATCCCGAGTCGTTTGACAACATCACGGCGCACTCCACTCTTAAATCTGTCTCATGATAAAAACTCTCAGGAATTTTCATTCGCCCCCAGTAGCAGGACCTTGACACGTTTAAAATGGGAAAATCTAAAGATCAATAAGGTTACTATTTTATTAAGCAAGTCACTCAACAGTTCTATATCTTTGACAACCAATCTGAGCCCGTAGCCCACGTGACGTCGTCATTTTAAATTTTTGTTCGATTACGATTTCAATTCCATCCCTCCCTCAAGCCGCTCTCGGTATTTATTGCCACAGCAATCGATCTTGAGCTAATCATCCCGCAGCCTTTACTAGGTCTACCTTGCATCTCAATTAATAGCAATAACTGCAAGAATCCTCGTTTATACTATCTTACGTAACCTTAACAAATACTTTGATATAAAAATTACAGAAATACCGGTACAGAGCGGCAGCTTTTAGCGGAGTGAGGTCTTTTACTGGTGTGGCAACTGGAGGATCCCGCGTCTGTGCTGTATTGGCTTGCACTGGAGATACTAAAGACACTTGCGGTTTGAGGTAAGGATATGAAGTACTTTACTTATTATCTTTTGAGGTTAAGTTCAGATTATCATCAGATGGAAGTCTGTCACCGATAGTCTTCGATTAAGAGAGGAAGGGCACCAAACTAGCGAGCAAGCCCGACGTGAAGGACCTCCTTACAGACCTTACAGAAGACCACAGCCAAATGGTAGTCGAATCGAATAGAATAGAAAGCAAATGTATGGGATTTGACATAACTTGCGTCTAGGAAGAGTTATGTATTCTTTGAGTAGGTTATCTACCTTAAGTAAGAAACCTTGCCATATCCTTATCAATCTCAGCCATAAGACGTTTACTGGTGGACATAGGCTTCCCCAAGGTTTTTCACATCGCACTCGGTCCTGAACTGACCTTATCCATCGGTTGCCGGCGAGCTTTACCAGGTCGTCGGTCCACCTTGTTGGAGGCCTGCCCACACTGCGTCTTCTAGTTCGTGATCGCCACTCTAGAACCTTTCTGACCCAACTTATGGTGTCGTCTTTTTAATGAAGCGAAGTTAATAAAGAAATACGTCTTATTTTCAGGTTCGATACTTATGAATTGAACTCCACAGTGATATTTGAAGAGCTCACAATAGTTGGTACGTTCCCTACACCACTGAGGGAGGCGGCTATTGAATCTGATGATTCTGGCGTTTTTCCAGTCTCCATGCAAGTGTCCATCATGCCACTGGAAGTAAGTGAATATACTTACGAAAAAGCTATTGCCAGTGCTACTACAACAGTTCATACTTATTCTTTGACGAATACCAATGCTGAGTTGTATACTTTCGCGCTATGGAGCAGGGTATTCGCTACAGATGGAGATGAGGAAAATCCTCCAGTAGACGATTCTTCTGTAGTACATAAAGTCAGTAGTTATTCGCTCATGTCTGGGTTAGCTCTACTAGCTTATAATCGTTTTTAAATCCACGTTTGTTTTATTATTGTTGCACACTACTTACGACTTCTTGTATCGATTCACTTATAGGTACGTCCTTTTGCATCGATATAGATATAAACACCTTGAATAAGTATTTTTGTGTGTTTGAGATACAATCATTTATATAAAAGGTCGTAGTAAACACAGAGCATCTTGCGATAAACTGACAATGGCGATAGTATTGTTGGCTTATCTATTCTAATATAGGCTATATACATTAGAATATTTAGCCTATAATAGAATATATTAGCCAGCTAGTATAGCCGGCACTGATCAGCTATTCGGTTGCCTAGCTATTTATATATTATAGGCAGTATAGAAAAACATTATTTATTTATATAGAATCAAATTGCTGCAACTTATACATTGTTAAGAAATAATTATTTCTGTTATTGTTTTTAATATTGTTGTATTTCGCAATATATTAGTTGGTAACGAGAGCTTTAGAGTTATTTATATATTTATTTAGGAGACTATTAGGTATGTATAAATGTCTCCTTACCTACAGTCATAGAAGCGGCAAAAGAATGATGCCCTATTTGATGTTGAACACCATTCAGTTTAACACCATAGAAGAAAAGTTTTGAACATTCAACGCTAAATATTATCCCGATAATTACCTACCTCAGTGTTATAAATATATACCTAATATAATTATACCGATAATTGCCTACCTCAAAGTGTTATAAATATATTATATTGCGTGTTAATTAAATATACAATTTGTTAAACATATCCATTGCTTATTTATTTACCTACACCTACCTATTCCATAATTTGCCGGCCAAGACTGGCAAGTACAAACAAATCTTAATGGGCTGGCATGCAGCTCTATTGGTAAGTGACTCTGACTGCCGTATGTCGTAGGTTAGATTCCCAACCAGGACAAATCTATGCGCAATTAACACGATTGATTGTTCCGTGTCAATCATCTAAAATATGTAGGTACGTATTTAGAAATATTAGTAAATCTTTATTGCACAGAAGAACCTAATACAAATATGGTAGAAAATATGTGTTAGTTAACATAATACTTAGGTGTAATAAACAAATTTATCCCTGGCAAACTTAAACTAGGATAAATCCTGTGCTATAAGAGCCAGTAGCAAATCATGGTCATAGATTAGAATCCTGTTATCATGGTCTGTAGTTTATTAGGAGTACAATATTTTTATTATATCAATAAAATCTATAGGTAAAATAAGAGAGAAAAAAAAGAACAATAGCAGTAAAAAAGTTAGTTAAAATATATAAGTATGTTTATCAGTTGTCTGATTACATTCGTACAGTGGTGTGTGAGTTGGCAGAAAATATTATAATTATTCCTACGGGTTAACCTTGCCAGGCTCTTGGTTCTCCTGGACACCCTACAAGCTGACTACGGAAGGACCTCCGACCTTACGGAAGACTACAGCCAAATAAACTTAACTGCACACAGCAGTGTACTTGTGGTCCTGTGAATGGGTATAGGTCTCTGCTTATTTAAGGATGTATTTTTTGAAGAAACGTTTTACTACTCCATGGGTTCTTCAGGAAAGGAGTTATAAGGTTTTTAATGGGTCGCCAACGCGCGAGTGATACCCCTGGTGTTGCAAGCGTAACTACGGTACCTAACTGCTAACCATCACGAGGGCCGTATGCTTGTTTGCGTCCCTGGTAGTATAAAAAAAAACAATATAGGTATAATATGTTTATGGGTTAGGATTTTTTTTATGTTATGCAAGTGGTACTACTTAACCAAGATTTAAAAGAAAAAAAGTTATGTCACACCACTTGCCATACACACTTGTATACAACACAGTAAATAAGTAAAACCCCAGCAATTAATGCTATCTTTAAATATTGTGTATTCTTACTATTTAATAAAAGATAATGTGAATGATCATGATCATCGTAAAACGTTCTCAAATGTTATCTAACATTACGTGTGATGTTACATTGTTGTTTACTGATGATAACAGATAACCTCTCGTGGTGTATCTTGTGGCACAAACAAGAACTTCTTTTAAGAGTTTTGACGCGCAACGTCACTTTCGCAAAGTGACGTCGCCAAATATTTGGTCACTTTCGCACAATGTCATTTTCGCAGATAGTCACTTTGCCACAATTACACTTTCGCTAAATGACTTTTAGCACAAGGTCACTTTCGCAAAATCTCATCAGTACTGTTTATTGGTACCTACAGATAATAAAATACTATTATTAGTAGGTCTCATTCTCGTGGATGACATTCACGAGTGCAAAAGTGCCTTTTATGAAAGTGACCATGTGCATGTGAGATCATATTAATTTTACTCTGCATCAACTGTAATGATTGACTGGTAGATAATGCTAGTCCGCTAATGTACGTTTAAGTATATCTATGTAGTTAAATAAATAGACATCAGTTTCAGAAAATTGTTAGAATCGTTAAACATGAGCATGTCTGTGTTACAAAAAGATTTTCCTTCAATTATATGGACGCTGACATCGATTCATGGATTGGATTATCAAAGTTTAGTGGAAGTAATCTTGCCGCTGAAAAGTATTTTAATTTCTTTATTTATTGATTAAACCGACTTACAAAATAAACATGAAACATATTTAGACAAAATAAAACTTCTTAGGTACTTAGGTATGTACCTACATATTTATAATATCATAAAGAAATTAAAACCTGTAGCTGTGTCTATTATTAGATAACTCCGAAAATATAGTTAGTCCTTAACAGCTGACTAAAAATGCGATCGTTCACACTTCACTATTTATCTAAGTTGCATTATCTGAACTGTCATTTATAGTTCTGAGTATGTATGTAGGTACCTAAATGAATTACGTAAGGGGTACATTTTACGTCACTTCTGTATTTTGAAATAATAAAATACTTCCATTGAATGAATGCACGGTATTTTTTATTATAATCTTAAGCAGATTCTAGCTTAGCCTATATTATGTTCAAAATAGAAAGTATTTAATCATTTTAGGAATACAACAGCTTGTGTGCGTTTCAGAATTAATCCGAACAACAAAAATCGTAGTTCGGCACGACTTTGGCAATCATGACAAAATCTTATGCAATATAAGAAGCCAGAATACCTACTTAGTCCAATGAAATGTTACATGAGTTTTGCATTTTTTAGAGGACGCAATTTTATTTTTGGGTCATGTGTAGGACGCATATTTTCCGAGATATCGCGAAAAAGGTGATTGCACCCCTTTTTCCAAGATGGCGGCCGGGGGACAAGGGCGGCAACCCCACAAACTTGACATTAAGCTTCTATTGACACACATGTCCCAAAAATTAAATTGCGTCCTCTAAAAATGCAATATTAGGTCATTAAATTGTAACATTTCAATGGACCAACTACCTATCTAGAGGCGCGCCTACGATCGAGTTACGATTTTCATGTTATATTGATTGATCGAAGCAAAGAATCGTTACACATTTATGACGGGTATGACGGCTACAATCATTGCCTCATCTTTGTTTATCGACTGACATATACAGTACATTAATCTTTTAGTAAGTAATTTGGTCATGTTAGTATCTCAGTAGCTTCCACACGAGTCTACGCGATAGTGCAGTGTGAAGTACTTCTGCAAAATTTATATAACGACCTTGGAAAAATCTGTATATATTGTACATTTGACATAAAATAGACAATAATAAGTGACAGAAAGTAATAATAATACTTAGTGTACTTTATAAAAGTGTAATTTATCATATTATAATCAAAGTGTAATCAAGCAAATAGTTTATAATTTAAAAAATATCAAAATGATTCAAAATAAACGTGTTCTAGTTTTATATACCGGCGGTACGTTTGGTATGTTGAAGAATGAGAAAGGTGGTAAGTTTGTGTTCTGTAAATAATTATTTATTTGAAGTTTGCTTGACGTAATGCGTAGGCGTAATGAACAAAATAAATGTGAATTATGCAACGAATAAAAGATTGGACGCTACTTAAATGGGCTTTCTAAAATAAGTATTAGTTTTATCAAGTTCAAAGCTTGGTATAACATTTCAATACTTTTGTTGATGGTAGGTGAAAAAGGTTTTACAGATGACCAAAATGATCATGTTTGTAAAAGCTGCTTTCCAGTAAAATCAGTCCTTTTCAGTGAAATGCGTCGCCGATATTATAACGTTTCTATCTCTTGCCGTATCCAAATTTCGGACGTTTGTAACGGATTTTCCAAAACTAAAATATATTTCATACAGAATTTGTATTGTCTATTAGAAATACAAATCCAGTGAAATCAATCGAGCCATACTCAAATGATGATTTTTTTTTTACATTTTCAGTTCTAGTACCACAGAAGAACATAGAACACAGGGTGTTAAGGAAATTACCTCAGTTACACGATAATGTGTACTGGCAGAGTCACCTCTCTGGCACCGACCTGAAGGAGTACTTAGTTATACCTGGTGAGTTTTTTTGTACTCTGTGGCTTCTATCGTGATTCCATTGGGCCTATACTTACACTTCCGCAATAAATGGGCTATAAAGTGCAAAAATAATAATTCAGTTCTAGGTAGGGTAGTTTCAGATATTGCAGTGTTTAAACTTAAACTAAAGTAAAGACACATAGATTGATCGCTCGATTGATCGCTTTGACACAATAAAAAGCCGTTCCCTTGAATAAGTTTTTGGAGACTGATACTATAGGTACAAATTTAACCTAATCTTTGGCTGTGGTCTTTTGAAAGAGAGGTAGAGCACAATACAACCGAGCAAACCCGATTATGGGAGGACCTCTACCTTACAGAAGACCACCACCAAATAACCCAGCGGTATAGTTGAATTATTGCACATTACCAAAATGATTTTCTTATTTCAGAATTTCCCATAACCTAAAACTCTGATGAACTATTGGTATATGATTATGTACCGACAAATACTTCCTTATATAATACTTGTTATCAATTAATGTAGAGACTTAATGTATAAGAGCTTGTTGTACGCGCTATCGGTAAAGGTGATTATTATTAACCAACTTGAAAAAGGAGGTTAATAATTCGTGTGTATTTTTTATCAGGATCAAATTCGTGAACAAGTGCATTATTCTCTTATTTAAATGGATTTTATGTAGGTCTAACATTAAATGACTATAGATCAGCCGTGGTTATCGAATCAAATAGAATAGACATCAAATGTACGGAATTTGACATTTAATTTACGATATTGTAATTTCGTGTTGCCCGCGGCTCCGCCCGCGTGGATGTCGGTTATCGCTGCAAAAAGTAGCCTTTGTGTTATTCATCCAGATCCGTTCAATATTTACGTGAAAGAGTAACAAACATCCATCCGTCCATCCATTCTTACAAACTTTCACATTTATAATATTAGTAAGGATGTAAACTTACATCAATACTCATACATTTGCCTTCCATTATATTCGATTCGACTACCGTTTAGGCCACTTGTCTAGAAAGGCTGTACAGAAGAGAACTCATCATCATCCTCATCTTTGCCGAAAGACATACATTTGTAAATAACTTAATTAAAAAGCTAGACATTAACCTATTTTTAGATGGAAAGGACACAGAACTGAAAGTATTATATAAAATTTACGAATATGATGAACTCAAGGATTCTTCAGACTTCACCATGGACGACTGGATCAGACAGGCTCGAGATGTAAAGGTTGGTCAATATAAATCTATAAGTAATAGCTTCTGCACATGGCTTCGCTTGCTAGCTACTATGCTGATGTGGAGTAGCATATAAGTCAATAGGAATTAGAATATAGGATTAGTAGTACCGAGATCAGATTTTTTGAAGTGAAAACTTCTTTTAGCACGGTACCTACGCATATTTTTAGATGAGATAAAATCTCTGGATTCACGACACCGTTACGAGACGCAGCTTGACATATCCGAAAAATCTTTTTTTAACTGTCACGTTATTAAAGCAAAGAGAACGCGAACGCGTCTAGATAAATATAAAAAAAAATATTTATTGCTATAAATTTTGTAACAACGGTTTTGCCTAGTGTTTTTATTTCTGTCGGCACGGCACTCCTGCCCCTCTAGACAAGTGGCATAAGCGATAGTCGAATCGAAAAGTCAAAAAAGAAAATGTATGGGATTTGACGTAAGTTTACGACAATATATCGTATATGCAATTTTTTTTTGTTTGGCTCTGTTGTTACTCCATGCCTCGGAAAGTACATATATAGCCGGTCTTGTCGGATTGTCGTCTTATCGGATTATCGTAGTCAGGAAAATAAGAGTGCACCCGTGTTTCCGCAACTACTTGTGACTTATAATAACTCCCGCGCATACGGCTAATCGTAAGATCAAAAATAAATGGCTATTAGGGCCCTGAAAACCAACAATTATTTTAAATATCGTCCAGTTGCGTAATGGAATGTTTATTAATTTTGTAGGTACAATTTGAATCTTGTTCAATATGATGATTGATCGACCTATCGTACGTACCAATGCATGCCTACTTATATTAGTTCATTGCCAAATTAATAATGCTAATGATTATCAATCTAATTTGGCAATAAATTATTTTGTTTACAATGACTGAAATACCTACTCGTACTCGCTCTCAAAACGTTGTCGTATGACTACTACAGTACCTATTAATACAGTGTAAAGAACTCTTAACTCTAAAAAGAGATCCTTAGACTGTGGACTAGATAGTAATTTATACTAGAGTTTTGGGTAGGTCTTTGCCTAACTATAAAAGAGTTTAAGACAGAAAATGGAATCGAACATCTTGGTAAAGGCCGAACGGTCGTTAGGTACGATTGCTGATCACAAGGTCCCGGGTATGATTCCTAAGAAACCCAAGGACTGGGTATTTTTATCGAGAAATTATCGAAGTTTGGCAATTTGCGGTGTTGATACCTCTGTGTGTCGGTAGGCTCACAAATCCGTTAAATTGATTGATTGTAGCCTGATCAGCTGATAGCTGACAGCTAGACATATGCCTCACCTATTTCAAGTTTTGCATTGACACCCGGCCCTCAGCCTTCTGCATCCAGTCCAATATTATTTTGGGTAAATTTTTGTCGTCTCCGTTACAGAAATTCTACCACGATTACGATGGGTTTGTGATCTTACACGGCACTGACACAACAGCTTATGGCGCTTCCATCCTCTCCTTCATGCTGGAATCAGTTGGCAAGACTGTTGTACTCACTGGAGCTCAGGTAATATATCTTAAGTGACTCTTCTTAGAGCCAGTATATACCTAGTCTTATGTGTTTTAATGTATTTACATAGATGTGTTTTTTTATGTGTGTAACCAGTAGCGAAGTTCGATGTACTAAAATATAACCGACTAGCTTTAACCCACTGCTTAGCCCGCGCGTTCAATCGCACGGGGAAGATGTGCTCTGCCAGACTTAAATCTATCTCTGTGCCAAATTTCATCTGTTTAGCCGTTTTGACGTGGTTGAGTTTGTTACTCATTCACATCCACATCCATGAATCCAGTCCTGTATCCAAACATTTGTATTTAAGTAGTCAGTTATTTACAATAACGGACAATGTTTCGAAATCGTGCTATATTTAACATCCTGTCATCAGCAATAAAATTACAAAGTAGACTCGCGTGTCATTTTAGTAACAGTTTCGAACGTTTTAAAAATATCGATTAAGAGAGGGTAGTTGCTGAACCCCTCGATTCGCGACGAAGATGGCGCCGCTTTATTAAAATAATAGTAGCTTAACCTTAACTACTTAAAAACAATTAGATATTGTATTTAAAGGTAATAAAGTATCTGATTAAGGTCGCAGTTCTGAGGAAAGGTGCCCAAAAGACTGGCCATATTGCCACGCTGGATCGCAAGGATGTTGACCAAAGTAAAGGCCGGCCTTAGGATATTGAGATGACTCGACTAAACGGTTAGACATCTCACGATACAGTTTGTGAGCACTTGGACCACATTTTCTATTGTGATTGCTAACGAATGTAATATTTTCTTCAGATCCCTATTTTCCAACCTCGAAGTGATGGTAACAACAACTTGTTGTGTGCTGTACTAATCGCTGCTACACAACACATCCCTGAAGTCACGGTGTTCTTCGGTGCAAGGCTCTTCAGGGGCACCAGGTAAGGAAATTTCGCCATTCCTATTCTCTGTTGTCCTTTATTTTATTGCCACGATCCACTTCGCTATCGAGAGTGGTAAAAGGGTTCAGGCTTTAGTTCAGCCACGCTGATAGCAGGTTCAAAGCATTATCAAACAAATCACAATTAGATAAAAATATGTTTTTCAGAGTGAAGAAAGTCTCAAACACCCGTATTTATGCTTTTGATTCACCCAACTTTCCGGCTTTGCTGGAAGCCAAGACGACATTGGAAGTAGATCCGAAGATGTTGATCCACGCTCCAGGTACCGTGCCCAATGAGTGCAGGCTTCACGACCAGGTCTGCAGGAAGGTGTATATCCTAAAGGTAGCACCTACTATCACTCCTGAACTTATCAAAGCAGTATTCTCGGGAATGGAAGGTAATTAAACTATTTTTATTTTCACATCTTCAGTGTTACTTACTTTCGCATAACATAATGTACTATATAAAAGACAGGTATTTCATAAATCAAAACTCGCTAGAATATAGAACAATTTTGATTTAGTACTAAACAGGTACTAGAAACAATTCCGCACTTTGTCAACATTTCTATGCGGAGCTCCAGGTTGGAATGCCGGTAAAAATATCAAGTGTTAGTAGGTATAGTGCCATTGACAGTATCTAGATATTGCCAGTACTAATAAATAATACAATAAATCGATGACATTTATCGTAGATAGAACTACAATCATTAATACGATAATGCATTATTTACATGTAGTTTATTTGAAGTAGATATCGTATCAAGCTGAGTGGTGAAAGATTTCTTTTACATATTTTTAGGCGTGGTCCTAGAGACATATGGCAACGGTAATATCCCGATCAAGCGCAAGGAGATTTACAAGGAGATTGAGAATGCTGTGAAGAATAAGGTCCTTGTTGTTAATGTGACACAATGCATCAACGGCACTGTCATCGCCAAGCCGTTGTATGAAACTGGTCTGGTGAGTGAAAAGGAGAATCTATATTCTTTGCGTTTGATGAATCGTGATGACCGTCAAGGGTTCATCTTAACATCATAGAACCTCAATTGTCCCGTACTGTACGGTTTCAGAGGAATTTGGGTGTGGAATGAGCTGCTTGCCAGTTTTTCCGAAAGAAATGGGCATGGGACATGGCATGGGGTTCTTCAAGGAAGAAGCTAAAAAGTGTTTAACAGGGTTAGCAACGCGCGAGTGATACCCTGATGCATTGCAAGCGTACACATAGGCTACGATATCTACTTACCATCAGAAACCAAGCTAGTCTTATTAAAATTCTTTTGATTCAAGAAATTGAAATCGGCCATTCCATTTGCTAACTACAGATTGGCCCTAATTATAATAGTAATAAACTGCTTAAAGTTCCTTAACGAAGTTTAAAAAATGGTTCGTACCTACTTACCTATTATTTTAAATGGCCCACCTGGCTCGCTGATCGGTTGGTTGTGTACCGATGAACGTGTAAACAATGAACCGATCAGAGCGATGTTATCCTATGGATAGATGACCGCGAAGTGGTATCTGTCTCCGTGCTTTGGGGAAGTCGGTCCTGACTTAGCAGTCGTTAGATCATTGCAGAGTACACTCTTGTCACCAGGTTACCCAGTAACCATTCAATAGAAATAATTGATAAAAATATTAAATATTGTATTTTATTGTCAGCTTCTATTGGAATGCGGAGTGGTGCCAGCATACGACATGACAGCCGAGGCGGCCTGGGCCAAGCTCTCCTACGTGCTCACTAAAACAGATCTGTCTTATGAAGAGAAAGTTAAGGTGGGAAAATTTTACTATCAGGACCACTAACAAACGTACAGCCTGCCTTGGTGTGGACGCTTGCGATTTTATGAGCATTACACGCTGTTGGCCCTGCATATTGTGATAAATTTTGTGTTATGGGTAACTTTAGATTATAGAAAATGTTATTTTATAAAGTTTCCCTAAAACGAGCTTTGGGCAGCAGGGCTAACGCAAAATGACTAAGCTGTGTTTAGTCATTTTGCTAGTCGGGCTTGCTAGCTTGTCTTACCTCCCTTATTATTAATTATAACGTAATAATACAGTAGTAGAATTAAATATCGAGATTTTTGCGCTATAATTAAGACTCTTATTTATTACAGCTAATGAAGAAAAACATAAGAGGAGAGATGAACAACCCAAACTGAAAAGCTCGAGCGTGTAAATATGGTTTAACTATTACTCCAATAAATACAGTATTTACTGATAAAATTTATTATTGTTATTTCATTTACTTCTATAAGAAATTCTATAATATATATCTGATTCACCAACTAGCATGACGTCAGCGCCGTGGTCTAAATCCTCTTAGCTCTTTTGATAGCGGAGAGGAGATCCATGCGTAGTCTACTCTATATCTCTATATAGGTTGCTATTATCTTCGATGATCTTGGTGGAGGTTGATGTTGCTGATGATCTTTGCTAAGTGGTTGGA
The DNA here is from genome assembly GCA_947095525.1 of Trisateles emortualis. Lineage (NCBI taxonomy): Eukaryota > Metazoa > Arthropoda > Insecta > Lepidoptera > Erebidae > Trisateles > Trisateles emortualis. The sequence continues at coordinate 11,049,200 of OX352750.1, forward strand.
AGCAGCTGGATACGAAAAGCCGTAGGATCGTGCAAAGCGTACTAGGAAAGGATTACATCCAGTAGTGGACTACTGGATGTAAATACCAAACGTCACAGTACCCGACGTTGTTTCTGCTGCATATAAATGATATGTTGTCTATTCGACGACATTCATTGTTATGCGGACGACAGCACCGGCATCTGTGGCACCGAGGACACTTTTTACACAGGCCGCGCAAATATCCCTCGTTCCATTGTTGATGAAACTCGCGGAAAACTTGTGTCTGAAAGTAGTAGCACTCTTTCCAGAGTCTCTGATTGGGGACGACTAAATTTAGTCCAATTTAACCCCAGTAAGACACAAGTTTGCACGTTCACCGCTAAGAAAACCCCATTTGCTATGGCTTCACGATTCCAAGACATAGCCCTTACAATATCCAAGAGCATTGGGATCCTCGTTGTCGACATCTCCAGCGACGTTCAGTTCCGACATCACTTGGAAGACAAGGCTAAGCTGGCATCTAGAAAGCTAGGTGTGCTCAACAGGGCAAAGTGGTACTTCACCGCGGGCCAAAGACTGCTGCTCTACAAAGCGCAAGTCCGGCCCCACATGGAGTACTGCTGCCACCTTTGGGCGGGAGCACCTGGATACCAGCTTGGACCCTTTGATTCAATCCAAAGACGCGCTGTGAGGATTGTTGACGATACCAAGCTCACAGGTGGTATTGATCCACTAAGTCTAAGGAGAGACTTCGCCTTCTTGTGTGTGTTCTACCGCCTTTACAATGGGCTGTGTTCTGAGGAATTGTTCGAGATGATGCCCACGGCCTCATTTTATCAACGCACCTCTCTGGAGTTCATCCTTAGTTCCTTGCACCTCAAACATGCCGTACCGTAAGATTCCAGAGGAATTTCTTACCACGTACGATTAGGCTGTGGAATGAGCTCCCTGCCGAGGTTTTCCCAAGAGACTATAGCATGGGGTTCTTCAAGAAAGGAGTTATAAGGTTTTTAAAGGGTCGGCAACGCGTGAGTAACATCCCTGGTGTTGCAAACGTCCATAGGCTACGGTTACGGCTTACCATCAAGCGGGCCGTATGCTTGTTTGCCATTGGTAGTAAAAAAAAGTACTAGGGTTCCAGTAAGGTAAGGAGTTCATAATTCTCTCTCTAAATGGAAAGAATATTCTGTAATATGTTAACCCTACATATATTATGTTAACTCAGAACCAGAAGTACTAGGCTCTCAGTAAAGCATCGTTTTACGATTCTCTCTAAATCAATGCAATATGTTAAATCTAAAGTACCAGGCTCCCAGTATAGGCAAGGAGGTTATTCTTTCATGGTTATCCTTACATACATTATGTTAACTCAGTACCGGAAGTACTAGGCTCACAGTAAAGCAAGGTTAACGGTTCTCTCTAAATCAATGCAATATGTTAAGTCTAAAGTACCAGGCTCCCAGTATAGGCAAGGAGGTTATTCTTTCATGGTTATCTTTACATACATTATGTTAACTCAGTACCGGAAGTACTAGGCTGACAGTAAAGCAAGGTTAACGGTTCTCTCTAAATCAATGCAATATGTTAAATCTAAAGTACCAGGCTCCCAGTATAGGCAAGGAGGTTATTCTTTCATGGCTATTATTATAAGATAATTTCTACAATAATATGTTAACTGAGAAGTACTAAGCTCACAGTAAATGAAACAGTAAATAGTTACACATATTTTTATTCAAAAATAATTATTTCAGCATCAATAATTGCATCATAAGAAGAAATCAAACCAAGTTTGTGCAAAATTATTATATAACGAACAAGTTGTACTTAACAATACTAGTAACAACAATATTCATTAAAAAATAAAATTAATATGAATTGGTTTCTTTCATTTCCTTTAAATAAATGACTATTTTGTACATAGATAATAAATGACAAACACACACACACACCACACGGTAATCGCAACCACAAAAATAATTCATATTTATTTTATAAATTATAATTCATAACTATTTCACAAATTACAACTCATATTTATTTCATAAATTATAATTCATATTTATTTCATAAATTATTAATAATAACCTGCTTTAAAAGTAGTCAAAATTGTTACACAATTCTACTAGGAATGAACATGAATATAAGAAATTATAATAAGTTGCTTCATTAAAAAATAATTCAGATATAAATGTCAAAAGTAAAATAAACATACAAAAGTAAAATATAGAAAATTGAAAGCGGATGCGATATTTTTACACAATACAAGGTAAACTACATAAAAAGGCAGTGCCTTAAAGAACACGTCGTCTCAAAATTGGTCATTTACCAACATGTTGTCCGACACAGATATGACATCCGGGTTGGCTAACAAATCGGCCAACGAATGCCGCTATTTAAATTTAATTTCTACACAATTGTAAAAAATCTAAATTTTCTATTAGACATAAATTACCTGTAGACGATCTATTGAAAAATATACATCTTCGGATACAATTCTATGAGTATAATAATGTGCTACAGTTATTATATAAATAGGCAATCGACAATAGGTGTCCAACATTAAATATTATACAATACGTAACAAGAAAAGTGTAGACCGAGTAACTAAATATATGTATCACAAAAATCAAATCAAAATAAAAATGATTTATTTTTTCAAAAAGCATTCAATGATTGTTTCATGTCAAATAAACTTTGCTGAAACCACAAACACAAATTTTGTATCAGCTGTTTTTCGCAAAGAACAATTGACAAAAATCTGGATAAGTAGTAACTCAATTAAGCCGGTGAAATCAAATAAATTAATAATTAATTGGTATTATGCTAAATAAAATGTTAGTATCCGTTCAAAAAAATATCTTTTTAAAAATTTGGTTACGATGAAAAATAAGAAATAATATATGTAAAGATCACGCATTTTTTGTAACGCATTATATTTCTAACACACAATATAGACACTTGAATACGACAATTTTATTTTGACATACAAATATCCCAAGATTAGAGTGGGACAAGATTTTGATATTTAATAATATGCAATAAATATATTGTTCAGGATGTATTCTGAAGCAAATTCGGAGGAGCTGTGCGTGAAGTGGAATATTCGACCAAGTACACAATCCCCACGTTTCGCTCTTCCGAATTGTCACCCGTATGTAATGAGTACCTACCCTTAATAATAAATTGCCTTTCTATTAAAGATGTAATGAGTGAGGGAGTTCAATTTTCACAGCTTAGTTCAAGTAGGTTGTGGTGGCAAAAGTTTAGGTTACGAGTCACAGATTCGTGGGCAATATTCTTTGCTAGGCTTTGATGTAAGGGGCGGGAGTTTTAAACAGTTTAATGAGGGGAACGAGAACAGGTCAGAAATTATCTGTAGGACAAGCGACAAGCGTGATTTTGTTTTGTATGTAAATTTTGAAACCAGCTTAAATCCCTTAGTTATATCGCACGTCTTTGATAGAAAGGCAGCCTTAATATTATGGTAAAATATTTGGTAGGTACTATGTATATATATGGCACGGAGCTTGCTTATAAAACAAGATTGTTGATGATGTGTTGTTATTTAGCAAGCGGTCACCTCAGGGGTCTTCTTCTTTGTTGTGGTTGCTGTCGCCAAAGTGTCTGTGGAAAGAAAACTGTATTTTTGATTACTGGCATATTGATAACTCTATCGTTAGTATCTTTTGATGAAATATTAACTTCCACCTACTGCTTGGTTTGCGTAGTATATTTGTAATAAAAATAATAGCCACTTATCGATAAAACATAAAATTTCGAGAAAAACGGTTAAGAAAAAAACATAAAATTGAGATTAGCGTGGACAAAGATTGTCCGTTCCAAAAATACTTTGTATGTTAAGGTAAGATATATAGCGACTGTTTCGCATTTGAATCGCGACTGAATTTAAATCAATGCAAAATAAAGCAGTGTGTAAGGTAAGACAGCTAGTGACTGCAATGAATGCAAAAAGACGTGGTGTGTGAAAAGGTAAGACAGCTAGTGACCGTCATCATCATCATCATCATCAGCCTATCGCAGTCCACTGCTGGACATAGGCCTCTCCAAGGGCACGCCACCTAGCACGATCCTCGGCTTCCCGCATCCAGCTACTCCCAGCCGCTTTGCGAAGATCGTCGCTCCACCTCGCCTGAGGGCGTCCTACATTACGTTTGCCGAGCCGCGGTCTCCACTCAAGAACACGTCTGCTCCAGCGGTTGTCAGTTCTTCGGCAAATATGACCCGCCCATTGCCACTTCAGCTGGCTTATTCTTTGAGCTATGTCGATAACTTTGGTTCTCTGTCGGATCACCTCGTTTCGAAGTCGATCTTTCAGAGAGACACCTAACATAGCCCGCTCCATAGCTCGCTGAGTGACTTTTAATTTATGGACGAGCCGTACCGTGAGTGTCCACGTCTCGGCTGCGTATGTCATTACTGGTAGAACGCACTGATTAAAGACTTTTGTCTTTAGGCTTTGAGGTATTGGCGACGAGAAGACTCGACCTAATTTCCTAAACGCTGCCCAGCCCAACTGAATTCTTCTATTGGCCTCACTCTCGAAGTCGTTTTTACCTATCTGCAAGGTCTGCCCAAGGTAAACATATTTTACAACAACTTCGAGAATGTCACCTTTTACAGCAACCGGTTCCGGAGTTATATGTTCATTGAACATGATTTTGGTTTTGTCAAGATTCATTCGGAGACCGATGCGTTGAGATGAATCAGCTAGGCTGTGCAGCATTTTTTGCAAGTCCTGCGGCGACTCGGCCATAATGACGATGTCATCTGCAAATCGCAAGTGTGAAATGTACTCGCCGTTTATGTTAATGCCTAGTCCGTTCCAGTCCAGCGTTTTAAACATATCCTCCAGCGCGTTGGTGAATAACTTAGGGGAAATAACATCCCCTTGTCTCACCCCTCGACGTAGGTGGATATGTTTAGTCTGCTGGTTCTGTATTTGGACGGCCATTGTTGCGTCGTCATACAGACACTTCAACACTTGGATATATCGCCAGTCAACTTGGCATCGCTGCAAAGAGTCCAGGACGGACCAGGTCTCGATAGAGTCAAAAGCCTTTTCATAGTCCACAAATGCTAAGCACAGGGGCCGATTATACTCATGAGTCTTCTGTATGATCTGCCGCACTGTGTAGATGTGGTCTATGGTGCTATATCCTCCTCGAAACCCGGCCTGCTCCGGTGGCTGGAATTCATCGAGTCTTCTAGCCAGACGATTTGTGATGACTCTTGAAAACAGCTTGTAGACATGACTCAGAAGCGAAATTGGTCGATAGTTTTTCAATTGGGTTTTGTCTCCCTTTTTGAAAAACAAAATGACTATGCTTGTATGCCATGCCTCTGGAGTTCTCCCGGAAAAGAGGACAGAGTTAAATATGTTTTGGAGCTCTTTAAGTATCGGAACACCTCCTGCTTTTAGAAGCTCAGTCGTAACTCCATCCTCGCCCGGGGCTTTTCCATTTTTAAGCTGTCTAAGAGCCATCCCAATTTCGTCAAGGCTAACTTCTGGCAGCTCTTCTGTAAAGTGGCGCGTTAGCATGGGCCTTGCAACCTCATTTTCAGGATCAGGTCGCGAAGACTGTGAGGCGTATAATTGGCTATAATAATCTTCCACTTCCGTGAATACCTCGGGCTTTGAAACGACGAGTTGGCCATTTGTTGTTGTCATCTTCGTCAGGTGGCTTCTCCCTAAGTGCTGGACAAAAACCTTTGACCCCCGATTCTGCTCAATTGCTTGTTCTATAGAACACGTATTGGAGCACCGAAGGTCATGTCGTACCAGTCTTCTGATGTTTTTGTTGAGTGCCCGCTGTTCTGACGAAGAGGCCGGTGGATTTTCTCGTCGTTTCTTCATAAGCTCCAAAGTTTCCTCGGAAAGTTTAGACTTTCGGCCTGTGCGCCTCATTTCGCAGAATTTTGTACCTTCCTCCCTGAGAATTTCTACCACTTGCTTAAGGTCTCGGTCAACGTTGGTTGTGCTTTCCACGGCAGCAAATCGGTTCTCCAGATTTGACTGAAACGTTTCAGACCATACAGTTTGGAGCATATGAGGTCGGAGCGTGGACTTCAGCAAGCGGACGCGTTCAAGCTTAAAGTTGATATTCAGAGAGCCCCTTACGAGTCGGTGATCACTTCCAGTATTAAACCTATTGATCACTGAGACGTCTCTGAATATATGCTTCTTGTCCGCTATGATGAAGTCGATCTCATTTTTTGTCATAGCGTCGGGGCTCCGCCATGTCCACTTCCTTTGGGGCTGTTTCTTAAAGAACGAATTCATTAAGAAAAGCCCCTCTTTCTCAAGGAAGTTAATAAGCATTTGCCCCCTATGATTTCTGCTCCCAAAACCGTGGGGTCCTACTACCGATTCGCTGCAATTCTGTACTCCCACTTTACCGTTGAAGTCCCCCATGACAACGTTGTAGTGGGCCTTAGTGGTGGAGTGTAAGGCCTTTGAAATGTCTTCAAACATCCCTTCTATTTCATCATCCGAGTGTGTCGAGGTCGGTGCATAAACCTGCACAACCTTAAGGCTATACCTCTCGGATAGTTTGATAACAAGGTATGCAACCCTGTTCGACACACTGGATATTTCTACAACGTTGTCTGCAAGGACTTTATTTACCAGGAACCCAACGCCACCTTGGGATAGCTGGTCACCCTCTCTAAAGTACATAAGGTGGCCCGATTTCAAGGTTATGGTGTCCTCCCCCTGTCTTCGAACTTCACATAACCCAAGGATGTGCCACCTTATCTTTCCGAGTTCTACCTCGAGCTGTGCCAGGTGCTCATCGAGCCGTAACGTTCGTCCGTTGTACGTCGCCAAGGTCAATTGTTTTTGGCGGCCATCCGTAACCCGGGGATTCTTCGCACCCCCTACCCTGCCGTTACCGTGACCGCCGCCATGATCAGGAATAGCAGGGCGGCCGGGAACTAGGGGCCGTGGCTCGTTCTGACTTGCCATTTTGAAGGGTTTACCCATAATCGCCACGCTGGGCATGCGGGTTGGCGATCGCAGGACGTAGCTCTTCGCACCGGTGACGCTGCTGCCCATCACCGGCCTGTGTTATTTAGGCTACGCTCATTTCGAGAAGGATATACCGCCATCTGTCGGTCGCCAGAGCCTCGTCTGTTATTCAGCGGGATGACCGCGGGCAGGTGAAGTTGGCTTGAAGCAATTTGATGTTAGTTTGCTCCCCTACATCCCTAGTGACCGTATCGCATTAGAATCGCGACTGCATTTAAAATAATGCAAAAAGACGTGACTGCATCAAGCTTGTATCGTTCCAAAAAGACTTTGTATGTAAAGGTAAGATATATATATATATATATATATATATATATATATATATATATATCGAGACAGTCGCAATTATATATATATATATATATATATATATATATAATTGCGACTGTCTCGCATTTGAATCGCGACTAAATTTAAATCAATGCAAAATAAAGCAGTGTGTAAAGGTAAAACAGCTAGCGACCGTATCGCATTAGAATCGCGACTGCATTTAAAGCAATGCAAACAGACGCAGTGTGTAAAGGTAAGATAGCTAGCCTAGTGACTGCATCGCATTGTAATCGCGATGCATTTTAGTTACCTAATGCAAAAACAAGCAGTAAAAGTAAGACAGCTAGTGACGACATCGCATTTAAATCACGACTGCATATATAAAGATGCAAAAAATCGTAGTATTAAAGAAACAATAAATAACAAGGATGCAAGAAGCTCAAGTTCGGCCATTGTGAAGACATATGGGGCTATGTTCAACAGTGGCAGTCATTATGAAATAAGGGTGATGAATAAATAATAAGTTAAAATAGCTCAGTGCATACCTACATCTACGTCTACTGACCGTTTCCCGACGGGTGCAGTCTCTTGAGCACCTGCGTGAGGTCCAGCCCCGTCAGCGTCTTGAGCGCGGGCGGCACCGAGCTCGCCAGCCGCGCCACCTCGCCCGTCGCGCCCGCGTCGCCCACCAGCACGATCTCGTCCGTCTTGGCCAGCGGCGCTGATACTTCTGCCGCGATCTGGGAACGTACAACATATTATAAGTATTGACAGGTTTGTGGGTAAGTTATAGCCACCAAGAATTACAGGATCTAGGAAGCCTGTCACGGCCAGTAAGCGCATCACCAAGGGGGGATAGGAAGAGGCAGTTGCTCCACCTCCTCCTTCTTTCAAACTAGCCCTTTAAAGTAGCACTTTCTTGTCTGAAAATAGTTTTCATATAATTAAACTCTTTCACGATATAAAGATTTATAACCTAATATCGAATTCAATTTTAAAAAAAACTTGTGCCTGAATTTACAGTAATTATGATAAATAATACCTTAGGCAGAGCTTCAAGTACGAGCGCCATGAGAGCGGCGTCACCGTACTGCTTGTACACCTTGGCTTTGGCGAGCATACGCTCTGCATCAGCTTTGCCCACGTCTCCGATAGCCATCGCCTCTGCCAGACCCAACACCTTGATACGTTCCGCGTCTGCCTTGGCAGTCTCCACTGTTTGAGTGCTGGAAATGAAGAGTTGACACACACGTCATAAAAATGCCAATATATATAAAAATAACGAAAAAATCCTATTCCATTTAAATAAATAATTTCGTCAGAGTCAAAAACTCATCAAATGTAATAAAAAGCTTTCTTTTCAAGTCAATGAAGTAATAATCTATTTAAGAACTTACCGTTTGCCCTCAGCAATAGTCTGCAGACGGTAAGCCTCAGCCTCAGCAGGCAGACGTACTGTCGCCTTCAACTCTTCCTCACGACGTTGGATCTCCTGCTGTTCCACCTGTAAACATGTCATAATTCTTCTTAGTACTGTTTGCAAATTTAAAGTCATGCATGGTATGTTCTCTAGAATTTGACAACTGATTCAGAGGTTAGAATTATTTATTACTCTGACGTAAAAGAGCTAGGGCACAACCGATCAAGCCCGACTGGGGAAGAAGACCACAGCCACATGAGTACAGGTGTCTAGTGCTCATTTAGGGATAAGTTAAATTTTAAAGTAACGTTTTCCTAACTCATTATAGTGATGCCCCACGTTGCAACATTGCAAATTTAAAACGCGTTTGATGGTCCATCGTTTCTTAGGTGTATAAACGGAGTAACATTAAAGGATCTTACCTCAATCTGCTTGCGTCTCTCCACAACCTCGATCATTATCTCTTCGTTTCGTATCTTTTGTTTTATCTTCGCTGCCTGTAGCTCGTACGCCAAAGCTGCCTCCGCTTTCTGCAATACAAATATATATTGTTACAGCTTCTCATGTGCTCTTATTAAATAAGGCATGCACTTGAAGCCTATGCCCAGGAGCGGACTGCAATAGGCTGATGATGAATAATAATAATAATATCCTTTTTTTTAATTTTTTTTTTATACTACCAAGGTGACAAACAAGCATACGGCCCGCCTGATGGTAAGCAGTTACCGTAGCCTGCCTTTTCAGTGACGGCCGCTAATTTTGATGGCGACTAGCCATCTTCGCAAGAAATATTATAGTGCAAAAGTGTATGCGCTAAGTCCGATGACACGGCAATCCGACATGATCGGAGGACCCAACTGCTTTATTTGCAATTTAGGATAGCATGTAAAGTGGTTGAGTCCTGCTAGTCCTGCTGTCCTAAATTCGGTATGGTTAGGTCAGGATATTATTATTATTCATCATTATCGCGTATAGGGTGTAAACACCGCCAATTTCATACCTATGGGTATTTATTGTGAATTACTTGACAGGAAAACTAAATATCAATTTATGGGACCTCGTGATTAGAGGTCGCCATTATTGACTACAAGATTCAGCCACGTAGGTGAGTCAGTAGTTATAATATAAATAAGTTAGTAGTTATAATGTTTTTCTTTTTAAAGATAACCCGGTAAAGGTTGCGTGCGGGTAGCCAATGGAAAAGGTCAGCTCAAGACTGAATGCTGTGGAAATCTTTAGGAAGGCTAATGCCTAGCAGTCGTCTTTCGGCCGAGATGATGAACTCCTCCAAAATATCACTATGTAGTTAGAAACACTTACCGCAGTGTTGACTTCCTGATCGAACTGCGCCTTCTGCAGCTTGAACAGGCGTGTGTTGTCCTCGATCTTGGTGTCCATCGAGTACTTCACGTCCATGGCGCTCTTCTCGCATTCCGCCTCCTGCAGACCACAACATAATCAAGTCAGATACAGAAATATGCTCGTCAACGTTCGCTCGCAACAGTCATAGGTAGTCGGTAAAATAAAAGGTATTCAGACATTTACAAAAAAAATATGTATTTTGTGGCCGTTACATGACGTCTTTATAACAATTTATTTTCGATCTTTAATTTAATTGAAAACCTTAAACGTATTACAGTTAAGATCTTAAAAATTCAAAAATAAGATAACATATAATCACTATTTGGAACTAAGTTATCAATAAGTGGAACAACAGTTTTTGTGGTCGTTTTCGACCACAAAAACTCATGCATCTCTCATGAGGACTAAGTCATGTCATCACTAAGTGGAACAGCCCATTGGCGTTCTCGACCCCAGAGTCCCACATATTTATCGTATGTATTGGTCTATCGGAACGAAAATAAACGTAAGTAGGTAGGTACACTCAAACGACGAAGTACAAGCTCAATTGTAACAAATATATTTTTTATGAAGTTACATGAAATTTCCACCGCTACTGTAGTTCTTGAAACGAGGTCAATGAAGTTACACAAACGCATTGAAACTGTGAATTAATCCCGAATATAAAACTCATAACGAGGGAATTGGTTACATTTTCCCTTACTTTATAAATAATTAGCTGTTGACCGCGGCTCCGCCTGCCTATTCGCTATTCGAGAATATAATCTATCTCTATGCCAAATTTCATCCAGATCCGCTCAGTACTTTTTCCATGAAAGAGTAACAAACATCCATCCATCCTCACAAATTTTCACAGATATGTTATTAGTATGATAATGAATTACAGAATAAAAAATACGCTATTGCGTCAAGATATTATAATGGTAAAGGCGCGGCAAACGGTCTAACAACTCTTCCCTCGTTTCATTGTTGAAAACTCAAGTGTAAAAACTAATGACATGAAATTTCTGCATCACCCTAAGGTGGTAAATAATGCTTAAGACGTTAACTCTGCCATTTTATACTACTAAGTAGGCAACATGCATACGGCCCTCCTGATGGTAAGTAGTTACCGTAGCTTATGGACGGTTGCAACACCAGGAGTATTACTCGTGCATTGCCGACCTTGTGAAAACCTTTTTACTCCTTTTTAAAGTTAACTCAAAGTCAAACTCATTTATTGATTCAAATTTAATTTATAATACTTATGACGTCATAAAAACAAATGCCAGCATATTTTTTCCTATGGCCAATTCGCTGACTAAGGTAAGCTTATCAGTAAATTAGGCAAGTATCATTTTTTGCCGCGAGAGGAATCACAAGAAAGTCGAGCCACTCTTTTGTCTTTGTTAAAGAACCCTATGCTATACTTCCTCGGGATAACCTCAGCAGGGAGCTTATTTCACAACCAGAACGTACTTTTTGACATGCTTAATTGATGATCGTACTTTATGCAGAAAGTTTTAAAATAACTAAAAATCTCTAGCGAAGTCCTTTGGTTAGTGCTTAAGAACCGTTTCCAACGCGAGTGCTGCGATTAACACGAGCGCAGCTTATCTCGCTGCTATATTCATGCTATATTCAGCTCACAACTCGTACGTGAATATAAACAAGCAGTAAGGAAATCGCTACGGTACTTCTATGTGCTGTCACCCTTAATGATATGATTTATCAAACCTGTATTGTCGGTATAAGGAAAACGGAAAATATTTTTAAGAAACAAAGTTTTAAACAGGACTATTATTACATATTTATATTTTATTACAATTTTTTTTTTTATCTGCACTGCTTGATACGCAGACAAAACTTTGGTGTTTCAAAATATAGTGTCAACATCGCGCGCGTAATGCTCCTGGTATAGCAAGCAATTCATAGGTTTCGGTACTTGCTTATCATCAAGTGGGTCATACGCTTGTTGGTACTGTAATAGTATAAAAAACTAGATTTCGTAAAAATTACGTTACGTACCCTGATTCCCGCATCCCGATTCGCCTGAGCAACTCCAATATCGGCATCTCTCTTGACGTTCGCCGTCTGCGCCTTGCCGAGACTGGCGAGGTACTGCACGTCATCATACACGTCCTTGATAGTGAACGACAGGATCTCGATGCCCATGCGCCCTACGTCCGGTGCTGCCACCTCGCGCACCAGACCCGCGAATTGATCCCTGTCCTTGTACACCTCTTCTACTGTAAGCGTTCCTAGAAGACAAAGAAAAAAAAAAGGTTAGTTATGCCAATTTCAAATAATATCTTTGACCTGCCAGCTACCGGCAAACCAGATATAATAGAAAAACTATTGTTACCTGGACGCCGCCGTGTCAGTTGATTGGTTAAACAAAACATGGGCTTTAAAAAGAAGAAAAGCAAGGAAAATGAAAGAGGTAGAGGTAGGTACAATTAATTACTTATTAGTCTGGACGTCTAGAACTAGCTTGTATTCTAGAATAAGTCAAAAATAAGGTCATAGGGCTAAAAAAATCCGTCGAATGGATGACAACTGACACTTATATTTTGGCGGCAGAGGTTGTATGTAAGAATTACACAAAAAATATTCCATTTTTTGTGTTATACTCCATTTTCTGGTTGAAATTACGAATAAAAACAGTATTATAAAAAAACTCTGAAAGCCGAAACACTTCGCATAGCATGGGTACTGTGACGTTTAACAATTTACGATGAAGATGAAAGAAAGTGATTGAATCAATCTCTAACTAAATTGGCTAATTGAATGATCAAGAGCCTAGAGTATTCAATCGATAGGTTTTACTTAATCGTCTATCATTTACATTGATATTTTTCTTTCAATGTCAAACGTCACAGTACCCATGCTATGTGAAATAGACTATAGTCTTTACCATACCACATAATGGTCTTTACTTACTTTTTAACGTTTAGAAATGTGAGACCAATGGTGAGGCTTAACGGCACCAACGCGAGTCGTAGCATTTTAGTAGATTATTTTATTTCAACTAATTATATCACTCACTAAACTTTGCACAACATGGAAGACTTATCAATGATAAAAACCTCGTTCCACAATAAGTCAGATTTGCTGTCAAATCTTTATTGTCTTTCTGTGATTTTATAATTAGGTGATTAGAAGATTAGGTATCTATTATTTGTTTTGGTTAATATTCAATTTAATATTATATTATTTATATAACTATTATAGACTATATTTACACGATATAAAACTACCTGCAACTACGTAGATTAATAATAATAAGACTGCTTCAGTAGGCGTCGTAAAATAATATTAGGATTAGAAAATATTTTTTCCTTTAATTTTATACACATCTATTCTTATTTTAAAAATCAATAACTGCTCTTATAGTTTGTCAAGTAGTATCGTATAAATAGTAGCGAGTTAAAACCATAGAATAAATGTTTAATAGAATTTGTATATGGAACGCAAAAGTAATATAAATATCATTTATTTTAAAATAGAATAGGCTTTTAACCTATCACGTTAATTTAATTATTTTGTTATCGTAAAATCGTAAATGCAATTTAAGTACAGTCGAATGAAAATAATAACCGTACAAAAATATTATAAAATGATATAAATAAATGCAATTGCGTTGTTTTTATGCAATGATATTATGTATTATAATATATGTATTATAATAATATAAGATCTCTGTTAGCCGCAATGTTATAATTTATAAAAGTGTGAAAAAGAGAGAGTTAACCTTTCATCTAGGATCTAGTTCAAGCTAAACTTAAACATTTTATGTTTTGTATATGTGTAATAGATAAAAACAAAGAAAAAAAATTTTTCACCATTAGCTTTAAAATTGATTGCTGTATTATTACTAAGATGAGAACATAAGCGATATTTTTTTCCATCAGTGTGAATGTGAAGCCCTAAGCGGATACTTTGATATTTTTTTAGCATATTGCGCACCCGGTTGTGAGAATTTACACAATTAAATTTTACATATAAGAGCGCTCAAATCTAAAATGAAAAAAAAAGTCCGTTTTGAATTTCGACCGCTATAGAACCTCTTGTACTTGACCTTTTTACTTTTTAATAATTTGACACATCACTATCACTAAGCAAGTCAACTAATTCACTATTCTAACAAATATATTATTTAGTTACTTATTTATTTAATTACACGTCAAGACGGCTGTAGTAACTACTAAACACTGTATACCTTCCCCATATTGACATCATAGAACCTATATTATCAATTTAAACTTTAACTGCATTGATATAAAACTGATAATCGCAAAATATGAGCATTATTATCATTATTTACGTTGCAAATGATATAAATATGATAATGATAAGGAATGTAACTATGTGAAGTATTACGCAAACCGCAAACGATATGTTTTTTTACGTTTCCATTATGTAAACACACTTAGTCGATGGGTAAAGTAAAACTATTCCTTTTATGTCCTCCTAACCGAATTTGGTCACGGTAGATATCCTCGATGGTTTTATTTTTATTCCTTCCTTCCGATATAACCGAATAGAGGACTGGTGTACGACCAACGGCGTTACGTGAAGTACAGGAAGAGAGAGAAAGAGATATATTACTTATATGTCTATAGATGATATAATTTTTTTTATGATCCTGAATCACGACCCAAATTTTATCGTAATATCATAATACCCAGGCCACGCTTTTTCTTATCATTGCCGATTGCGTGAGTAAAAAGATACGACATTTTTATCGTCGACACAGTGTGCTACCTTGTGCAGAAACCATCAAAGTTATGATGTTTAGGAGCTCATAAAAGGGATGAATTCATCATCACTACATTGTTCTTACATTAAATACTTATTACTATCCTACTAATATTATAAACGCGAAAGTTTGTAAGAATGTATGGATGTATGTTTATTACTCTTTCACGGAAAAACTACTGAACGGATCTGGATTCAATTAGGCATAGAGATAGATTATAGTCTGAAATAACACATAGGCTACTTTTTAGAGCGGGTGAAGCCGCGGGCGGAAGCTAGTCTATAAAATAAAGTCAAGAACCAGGTTTTGAATGTTAAAATTCATATTTCTAGCCATCACGTCTTTTGTGACTCAGATTAACCACTTAGTTTAGGAGGCAGAGCTTCAATGTAAAGTGTAACAAGAATAAAAACTAATTATAAATTATTATTATCTCATACATGTCTTTGGCGTTCAAAGACTGGTACACCAAATGCTTTGCTTCAGACATACCATTTACCGCCAAAGAACAGGCAACAAGGTGGGGCACTATATAAGCAAGCCCGACTGGGTAAGAACCTCCATCTTACAGAAAATACAGCTAAAACAAAACATTTGTGTAATAAATACTTATTATAACGTACAGCAAGAAACAGAAGTCTCGAGTTATTGGGTTTTTTTAAACGAAAAATGGCATCGGTCTGGAGTATGCAAATATACAGCCTACATATCAATAGGCTCGCCCCCTTTTATTTTCATAGCCGGTGAAAGCCTAGTCCTTGAGATAAAGTCATGAATTCAACCAACTGCTACGCCGGAGGTCGTGGGTTCGATTCCCACCCAGTTCAAATCTTTGTGTGATGAGCACGAATGTTTGTTCTGTGTCTGGGTGTAATTTATCTATAATATGTATGTATTTAGAAATATATAAATATGTTTATCAGTTGTCTGGTCCCCATAGTACAGGCTCTGCCTAGTTTGGGATCAGATAGCGATGTGTGAGTTGTCCCGAAAATATTATTATTATAATTACATATTAACAGTCAATAGTCTTTTGAAAAGTCTTAAAATCTTCAGAACCTTAATATATTCTCTTCCATTTTTCACAAAAGGCTATTACATAATGTATGTTGGCAACCCTTTTAACCACTTACAACTGTTCGGAAAATAAAAAGAAGACGGATAATGTTGCCGCTCGACAAAAAGTGTGGGGTTTGTTTTTTCTTTTTGCTCGTTAAAGACTGGGAAATGCGGTGTCATGGCGAGATAAGATTAAAAAGTTGGGTTTTAAATATACTTCTTGGAGAAATTGCCGATGATAAAATAATAGTAATTACAAGAAACACGACGTCTTTTTTGTTTGCTATTTTAATTTTTTTTTTTTCGAACTATTTCTATTTAATTTTAATTGTATGACCTGAAGTTTTAGAAGCAATCATTTATTTAAACCTCGGGTTAGACTTCGGTTCAAACAGCGTGTTTGATTCACCAACCCGAATCGGGACAGCGGGTCCGGAAATCCGTATCCCAGCCCTAGGACATAATTATATACCTAATTTGTAAAATATTTCAATATTGTCCTGCTTTTAGAATTTCTTCAGGACTTCGGTTATATTATACTAGTAAGATCCGAAGTCCTGAATTTTTTTTAAGGCATGACAGATCCACCAATTTTATTTCTATTAGAATACTTGTTCCCGTCCTCGGTTTCGCTAGCGGGTAGAACCTTACTGGAACTGTTCCAGAATATAATCCGGATAAACCGTTCAGCCGTTTTGGCGTGACTGATTAACAAACCTCGATACCTATCCATTCAAACTTTCGCTTTTATAATCTATACTAATATTATAAAACTAAAGAGTTTGTTTGTTTGTTTTGGTTGAACGCTCAGAAAGTACTGGTTCGATTAGAAGAAATCTTTTTTGTTGAATAGTGCATTTATCCAGGAAGGCTATAGGCTATATAACATCACGCTATGATCAAAAGGAGCAGAGCAGTAGTGAGATATGTTGCAAAATCGGGGAAAAAAATATACGTTCCAAATTACCACGCGGACGAAGTCGTGGGCGACCCCTAGTATTAGTATATTTGATCATCACACGTCTATACGCGCTTGTCTAACGACGTTAATATGTTAAGTACATCTTCGTACAACACGGTTCCAACTTTCTGCAACTTATAACGAATGGCACTTTAGTGTATAATCTAGGGGCTTACATGAACACACATCATTATAATGATTTATAGGTGTTAGATACAAGAAAGTTTTGCGCCGGTATTCACGTAAGATTATGTGCTGAAGAAATGACAAGTCTTTTACATTCTTCTCATAATAAAAGCAGTAATTTTTTTTACGTGGTACTTTTTATGTGGTAACAAAGCATACGGCCTGTCTGGTGGAAAGCAGATACCGTAGCCTATGGCGCGCAATACTTGGTTTATTGCGTATTCGTTGCCGATTTTAAAATTTGTTTGTAGAAATACAGAAAGATCAGGCGTAGGACCAATAGCTTTACGAGCTTTCCAAAGCAAGGGGTGTACACATCGCCAATTAAATAACTTCAGTCATCTACTGTGAATTTCTTGACAGAACAAAATCCCATCCAAAATTCGTGTGATTCTTAAATGATTGTCCCGAGTCTAGGTGTACTTTGTGTAGGTTAATAGTATGTTCGTAAATTCCACCGCGACAGGGCTTGTTATAGTGCGGGAGTTGTCTTAAAACAAACTTTTTATAACCCAACCCGAGAATCGAACCTTGTGATCAGCTGTCGCATTCATTGACCACTAGATCAATGATGTTACTACATCATAAAGAATAATAATAACAGCTAAATCATAAAGCAAGAGCAATGTTCTTATTTCTATTCCCAATTACAATGATCTTGACATAAGGTTAATTGTTTCTTTAATATTACGCATACTGCTCTACATGTTTAATACTTGGCTTGCTTTTAACTATAACCTTGGCATCCTTGTTAAACGGTCTTCGTAATAGACACCTATTGTCAGTTGCTGTTTCATTCTTACAAACAACACACAGATCACCAATGGAAACAGAAGCATTACAGTAATCTATACATACAAATAACCAATGACTGATTCATCAACGCAGAGCACTAGCTGGGGCTACAAAATTTGAGATTATGCATATAGATTTGTTGTATACGTTTCTTAAATGACGTAAGTGAAAACCAGCAAAGGTTTTTTGGTAATTAAATCCAAAAAAATATTTAGCTCGGAAATAGTCAGGGCAGGCCACTAGTTTCTAGTATAACGTATTTTATCTATATAGATATCCTTAGTAATATTATAAACGTGAAAGTTTGTGAGAATGGATGGATGGATGTTTGTTACTCTTTCACGTAAAAATTACTGAACGGATCTGGATGAAATTTGGCACAGAGATAGATTATGGTCTGGAATAACACATAGGCTTGCAGCGATAACCGACATCCATGCGGGCGGAGCCGCGGGCAACAGCTAGTAAATAAATATTTTATTAAAGTACAAGTTGTTAAAGAAGTTTAATCTGTGCAGATAATCATTTAAAGTAGGTCGCCTACTCAAATTTTAAGTGACCTCTAAATGTGGATGCACTCGTAAATGGTCAGTTTAGTGTTGTTTTATTTTATTTCGTCCGCTAGCTCGATAAATGCAAACAAAACTATTGTAGATTTTGATTGTGTCTGAAACGGGGTAAAGAATTTATTGCGATCCCTTTCCAGAATTGTAACAAAGGATAGACACGAATCACCGATGTTACACAAGTGTTTGTTTTTTTAAAGATTTATTAATATAATTTAAGATCTGTTCGTTTAATCTAATAAGGAGCGTATAGGTATCTCGAAAACGTAAACCCCATTCGATCGAAGCTTCGTCACATAGATATTTTTTTATATCAATAAAATACTAATCATATATTATTTGCTAATGGAAAGCGATTATCATATATTTCCAGAAGACCACAGAGAAATAACAACAAACACAGTATAATTGTGTATCTATCGGTATGTTTGCGCCTACAAGTCTTCTGTCTCTTTTTAATCAAATATTTTCCAAAGGCAAGCAAAAATCGTATATAATATAGATATTTTTATATGAATTATGTCTAACACACGTGTATGTAATGTTCACAAAGTCACGTGTCAACATAATTAATATTATAATTTGAAAAAAGAAATTCAAGAAGTACTCAAGTTGATTTATACGAGACAATTTCGTTAGCAATAAATCAAAAAAGATGGCTTTTCATTTCTTAGAGCTTTTTAAACATGCATATTACATCTTTCCACTTGCTTAACACTTGATTTTAACATTCTTAATCTTACGTACTTGTTTCGTACATACTTATCTGGTTTTATTCAAGCTAGTAGGGTCAGGGCTTTATTTTATACTACTTGGGTGGCAAACAAGCATACGGCTCGCCTGATGGTAAACAGTTAAAGCAAAAATTGTTAAAGGTTAAAGATGCGTAGGAGCAAGAAGGAGATTTTCTTTCTTACTTTTCCTTTGTTTGCATGCAAGTATTTACTTCGTATAAGCAAATTATTTGGGAGCAAGGAGACGTTTTGCAGGCAAGAGAGAAATTTTCATTCTTGTATTTTTGATTTCCATGCAAGTACTTACGTTGCAAACAAGAAAATGATTGGAGTGCAAGAACCTAAATTGTTTCAGCAAGTTCTAGTAACTTCTGCAAACTTCGTTATTATTACAACTAAAAACTCTCTATTCTATTGTAAATTGTATAAATACTTATAGGTAAACAAAAATGTATTAGATTAATCAAAGTGACTAGAACAATATCAAACATGGCGTGTGGTTACTCATTGGTACTACGGTAATTGATTACTGATGTGTTTTTAATGTTCTTACAAAAAGTGCGCGGTAATAATTTAATTAACTTTATTTCAAAGGATAGTGGACAAGGGGTATTGCTGATTTTATGAGTAAATTAATATAATTGCTGGCCTGTTGGAAAATTGTGAGTTCAATTCAAACTCAGGACAATATTTGTGTCTAAGCTTATATACATACTAATCTAATATTTGTCACACACACACACACACACACACTCACATGACATACACGATCTATATGTAGTATATATGCAAAATTTAAATTAACCCCGATCTTTACCAGCATAATTGATACATGTACCTATATCGGAAGAAGGCACTGACTCCAGAAACACAGGCTTGTATGCCTACCTCAGGAGTCAGAGCTTAATATATTGTGAACCTAAGTAATGCTAATAAAATAATTTATTATTATTATTTGTGTCTTCTACCTCTATCTAGAGCCGCTAAAGACCAGTCTTTGTTAAACGATTCCAACTCTACCCATCATCTCTGTCTACCGCTACGCCGTTTGCCATTCCGAGTCAAACATCCATTAATAATAATAAATCTATTCTAATGTAGAGCTATCATCTATGACCTTGACACGTGTCTAGCATACACAATGGTCTCCAGCACTGTATGAACAGCATATTTACCTTACGTTACTACACGAGAATATAAATCAGCAGTCGTATTTATCGTGAAACAATGTGTAATGTTTTTTTAATGTACACAAACATTACCATTATCTTTAAAATATATCATGTGTGAAAGCTAGATTAACTCAAAATTAGTGTTTTACCTGCAAACCTTAGAACGACAAGGTTAATTCGTTTAAATAAATAAATAACCAATAGACGCTTATTAATGTAATCTTGCGCAGATAGTACATGTCTTCTTTTTTGTTAATAGATAACTCCCACACTACGGAACCACTACCAATTATAGACCACAAGGTCTAATGGTAAAAACGGAATAGGTACATATTATACAAGTACATATAATATGCTCTCACGTAGTATAAGTGCCCTGTTATGTAACATATGCTAGATATGTTTTCGCGCCATCTTAAGTACTGGGACATAGCCGCCTACTGTTCCGAATTACATGACTCAGTTAATTTACATTTATTACGACGGAATAAAAATCAATGTACCGTAAAGTAATACGTAATTGTTAAAAATAGTGTATCATCTCGCATTTTCCTCTACGAAGGATAGGCAGAAGTCCAAATGCAAATTATATTATAGTAATGAAGAGGTAGATATTGCACTAGCGTGCGGAAATCGTTGTCGACAGAAGCGGCAAATTGTTGTCATTCAGTTCTTAGCTCTCTTTCTGTATCATTACGTTTCGTATCATCTATCGTATTTATACTTAAAATCTATAAGTAGGTAAACTTAAAAATATGGCAACAAAACTGAACGCTGCCGCGCTGTTCAATATGAAAGTATCAATTTTTTAAAAATATCATATATTTGTGTTTGTGTGCTATCATATATTTTTAAATAAAAAGTACGAATTACTGTATCTGGCGATTGAATAGATTCGCTCGAGTTCCAGCTTTTTCCTCAGGCTCTCCTCCAATCCTGTCTATTCAGCGAAGTTGGTAGTAGTCAATTTAGCTGACGTTTTATTTGGCATTTTTCATCAACCCGCATGTCTTATGGTGTGACCTACATGAATAAATGCTTTTGATTTTGATGAATAACACCGCTTCCATTACAAACTCTTTCATTGTTAGAAACACTATTCCCGAGTGTCATAGTCTACATTTTTCCAACATATCACAGAACATAGCCGCGGGCAGATGCTAGTACGTACAAGGATTATTTATGTAGGCACGTTGAAAATACTTTACGAAACAGAGAATTGTTTCCGAACGTTGATGTTTTGTTGCATCATTCATAGAGTCACATTAAAATTTATTCTCATTCGAATTTTAAAATCTATGATGTACGTTTGTTGTTTTGTTGTCTTTGATGCATTGAAAACATATTGGAGTTAGAAATTTGAAACGTATAACAAACATTTGGTAGGTACCAGATGTGAGTTGTGTGCCATAAATTTTAATGTACACAAGTGTTGCTATGATACGTTCGAGTTTCGAATGCGCAGAGTAAACCAATTCTATATTTAAATACAAATTCAATTTTCGAACCGAGTTAACCGAATTGCTACGATCGCGGTCGCAATGAACCGATATCAGACCCGTAACCACGAAAGACATTGAGGTAAACATATAGAGATGCAATTCCATACAGTTTATGTCAAAATATTGAAGTCAGCTTTTCACTCGCATTTCACAAGCTCGGTGTTGTACACTCTATAAAAAAAATCCCTTAATTTAATTAATTTTTTTGATCAGATGTAATTTAATTTTTGAAATAATTGTATTATTGAAATTGGAACATATTCAATTAGATTAATTACATTGAATGCTATAATTTTCAACCTACATATTATGGAGGTCAGCAGGAAAATTTTGTTAAAGTAGCTTTTTTGTTATTTTGTTTGTTTTTCATTTGACAATATAAATTTAATTATTTTCTTATTTAATATTTGATTTAACTAATTTAAAAATTAGTAATTTTTTTTTAAATTATTTAAATCATTTTTTTAACTAATTTTAAATTTAATAAAAATGAAACAAATCTTTTTTAAATATATTTCATTTAAATTTAAATATATTTCATTTAATACAAAAACCTCCCATAAACACAGGGAAACCGAACGTGGTTTTAACTGACAACCCTGAACTATGTGTTAGCCGCCAATATTTTTAATTAGTTTTTTTTATGATTTACAACAATAATTAATTGAAAACACATTTATATCACATGTGAAAAGTAATTTCGTTTGCCTTGTTACACTTTTGCGAAACGTGCGTTTCGAAATCGCAAAATTTCACCATACATTTACTCATTTTCTTGTTTCGCGCCATTCGAACGCCATGCTCATGACAAAAGACAGTCGGACACATGCCCCGGGGCATGTGTTAGGTGGTAGTGTGTTTTCGCGGTTATTGCATATCTAGTGAAACATATAAATCTATGACGAAAGATGTAATAAGTAATTCGAAATCTGAAATTGGTACAAATTTAATAAATTTTAGTGTAAACCACCATTTTAAAAGGTACATTTATTTATCTATATACCTACCTAATGTGGGTAACATAAGACAATACAGTAGTTTTAAATTTCTCCGTGTGTGTGTGTTTCAAGTGCTTTCAGTGAGTGTTTTAGAAACACTCACTGGAAGCATTTGCATACGAATGCTACTAAATCTCTTTCTTATAACACTCGCATAAGAATGTTACTAAAACACTTAACTTACGAGTACTACTAAAGCGCTTTTCTACTACACTACTAAATCGCTACTACAGCATTTTCCTAATACACTCACAAACGAGTGTTATGTACGCTAAAAAACTCCTTAAATACATCGCTCGCAAGTTATTAAAATAGAAAAAAGAAAACCACGATAAAGGCCAAAAGAAAATTAAAATTAAAATTTAATTTAATTTAAAAAAAAGAAAAGGTAAGGTACATTTGTGAAAAGAGGTAGTAATTTTAAAACGGTTCCATTGCATTTCAATTTGACCTATGTGGACATAGGTCAGATTAAAAATTAATATATTGGCTGAGAAAATGATGAATTTTATCGTATTTGGGAAATTATTATAATTATATTCGGATTTAAAATAGAAAATCTTGAATCCGACTTATTTTTGTTATCAATATCACAGATGCAAAAAAAAATCAAACCTCTAATAATATACCCCTTTTATAAGAAATACTACCAGAATTAGATAAATATACTCGTACTACAAAATTCATTAGGTAAAGTATTACATAGCTAACATAACGTAGATGATATTATTTTTACAAGAGAAAGAACTGCTTTCATATACCTTTAATGTATTGAATTACAGTAAGTAATGAACGCGAACACATCTGCTCTGACTCTCAAGGGAAATAAAATTCATAATATTATTCTATGACACGGGAATATTGTTTTTATTTTATAGAGTGGTTAGTAAGAACCTGACAGACCGATCGAGCCGAGCCGACCAGACAAATGTATCGGATTTGACATAAGTTTACGATATAATATCGTAAACTTACTTCAAATCCCATACATTTGCTTTCAATTCGACTACCGTTTATGCCACTTGTATAGAGGGGCTTGTGACCGAGTTGGTCAGATCACCAATACATAGCCCTTCATGATCTACCGATTGTAACAATCGGGCACGACTTTTAACGTGCCCTCCAAAGCACAATGGTCTTTAGGTATTCATTATACAATATTTTTTTATGAATATATTAATATTGTGTAATTAAAAACCATTTTAATCAAATAATTTTGTCAGAAATAAATACGTTGAAGGAAATTACAATCTCTACTAGTCCTTTAGTTTCGGCCAAATTACATCGGCCATGGTCACCAGCTGATGGTCAGTCAGTCAGCTTTTGACCACAGCCTACTTAATCGGTTTAAAACGACAACTAATTTAGACGGGAATAAATGCAGTGTTTTAATACCCGAAGTATATACTATAGTTAAATCCCAGTTATAAATGTCCATAAAATAAAACATTGTACAAAATCTAGAACTAAGCTATCCTTTAATTACTAAGCTACAACGCATTTCATTTTATTTGCCTTCAGGAAAATTGTCTTTAATATAACAAAACACTGCTTAACATTGCACACATTCAATTGTTTATTTTATTGTATGTAGTTCGATTTTTCGCGGTATTTTATATGGAATAAATAAATTGGGAGTGGCCGCACCCGCCGCTCGCGACGGCCGCGGCGGGACTGAATTTGCAGTCCGCTTATTGAATCTGAGAGGGACGAGAACCTCCCTGAGACCGACGTACATGAGTTACAACCTATCGATATCGAATGCAGCGTGTCAGCTGTATCAAGTAAAGAGATTTTTTCAGTTAAGAGGAACAAATTACACACGAAAGTATGTAGTACTTAGAAAGAATGTAGCGTACCTATAGTATATTGTAACACTTGTAATTTGTGGAGATTAAATAAACCATTTTATTGTTATTATTATATAAGCGTGTCTGATCCACTAACCCACAAGACCACCTAATAAAAATCCGAAATTAAATAACTCCATTTTGTTTCTGTAAGTGAGTGTGGGTTCCAGATCCAGTTTAAGCAAGAAATATAACAGTACTCTTAAGGAGAAAATTGCTATTATTATATAGCATTTTATCAAAATTGCTGCATTATAAGTCTTTTATGTTCACGTGGGCGTCTGTTATGTAACGCGAAAATTGTTTCGGAAAAATAAAGTGAAAAAAGAAATGTTTTTCTTTTTTTCTGCAGCCAGATAGAAAAATAGAAAGTTTTAAATGTAGTTACCTAACACCTAGTTATTGGCGAGCTTTTAGTGTTATAAAACAAAAATTGGAAAAAGTTTTCTCAACTTTGATATACCTAATTATTTCTGATAAAGAGACGTACTGTAACCGTACCTTACTGTAATTTATTGCTATAAGGACGTCATAGTGAATTTCAGAAACTTAGAAAATCTCTTAAGAGTTTGATTTCAAATAGATTTTATTAACATACCACGCGGTCAAAGCTGCGACCTGCGAGTACTTACATACAAACTTTTAATATAAGTATTTTACAAACATTTCCTTTATTAGTTCTTGTGTACAAGTTTCATTCTCATTATGTTGGCTACAAGATAGCGAAGAAAACAAACCTTTTCCACACAAGCAACAATGTGAAACTCTTTTCATTTATTTGTCCCACCTATGTACGTAAGAGAACAGTACAAACACTGCATTTTTACAGACTCTCGCTCGTTATTTTCAAGAATAGTTAGTAGTTTTTGCAAACTTTTATTAAACTTGCAGTGTAGGTTAGTTTGTTTGTTTTGGATATTTTTTTTTAGGCAAGACCTGTCAGCAATCTGACCCGGCTTTTTGAATTTTGCAATTTTGCTTGCAAAATGCTTGGCTTGCAAATTCAACATTTCAGAATTTGACAGATTGACACATTAAGCTTAAAAGTCAAACGTAACTCTGGTGACCATTAAATAATATAGTACCATATAGCTGATCTGATGGTGGCCTTAGGAAGTCCGCAACGAAACGAGAAATCCGCGTCGTGTTTGGGCTTGTAAGAAGTAACATGGGCATCAATTACGAAGATTTGACAAAATAAATACACTACGAAAATAAACGATCGTTAAAACCGAACACTTATTTTTATTCCCTTTTCAAACATTCAATCACCAACGTAAAAGTATGGGTGTTTTCAGTTCAGCTAATATTTGCTTTATAACTTTCTAGTAATGGATAATGGTATCTACCCATTATCCATTACTAGAGAGTTATAAAGCAAATATTAGCAGATCGGGGCTAATTGAAAGGCGTGCCTTGCGACCTAATAATTAATTTTGCAGCAATCTATCTGATACCTTTTTTAGGACCGACGAAGACCAACTCCATCGTGATTGATCTTAGCTAAGTATTTATTAAGCCATGGCAAATATAAAATGACTTGAAAACTTTAGGTAACATGCCGAAGAAAACAAACTAGGAACCCTATCATTACGTCCTTATAGCGATTTAATTTGATCTCAATTTGTAATTTGAAAATTCAAATCAAGACCGCAAATAAATCGCTATAATTAAGTCACAGTACGGTCCCAGTACCTACACTTTCCAGATAAACATTTAAACAAAAGCCATTCATATTAATTAGACTCGTGTTTCAAAAGTATTCTGAATTGTGACACTAATTAACTTTCGTTTTTATATGGACCATTTTTGTCTGAAAACTGTTTAAGCTTCACTTTGGGTAAGGTATAAGTAATAGATCAACGCAATTAAAGGGTATTAGGCCTTCAAATGTATGGAGGAGACTCGTGCCCAGATGCGTTAATGTCGGTTCGGTACCTGACTCAGGTACCAATTTGTCCGAAAAAGAGTTTTTGATCTCTCTCTCTCTCTCTCTCTGTACTGTACGCGTTATAGTAGGTAAGTATATGACAATCTTTAAGGAACAAGCTATGTTTCGAGATCATCAACACAACAATATTCCTAGTAAAATAAACGAAACACTTATAATATCCTGTGCCTCGGGGAACACGTAAAGATGTTGGTCCTACGCTTCTGCCTTCGGCTGTGTCGGATTGCATTCACCTGTAGCTAGTCTCCTTAGAGATTAGCCACCGTGCCCGAAATTTGATTAGGAGGACATTATTATATAATTATTATTTTCTGTAAGGCGGAGGACTCTTCTCCGGGAGGGCTTGTTCCCTTCTATGGTGCCTTTTTCTCTTTCAAAACTATTATAGGAATATATTCGAATTATTGAGTTATAACTGTCAATATAGGCGGGAAAATTGTAACGTATCTGTACTAAGAGCGGCCATTGTAATAGCGGCTGGTGGCCTATTTCCACAGAGTTTTCATTTCACTTTTATTGTCTATGGTCTCTGTGGTAATGACAGTGGTATATTTCTGTCGATTAAAATCTTTATTAGTCGTTTTATACTAGATGATTAAAAAATATGAAGTTATGAACGTTAATATACAGATGGATACAAAAACTGGCCTGTTGCTCTAGATTCCGCAAATATTTTGTTCGTATTAAATGAAAAATAAAAAAGTTTTTAGTTATTCACCCATGGAAACTGATTCCTTTTGACGCTGTAGTATTCCGTGTCCTATTAGTGCAATATCTTAACGCACATGATCAATTCAAGGAGTTTTTTACAGTTTTTACAGATATAAGCAATGGAAATCTTTATGGCGCCCAAAAGCTAGCGAAAGAAGCAGGTGACTGTCTG
Organism: Trisateles emortualis; assembly: GCA_947095525.1. NCBI lineage: Eukaryota > Metazoa > Arthropoda > Insecta > Lepidoptera > Erebidae > Trisateles > Trisateles emortualis. The sequence continues at coordinate 11,076,680 of OX352750.1, forward strand.
AAAAGTGAGAGTGAGTCATGTAGAGCGCGAGTTTTTGATTGGATTGAACGGAATGAAGTACTCGTAGTGAAAAGGTTGGAAAGAATAAAATGGGAAGAAATTTAAAATTAACGCGGGTGAAACCGCGGGAAACAGCTAGTTATTAACATATTGAAAGAATAACGATCGGGGTAAATTCATTTCATCGGAGTCATTCAAAAGCCACTTTCCCCTTCTTTACACTCCAGGCACGCCCTTTCTGAATTCATCGTTTTAATAAACGAGCGTTACTTGCGTGACGCCATTTAGAGGGACCTAACGTTTCTGAACATAATTACTTTCAATTGACTTCTACGTAAACCTTAACATACAGAATAAAACGTTTACGAATGAAATATAAGTCGGTATAGATAATAGATATTATTATCTATGGTATAATATACAGCTCTAAGGATCTTCAATTTTCTTCTTTCCTATGCTTAATCTCTCTGAGGTCATGTCTATAAATAGTGCACCTGAATTTTCGCACACACTTGTGCATTATTACTATTATGAGGCGGTGGATGCGGCTCCACACTGCTTTTAATTTAATTTAATTATAAATTGTCAACTAACACTAGTATGTAAGAAAATTGTTACTAACAAAATATGGAATATTCCGAATTAAATTATTATTATTATAATATATTTTTATATTATTTATTAAACTCCATACACAAAATTTATGTAAAGGCGGACTTAATGCCTGAGGTCACTAGGGTTACACAGAGATATGACAAATTAAGTGCATAGACAAAGCAATATATCCCGCGCAAAAGGCTTAGTCTCCGAGGAGATTACATTGACGTCTTTCAAATAAGTTCTGTTTTCTTATAATAAAGTAATTTGTTTGCCCTAGAGATGTCAAATTATATTATTGCCACATCAATCATCGAAATTAAAGCTGTTTTTTGCAAAACCTTTATACAAATAGGCGTCAAACTTGAGTGTCGGAAATGACAGAAAGAGGATGACATTAATCATTGACGACATTCGTGTCAACTGTGTCAAGTAAAGGGAAGCTTTTAAGTTCAAATCAAGAAGAACAAACAATCGTCTTCATGCGCAGAGTAATTAATGCAGAGACTTTCACATAATGTCAATTTCGCAGAAAATCACTTTTGCCAAATGTCACTTGTCTCTCTTGATAGAACAAAGGCGACCCGTGCCCAGTAATAGGACATATATTGGTTGCTATTATTATTATCTAACTAGCTGTTGCCCGCGGCTCCGCCCGCGTGGATGTCGGTTATCGCTGCAAAAAGTAGCCTATGTGTTATTCTAGATCATAATCTATCTCTCTGCCAAATTTCATCCAGATCCGTTCAGTAGTTTTTACGTGAAAGAGTAACAAACATCCATCCATCCATCCTTTATCACAAACTTTCACATTTATAATATTAGTAAGGATTACATAAGTACTTTTTTCTGTTATACTTGAAAAACATGTTACAAGTTTTTGAGTCGGCAACACGCAAGTGATGCTTAGACATTGCAAGCGTCCATATGCTACCGTAACTGCTTACCAACAGGTCAGCCGTATGCTTGTTTGCCACCTAAGTAATAAAAATACAAAAACGTCCCATAAACAGCATAATATTCTCTCATTTTATAATATTTTCTAATTTGGGATCCCTTCGATGTTCCTTGAGAGTACGTGTTGTGCCGGTTCCTTCCTTGAGCAAAAATATAAACAATTCTGTATATCGGGAATCCATTCCTTAGAATTTTTACTGGCTTCAGCTAAGGATATTCCGATGTAGATAAGTCACATTTTTTCAAGGAAGGCGTCATTATTTTGCTTATTACACGAGCGAGCGAGACGAGCGAAGTTTTCCGAGTCCATGGAAACAATCAGGCGTTTGTATGTATAAATGTTCCGACTATAACTCGAGTATCGTTAAATTTGGTGTGCGAACTAACAAAATATTTTTAAGTTTTTGATAATAGTGCACTTCCCCACAAAACCACTTCATGGGTTGACTGTCGGTTTATCAATCTTAAAATTAAATATAATTACTAATAATTATATTATTAAACTTTATATAGATACCCGTATTATATTAAAAACGCTTACCTTACTTATTGAATAGTTTGCCGGAGGACATTCGACAGAAGATAAATTAATAATATCTAAGTAGTAGGTACTTAGATATTATTAATCTACTTCGCTTAATTCTATTAAATATTTTAAAAAAAAGTTTAAATGTGCACTTTTTGGTCTCCTGTCGAATGTCCTCCGGCAAAATATTTAATAAGTAAGGTAAGCGTTTGTTCATTGACCCGTCTCCGTAGTATGATATAAAAAACGTTTTAACTATTACGTAAACATAATCGTGATATATGTTCGCCTATTAGTTAAGTCAGTACTTATCATTGGCTTGCGTTTGACAAGATATTAATGGTCAAGCAACCGCATCGTATAGTATAAAAACTAGTAAGGTTCCACACAGACATACAGCCATTATTATATTTACTATTTATATTGTATTTTTTTATTTATTTACTTGGTACAGCCACAGACTACAGATTAAAAAGTACAGATTATAAATTTTGTTCACAGAATATAAATTTAAACCTGAAGCCCAAATATGACTGTACACAGCATTCACAGATTACAAAGTTGCAGTGAATAGGTACTTCAAAAATTGAATAAAATTAAATATTATGCAACATAATACTATTATGAAGTGGACTAGAGTATTAAGTGAACATATTATTTAAGATTCATTGTTACAAACCTTAATATAACGTATGTAGATAATCTTGACGATTAAAAGAGAGTCTTGGGTATTTTGCTACTTCTTCGATCACAACTGTAGGGACTGCATTTTTGGAGGCACTAAATTATATTATAAAGAAAGATAAGCTACCTTCATGCTAAGCGGCGTTTAGGTTTGTTACCACGTTTTGCTGCGTACCTACTTGCTTATAAATTTCAAGTATGAATGCGATAGATAATACGGAACATAATAATACAAAAAGAGATAGCGATAAATGAAATGAAGCTACTGTTGACGGCAACAGTTTTCGCGCGCTATTCGATATCTACGTATTATTTCCATCTATCCATCCATCTCAGCCATAAGACGTCTACCGCTGGACATAGGCCTCTCCACAACATTCCACGTATTACCTACTTAGTATAATATAATTGGAGGCAGTCATCAATAACGATATTTGCCATTGAGACGCTAAGAAGAAGAACACTAGATACATTTTACAGTAACTGATGTTACCTAACTGGTATTAAGAGAGGTAGGGCACCATACAAACAAAAAAGCTTGGCTAGGGAAGAACCTTTACATTACAGAAGTCTGCCAACAGGCGGCCCGCGGTATGCTTGTTTGACACTTGTCTGGCTAGTATAAAAAAATCGCCGTAAATGCACAAGGGTTACGTTCTAAGCGATGTGCTAATGTTTAGTTAGAATCTTGCGACCGACACTGCAGGTCATACGCTCTTCTACCATTGCGTTACTAGGCAGGATTACTATTATAATGGTTAGTTTTAGGAAAGGTAATTTATCATTCACCTAAAAGGCGGACAGTTCAAAACTAATAAGACAGAGCTGTCAGCTAACCGGCATTATATAACCGTAACCCAAAATCCCTTCTTTACAAAAGAAGCCTTTGCACAATAAACGTCTCGGTACCACAAAACCGTATTATTATCAACAAATCCTTATTCCCTTTACAGTTTCGGTCGTATTTACGTTGTCAAGATACAAAACCGTAAATAAACCGAAATGTCAAGGGTAAAAGTTCATTATAGTTCGAGCAATCGACACTCGGAAACCGGTAAATTACTCATACATTTACAATGTAAGGCTTTCTTTCCGATTTCGTTGTTATTTAAACTCCGTTTAACCTGTACCTAAAGGTAAAGGACAAATTGTTGGAAGATGGATTTTATTAAATAATCGGATCATAGAACTTCCTTCATACAAAAGTTTTTTTACAAACACGACGGAGCTATTTCGGCCATGGTCATCTTCCGAATTCATCATCAAAGCCTAAACACACCACAAGCTCGGAGTTTGGAGTTCCTCAAGGTCTCCCGACTGGTTATAAGATCCGCACCACGGCGGATTAGCATAGCTCTTATTGCATTATCAGCGAAGTAACATAACTATACTAAATTCAATCAGTTCAATCTGCAGCCGGAATGCAATTCAAACAAACATACATACACTGCAAGTTACATAAGGCTTCAATTCAATTCCTCGATGCTCTCATCGATCAATGACCGACCGTCAAGTAAAAGCTCAGCTCAGTGAATAAACCAATATACTAACACTTATTATTGTTTTTGCAACAGTACATTGGGCAATGGAGATTGCTGTACAGGGCCGCTATATAAAGATTAGATTTTAGTAAAACCAATGTATAGTATGTTGTATGAAATATATATTAACTGTAAGTTTAGTCTAATTGTATACGGAGCCTCTAGACAAGTGGCATAAGCGATAGTCGAATCGAAAGTCAAAAAAACAAATGTATGGGATTTGACGTAAGTCAACGATATAATGTCGTAAACTTACGTCAAATCCCATACATTTGCTTTTTTGACTTTCCATTCGACTATCGCTTATGCCACTTGTCTATAGGCTCAGGGCCGCTATATTATAAAGATTGGATTTTAGGAAAACCAGTGTATGAGCTATATTTTTATCTGTAAGTTTAGTCTAATTGTACACTGATACCAAATTCCACAAAAATATATGCAATGGTTTTCTTAAAAATATAATTGTTATATAGCGGTCTTGTACAGCTACCTCCGTTGCCGTGTGTACATAGCAATACTGCATTGCGATGTCGTGACTTCGCATAAGTCGCAATATGAAAGTAGCATTTTGTTGCTTTTAGCGACTGCATAGAGCTTTCTTATGCTGATCGAAATACTAGCTGTTAACAGTTTTTTTTCTACGCCCGTCTTTAAGGTCATCAATTAGCCGTAGTCTATGGATGCTTGCAACGAGTTGCCGACCATGTTACTTTCTTGAAGAACCCCATGCTTATCTTTCGAGCAAATTTTTTTGGTGGGATTTCATACATGTCGTTATTGTAGAAGAAAGCTTGCTGTAATCTTCAACTCTACTTTATATCTCTCCGTTAGTCACGGATTGCTTATATCAGACTATGAGAGTAAGAGAATAAAGAGTGCTGCGTTCACACTTTCTCCTGTTAAATTTGGAGGACCGGAGGACATCAACCAACTTTACGTCATGAATACTAACATTACCTTACGGTCTAGCCGTTTCACACACTAGGTATAGAACTATTCAAGTTTTAGCCGCCAAATATTGAAGATCAGGGTGATACAATTAGGGAGTGAACAGATAAATCTCTTAAGCTGACGTAACGTTCACCCAATTTTGGAAGGAGAATGACTGTGTTGAAGTGGCAATAACATTTTATTACATGGGAAATTAACCTTTGAAACCAAATGGAAATGGTTCGTAATTCTTATTAATGTCGCAATTCTTATTAGTGTCTCTGTCTATTGTTTCATTTGTTTTTTGTATACTATCAAGGAGCCAAACAAGCATACAGCCAGCCTGATGGTAAGCAGTTAACGTAGTAATAAAAAAACTAAACCTATGACTTTAAAAGGTTACTGCGGTAGACTGGTTAAGGAAGGACCGGGTGTCGTAGCGCGAATTAGGAGAGGCCTACGTCCAACGGTGGACAATGAAGATATTATTACTAACAGTTCATTAATATAAGAAGAGGCTCGTAGGTAAGTACTAGCAAAGTTAAGAAAGCTTGCCGCAGTTAGTCCGCAGATGGGTAAATATTTTCTAAAAACACGGCGTGAACACTTCATGTTCTGAGTCTCATGTAGTAAGGTCGAGCCAACACGGGAGAAGGCGGGCAAAAGAGCAATTTAATATTACCCAAGTATCGATCGATCATTACCAACATTGTTGTTACTACCTTGACTCTGTGTAATTTAACTTTTAACTTTGTAAGGATTCTACACAACACAAAGTTAAGCCGAAGCCCATTAAATGTTTCTAATTCTGTCACAAGCTAAACATTATTGGATAATGGATAAATAGTCGGTGGCGCAGCTTGTGTGAGATGTGGGTTCGCTTCCCGATCCGGTGGTATCGGATTTTTTTGAGGAAAATTGCTCAGTACTTTAGTCCAGAATCGGGAGTTGTGCCCGATACACTGAATTAGGCTTGGCCAATATTATATGGAATCTACCGTACCTATTGGACCGTAAGCGAACTACGTATCTCTACAAATATGGTCTCCAGGTTTTCTGACTTCGTCATGTAGTCTTCTTGTAATTGTAAATGTTATATTCTGGCAATTAAAAAGAGTGGCCCGAGTTTTTTACCCATTATTCTCCAGGCCCAACCCTAGTCAGCGATTTGGCCGTTGGAAAAAAAGTATGCTGGCATTTGTTTTTATGACGTTCATAAGTATCATGTATTTGATCTAAATGAATAAATGAGTTTGACTTTGTAATACTTTTACATTTAATTGTAATAAAATTATTAAAGCTATTTTCTACTTATATATACTTTTTTATTTTTGAATAAAAAATAAACAATTAAAATAAACCTAAAGCTTTTAGTCTAATAACGTAACACCAGGTTTTGTGAAATAAATAACAAATAAACCAATCCTTTTACGATTAATTTAAAGTCACGTCTATAGCGTGTATGATTTATTTCCCATCACAAACATATATGTATACAAAATATACGAAAATTATGATGAATAGGATATAGGTAACAGAGTGTGTCGGGGATGAATGGCTCACGGACGGCTTCACACGATTTAACTCATTCACTCAATGGACCTGTGAGTAATGATACGAAGCGTGATTAAGTGCGCCTCAGCCGTCGACGACGTGACAAAATGCATAGCTACAGATAAATTTATTGTTGCAGACTGGTAGCGACGCCGACGGCCAGCCTTAGGGAACTCAGCGTTCTATATTGTGGAGAAAACTGCCAATAAGCTCTGGCGGTTGCCGGGCGCTGAGTGCAAGTACCGAACGTTCCGAGTTACATTTTCGGGTCTAGGTAAATATTATGGCTATTGGGGTTTTTGTTAAGAAATTTACTATAGATGTCCAGTTCTATGCCTGATATCGAATTGCCCTCCCATTAGACTATGAGAGTGAGGGATTAAAGAATGAATTTGTGTCATGATTAGACCTTTAAAGTTAAAAGTTTATGCGCATACTTGTACCTTATGTTATCGCTCGCGCGGATGGCTAGTCTTCGTCAAAATTTGCCGTTGTGACCGAAATTTTGTTAGGAGGACATTTATTATAATGTAGGCATGTTTGCTCTCGTATATTTAATTATATTTTAAAAGCCTTCTAGCCTACCAATCAATCAATCTACAGCATGAGTCGGTGTCACGCTTGTGTTGGCATAATATTCACAAAGGCCTTCACGCTTTAGTGAGCACGTTAACGCGTCAGTCACCGATATCATGTGAAATGTGAAAATCAATGACAGTCGTTTAGGTCAGACATTATTTTCTATTATCTATCTATTGATCTCACATCTTACCTTGCCAGACGTAATAAGAACTTCCACTTTAACACAAGATTAACTCGGTATAGATTATGAATTGAGTATTTGAAAATCTATAAGTAAGCACTAGGTATCTTAAAAAAAATTGGGTACCTATATAACTAAAATAAAAAGGAATCTAAAATTTTATTTTAGAAAACAATAGCTCCAGTACTGGGGATTATGGAATAATGCCTGTACCGATAGTTTTTTATAAATATTTGAAAATATGAACACAAATAAGTAAAGAGGTAGGGCACCATACTGGCGAGCAAGCCTTACTGGGGAAGGACCTCCACCTTACAGAAGACCACAGCCAAATAACTACACACAGTGGTTTAGTTGTGTTCCTGTGTGTAAGTACAGGTCTCCAGCACTCATTTAGGGATGTGTTTTGAAAGAATCGAATTGCTATCCTAGGGTTACTTCCATCTTAATGTCCTGCTATAAAAATGGGTTGGCAACACGCAAGTGATACTTCTGGTATTGCAAGCGTCCGTAGGCTACGTAAAAATTAAGTCTTAATTTTACTTTATACTCGTAATATGATCTAAACAGTAAGACAAAGCTTCATTCAACTAAATAAAGGAAGAAGAGACTAAAGTTATTTAATAGCAAATGTAATTTAACCCAAATGATGATGGAGCGAGTTTCAAACATTAAGTGGACAATAAATATTAAGTATATATCGTGTTTATGATATCACACGTATTCAATCAACATTAATATTAATAGAATACGTGTGACCGTTGTGTGATTTAACCACACAACGGTAACGGTAACCGATTTCAGGTAGGTACAGTAATTCAAATTGAAGACGCAGATAATTTTGTAATGCGGATAATATAGTCTTTTATAGCGTACTAGCTGACCCAGCAAACGTTGTTTTGCTACTAAAATAGTAATATCGTTATTAAAAAATAGGGGTTGATCGTAGAGGGGTGAAAATTAAGGGTTGTATGTATTTTTTTATGCTGAATCACAAAAAAATAAAAACAAAAATTTTTGTCTAAAAAATAACATTTAGGGGGATGAAAAATAGATGTTGTCCGATTCTCAGACCTACCCAATATGCACACAATATTTCACGAAAATCGGTCGAGCCGTTTCGGAGGAGTTCAAAGTTGAACACTATGACACAAGAATTTTATATATTAGATAGACCTTATTTCCCCTTATGACCCTATGTAAAAAAGGAGCTGGATTGTCAATTGATAAAGTTTTTAATTCGAACGCAATAAGTTCAACAACAATAGACTGCCTCTGTGGTCCAGTGGCCGCAGTATGCGCCTGCAGTGCACGAGGTTGTGGGTTCGATTCCCACACAAGATAAAACAAAGAATTGTTCTGAGTCTGGGTAATTTGTGTCCGTTAATTGTATGTTTGTAAAGTGCCCCGCGACACAGAGCTAGTTCTCTAGTGCGGGAGTTGTCTTTTTAAAAGAAGAAAGAATACTTATTTATTTATTTACTTACGTAGGACCTTCACAGACAAATATAACTAGACACAGTGGCGTAGTTGTGTTCTTGTCCGTAAGTACCTATGGGTCTCCTGCGTACATTTAAGGGAAAGGATTTTATTTTGATAATGTTTTCTTATCTCATCCGAGGGATAGGTAGATAGATAACTCTTAACTTTTACATGTAACCGTTTAGTTTCTTGCCGAGGCCCTACCCTAGTCAATGAATTGACGATGGGAAAAATAATATGCTGTCATTTTTGTTCTTCTCTTTACGATGCATTTGGTACGTAACCCAAAGCACACATTATTCAATATAAACTAATTTCAAAAAGACTTTTTCTTGTAATGAATGAAACCCAAAATGACTTTTTGTGACTGATTTGGATACATGATATTTATCATGCATCCAAATGAATATGTGTTTGACTTTGACATTATTGTATACTAGCTGTTGCCCGCGGCTCCGCCCACGTGGATGTCGGTTATCGCTGTAAAAAGTAGCCTACGTGTTATTCCAGACCATAATCTATCTCTGTGCCATTTCATCCAGATCCGTTCAGTAGTTTTAACGTGAAAGAGTAATTAACAAACATCCATCCATCCATCCATACTTACAAACTTTCACGTTTATAATATTAGTAGGATCAAGTTACATTTAGAATCATCTTACAACTCTGATGTTACAAATTTTTGGACAGATACCACAGAATACTTAATAGTACAGGTACAGAAGGTTCACTTCGCTAAATCATTTAAACAAATATCAACTTTGCTCGCACACAATAGAGCGCAATTCAGCTCCCCAGAACAAAACTTACCTACTCGTTTATTTACCTACAAATTGGCTCCCTTTGTATTGCGTATTTCTGGACGGCTTATTCCCGTGCGCTCCAAATCTATTGTTCTCTAAAATTCATGTTTTCATACATTGATTACCAGGAGCTCCAAGGATGTTTGTATTAAAATAATAAACAAAGCCACATTTACCACTTTCATTCCCTAGAGCTCCAAAACATTGTCTAGGTACTTTGAGATTTTATTCCCAGCAGCTCCAAGAAAAAAGTCAATTCTTCAATATAAAAATCGTTCCCACGAGCTCCAAAGATTTTAAAGTAACGTAGGCAAAACAATCCCGAACGTAATAGTAAATCTATCAGTGTGTCCACTCAGCGTTGTCGCGTCACCCCCACCCCGCACCTTTTCCTTGCAATCTAACTTTGCCTAATGATGTGCAAAATAAATAGTTGACCTTGCGCCCTTGCAATGCGTACGTCCATCTTTCACAAATAATAATTTTATATGGTAAGTACATTTAATGTTTATAAGAGAGATACAACAATTATATGTCAGTATACAGATATAACTAAGAGCTGCCCTTACACACATACAGCTATTTCAGTCCTACATCTACCAGAAACCTACTTTCACTTACTGCTAGCAAAACTAATTATCTCACTTTTTCTCTGACAGCGCTCCCTTACAGCGCACTTCTGTAATCCCCTTCCAGAACTTAATTACAACTGTCCTACCCTTTTCCGTACAAACTGAGTTAAGTATTTAGGAATTCAGATTGACAACACTCTCTCCTTCCACACGCATATTGATAACCTCGCCTCAAGAATACGCAAACTCATCTTTTTATTTAAAGCCCTCGCGCCCGTAGTTGACTTTGATGTCCTTAGAACTTCTTACCTTGCTCTTTGCCAATCTCTTGCTCAATAGTTGCTTGGGGTGGTACAGATAAAACCTATCTTTTAAAACTAGAGCGTGCTCAGAGAGCAGTGCTTACATCGGAATTGTACAAAATATGTAATGTCATGTCTATTCGCAAACTATTTATCCTCAACATAATTATCACCACTCACTCACAAACTCCTTATGTCCCTTCTAAATTTGATTCCGTGCGTCGAAAACATAATGTATGTCCTGTTATTTCGGTTAGAACAAGACTAGCCCAACGCTGTTACTACTACCTTGGAAGCTATGTTTACAATAAGGTAAACAAAATTTTAATCTTGTATCCCATGACAAAGGTGCAATGTAAAAGAGCAGCCACTGACTGGATGAAAGATTTAGATTATGATGAAACTGAAATGATCATTCAACCCTCATATAAATAGTAGGTACACACAAGCACACTATATTAATAATCAAACTTACTTCACTCATACTAATGTATGAGTGAAGTAAGTGTGTGTATGTCTAATGACATACACACACATTCACACATATACACACACCCATATGCACACACACACAACACTCCTAATATATTATCTATTTCGTATCTAACTGTACTCTCATTCCTCGATTAGATAGATACATTTATATGTTTTTCTTTCTTAAATGTGCACTCCATGACTCCATATTATATTTAGTTCTACCAAACGAGAGAGCCTGGAGATTTGTCACACAGGTTCCGTACCTAGTACAGACTCCAGCTCTCACTAAGGTTTCTCACCAAATTGTATACTATTATTATAAGACAACCCAAATGTATTTTACCTTTTTGAGAGAAATAAACTATATTATTATTATGTCTCTCTTTATCACGGGTATTTTCCCATCATTCAAGGAGAATACCCGGGCCTTTGGAAGGCTTACGCGGGGACATAGATCCAACACGCAGAGGCCCTTAGAGAATTTTAATTTAAAATGGGATGAGACGCTTACCATAGTCATGCTACAGCTGCACTATTGCTGTACAGCCATGACATGCCTATGTTAAGTGTAGAGCTATTGCAACATGAGAAATCAAATAATTTTGGGCTATGGGATTGGGTGTTCGATGGACTGATTTACAATGATTATGGGATAAAAAGTCGCCTGCCATCATTTAAAAGTTGGGATATACTCTAAATGTAAAATAGGCAGACGGTGACTTGCCTATACACTAGATGGGATACCTTGAAACAACCGACATGGGCAACAGCCCACAGGCATAAGGGCAACACCATAGTGCGCGGCTAGGGATATCGAGCGGTGCGGCGCCGGTTTCACCATCGGAGGTCTGACACCCTAGAGCGGGTTTCCCCGTAGTTATGCCCTTGAAAATGACACTTCTACCCCCGAGCATAATACCTAAAGGATTTTACCCCCATTTAATTTTATCGTAGGCACCGCACTGGGTCTCTTTGTGCCAGCATTAAATATCAAAATCTCAGTCTTTTGTGAATTAAATTTGAGCCCATGTAAGGAGGCGTACTGTTCACATATCCTTAATAGTTTATTCAAGGCGCTGACCGAAGGGGCCAGCAGAACTATGTCATCAGCGTAACTTATGTTGTTGACGCATACGCCGTCAATGTAGCATCCGACATGAGTTCTGCTGAGTTCCTCGATCAGTTCATTGATGTACAGGCTTAAAAGGCCCGTGTAAGTAAGCCCCTCTTGTCTCACCCACATTCCAGCCTATACTCATCGGTATAGCTTAAGACTGATTGTGATAACCCCAAACTGTTTTTTTTTAATTGATACTATTCAAATTACGTTAAACATAATGTTGGTTGTGATGATAAACAGGTACCTATAGTTTCAATACTATAATTGACTTATTGACTATGAATTATGTATTAAATCATTTGGATTTAATACATCATTTAAAGCAAATAATATGTTCCTAGTATTTATAAAAGAAAACATTATCTCTTTATTTACTGCTTTCTATATTAAACATTGTTTACCGTAACCTAATAAGGTAATATTATAGGGGAAATTATAAGTCTAGCCACAAAAATATTTATTGGACACGTGATTAAACTTCTAATTTTATTACTAAGCAACGGGAAAATGACATAGCCTCTAATAAACTAATTCGTCTTTTTTACAACGCCCGCTAAATATTCTATAGAAAGCGTCAAGTAAAGATCATCAATTATTGTGACTTGTCCTTCTTATTTATGCATTACCACCTAATTTACTAACTCGGCCACGGATTTTACATCTCGTCACCATTTTACGTTTTACAGCTTCTACGCAATGTCCTCAAAAAAATATAATTCAAGCTTCTACAGAAAGCACCATTTATTATAACTTAGCATGTAAAATAATACATCATATTCTTTTATCGTGAAATAAGATACTGTAAATTCTAGCCCTGCGACTAAATTAATAGGTGGGCGACTAAATTACTAAGTGACCGACTAGAAAGTCATGCATTTGAATATTATTATATATTCATGCATTTGCTACCAGAAACGAGATGCTATCAGACAAGTAGGTTAGGTTAGGTTAGAACTGTGACCCTAACAACGCGCGAGCCGAGCGAGCGAAGCGAGCGTGCCGCGGCAGCGGCCGGCGAAGCGCTAATTTTTATAAATTGTGTTCGCCCTCAGTTTTTAGCTCACTTAGTATTTCTGTACCCCATATACAGTATTTCTGTGCGCCATATTCAGTAATGTTGGCACCCATAAATTGAATTTGTGTTTGCCCTTAGTTTGTCACTCACTTAGTATTTCTGTACGCCATATTCAGTAATTTGGACACCCATAAATTGAATTTATAGTCGCTCGTTTAAATACTAGCCCTTTTCATATGTTTCTATTATTTCTATAAGTAAAATGATGGTTATTCAATAAACAAATTGATTTTTCAAAAATAAAGTCTTTTATTTTGTATCTCCTCAATAGCTTCTGATAATATTAGTGGCCAATATACCGACTATTTGATGACATTTTTAGCAAAATTTTGACTATCGATTTATATGGGATGAGTTACATTTTAAACGTACTCAGTTAAAAAGTTAGATGCTAAATAAATATATATTTTGATGTCATTTAATAGTATTTTAGAAGTTTACTATTAGAATGCATGCTACAAATTTAGATGCTAAAAAATAATCATTATGCTGAATAGTATTTAGAGTGGTTCACATAGAAGATAACTAGTGGCTAAGATAGTATTATTTTGATGCTCGTTAATTGTGGCTGACTTAGTAATTTAGAAGGCAACATACATTTTTGGGGGCGAATAATGATACTAAAAAGAAGCCTGTTTAATTAGCACCCATATTATAGTATTAAATGTTTTAATTCTGCTAACCGTACACTTTTTTGGAGCTATTGGGAATACAGTATTATGTGGGTCTTTTTTAATTAATGTTGTATATTTTGGAGCTCCTGGGAATTGATGTATGGAGATAAGAAGTTTTGAAGAAAAAACCTTTCATAAGTTTTTGGAGCCCTTGAGAACGATTTTATAAAATAATAATAATATTTAATTTTAGTCTTGGAGCGCTTGGGAACAAAATCGTGGAGCGGGCGGGAATAAGCCTTCTGGACATTATGGTTGTCACTTAGAGATCAATTTTGATCTGAAGTACCTGTTAGGTTTAGGTAGGTACTTACTACACTTTTGTAAACGAGTGACTTTTAAAATAAATCTGGACATGTGGGGACATATTCAATGTAGGTACTTAATAATTAAATTATAAGAACGAGCAGTGTGTGTCCACATCACAGGACTGGTCAAACCACTAAAGAACAAATTATAATAATGGGTACTAGCTGTTGCCCGCGGCTCCGCCCATGATTATGTTTTTGATTAAATTAAAAATAGGTATTAGAGTTTATCATTGGTTTGTTTGGAGCCATTTGTCCAGTTGAAATTTAAAACTATTGAGTGATAGGCGGTTATAATATATTTTCCCAATTAAATAAGTACCTACTTAATTGGTTGGACAAATAAATAATACGTCTCTACAAAAACTGTGCTGTACCTATAGTCTACATATCAAAATCTTGCTACAAATAGGTACCTACCAATTATGTTTTTCTAAATGATAACGTGTTTCTTTACTTTGCAATATCCTTTGGAATATTGAAAAACGAGAGGTTAGGATCCTTATCACTATTTAAGCAGCCGAATACTGTGGAATATTTTTATGCCTTTATTTTCTTTAAAATATTTAAAAGCGAAAACGAATCGGTGACGAATTACGGCTTCGTGTGCGTTTCGTAGGTAAACTTACGTCGAACCGACGACGCGACCGGCGCGCGACACTCGACTAAATAATACCCCTGGAAATGTTGCGGCCGGGTACTTGTAGATTCATACCTAAACAGCGGAGTGAACCAGGCCTGCAGATACTACAATGGCTCATACGGTAATGATTTATTATAAACGCGAGCCGTATGCTTGTTTGCTACCTTAGTAGTATAAAATTCCCTATTAGTAGGTATAAGAACCTCATAGCAACCGATTATTTGTTTAAACCAGTCTTTCTTAAAGTGGGCGATAACGCCCCTTGTGGGCGCTGGACGTCGAGGAGGAGGGCGGCCTTAAAATAAAATCTCAAAGAAATAAAAATCCCATTGTCAAAAAGTAAAAGAAAATTTGGAGGCGCTTATAAATAATTAAGTTTTAAAGTGGGCTGTATGAATTAAGATGGAGAACCGCTGGTTTACACCATTAACGTATGGTTTGTTCTTGACATTGTATGTTTATATCTATGCTAATAGTAAGTTAATATCGTAACACAAGGCCGACGGGCTTCGAGTCAAGTTCAATGTGACGCAAGATCAGATAGTTAGCGTCAGTAGGTCGAACAGTAGTCGATTATATGATTGCGTCAATTTGCGTCACATTACTGTGCCCTTTTTATCCGACTGCGGCAAAGATCAAAAGAAGAGTAATGTGATTCGGTTTAGAGATATCTTTATTACTCGAAAAAACATTACAGTTTACTTAATTGAGTAATACATATTTATCTTAATCTATTTGTGGGTGGTCGACACTAAATAAAGCATATATATATATATATATATATAGCTAGATACAGATGATTGACCTGTATGTATGTCCGTGCCTATGTCCACTCGTAACTACTCAACGGCTATACCAATTTTGATAAATTAAACGTCATAAACGTTTTGAAGGCGCGATTGACGAGAGTAAAGTTTCTTAAAAATCTAAATGGTATAAAAACACTGACAAACAAATTACACTATGTAATACAACCTGTGTGTACATACTATGTATAGATAGGAGTAGGTACAATAAAACCTTAGATAGTATCCAATCTTGGTAAAGTTTAATAGCATAACTGAACAACCAACTGTATAAGTTCTCAGTTTCCCGCTTAGCAGCATTGTTCCCGAGTACAATACGAGGCTCGACGATATCTTTTATTATTACAGTGTTAAGGAAGATTTACATGAGAATAGTTTGCTGTTACTCATACTATCTCTGAGCCTCCAGACAAGTGGCATAAGCGATAGTCGAAGCGAAAAGTCAAAAAATAAAATGTATGGAATTTGACGTGAGTCTACAATTTAATCTCGTAAACTTACGTCAAATCCCATACATTTTCTTTTTTGACTTTTCGATTCGACTATCGCTCTGTTCTTCTTGAGAGGTAAGATAGAGATAAACTGTGACTGTATTACAGATAAATTATTATAGTACGGGTCTTTTCTTGGACCAACTACGCACTCACCAACGTTATCTAAACTAACAAATAAATAAATATTATAAATCGGAAAGATTTGTTTTTTTGTTTGATCGTTTGTTACCGTTTAACTCACAAACTGCTCGACCGAATTTAAAAATTATTTCACTGTTAGAAACCTAGATTATCAGCGGGACACACATGCTATATTTAAAAATATGGGATCCCTACGAAAACTAATTATTGTGAATTTCTTGACAGAAAAACCCAATATTAATTTTCGCCCTACCCGCGAATCAAACCTTGGACCCCGTGTTCAGCAGTCACACACTACACAACACTATAACAATAGTGTACATCAATCTTTTTATAAAAGAGTTCTTTAGACTATGCTAAGTATAACAATAAACTTTACTGACACTATGGTTTACTACTTCTTATTATTGTAATTTCAAAGTGCGGTAAATAGTAATAATAACAAATAATTAAGTCATTCATAATCATGACTACGTCATATGTTTACTTACATTCATGAGTATAATCTGTCAATAATGGAATTTCCTTACGAGTGCGTAATGATGCATGAAAATTAGGCAATGAGAAAATATTCTGGAAAGTTCTATTCCAATTATTATGAATTTTTGCGTTTTATAATGCCCTTCTTCTTCCACTAACCAAACGATAAGAAGAAGATAATGCCCTTAAAAAATATATAGGTACTTATTCAAAATTATAATAAAAGAAATAACCTGACCACATCCCACATCCAGTATTAGGCGAGCTAGGTGGACCGACGACCTAAAAAAGATCGCTGCGACGCACAGAATGCGGAAGGCGGAGGACCGTGTGCTATGTTGGGAGAGGCCTATGTCCAGCACTGGACTGCGATAGGCTGATTGATTGACTGATTGTGTGGCATAAATATTCTCAGCTCTCTTGATTTTCACCATTATACTTATATATAGTGGGTAATATCCCTTTCCAACCGGTTCAATATGAGCGTATGTAGGTATGGTAATTATTTTATTTACGTATTTTCTTGAAGCTAAAATAATTTTTCCTTAATGATCTTCTCGAACGTAATATTAACTACTAGCTGTTGCCCGCGGCTCCGCCCGCGTGGATGTCGGTTATCGCTGTAAAAAATAGCCTATGTGTTATTCCAGACCATAATCTATCTCTGTGCCAAATTTAATCCAGATCCTTTTACGTGAAAGAGTAACAAACATCCATCCATCCATCCATCCATCCATCCATACTTACAAACTTTCACGTTTATAATAAGTATAGGTATTTGTAGGATAATACACATGTCATTGTAACAGAAGGGAAAGTACTCAACCTTAACGTCTTTAACATGGTTGTTTTGCTACTGTACCCATGTTATTATTAAATTATAGTTCTTATTTCAAAAGATTGCATTCAATAAATCAATAAACACAAAAAAAATCAAGACTGTATATTTTGTACCCTTGCCAGGTTAATAATGTGTGTTCTTAAAAAAAATGTCATTCAAAATCTAAATTTAATATAATCAATTGTATATGTATAGTAAACGTAAGTGCAGCTCGTTCGAAAATTAAAAGTATTTTACTTTTTAATGGGTACTTTATTACAAATTGCATCGCAAAATCATTCCTTCTATTTTCATTCTATGTATATAGATAGATACTTGTGTATCTATCTATATAAACTTTCCACAAAACAATCCGTCACAAATTCTCTAAAATGTATGCGATAATTATTCGAAAATTCAAATGTGATATAAAAAAACAAAATTTATAAGTCTGTCAAAAATTTAAAATAATATCAGTTTCTAAATACCAAAATCTACCAAAACATACGTAATTACCTACGGGTAGTAACCACCGAAGTAAAAACTTTTCTCGACGATCATTACAAACATCGGAAGGAAATCGATAACAATTAAGTATTATTAGTATCTACGCGCCCTTATCACACACGCACAAAATAACATGTGACCTCCAACAGAAATAAAACTTCAGTAATTTAATTTTTGAGCAACCGCGTTTAGGGACTTACAATTCCCATGTCGTGTCAAAACGATATCACTAGTTTAACAGAGAGCTTATTTCAAAATAAATACCTCTTTATAAAAAAAGTAGATAGGTATCCTACTAATATTATAAACGCGAAAGTTTGTAAGTATGGATGGATGGATGGATGTTTGTTACTCTTTCACGTACCCACTACTGAACGGATCTGGATGAAATTTCGCACAGAGATAGATTATGATCTGGAATAACACATAGGCATTATTTTTACAGTGATATCCGACATCCACGCGGGCGGAGCCGCGGGCAACAGCTAGTATTTCTATAATTTTTTTATCTTATAAAATAATAATGCATTGAATAGAGCTTCTTACCTCTTAACGATAGCTAAAGTTGCTCCCACAGTTAATCCCAGATTAAAAGCGCTCATCCACAGCAAAGACATGGCTACAGTTTGTTATAGCTGTGGGG
This sequence comes from Trisateles emortualis, assembly GCA_947095525.1. NCBI lineage: Eukaryota > Metazoa > Arthropoda > Insecta > Lepidoptera > Erebidae > Trisateles > Trisateles emortualis. Next base: position 11,095,579 of record OX352750.1, read on the forward strand.
CCTCGATAACGAAACCTCAGGATACTCTAATACAATGTTCTCATCCCGTACTATGGCACAACACTAGCACGTTCCAAATTCAAATTAGTAAACTCGAAAAAGAATCGTGAATTTAATTACAATAAAAAAGTAAACTTTTTAATGAAAGCACACGTCACTGAATTAATAAAAAAAGAATTTGAAAAGATTTTAACAGTAAGTTTAAAATGTCTCTGGTTTTGACAGATGAACAAACTTTTATTTATAAAGCACAAGTCAAAGTTTAAATTTAAAAGTTGTGAAAAGAGTTTTAATGCTCGAGTAGCGAGTACAGACGACCGTCAACGAGTGGCGTTGTTCGCCGGTCCTTTATATTATAAAGTACCAGTTTCCCCGCGCGCGCCACAAGCCACACAGTACACCAAGCTCTAATATTTTCACAATAATTTGCCTTCAAATGTTGCATCTAGGAATAAACAGGAGTTATTGCTGCTACTTTGTCTCCATTCGATTTTATTGGTATTTAACGTTGACTGCACTCATTTATTCACACAAAGTATAATCCAAATTTAAATATATATGTATAATATGATAAAGCTACATAGAGAAAATGATTTTCTTTCTAATTTAAAACTTCCAACATACGTATACTTTATTTTACCACCGCATCACCTTGACTGAAAAAAGGGCATTGGTGAATAAATGAATACCTTAAATATTAAAGCAATGTGGAAAAAGACGAGCCCGGAGCAGGACTCGAACCTGCGCCTCTCGGGTTCCAGCCCAGCGCACTACCAACTGTGCCATCCGAGCTCCTACTCCAGAGTTCGAATTTGTCAACCGCTTGTTTACGTCCTGGAGTGATGTTAGTTTAAAAAATGAATACCTTTTTTATACCACATGGCTAATAGTAGTTAAGTACTTATTGGTATCTAGAATTCGGTTTTTAGGACATTACTACGAAAGAGTTAAGAGTTCTTTACACTGTTAGGTATTACAGTACAACATAATGATGTATATGAGCGTGACGGTCACGCGAGTTTTCTTTTTCCATATTCCAAAAGTGGCTAACAAGCAAGAAGTTTTTACATCAAAAATTATAAAAGCAATATTTAGGAGCTACGTTTGATTAGCAAATACACGAGACGGGTAACCTTCAAAACAGGGTTCATAGCACTGACTATAGATAAAATAAAACAGTACAATGTTCCTAAAGTGCATAATACACTATATGTAAAGCAAAACGCTTTACATAATAAGTATTCCTATGCGCATATTCATAGTGCATCACAAAGGATAGCAGACGCCCTGGAGAGTAATCTACAAGCTCGCCAAGCTTCGCAAGCTTATGACACTTTAAACAGTGGTTAACAGAGTTAAAATACGAGCCAAGTTTTTGTTTATAATATTTTATCTTAAATTTAGACTGATAAATTAAAATTATGAAGTATTAACTGACAGCTGTTGCCCGCGGCTCCGCCTGCAAAGCCAAAAACAAATCTATCCCTCCGGAACCGTACATTTCTGGATTAAAAGTAGCCTATGTGCTATTTCAGACTATAATCATATATTAACCAAATTTCATCCAGATCTAGCCATTCTAGCGTGATTAAGTAACAAACATCCATCCAAACTTTATGGACAAATGAGAAACATTAAGAACTTGCTAAAATACACTTGAAGCGATTCTTATATTATTGTTATAACGTATTTTTGTTTTTTTTTTGTACTATTTAGGTGGAAAACAAGAATTCTGTCCCCTATATTTAAATCCTGGTCTTAGTATTTCCTGGTAGTACCTTCATAATCCTTACTAATATTATAAATGTGAAAGTTTGTAAGAATGAATGGATGGATGGATAGATGGACGTTTGTTACTCTTTCACGTAAAAACTACTGAACTGATCTGGATGAAATTTGGCACAGAGATAGATTATGGTCTGGAAAAACACATAGGCTTTTTGCAGCGATAACCGACATCCACGCGGGCGGAGCCGCGGGCAACCGCTAGTAATATATAAAAATAACTCTTTTTAAACTCGTTGTCCATTATTTATAGTGATAATTTTTGTATATGTTAATAACGTACATACATATTTCCCTAAAGATATGGCTATGACGTAGATATTATTTGATTAATAACTACATTATGTGTTTATATAATTAATTATTACGTACTATTATTATATGTTATCGATCGCCATGTTACTACCTAGTAATTAATTAACATAAAAATACATAAATATAATAGGTACAAATATATTATGATAGTCGTTTTTAACATAGCCCGTAGTCAAATATTCTTATGTAGTTGCTATGCGTCTAGTAGTCAGAGACCAGTAGACTAACAGGCCAAATCAATGAATTGATATCAGAATAAAAAAAGGGCTTATTCCCGTGCGCTCCAAATCTATTGTTCTCTAAAATTCATATTTTCATACATTGATTACCAGGAGCTCCAAGGATGTTTGTATTAAAATAATAAACAAAGCCGCATTTACCACTTTCATTCCCTAGAGCTCCAAAACATTGTCTAGTCTTGGAGCGCTTGGGAACAAAATCGTGGAGCGGGCGGGAATAAGCCAAAAAAAGAATGATTTATAATACCTACCTACTGTACAAAAAATGGTAGTTAAGGTCATTAGAATGTACCTAGTTGGCAAAACCTATAATAGTGTCAACCGTTGTGAGAAAAAAATGTTTTACTTTTTTTAACTTCTATAAATTTTCCTTCCTAAGTATTTAATCTTAATCTTTTTTTTAAATCTTTTATAAAGGCAACTCTCGCACTAGAGAATAGGCTCTGTGTCGCGGGGGACTTTACAAACATACAAATTAACGGACACAAATTACACCCAGACTCAGAACAACTCTTTGTGGGTCACACAAAGTTTGGCCTGTGTGGGAATCGAACCCACAACGTAGTGCACAGCAGGCGCCTACTGCGGCCACTGGACCACCGAGGCAGTCTAATGAATATTGTTTTTATTTTATATTAAATTTATGTACGTAATAGAATTAATTAACTACGTATTTTTTTTAGTTATTTTTCAACTTTAAGTAGAATAGAATAGAATTTTATTTCCTAAGAAACACGGTGTAAGTAAAACTTACAGTTAAAATACCACCAAAATGTATTTTGTATTTGAAAAAAAGAATATAAATGAACTAAACTATTCTAGACAATAATGAAAGGACATTTAGAATTGACACACACACATAGATACACAAGACACTACACAGAATTCCACAGTTCACTTTGCTAAGATACACTGTCCTGTAATGCCTTTAAGGTAATGTGCTTAATTTTTATTGTGTGAGCTAAATAAATACTTGTCATGCTATTAAGGTAAGTACGAGTATTTAATCAGAATGTTTACTAATTAAATTGTTGAATGAATTAAACTGTATGAATGTATTCTATGTGCCTACTACAAGTTAAGGAAAAATGATTTTTGAGTAGGTAATAATTTATGAATAGTTTTTATGCATGTAACCAGATCTTCTGGGGAAGAACCTTCACGTTACAGAAGACCACAGCCCACTTTATACAGTGTGTAGTGTAGTTGTGTTTCTGTGAGTATTTAGGTCTCCAGTACTCATTTAACGATTAATTTTATATGTATACGTTTCCCTATCCCAGGGATACTACATCACAGAAATCTCGTGTCAATTTTTTGACTAGATGACGTGCAAGTTTTGCCCTAAGTATGCAAGCGTCTGAAGGCTACTATTACTACTGGCCACCAGGCGGTAACATAAGTAGTAGGTATAAAAAAAGTGCGGGAGTTGTCATAAAAAAAGAACAATTCCGACGTCATCAAAAAGGCTTTAATAATAAGAAAGCACTGTTTGCAGCTCACTGTTTTAAGTAAAAGGCATCATAATGTTTATGCAAGCGGGAATCATTTCGTGGAACAGTGATTCAGCAATCTGTTGCAAAATTTCCTCAAAGGTTGTTTCTGATTACAAGCGCTGCCGCAGATTCAACGAAGGCAGGCGTTAAGGAAAATGTACAAAGTTTCTGCCTCCGTCTACTTGGTCAGCAATTTACTTTAATTAGATAGGTACCTTTACTAGTAGGTGACAGACAGGATAAATGGTGTTGATAACATTAGTTATTAGATTTTATAGATTTCCAGAGCTTATTTAGGGATGCGGTTTTAACGAAACATTTTCCCATCCCAGGAAAATTCCATCATAAAACCCTGGTGTAAAAATATTATATGTATATTAAATATTTTGACATTTGTAAAAATAGTTAGAATAACAAATGAGAATCAGAGAAATTCCAATTGCAAAAGGTCGTCTCGGAAGATAGTCGTCATATTAGTTTATTCACGTTTTATTAAATATTAAATTCATGATTTACCCAACTAGACACCGTAATATACATTGCCTGTAACTGCCAACTTTGAAGGACATTCTTATTATTCTTATTAAAAAACATTTTCACACTTCACATATATTAGGGTAAGAAAACGATTTTTTTCCGGCTAGGTATGTTATTTTCGCTACAAAATGTATTTAAAGTATTTTTTTCATTTTTAATGAAAAAAATCACTATTACACTTAGTCCTTTCCAAACCTGTACTCCAAACTCCATCTTAGGTCGTTTTACTTTAAGTCCTTTTTAGTTTGAAGTTGAAATAAGTCCCATCTGGCTACATTTCCTAACATACTGCATTACATTTCTTCATAATCAAAGTTGCAGCGGTACAGATAATTACTTTTGTCCTGCGACAGCGGAGTGGTGTTCATACCCCTGGAATAAAACTCCGCCTCTTTTGCGTTCCTTTCCAGTTCCATGAATCTAACAACCTGCAAACGTTACACCCGGAGTAACATCTGGCACCGTTGTTATATCTAGTTTACTTTTTGTAGAACGTATAGGTGCATGATACAGAAAGCTTTGTGCATAGACAATGTAGGGGTTGTTTTTACTCTCTGCCCTGTACTTGGTAATCGGTTTTAACTCACTCACCTGGTTTACATTCACGTCCGTGCAATGGCTTAGGTACCCTTTGCCGCGCTTTTGTGTAACTGTCACAATGACGTTTAGTTAACCAAATACAAGTACCTAATTTTTAGTTTGAGTGGGAGGGCTTGAGTGACCTAACGTCTATAACAATAGTTTAGACCAGTCAGCCTGCAGGAATCGTAACAAGTTATTTAATTTGATAACTAAGTCTTGAAAATGTCTTCATCGGTCAAGTAACAAAAAGCTTATATCTATGAAGCTTTTCTTCAAAATGGCAAGCCATTTTACCATAAAAAAACCCTGGTTGATTAAGCTTCCAAACAAAAGCTTGCTCAAAATTCTGCCTGCCAAAGTAATAGTGTACTCTAGAAGCGTCCAATTTCCCTTCATATACTGGCCAAGTTAAGTGTATATAGGTAACTATCGAGTAACTCTTCTTTCTAACTGTGTTAAAAGTAGTACAAAGTTAATAAGTAAGTACCAAAAGTAATGAGTTTACTGTTATAACTTGTGTTTTCTTTTGATTGCATTTTAAGCCCGCACAAGATGGCCGCCATAGGGGCCTACGTGATCGAGTGCACGTAATATGCACAGTCGGTACCGACTGCAGCACAATGAAGTGGTGAGAAATTATAATGAAACATTGTGAAATTATTGCGTCACACAAATAGGTACCTACTTTGCAAGATTTAAACTCAGTTGTAAAAGTAATATTTGCCTTCTGTGAAAGTTTTACTGCCTTTTGACGTACAGCAAACTATATAATATTTCCCACTACTATAATAGGTAGGTACTGATCTCGCCATAAAAACCAAACCTAGACTGGAAAACCACCTCCGCTTTACAGAAGCCCACATCCTAATAAATACACACAGTGGTATAGCTATGTTCTTGAGCGTGAGTATAAGTCTCCGGATTTTTTCAACTGTTTTGAAAATAACTTTTTCCTTATCCCAGGATGACCCAAAACTCAAAACTACAAGATGTAGGCCTCTGGTCAAGCGTTCATAGATTGCGGGATATGATCTTATTTTTCACCATGGTAGTATTACGGGTCAGTTCATATCTGACGGAAAATGCGTCGAGCGTATCATCAGTCGCGTCTATTAGTATCCTCGATGCATTAACGCATCGTCGGTTAAGTGTGAAAGATTGAATGTTTTATTAAATATTTATCTGTTCTGGCGTTACGCCACCGATAATACGCGACGCATTTTCCGTCATAAATGAACCGACCCTAAGAGTAAGTAAGTAATGACTGTAATAAAATCGTAATATGCACACAGTACAATACAGGCATCGGCAGATACTCAGTGTGACTCATAATGCAAAACCCGTTGGGATTCCCACTTTCATCTTTAATGATATAGTCGTTTAAAAACAAAATGATAACTACGCGTTTTTTCCTGTACATCCCTATAAATAACTTTGTTATTTCTCGACAGAAAAACCTAATAGACATGATAATAAAGGGTCGGTAATGTGCGAACGGTGCCCTGGTACTGCAAGCGTTCATAGGCTAATGTGTATCCTAATCGAATTTCGGCCACAGCGGACAATCTCGACGGAGACAACCCATTAAAGTGCACAAGTGTTTGCGCCAGGAACAGATGTACTCTTTATTCCCTCACTTTCACAGTCCGATAGGACGACAATCGGACACGACCGGAGAGAGACAAGGCATAATGTCAACAGTTTTATGTGCTTTCTAAGGCACGGGGGTTAAAGTAAACACCTACCTATCTTACCACGGAATACTTAATACATCCTACTAATATTATAGACGCAAAAGTTTGTAAGAATGTATGTTAGAAAACGAAGTCAATCCATATTAAATAAATACATACGAAGATATTCAGAACGATGTTTACTTGATCACAGTTAGCACACGAATGAATCAGTTACTTAGACAACTGGTATTTATAGGGCGATCAAAACAATCGTTCGAGTAATAATAATAATATTATCATTTAAAAATAAACAATAAACAGATAAACTTATTATATAATTGGCACGCTATCATGTATGGATTTATCATGTATGTTTGGTACTCATTCACGCAAAAACTACTAAACGGATCTGGATTAAATTTGGCATAGGGATAGATTATAGTCTGGAATAACACATAGGCTACTCTCTGTTCCCGAGGGATTGTACGCGCGGGCGAAGTTGTGGGCGGAAGCTAGTCTATTACGAATTTCTTATCAGAAAAACACTTTTTTTAGCCAGACTAGGAACGTTTTTTTTTTTTTTTTTTATACTTCTTGGGTGGCAAACAAACATACGGCCCGCCTGATGTTAAGCAGTATCCGTAGCCTATAGACGCTTGCATTACCAGAGGTATCACTTGCGTGTTGCCAACCCTTTTTTTTTACACCAGGGCTTTAAGATGGAAGTAAACCTGGGATAGGAATACGTTTCTTTCAAAACGCATTCCTAAATGAGCGCTGGAGACCTGTACTCACACACAGGTACACAACTACACCGCTGTGTGTAGTCATTTGGCTGTGGTCTTCTGTAAGGTGGAGGTCCTTCCCCAGTCGGGCTTGCTCGCTAGTATGGTGCCCTACCTCTCTTGAAAAACGAGCGACCGAACCTTATAATCATTAGTCGATTTCTGTGGTCTTTCGCTACGAAGTTCCCATCCTATAAAAACTGTCATTTAAAATAACGTTTACCGTAACATAACCTTGTCAGAACGTTATCCAAGGTGAAGTTTACATGTAACCTCATTTGAATATGGTATCTCATTGCATTTCCTGGTAACAAACATTAACTGCAACATTATCTTTTATAACTAAGTTCTAAGTTTTCAAGGGTAATGATAAGTGCTTTTGATAGGATAGACTAGTTTGTATTTGTGGTTTTACTTGTTTTTGTTTTGATTAAGATAGGTAGGGCATATAAGTGAGCAAGTCTGCCTAGGGTAGGGCACTCAACTTACAGAACACTACAGTCAACAGAACACTATAGCCAAATAACTAAAGTATTGTAACTAGTATTGCATGTGCCATAGGCTACGGTAACTGGTTACTATCATACCGTATACTTGTTTTACCTTAATATAATACCTAAAAAAGGCAGTGGTAGCCGAGTGGATACCATCTCACTTTTAACACATGAGGTATGAGTTTGATTTTTAGTTAAGACAACACCCGCTGATTCTCTAAGAAACAGCGATCGCAAACTAACAGGCTCGGTTTTCGCTCTTACGAAATACCCCAGTCGCTCTAGGGAACCAGCCATGTCGCGAGGGACTTTACAAATACCAGACTCGGAATGACACCCATATGTGGATTATACATTTTTTGTTCTGTTGGTGGATCGAACAGCTACAACACGCCGCATATTGATTAATGGCAAATGAACCAATCATGCAGAATATCGATTTAAATATTTGCATCTTGCTGCATTTAGAACTGATGGTAACCATAACATTACACAACCCATTGATTTATTCAAAACCAAAATATTGTCATTATGTGCTTAATGCACCACACGTGTGATGACGTCAAATGTACAGTTTAATAAGTACAGCTAGATCACAAACTGTAGTTCTCTGCACTGAACAAATATATCGAAACAATATTTACGGCCCGGCTACGACTTTGCGCGGCAGCGTTTTTTATATAGTACCTAGGTGGCAAACAAGCCTACGGCCCGCTTGATGTTAAGCAGCTACCGTAGCCTATGGATGCTCGCAATACCAGAGATATCACTTGCATGTTACCTACCCAAAGATGTTAACACCAGGGTATTGTGACGAATTACCCTGGGATAGGAAAACGTTTCGTTAAAATCAAATCCCTAAGCGAGCGCTGGAAACCTTACTTACACGCAGGAACACAACTACACCGCTGTGTGAAGTTATTTGGCTGAGGTCTTCTGTAAGGTGGAGGTCCTTCCACAGTTGGGTTTGCTCTTTTGTATGATATCCTGCCTCTTTTATCTTATCTACTTATATTTTATATTATATTATTCTTGAATTCTCTAGCTGTTTCTTCCTCAAACTGTGACAACACAGATAATTTTAAACTACTCGGCCAAATGTTACCTGCTTTCATTATAGGTCACTGTCGGAATAATAACCAGTTTGTCCAAATCATCGCATGTCGTCATCTCAGTAGGTCAAGCTGCAAGTGAAGTGACGTACTGGACAATACCTACGTCATTGGAATGGGAATTATGTGAAGGTGATAATCAAAGGAAGATAAACTGCATTCATATTGAGCGGAGCGGCATTCCGTTTTTGTTGTGTTATTTTTACATTTGCCGAAGAACCGATATGTAACCGTTGGAGTAAACATTTTAGGACGCCCTCGGGCTAGGTAAAGCGACGATCTTCTCAAAGCGCCAGACTTGTACTTGGAGAGGCTTATGTCCAGCAGTGGACTTTAGCATTTCGACGGCAATAATTATATTGTTGCGGCCCAAAACACGGCCATATTGAGTGCATTGTCGGAGGCAGCCATCAATTCCTCCTGCGTGCAGGTGTTAGGACATGCAGGGCACGATGTGAGGTAGAACTAAAACATCGTTTGTGTTACACTGCAGAGATAGCCCAGATCCTTACCACCTGCAGCAGTGGACTTTGATAATCTGATGATGATTATTATTATGATATCTTACTTACTTATAGTTGTATTATAACAGATTTTAAAAACTAAGAATGCGATATATAATAAAAAAACGTATGGTACAGAAAGAGATGTATATAGTGTGTTGCGCAAAAAACAAATCTTCTAATTAGTGTACACTAATTACGAGAAGATTTGTTTTTTTGTGTGTTTGTTACGATTTAATTTTCAAAAACTACTGAACCGATTTTAAAAATTCTTTCACCATTAGAAAGCTACATGATCAGTGGGTAGCAAAGACTATATTTTACTTTAAAAAAAATACGGGATTCCTACGAAAACTAAATATAAATCCACCCGTGCAAAGCTAGGACGTGCCGCTAGTCGTACTATAGTTTCGATCGCTGATATTAACCGACTAAATCAAACTAAATCCTACTAATATTATAAACGTGAAAGTTTGTAAGTATGGATGGTTGGATGGATGAATGTTTGTTACTCTTTCACGTAAAAACTACTGAACGGATCTGGGTGAAATTTGGCACAGAGACAGATTATGGTCTGGAATAACACATAGGCTACTTTTTACAGCTATAACCGACATCCACGCGGGCGGAGCCGCGGGCAACAGCTAGTACCTACTACAATACAATTGGCTATATTTGACGGCAACAATTTCCCCACGCTAGACACATATCTACCTTTTTCTTACTTTAAAATCATTGGAAGGTGAAATAGAGAGTGCAATGTGATTAGTGTACGTGGTATTAGTCACGTAGGTCCCGCAGGCTAAGGGCCATAACATGGAATTCTTGTCATGTACAGGTTTAGAGTATAGCGTAATTATATTTGGTCGTTCACCTGTATTCGGATGCCTTTAAAATTAGAGATGATGATCGAAGCCTATATTCTTTTTTTTTTTTGATAGCCTTTAAAGGATGTATTGCCAGCCAGCGTTGTGACATTAATTTGTATTTTTAAAGTGAAAACTTCTTTAGGAGCGTTGAGCACTTTTTGTGTGAACAAAAATTATGGAACTCGTTATCGTCACCAAACGCTTTCCATATTCAAAAATAATAATCTATACATTCGGTTTAAATCATCTTTATTTCTTATTCAAAACACTTAAGTGTCGCTTACATAAGAAACAATAACAATATATGTAACTTAAAAAAATATGTTAATGTCCATTACCAACTTCGAGTTTAAAATTTAACAATCTTACATTAATGTATATACAATTCACAAGTTACTTAGTTTTGACACCCATCGGCAGTCCCCAAACTTGCCCCGCATTTTTTTTTTTTGAGCTAATTACCTACCTTTGTGAGCGAATAGGTCCTATTCGCTCACAAAGGTAGAGCCATGAGAAGAATTAAAGAATTGAAACTGCGATACTACAAATTGGTATACAAGTTACACTCTTTTGGTAAGAGAAGGTAGAAGTAAACCAAAACATTTTGAAAAGACTCAACGTCAAAAATAATACTATGGCGATACACAGAAGATCTGCCTACCAAAAAAGATTAATCGAGAATATTCTATAATCAATCAGCGTCACGTTTAGTTTCCGAAGCATCGTATCATACGGAACGGGAAATGTCAAGAAGGAAGTGTGTCAGTTCCGAGTTGGGACTGAATCGATCAGCACTATTGTGTGTGATTAGGTCGCATACTCGCACCTGGTCAAGGAAATGAGAGACGCTTTCGTATGAGGTCACGTTATTGTGCATGCCTTGCATATGGCTGCTTTGTTTGTACCTGACATAAAAAGGTTTGACGAATTTTAACTACTTTAGGTACTAAGTTTTTAAAATAGTATTACTGCTAATTGAAAATTCCTCTAATTTAAATGGCTTGATAGATTATGATTATTATTTTTATTATTATGTCCTGGATTGTCATGCTCACTGAAATGCCATTGCTTGTAGTGTCGTATTGGCCGGGTCATTTCCTTCCCTCTAATATGGCGAAGGAAATGATGGCTGGTCCGTGCGTCATGCTCGTGAACGGGTGCTACTTGGGGTGGCTGGTCAATCTTGGCATGATTTATTTTTAAATAATAAAGATATAGTTTTTAGGTTCTTATTAAGAACGCAATGTGATCTCGACACGTTTCTATCTTATACATACAAAAGGAAAGGATCCCTCATTGCCATACAGTGGAAAGCTAAATTCATTTTTCCCTTCATTGTTTCCTTATTAATTTTTTTTTTTTTTACTTAAATTTAATTTTGTATGGAATATGGGGTTCCGTCCCTTTTTGTTAACACTAATATTGTAACTCATACCAAATTGTAAATGTTATACTCTGGCAATTAAAAAGAGTGGCCCGAGTTTCTTGCCAATTCTTCTCGAGGCCCAACCCTAGTCAGCGAATTGGCCGTAGGAAAAAAAGTATGCTGGCATTTGTTTTTATGACGTTCATAAGTATCATGTATTTGATCTAAATGAATAAATGAGTTTGACTTTGACTTTGACTGTGACTTTGACTATGTGAAGCATTATTTTGATGAATTTAAACCGGTAATTTTATTAGATAGTAATTAGTTATTAATATTTTAAATAATTGGCTTTTGCCATTATTAAATAAGAAAGAACATATTCTTGTATCTATTTGTTTTGTATCTGTTATTTTTCAATGTCTATAAAGCTATCTCTCAATTTCACTTTAAAGCTTTCGAAATTCGGGATGGAAACCTTCGACAAAATATAAATCTCAGATGAAATTCGTTTTTTTTATTTTAATATTATATACATGCGCTGATGTGCGAAGCGAATGTTTTACAAAGTACCTAGTTAATCTATTTGTTTGTAATTCGACGTTGTTTTAACGTTTGTCCGAACGAGACAAGATGAATAAATGATTATTTGCAATTGCAAAGGTGCACAATTTATTTGATAGATATCTACGTAAACTGGAGCTTCAAAAAGTTTTAATAACATCGCAAAAAATATAAATAGCTAACAAAAATACTGGTTAGAATTCATGAAAATAATATTCTAAAGTCATTAAAAATTTAAATAAAATAAACTTCTTTTTTATGTTTGACGTTTATTTGGGCATCTCGTAGTAATTTAATTTACAGCCAGAATAATAAAAAGAAACATATTATGCGCTCTCTATTGTCGATTAGCAGCATTACTATTTACAAAACAAAGTAAGATAGTTGTTGGCAAAAAATACAGATGGCGTTACGAGACCGTCATTCATAACACAAAATATTATAACAAATAGTACAGGTATAGTAGATAGATGGCGCGGTAATAAATAATTAACTTACCAAGAATTGCTCTGAGATGTCCTTCTAGAGTTTGGAGTATTGTCATCTTGATTTCTTTGACGGTCTTGCCCAGGAACTGCTCGCATGCAGTTGTGAGAAGCTCGTCTTCGTTCATTATCTTGCATTGTGCGACACCGGTGACAGTGAGAGGCACGCCTTGTGCTGTCTCCACATATTCACACATGGGATTTAAGGTCATAACCTGAAATAAAATTTTCAAGTAAACAAAGGAATTACCTAATTGTTAAACTTTTAAGACAGATTCAAATGATAGCAATGAGTTATTCTAAAACATAAACATTTAATTGCAAGTTCGATTTTATCGGCAATTATCGCCATTTTAAATTAATAATGAACATTTATACAATCATTGTAAAATGATCAATTTTAGTCGCGCGACTGATAGCCAAATGTTTGTTTATTTATTTAGGACATGTAAATAGTAGCCTTGTTCTGTGAGAATGTCCTTTAAAAGGTTTCAAAGGCCTTCTGCAGTGTATGTGCTAAAGCATGCATACGCTGTCTCATGTGTTACTGCATTGGCTGTATTGGTTAACTAAACGTCACTTTGACAGTTGCACAAAAGCGCAGCAAAGGCTAAGCCACGGTCGTGAATGCGAGCTGGACGAGTTAGCTTTATAACCGATTACCATGTACAGGGTATTGTGTAGCCAGTGAGATATCGTGAGTAAACAACAAGCTCTACCTACACCTTCCATGTATCTGTGTCTGTGCTCATGGTATAATAGCCGGCAAACATCTCGACAAATATTGTAAGCGGTGGTGGCCGAATGGGAAAGTAACCGACTTGCATGCAAAAGGTGCGAGTTCGATCCCGGCAGTACCAATGTAAATTTCACTTTGTGGAGTTTATATGTACTAATCAAATGATTAGCCATCTGCTAACGGTGAAGGAAAAACATCGTGTCATCATCATCAATTCTGTTCACTAACCCGCATTAGGCCAGCGTGTGTGAATTAAAGCCTAAACTTTAAGATGTTTGCCGGCATCTGAAGAGTCTGTCTGAAGAGAGGCAGGGCACTATACTAGTGAGCAAGCCCGATTGGGGAAAGACCTCCACCTTACAGAAGACCATAGCCAAATGAATACACAATGTAGTTTTGTTCCTGTGTGTACAGGTTTCCAGAGCTCATAGGCAAGCGTTTTTAACGAAACGTTTTTCTCTACCAGGGAAATTCCATCATAAAACCCTGGTGTTTATTTTAGGGTTGGTAAGACGCAAGTGATACCTTTGGTATTGTAAGCGTCCATAGGCTACAGTAACTGCTTACTATCAGGCAGGCCGCATGCTTGTTTGCCACATAAGTAGTAAAAAAAAAGCTATACATGGCATTACCAACGTTAATCATGCGGTTTTATAGAGAACTTTAATTTACCCTGTAATTGCCCGAGTAGTACCTATCTACATTATAGCTTATTACTCATAATTAGAACGAGAAAGTAGTAATAATAATGATGGTGAATTAACCTCGAGCGAGATGCGCTGTACGTCGGTGACGAGCCACCAAGCCCACGCCCAGCCACCGACGATCGTGCGCTTCGTCGTCGAACCGCAGCAGCCACCTGGAGAAGAGAGAAACACCGATTATTATTATTGAAGTGAAAACTTTTTTAGGCGAGTTGAGCACTTTTTGGGTGAACAAAAGTCATGGAATTCGCGTCATCGTCACCGAACGCTTTCCATGAGCTATATGTATACTGTGTATATACATGTACTTACATCTCAACCCATAAACATCCCACTGCTGGGCACGGGTCTCCTCCAATAATTTGCAGGGATATTAGCCTACTATACCACGCTGGCCAGACGGGTTGGTATAGGGTTTGGTTTCGAGTTTTCCCTCTCTTGCAGTGGATATTGTCTGCCTGACTTACTCCCTTAGTCGACTCTTACGACACCCACGGGATGGAATGGGGAGGTGACATTTGTATTCTTAATCCGTCACCACACGGACAATATATGTGTACTTTATAAGGATTAAAGTTTAAATTGGTCATTTTACACTTTTTTACAAACCAAAAATAATTCAAAAATAATAATCTAATATCTAGATGATACAATTCACAAGTTACTTAGTTTTCACTTCTATCGGCAGTCCTACTACTAGTCATTAGTCATGGCGTGTTTCATACTACTTAGATGGCAAACAACTTATATACTGCCCGCCAAAGTTATCGTAGGTTATGGTCGCTTGGACCCAAAAAAACATAACACCATGACGTGTTAAACGTGAGTCTTTCGAGTGAAAAAGAGGGATGGAGCTATATAGCCTGATTAGCGTTGTCTCTCTTTCTCGCTCGACTCACGTATAGCTCAAGTTTTAGGTATCGGTAGCACTAGAAAAAGAAAAACATTATTGTAAAAAAGATTCCCTTAATTTTATTATCTTCTTCTATCTGCCCTAGGGTCATACCATGACGTTCTTATAGCGATTCATTATCGATCTTAAATTTGAATTTTGAACCATCCTTAACGGTAGGTGAAAAAATTGTCATTTAAAAAGAATAAATAAACAAATCGCTATAAGGACGTCATAGTAGGGTACCTATACATAAAATATTTAATTAAATAGTGACATTCTAAAATAACTTGTTAAGGGAAAGTGTTTCCTGCTTCCACATAAGGAGTAGTCGGTATTATTGGTTATTAGTGCAGGGCGGTCACCTCTGGAGAGAGAGGTGGAGCGGTACTACAACAAACAGGTTTTTGTTCCTGAGCCATTCTACCTACCGTTACTTTAAGATCCTTCACGCTTTCTATTTTAATAGTAAAAAACAGGTTAGTTTTCTTGATTTATTTATGTCTACTCAAACTCAAAATTCATTTAGGTTATAAAGTAACACTTAAGGTCATATATTATGAGCCAGAAAGATGATGTCAGCAAAAAAATTCCTACGGCTAGTTCGCTGACGTGGAGCCTTGACTAGCAAGAAACTCAGGCCACTCTTTTTAACCGCCAGATATTTACAATCATTTGTAAAATACAAGTATGCTAGCATGCAAGCTGATGCAGTCAAAACACGATACTTACTTTGTTGATAACCACCAGTGGCAAATAAGTGTTAACTCATGGACGCTTGCAAAACCAGAGGCATTACTTATTTTCCACGTAAAAATAAACTTTTAATATTACATTATTGTTGTGATTGGGTGCTTATACTTTTGAGATACAGTAGGCTTTATAGCTTAGTTTAGACTCCAGATCTCCCACAAATTACGTTGTCAAACTAAAAGGTCAACCCAAATTACTGTACCAACTCTAATTTCTAATTTGTGGAGATGAATGAACGTTATTATTGTATATGTATAAGCAACTAATAAACGTATGTCCCACTGATGGACACGGGTTTTTCTTTACTCTATTTTGAGGGCAGAAGGTTGAATTCATTATGCTGGTCTAATGCAGGTTGATGGATCAAACATGAATTTTAAATTTCTTCTAAGACTAGTTTCCCCACGATGTTTTATATACATTTTACCATACAGCACTAGAGAACAAGCTTTGTGTTGCGGGGGACTTTACAAGGATACAATTAACGGACACAAATTACAGTCAGACCAGGCCTGGTTCACTCCGCTGTTTAGGTATGAATCTACAAGTACCCGGCCGCAACATTTCTAAATGTATTATTCAGTTGAGTGTCGCGCGCGCTCAACGCCGGCGGTCGGTTCGCACGAACTTACGTAAATACGCACCTACCTACGTTACGGACTTATTCGCTATTAAATAGTTTAAAGAAAATGAAGGCAAAAAAATATTTCACAGTATTTGGATGCTTAAATAACAGTGAAAAGGATCCCAACATCTCGTTTTTTAATATTGCAATAGATAATAGTTATCACCATAATATACAATTTGTAGGTACCTAGTTGTAGCAATATTTTGTTAATATGTAGACTAGATAGCACAGTGTCTGTAGATATTACGTAGGCATTATGTATTAGCGCAATTAAGTAGGTACCTTATCTATTTGGGTAAATATATTAGCCGCCTATAACTTAATGAAGTCGTTTTATTATGTTTATGGGATAAACTTCCGGAAAGTGTCAAATCAGTAAATAGTTTTAAGCGTCAACTGGACAAATGGCTCCAAACAAACCGATGACAAACTCTAATATTTTTTATAAGTAGGTACCTATACCTAGTTAAAAACATAATCGCGGGCGGTGCCGCGGGCAACAGCTACAACCCATTATAAAAATTTGTCATAACTCATAATATAATATCAATAATACTACTAGTACCTACCTGACAATAAATATTAAAACCAAACAATTAATAAAATAGGTATTATTATAGCCAAGTAAGCGCGCGAAACGAGTGCCGCTCGGATCAAATCGGGCGTTTTCGGCTCGCGGCGAGTCGGGCGCGAGCGTCGCTGCAGTGATAGCATAAACTTTATACCTACTTATAGTATGCCGTATGACTGAGGATAGGTTATAAGCTGATCTATTATATACCTACTGCTATTCCTAAATATTCCTACCCTACATGCCCAAAGCCATGCTTTCAAAAGTAAAATAGGACCGAAACAAGAATAATAAAAAATATATTAAGTAAATACCTACCTATTTGAGTATTTCATACTAAAATATTTATTTTATAAATGTCTAATCTTATAATAATTATAGATTTTTTAAGTTATTGAGCGGCAGTGGCGCTGCCGCACCGCGCCAGCCGCGAGACAACCCTAATGTCGTTAGAAGAGAACAGAGATACGCGATAGAAAGAGATGCAAGATTTAGGTGAATATCGCAAATTGTTTGTTAGCGCTGTAGGAGCTGAATTGCGCTCTATTGTGTGGGGGCAAAGTTGCTATTTGCTTAAATGATTTTGCGAAGTGAACCTTCTGTACCTGTACTATTAAGTATTCTGTGGTCAGACTCAGAACAACTCTTTGTGGATCACACAAAGTTTTGGATGGAATTCAAATCAAAGGTTACTGTTGAATTCAATCCCAACCAAATTACAAAGTAAGTTACTTTACCACCACAAAGGTAAACTTAATTAAACGTTATTCAATACTAGCAAATGATCTACATACATAAATAAAACTAAAAAAGTTACCTACCTAGTTTTCTCTTTACGTCACCCAAAGGTAGAGAATTTGTAGAGTATTTTTTTTTAACTTTCACGATTTGTACACATTATTACTTTAAAAGATGGTCTAAATCATGTAATATTTTGGAGGGTTTTATGCCATTTGTTCCCCGACATCGCCTCCACGAGGATTCAGTCAAATTACGCCAACTGCGCCCACCGGTAGACTGGCAACAGCCCCTCTAGACAAGTGGCATAAGCGATAGTCTAATCGAAAAGTCAAAAAACCAAATGTATGGGATTTGACGTAAGTTTACGACATTATATCGTAGACTTACGTAGACCCCATAGACCCCTTGTCTATTTAGTAATACATAGTATGATAAGTCAGCCTTTGTTAACATTTTTTTTGCAAAATGTTTTACATAATTAAACAAAGCTAAATTATAATATACCCCGATTTTGCTTCGCGCGGGTGGTATTTCCCGGGGCCCCGTAATGTTTTTGTCAGTAGTTTTTTTTTTGACAACTCCCGCACTAGAAAACAAGCTCTGTGTTGCGGGGGACTTTACAAACATACAAATAACGGACACAAATTACACCCAGACTCAGAACAACTCTTTGTGGGTTACATTTGTGTAACCCATTTTTGTCCCTGAGTAGGAATCGAACCCACAACCTCGTGCACAGCAGGCACATACTACACCCTACACCTGCGCCTATGACACACACTAATAATTTAACGTGGCTTTCTATTGGTAAAATATTTTTTTAAATCTGTTCAGTAGGTCCAAAGATTACCCCTACAACGTCACAAACTGACAAATTTTACCTCTTCATAATATAGTATAGGTTGGAGAGAAAATTCTTAATAGATTGGCATCGAAATGCAACAGAAGTGTACGTATTCAGGTTATTTAAAGTAGACTTTAAATTCACTTTCATCAGTGATGGTGGGTAACTGACCTATGTCGCGTCAGCGTCGCCTGCCAATGTCACAGTGTTCGTCGAAAAGAAACATTATACAAAACGAAATCTTTTTTTATATTACTATAATTGGCAGAAGAAGAATTATTGAGAGAGGTAGGTCACCATACTAGCAAGCCCGACTCGGGAAGAACCTCCACTTGACTGAAGACCACAGCCAAACAACTGCACATAGCGGTGTAGTTGTGTTTCTGTGTGTGAGTATAGGTACAGGTGTGTAGCATTAGCAGTGCCGGATCTTGGTTTTCAAAAAGTGGGGGCAGATTGAGTTTGCCGCCTCCTAGGCAAAATTACCTAGCAAATAATATTTAAGTAGGTACATTGTTGTCATTATTATTTGAATTTTTTTTGGCAGTAAAAAAACAGACTAGCTCGGTCTAGTGACTGCCATCTCCCAGTCTTTACCACCCAGGGCGACTGCCCGTTTCCGCTCCTCCCCCCTCCAAGATCCGGGCCTAGCTATTAGCTATGATCTTCTGTAAGGTGGAGGTCCTTCCTCATATAATCTTTCTTGCTTGTACCATATCTGTTTCATAGATGAAAGCTGGTCAACACTTCATTGAAAGTAACAGTGCCATCCCATTGGGAATACAACTATGTTAATATTATTAGTCATGGTATACGTGGCGATGTCCAAGTGTCCCCAAGACACTATTGACATCACGTACACAACGTTGAAAGAAAGTGGAGTAAACGTTACGTGTATTACATTTGATTAGTGTCTTAGTACCCCAGGAGGCTTAACATGGCGTATTAAACTAGAACAATGCCAAGGGGAGGTATCAAATAAATAAAATTATTTATTAGTAATATTAAAATAACCACTTTCTACTAAATGCAAATTAATGTTTACACGGCAATTGTTTTTTTTTGTTTTTCTCTGTTTGGGCAGATAGTTAATGTTATGAGGAGAAACTTAGGCTACTTTAATTTTATAAAATGAATT
The DNA here is from genome assembly GCA_947095525.1 of Trisateles emortualis. Lineage (NCBI taxonomy): Eukaryota > Metazoa > Arthropoda > Insecta > Lepidoptera > Erebidae > Trisateles > Trisateles emortualis. The sequence continues at coordinate 11,115,397 of OX352750.1, forward strand.
AGTCTACCGCGCAAAAAATGGAATCCCAAGAATCGTGGCCGTGTTTAGCTAATTTTTAAATAAAAGTATTTAATGACAAAATATATTAATATTTAATAATTATTATTTTATAGTATGTTGTGTGATATGTATGAGCGATAATGTATTTAAATAAATTGTTTTGGCCTAATTTAATTAATATAATTATGTATTATGATTTGTCATGTAGTTTAATTTTTTTTAAATATTTGTACATTAATGCACAATTTTCTATTGTTTTTATAAATGAATTGAATTGAATATTTACTGTATCAACTGTGTACATAGGTAGTTTAACTTAATTGAATGTTTTGAAAAAAATCAAGTGCTTTATTTATTTTAGCAACATATCCATGCATATTAGGTACATATGTATATTATAGCTTTCTAGGAACGTCCCTAGTAACTTGAGGAATAATTTTGACGTACGAGTACAACAGTATTCAATTTTTTGTCTTTCAATGTTTCATAAAATACGTCATTTTATCATTTGTTAAAGTTTTTTTTTCAATACAGATAAAAAATAAATAATATTTTTATATTTACAGGTAAGTAGGTAGCAAACTTATTAAATACCTACTCTTGTTTCTGTTTATTTATTTTATTTTATTCGGAAAACAAACAATTTCCCGCCCGATGTTAAACAGTTACCGTAGCCTTTCGACGCTTGCGATACCAGACTTGCGTGTTGCGTTGCCACTTTTTCACACAAGAGCTTTAAGATGGCCTTATCATATCCCTGAGGTAAGAAAATGCATCCCTAAATGAGAGCTGGAGACCTGCACTCACACACAGGCACACAAATACACCGCTGTGTGTATTTATTTAGCTGTGGTCTTCTGTAAGGTCCTTCCCGAGTCGGGATTGCTCGTAAGTATGGTGACCTACCTCTTTTAATTATGTTATATAAGTGTTTTTTATAAATACAATGTTATTTGTTAAAACTCTTGACGAATACAATTTATCGTCTCCATTAAGCATAAGTAGATACTTTCGAGTACATTTTGGCGAATACACGTGGATTCGCACTTTCATAATCAGTATGACATTATGATTCATACATTTATTATGAAAGTTTTTGTATTTTTTTAGTCATAATAATTATTACGACATATCCTTGTGTATTTTATAGAATAATCTCCGAAATCAATTAGTCATACAAAACTATCTTAGTAGGTATTATAAAAACTTTATTAGAATTTAACATCAGAAAATGTTTTGTTGACTAAAAGTTCGTAAATCCTTGAAATGTAAAAGTAAAGTGTAAAGGCGCCACACAGGCGAGCAAGCCCGGCTAGGAAAGGACCTCCATCTAACAGAAGACCACAGTCAAATTACTACTGTCCTCCTAACCGAATTTTGGTCAAGGGGGCTAATCTCGACGGAGGCTAACTATCTTCGCGGGAGATATAAGTGAGTGCGTGCCCAGGTGCCCTCTTTATTCCTCCACTCTCATAGTCCGATGACACGGCAATTTGACACGACTGGAGAGAGATCAGGGTTAGGACTAATAGCTTTACGTGGTTTCTGATGCACGGAGGTGTATGCAGAAATTCCGATAACTAATTTTGGTCCGACTCGAATGATCAGCGATCGACTAAACTTTTAGGTAGGTATTCCGATTTCTTTGACGTTAAGCGATCAATTGTAAATTGTACTGCCACTGCGCCATCACTTCTGTCATTTTTGCGATGGCTGTTTCTTACATACTTAGCCAGCCGGCTAAGCCTTCGGGCATCTATTATGAATTTCTAGACAGAAAAAACCCGATAACTATATTTTTCTTTCTTTTTTAAAAAGACAATGCCGCACTAGAGAACAAGCTCTGTGTCGCGGGGGACTTTACAAACATACAATTAACGGACACAAATTACACCCAAACTCAGAACAATTCGTCGTGGGTCACACAAAGTTTTGTCCTGTGTGGGAATCGAACCCCCAACCTCGTGCACAGCAGGCGCATACTGCGGCCACTGGACCACCGAGGCAGTCAAATTTGACCTGAATATGAATTGAACCTGGAACTTCGTGACCAGCAGTCGCTCTAAACAACCACTAAACCAATGTAGTTAGACTACTATTACTAATACTTCACGTAACAGACATCAATACTATTAAAATAAAATGTCCGACTCCCTCCATTTCACCGCGCGGTACAACGGACTACATGCGCGGGAGTTGTTTATACGTAGCCGAAGAAAGTGGCCGTTGGCGTTGTCCATAGTTGTATTTCGACTTGACAGTTTCGAGAATATTTGAAACTGTTTTTTTAAGTCTTTTAAGTAATGGATTACAGTGTTTGTAAGGGAAAGTATAAAAGTATGTTATGTAGTGTTTGTAGTACATTTTAAATAAATAAAGTGACATATTTGTGTGCGTAAAATTATCTTGTATTATGTTTTATTTGTGAAAGTGTTAGTTATTGGAGGTAAGTTTGTTATTTCATTGTTTTTTTTTTGTAAATTATTTTGTTTTGTGACAGTTTTATAATATACTTACCTACTTAATATACGGCTGTTTCATATAAAACTAGGTAGAGGCTGTACTATGGCAATCAGACAACCGCGGCCGTACGATGTCCTTATTGCAATTTATTTTCGGTCTTATTTTAATTTCGATCAATAACAATCTTAAAACTAGGTAGTGAAGTTTAGATCTCACAAATTTCAAATTAAGAAGATTGATACTTAAGATCACAAACGAATTGCTATAAAGACTGGAATAGAAAAGATTTATTTATTTATTAGGTCAACCAACAATTGTTAACACTAATACATGCTTTTAAACATAAAACTATTAAAGTAACAAGTGTATCAATTAATATTATAGGTTAACGCCACATGTTCAAATAAGACTACAAATTACAAGAAAAATAAACAGAATGTAATAAGCACATTATAAATAACAATGAAACATAAAATTAGTATCACATGAATAAAACAGTATTAATAGGTACTAAAATGTAATTAGGGGACGTAACATGTTATTTTTTGATTAAATTAAATTTAATTGATTAGTAAATTGAGAACAATAAAATAATAATAATCAGAATAATAATAATAAATAAAATAAATTATGAGGCATATTGGCCTAAATAAAAGATGAGTGTCTTGTCTATTATAGATAAATGCTCATCACAAAAATCTGTCCTGGGTGGGAATCGAACCTACGACCTCTATCTTAGGAGCCAGGGTTACCAACCAACAGGCTAGTTTATATAGGTAATAGATAATCAAAAACATGTCAGGCATGACATAGTTACATCGTAAATCATCGCGGCGTGTTTAATATTCCAATGATACCTTCATAAACATTCTCGCACTAGGGAACAAGCCCTATGCTACAGGAGACACGTTTTCTGAGAGATAGGGCACCGTAACTAGTGAGCAAGCCTGACTGCGGAAGGACATCCACCTTACAGAGGACCACAGCCAAATAACAACACACAGCGGTGTAGTTGTATTCCTGTGTATGAGTACAGGTCTCCAGCGCTCATTTAGGGATGCGTTTTGAATTAAACGTTTTCCCATCCGAGAGATACTCCAATCTTAAAAGCCTTGATGTAAAAAAAGTATTGGCAACACGCTAGTGATACCTCTGGGATTGCAAGCGTCCATAAGCTACGGTAACTGTTTAACATCAGGCAGACCGAATGCTTGTTTGCCATTCAAGTAGCATAAAAAAAACAAGTCGATACACGGGCCGCTAGTGTAATATGAAAACAACCTTTATATGAGCCAATGCACGGGTCACCTCTCTTTTAAGAGAGTGCTTTTAATAGAGCAGTGGTAGCTCAGTAAGAAAGTTACCAACTTGAACACATGAAGTGTGAGATCGATCCTAGATGACAACATCAATGTGAATTTCACTTTGTGGAATGTATTCATACACACTAAGTAATCAAAAGATTTACCGTCTCCTAACGGCGAAAGAAAATATCCAAGGCTATGGTTAGGTCCAAAAAATACTTAAGGCATGTCAGATCCACAATCACGTATAAGGCCATTATGACCGCGTGGGTCTAGACCCTAGTTCTCTTGATAGAAAGGAGGAAAGACATGTCCAGCAGAGGACGATAATAATATGAATTTCTATTATTATAATTATAACTTAGCTCACCTAGAATATCATTGACATAATAAACCAACGAAATATTTGTGTCTAGTTCACAATAACTTATTCTGAATATTAAATCAGGATTGAAATTCAGGGTATGTAGTACCTATATTTACTTCATTAAATTCATATTACATAAGGCTCTGGCTCCTTTAGGAGGTTGTTATGTAACGCTGGTCATTTTCTCCGGAACTTGTTTATATTCTGGATGAGTATAGCATAATATATACATACTGTAAATAAATTAACTACAGGCCGCGGTTGGCTGATATTTGATAAACTTTCTAGTAAACAAAAAAACACTATAAATAGTTTGAAAAGAAAACAAAATGTACTACAGCGTAAATGCTTTATACTTTCAATATTTAATGAATTGATTGTTGCGTCTGTTTTTTCAATTATTAAAACTGTAATAGAAGAAACCATAAAGTAAGACAAATGTGTGAAAAATGCGGGACTAAGACAAAAAAATGGCGATGAAAAAATGGGAAAAACCCGAAAGAGCAGAAAAGTTGTATAAAAACTATGTTGTTCCTTTTTGAAATCCTAATTTTTAAATCACATCAAAATTAACATAATTGACAAATAATAATGAAAACAGTTATTAGTAAAAAATATTAGACAAAAAAATAAAAACCATGTTTGATATAATTATACTGGCCACTTGCATTTTTAGTCTGTAAATTCATTGGTGCTAAATTTAAAAAAAATGTGAATATTACATTTGAATGAGCGCAAAACAATTTGTTAACATCCTTAACATCATAAATTATTAAAATCTAGTTATGTTTTTTAGGAAAATGGTGGCTGTTTGATTTCATTTCTAAATTAATATTGACCCACATTTGAATTTAGGGAAGGTTTTGCTTTAATATTGAATTCATGATTTACTAAAAAAATATTTAACACTTAAAATTGGCAGGAATAGCATTGGCATAGACATTTTTTAGCTGGTTACCATAATAAAAGAGATGAAAACAAAAATTACAAATTTGATTTATTTTTCTATGGCTCAGGAGAAAGTGCGGTTTGGTTTGTTACCCTCGCCTTACACCGTTGGTAATTGTTCACTTTCTTCCCTTGAAGTACCTACAATAAACGTACTATTTTTTACTAAACTGTAAACTAAAGAAAACAATCAGATAAACTATAACTTTCAACGTATAAAGTAATATTCATAGCTAGATACAAAGTTTTTTTTTATCAATTTTGATTCTCATTGCATTTTTCTTTTTCTACAATCGACATTTCAATCGTAACAAAATATCGAATGCACACGCTTCATAAACAGCAATTTAGTACCAATTATAGTTTTTATTCACTTATACAGAGAGTATAAAATCGCTTGAGTAGTAGAAATATTTTTAATAAAAACGCCCAGAAGTATAATGATTGATAATGGGTAATTTACGTAAGTATAACAATTGTTGAATTGAAGTAGGCGATAAGTTCTGGTACTACGGTGTATACGAGTTTCCTGTTACACGGGTATTTAAGGTGATACATTGAAAATAATAAGGATATTATAATAAATGTAATTCGCTAAGCATTTAAAATAGGAAGTTAAAACTTTAGCATACATTTTTTGATTCTATGATCTACCATATGGTAAGAGGAAAACGTGATTGGAAGAAATATCCTCGATAGAAAACAGCTGCGAAGTCCATTCTATTTTTTTCCCTTTTTCTGTATTATGTAATAAAACTTAAGATTTATTCAACGGGGTTTACTTTAAAACATAGAGGACAATCGTATCAAAGTTTTGCTAAGATTTTTTTTTTGATTTGATAATGTATTTTAGTAAAAAGTAGAAAATTCAATTTGGCACATACGTTATTTTATTCTGAGCGCATGCATCATTATAGCTCTCTCTTCTTTTGCCTTACAAAAGTATTTGCATCACTCTCACTCGCCACACTTTTAGTCGGCCGGTAGGCCTCACCAACGACGGACGTATGCTACTTTTTTGCAGATCGGTTCTCTCAGATTTTTGTAGTTTTAAATGTTATAATTTATTAAACAGGTCATTAACCAAATTAGTTATTCAATTCATCACAAATTCGTATTGAATGTACTACATTATAGTATATTTTTAAGACTTACTTTATAAAGTAAATGATAGCAAGAGATGCCCAATGTGTTTATGCCTGGCGGGCAAAATAATAAAACCCGATAATACCGACATTATATATTTTTGGTTCAGAATCAATTCCTAATTATCATCAGCTTTTGCATTCCTCTGCTGAACATAGAACTTCTCCAAGCTCACGCCACGATCACAGGGCAAAAATTAAATCGTGACTTTATGCCTTTGCGCATCCTTCGTTTCATTTCCCTTCATTGCGTTATTCACAAAGAATAACTAACAATAAGTGTCGAATGCGTCTCAAAGTGCAACTGAGCACATGGTATAACATTTTACAACTTACATAGAATTTCTTCGGGCATTTATAGACATTCTGCCAAATTTGCCTAAAATGCTCAGGCATTTTCCCAACTCTAGTGGAACTATTACCGAAAGTGACAGACTAATAACAAAAAGAGGGATGGAGTAGCACTTCAACTTTTTGTATTTAAAAAAACTGTAAATTTTCGAGATTATTTTTAGTATTTTTTGATGATATACGTAAGGTTCTATTAGTATAGTAGGTAGTAAAATATGATTAAGTACCTATGTCCTAATCAGAAATATTTTTAAGATTGGATTATAAAAATCCAATCTTAAAAATATTTCTGATTAGTTTCCTTCAATGTAATAATAAATAAAATAATTTTAATAATAAGAAAAAATAAAAGTATTATAGATTTTCGTTTCACTTTTTTTTATCATATTGTCATTTCATAGAATATTCAATACACGGAATATTTACTCTAAACAAATTCAACTCAAAATTTTTGTTAAAAATTACTTTTGATTTTTCGATATTCTCATAGAAAATCAAATTAAATATTCTTTATCCTCATATTGTTTAGTTTATATAAAACTTATTATAGAGAAAACGAGTTTACGATCTTTTTTTAAATACAAAGAGTATTTAAAAAAAGATAGAGAGATAAAGGGTTGCAAATTTCACTTCAGTCAAATATTTTACAGGTAAAGTATAATTTTGAATTAAAATAATAATGTTATATTTCAATAATAATGTTAATTATATTTTCTCAGGCTGCGGTAAGTTTTTTTTATTTATGTAAAATTGTTTCTAGCAGGTCGCATTTTAACCTAACCTACTTGCTATTGTCATTTCTGGTATTAACAAAAATCTATGAATTTTCTGTCTGCGAATGATGGGAACGCCGTTTTTTTATAATGAAGGGAACGCCCTTCATTAGCAGAGAGAAATTTCATCCACTTTTGTTTCGCAGAAAATGTTTCATATAATATTTAAGCTACAGGGCCCAAATATTATATGAAACATTTTCTGCGAAACAGTATTTATATTTCGAATATTATTGTTTCAATGAACTTTAAAATGTCCATATTTCGAATATAATGGTTTCAATGGACAATTGACTTCAATTAAACATATTCGACATTGCAGAAACTTAATGAATTTAACAATATTTGTTTTTATTTAACAAAATAATCAAACAGTAGAATTTTTAACGCATGCTGTTTGATCGGTATATTTTTCCATGGTATTTTATTTCAATAAATATGTAGAAATAGATACATTACGTATATATACATAGATTTTATTAATTATTAACATTCTATGAAATTTCTGTCTTCAAATGAAGGAACACCATATTCAGTCAGATTAATTAAGCAGTATAATTGGAAATATTAGATTAAAACACCTAAATTAATTTGCTAACTGTAAAATACGTTAGACTAAGTTAGAAATAGCTACTAGAAAATTAGGTTAGGTTGCAAACTGCGAATCCGTCAGATACGACTTGTTACCAGAAAAGAAAATAGTTGGTTAGGTTATAACTGCGGAGCCGTCAGAAACAACTTGTTACAATAAAATTAAAAAGAAATCAGCCTCAGCCTGAGTAATTTTAAGAAAGATAGGGCACCATACTAGCGAGCAAGCCCGACTGGCGAAGGACCTCCACCTTACATAAGACCACAGCCAAATAACTACACACAGCGGTGTAGTTGTGTTCCTGTGTGTGAGTACAGGTATTCAGCGCTCATATTATGTTTTAAATAAACGTATTCGTATCCTAGGGATACTCGCATCTTAAGCGCTGGTGTAAAAAAATGGGTTGGCAACACGCAAGTGATACCTCTGGTGCGTCCATAGGCTACGGTAATTGCTTAACATCAGGCGAGCTGTATACTTGTTTGCCAACCAAGTATTATAAAATATATATATATATATATATTATTATATTTACTAGCGGACCTGGCAGACGTCGTCCTACCCGGACATTTTCCGGGTAGGACGACGTCTGCCAGGTCCGATATACCGACAGCAGCGCCACCGGGTCCAATTGTGAATCTGAACCATCCGTGACCCTACAAAATTTCATTAAAATCGATCCTGCCGTTTAGGAGTTCAGCGACATACACACATACAGAAGAATTATAGATATTTATTTATTTACTTATAGTTGATTAAACACAATAACACACACACATATAAATATGTATCTATGTATTTTGCCAATGGTAAACATTTAATTTTATAATTAATTGTTCTATTTTTGTCTACTCCATGCCTCCTGTGCTAAAATTCCTAAAAACTCAATAAAATATTTCTAATCACTTATTTGACAACGTCACACGGACGAAGGCGACGCATAGCGGCCAGCCGTGGAAGCTAAGCCACGCCCACAAAACCACAATTTATTTTCGAGGTATCGCCTTAAGATTAAAGTGAGCGTGGTTAAGAAAATTAGAGAACAATGCAAGTGTATGTGTAAGATGTGTATGTAAGAGAACAGGATGGTAACAATTTATGTATAGTTCTGCGGCTGAATCTTCACGTACAAGCTATTTATTTTCGATCTTAATTTTAATGTTGAACAATGACAACCTGAAAGCTAGGTACTAAAGTAGACATTTTACAAATTTCAAAAATAATATCGAATTAATTGATGGCTTCATTCCTGAACAATCATTGACAAAATTAGATATCGTGCTCTAAATAATGCGCTGACTGATAGGACTTTTAGTAGTCATAAATAACAAATTAGGTGTGGTGGTAAATTGACACACTTGAATGAGCACTATCAGGTTTCTAAATATTTGAATAATGATTCATTAATGTAATGTTGTGGACAAAGGTTTTAAGGATATCCCTATCATTTCTTTTTTTATACATAATTTTCAATCTTAATTTGAATTTCGATCGAAGCTCGTTTACATGAAGTGTTGAATCATGAAAGTTGAATTGTCCATAGGCCACGGAACGGTCGGTATGCTTGTATATTACCAGGGTTAGCGGATGTCCGATTTTTTTTTCCAAGACGACATTCACTAATAGGCGATTTACTAAATGGACGAATTAAAAGTTTATGCATAAATAGGTTTATACATCTACCGTTCGCTGGAGTACTGACGTCACGCTTATCAGGTTCCGATAGTCCACCCACGAAAGCGGAGTAGGTGAATTGTATATTGAGGAATAGGAAACAAGCAGTGTTGCCAGAGACTTAAGTCTATGGCAACACAGAGCTTGTTCTTGTACAGGGCATGTAATTTATAAATGGTTTTTGGGAGTCTGGCTTTAATTTTTGTCCGTGAATTGTATATTTAGAAATAGGGAACAATCCCTGGCAACTTAAGTCTCTGGCAACACATGGCTTGTTTCCTAGCGCGGGAGTTGTCTATTGAAAAAAAAAAACAAACATTGCAAGGAGAACGAAAACAATATAAACAAGAAAATCTCTTTGTACCAGGTCAACAGTTGTACACGCTTAACGAATTCTTTGAATTAAACAATAGTCGGTGAAATTAACAAAGTGTGTCGCCAAAAGAGGTGACCGCTAAGGCACGCGCGCACCTTGCGACGTATAATTGCGTACGGTAACGGTATTCTGTTCCTCATAAGAGTCGTTTAACAGTCCCAAACGGACTTATAAAGAATTTATCATTAAATTAAAATATTTAATTAGTGTAAGTAGGTTTTAAGGTTTCATGGGTGCAATTAATTAACTTAGATAATGAGAGATATAGAGATGACGACCTCCACGGTCAGGTCTTTCCCTAGTCGGGCTTGCTGATTTGTATGAGTTGTATAGTACATTACCTCTCTTAAAATTAAAAAAATAAATGGTATGTGTGTAGGTACAGGTTCCTTTTTTTAGGAAACAGTTTCCTATCCCAGGGATACTCCTTTTTTTGGGTCGACAACACGCATGGTATTGTGAGCGTCCATAGGCTACAGTAACTGCTTACCATTAGGCGGGCCGTATGCTTGCTGGCCAGCCTGATTTAGAATAAAACGTTTATAATAATAATAATAAATATTTATTGTAACATCAAGGTTTTTACAATAGGTTTACAAGCTATTGTAAAAACCTTGAAAATGACTGCCTCGGTGGTCCAGTAGGAGCAGTATACGCCTGCTGTGCACGAGGTTGTGGGTTCGATTCCCACACAGGGACAAAACTTTGTGTGACCCATAAAGAGTTGTTCTGAGTCTGGGTGTAATTTGTGTCCGTTAATTGTATGTTTATAAAGTCCCCCGCAACACAGAGCTTTTTCTCTAGTGCGGGAGTTGTCTTTTTAAAAAAAGAAAAGAAAAGAAAGAAAAAAAAGAAGCCCTGATTCCCAATCTAGCGTGAGCTGTGTGTTAGGAATCATTTCCGTCCCAGAAACAATGGAATCAAAAGTTACAATCAATACAATTTATAGAATACAATTTTTTTACCAAGCACGTGTGAATCGAACCCTAATCTCGGCGCGGCTGGTGTTTGTGGCCACTATATTATGTTATACAGTCTCCATTTCATCTATACTATCTAAAAATATATAACATTGTTGCAGGTCTAGCAAGATGAGCTCGATAGTGAACGCGGCGGCCGACGTGCTGTCCGGCACGGCCATTGCCGCGGCCGCCGGCTCGCAGGTAAACGTCCGCTGGCCCACTATCAAAACACACTACACAAGCAGACCAACCACTTTTTATCGCGTATTTATTGCTTTGGCAACATACTGACCAAGTTTCTCTATTTGTGTTAAAAGGGGTAACAGGACGCTATTTTAAATTAACAAATGCATAGTTTCTGTTAATATCACACACAGTTATTGTCCGCCATGTATATTTTTTTATATAATACCTAACTGAATATCATTAGTCGGGCCGTACGTACACTCGTTAACATTATCAGCATTCACAATATCTAAATTTCTGTAGCGATCATATATCGCCGTTTCAGCAACAAAAAGGTGTCTCGTCTGCAATAGTGTTAACCGTGGCACATTGTACAATGACGTCATATCACAGTTCATGCTACGAGTAACATTCGCACGCAATACCACGCGGCACACTTCCGCCTTCCGGTACCAAATACCGATGTTTTTTTGGGTAGAGATGCATCAACGAGGTTTATAGGGAGTACTAACTTTATTTTTTATTATTTTTGGCAGCGTGGTCTTAACTATTTGACATTATATTTATATTAAGAGAGATAGGTCACCATACAAGCGAGGGAGACCGCCTGAGGAGGGACTTTCGCCGTACAGAAGACCACAGCAAAATAACTGTGTGGGTTTTTTTATAGTTCTATAAGTAAGAAGCCAAACAAGCATACAGCCTGGTGGTAAGCAGTTACCGTAGCCTATGGACGTTAGTATAAAGTTTCTAAAAATGCATCTCTAAATAAGCACTTTACTCACGCACATCACTGTGTGTGAGTAAAGTGCAGTTACTTGGCTGTAGACTTATGTAAAGTCCTTCCCTAGTCGGGCTTTCTTGTTTGTATGGTGCCCTCTTTTACCAATTTGTTCGCCTCACGAAGTTTTGCCCCACGTAAAAAAATCGTAGTCCTACATTTTATTCCGTTTTAGCCCCAAATGTTATATTTTTGGGGCCAAATCGGAATAAAATTTAGGACGAATACGGATTTTTTACATGGGGAAAAACTTCGTGAGGCGAATGCGTAACAAATCCTTTTACCATACCTCTAACCTAGTCTCACTAAAAGACGTGATATTAATAATGTAATGTGATATTTCAGGTGGCCTGGTTCATACCTATGCTGGTGGCAGCAATCGCGTACTATCAGTTCGATGCCACCGACCCTGAGGGTCGACCTGCTGATATAGAAGACTCGGTGATGCTGCCAGATTATGATTTTATTATTGTTGGAGCTGGATCTGCTGGTTAGTGAATTTATGAAGTTTTTTCGACCGATTTTGGTAATGGCGGACAATATCAACAGTTTAGCTAGGTACTTTAACTATTATAGTGCGTGCCAGATCTACCTCCCGCATTAGACCTCTTGATAGAGGAGACCCGAGCCCAGTAGTGGGATATAATATAGGTATATATAGCTTGCTATTATAATTATTATAGTGCAGAAGTGTGTGCGACAAAACAGGAAGTCTCTCTAATCTTTCACGCAAATAGTCCGATGGAACGCTTTGCTTTGCATTCATTCTGAAGAGCCTCAATGTGTTTTTAAAAAACGGTCACCCATCTATTGACTTACCGCGACAAGCTTACTTAAAAATATTAGAATATTGAAGCCGTTTTTAAAATTAATAGTATAAGAGAAGTAGGGTACCATAATGAGTAATCCCGACCTGGGAAAGACCTCCGCCTTACAGAAGACCACAGCCAAATGACTTCTCAGCGGTGTAGTTCTTGTGTGTAAGTACAGATCTCCAGCGCTCTTTTAGGGTAGCGTTTTGAAAGAACATTTTCCTATCCTAGGGAAACTACATCTTAAAGACCTGGTGTAAAAAAAAGGGTCGGCAACACGCAAGTGATACCTATACTATAGGTATCACTGTGCAAGCGTCTACAGGCTACGGTAATTGCTTAATATCAGGCGGGTCGTATGCTTATATACTACCTAAGTAGTATAAAAAATAAAGTATGGAAATTGTACCACATGAACAGTTTTACCACAGATAATATAATACTAGTACAGATACCCCATCCCATACAAAGAATTGGTTCCCTGCTAACTCGGGCTAACCGTGCGGCTAAATTTTTACTAACTATACGACACTAGATGTCTATATCCAACAGATTACGTGCATACACATAAAATCAACAGATGGCGACACTTTATAACGGAATTTATTTATGTTAAAGAAATTATATTCTTCCCAAAAAATAGTAGGCATCTACACCGACCATAAAGGGTAGGTATCGCTTATCTTATTGTCTCGGGCTCGGGCCACGTTTACTCGCTCAAGGTCACGCGCTTTACGTACGAAATATACACTTATTTTGACTGTTTGCTTCCGTATTTAACTAGCGCTCCGCCCCGGTTTCGCCCCGGGCTAAACAATTTTTTCCCGTATCTTAACAGAAGTTTACGGTATAGTGTTCAGTTTTTTGTTGATGGCTTTAATTACGTATACCTATAAAATAAAATGTTTTTTTTAATTATTCGTGAAACTATAATAAACATTTTTTTTGTTTTGTCAGTTCAAATTAACAAATAAGTATATTATACCTACCTAGCATCTATCAATTCAGTACCTACGAGATGAGTCGAATTAGGGTAATAATAATATTTTCTGACAATTCACATACCATCTGAAACCAGGCTTGGCACAGCACAACAAACAGAGCTCATCAGAGCACAAAGATTTGTCCTGAATGGTAATCGAACCCAACTTAGTAGTTAAGAGTCACTAACCACTAGACCAACAGGCCAGTCAGGAGTAAGTATAGCATTCTGTGGTATTCGTCCAACAGTCCCATGGTACTGGGTTCGAATCCCAGATTCATGTCCAATTTTTGAAATTTGTTTTTTGTAGATGGTTTTATTATCAGATAATATTTTTTTAATTATTAGGAAAAATATAATAAAACTGTAATTATTAAGTATCAGTTCGAATTCACAAATAGGTAATTTTCTCACAGTACGATAGTCGATACCTTAGCACCGTACGGAGGTACCCGTATCCGGCCGAACCGGGTTCGAATCCCAACATCGGATACACTTTGTGTATTTTGTATTTTTTTAGTTTTTAAAATATTTATGATAATAAATCTTAAATTTTTGTTCATAATTTTGATAACGTACGACATTTTTAAAGTTTTTTTGTTGAGAAAAAATATATATATACCAGTATTATTTATTTTTAACCTAACTTTATATATTTTTATACCTAGTATGACCCAACAGTAAAATTTTAATTTATAAAAATCTGAAAATGCATACAGCGCCAGCGCCATTACTCACAAGTCACTCGCAAGTTTCAACTTCTTAGTAGTACAAAATACTGCCGCCAGGACTACGGCGACAATATTGAATTTTGAAAATATATAATTATAATTTTGTTTTATGAGCCCTTTATTTCATTTTCCTATGCTAGTAGGATTTCTTAAAATATGTATGTAAATGTTTCAGGCTATATTTCTTCCAGGTTTGAATTTTACATAAATGTAAATAACAAATCGATATATCTAACTCCATCTATTGGTATTTATTCGTACTAATTTTGATTTGTTCCTGATGAGACCCCATGGTTTTACTAAGAACTAATTAAAATAATACTGATTTTCAGGTGCTGTGTTAGCAAATCGTTTGTCAGAGATCAGCCACTGGAAAATACTGCTGTTGGAGGCTGGAGGAGACGAGACAGAAATATCGGACGTCCCACTCTTGGCGGGGTACTTGCAGCTCAGTAAGCTTGACTGGAAATACAAGACTGAACCTTCAGGGACTAGTTGTTTAGGTAAATATTACATACCATAACAAAGCATTACACCTTTATTATTGAAAGGGTAAGAAGAGAGCGACGATCTTCGCAAAGCGGCTGGGAGTAGCTGGATGCGGGAAGCCGAGGATCGTGCTAGGTGGCGTGCCCTTGGAGAGGCCTATGTCCAGCAGTGGACTGCGATAGGCTCATGATGATGATGATGATGATGAAGAAGAGTTCTATGAATTCAAGTTTTGCTACCTGTGATACATATATTGATATTATACATACATTGTAGGCACTGCTTGTGCCATCAATTGCTAGTAAGGTAGACTGTACTTTAATACTTTGCGCAGAAAGAAGTATTTTATTTGAATCTTTTTTATAAGCATAGTGAAATATATCATGTGATAATATAGGTACATTATACATTTAATATTACATACTGTTGCAGTACCCCACAAATGTTAAAAAAAAAGTTTTATTTATATTTCAGCAATGGAAGATGGTCGCTGCAATTGGCCACGAGGAAAGGTGCTCGGTGGCAGCTCAGTCCTCAATTACATGTTATACTTGCGAGGCAACAAGCAAGACTACGACTCATGGGAAGCCCTTGGCAACAAGGGCTGGGGGTACAAAGACATACTGTATTACTTCAAGAAATCTGAAGATAATAAGAACCCTTACTTAGCTCAAACTCCATATCATAGTACTGGAGGATATCTCACTGTTGCTGAAGCGCCTTATCATACTCCCTTAGTATCCAGTTTTATAGAGGGAGGCTTAGAGTTGGGATACATGAACAGAGATATAAATGGAGAGAATCAGACTGGTTTTATGGTCGCGCAAGGTACAGTTCGACGAGGGAGTCGATGCTCTACTTCTAAAGCGTTTTTGAGGCCAGCGAAGGATCGTCAGAACTTACATATATCCATGCATTCGCATGTAACGAAAGTGATGATAGATCCTAGAACAAAAGTAGCTTTTGGCGTTGAATTCGTTAGGAATAAGATGGTATACCGTATAAGAGCCAGGAAAGAAGTTATTCTGTCAGCCGGAACTGTAAATTCAGCTCAATTATTGATGCTGTCTGGTATTGGACCTGCAGAAGAACTAAATAAGCATAGAATACCTTTGATACAAAATTTAAAAGTTGGAAGAAATTTGCAGGATCACATTGGTTTAGGTGGTTTAGCATTTATGGTTAATCAACAAATATCCATAGTTGAGCATCGTCTTCATACTGTTAGTACTTTGATGGAGTATGCTGTATTAGGAGAAGGGCCTCTGACTATCATGGGTGGGGTAGAAGGCTTAGCGTTCGTCAACACTAAGTATGCTAACGCCACAGAAGACTTTCCCGATATTGAATTCCATTTTATTTCTGGTTCAACCAATTCTGACGGAGGAGAACAGTTGCGAAAGAATCATGGAATAATGGATACATTTTACGATGCTGTGTTCAGGCCTATTAACAATATGGATGTATGGAGTATTATTCCAATGCTACTGAGGCCTAAAAGCAAAGGCTTCATTCAATTACGCAGTGCAAATCCTTACGACTACCCATACATTTACCCCAACTATTTATCTGACGAGCTGGACATTAAGACTTTAGTTGAAGGAGTCAAAATTGCCGTAGCTCTCTCCAGAACGAGAGCATTCCAAAAATATGGTTCGCTTTTGAATAAACACGTATTCCCTGCTTGCGTTAGCATAAAGAGGTATACGGATGCATATTGGGAGTGTATGATAAGGCAGTATACTTGTACGATATATCATCCGGTTGGGACAGCAAAGATGGGACCTTATTGGGATCAAGACGCGGTAGTTGATGAACAATTAAGAGTTTATGGAGTTAAAGGTTTGAGAGTGATAGACGGCAGTATCATGCCAAACATTGTGAGTGGTAATACGAACGCTCCTATAATAATGATAGGTGAGAAAGGCAGTGATATGATTAAAGAGTTTTGGTTAAAAAGACGAACTTCTAGGTATTACATATAATTGTTGACGTACAAAGATAAATTTTATCAGTATTATTGAGTGTGAATTTGTGTAAATATTTGCTGATGTGTTTGATTTCATAAATGTAGGTACTATTTATTTTTAAAAAGGCGATGGTAACCGAGTGGTCAAGTTACCAACTTTTACACATGAGTTCGAACCCAGATGACAGTACCAATGTAAATTTAATTTTGTGGATTTATGCAAACTAATCAAATGATTTACCATCTGAAGGGACGGCGAGGAATTTCGTCTAAAGACATGTCATAACAATCTTTAGACGAAATTCCTCGACACGACATTCTTTGACACGACATTCTAGGAGCATATTTGATTCACCTACACACATAAACCCAGCGTGTGTAAATTAAGACCTCAACCCTCTCAGCACTCTTGATAGAGGAAAAGAAACCCAGTGGAACATGTGTTGCAATTACTATTTATTTTATATTTACAGACTATAAATAAGTTATAGATAATAAATTATTAATTAAGTAGACATTGTGTGTTATTGTTATGTGAACCTTTCTAGGTCGAACGCTAGTACCTGACCGATGTCATAATACATTACAAGATATGCTGACAACAGTTTATAATGATACAATGAGTGTACAGAGTAATTAATTAAATTGTGCATGTAAGTGTTTGTATAGTTTTATTGTGTATTGTAAAACTTATCATGTAATGGTACCTTATTAATTTATTTAATTAGCAGCGCGCCCCGGCTTTTTCCAGGTAAATTATCCGTTTTAGAATAGAAACAGTTTTTATAACTGAGATAGGTTACCGTAGTCTAAGGGCACTTGCTATACCAGGGGCATCACTTGGGCGTTTGATCACGACACAAGGAATCGAACCAACCAACCGGCAAAGTGACCACTTTTGTCCGATCACAATTGGCCGATCTATTGTTATTATAAGTATATATTAAATATTACACTGTACTCATTACTCTGTACAAAACATCACAATGCACAACACGATTTGATATAAACAATACAACTTGCTAAATCTTAATTGCTGAATTAGCAGCCATTCATTGTTACAGCATAAGATCAGTAGCAGTCTGAGTGCTTCGTAAGTCAGTGTCGTGTGTACTATGGAACCATGTCGTCTCAAACATCATCTCTCAGGGGACTCATCTCCAATACACGAATTATATTCGGACTTTTGCCTGGACTTGGTGCTATGATCGTACTCCGTATGGCCATACATCTATACAGACCAGATATAGAAGATTCAGAAAACCGTGTCAGAGAACATCCCTTTGAAAAACTATATGATTGTTACGATTTTATTATAATTGGAGCTGGTTCTGCTGGAGCAGTATTAGCTAATCGACTTTCGGAGAATCTAAATTGGAAAGTTTTATTGTTGGAAGCAGGAGAAGATGAAAATGTACTGTCGGAAATACCTATCTTGTTCCCCGCGCTTCAATTGTCGTCTATTGACTGGCAGTTCCTTACGGAGTCCAGTGATGAGTATTGTTTAAGTATGGTGGATAACAAGTGTAAGTGGCCTCGTGGCAAAGTACTCGGTGGTTCTAGTGTACTTAATGCGATGTTGTACATAAGGGGGAACAAAAAAGATTATGATTATTGGGCATCTATGGGAAATCCTGGCTGGGGGTACAGTGAAGTTCTAAAATACTTTTTGAAATCGGAAGATATGAGGATACCTGAACATTTAAATGATGATTATCATACTTCTGGTGGTCCTCTGACTGTAGAACATTTTGCTTATGAACAACCTATAACCAGAAAGATACTGGCAGCTGGACAACAACTTGGTTACCAAATACGTGACGTGAATGGAGAATTCCAGACCGGGTTTACACGATCTCAGGCAACAGTACGAGACGGTTTAAGATGCAGTACAGCAAAAGCTTTCTTGCGTCCAGCAGCTAAACGAGAAAATCTACATGTTAGTGCGCATTCATTAGTAGAAAAGATTCTTATTGATCAGAACAAAGTAGCTTACGGTGTCAAATTTAAGAAACATGGCCAGGAAAGGATAATCAAGGCAAGTAAAGAGGTAATATTGTCAGCAGGAGCGATACAATCACCTCAATTGTTAATGCTTTCTGGTATTGGAGACGCTGAACACTTGAAAGAATTTGGAATATATCCTATTGTGAACCTGCCTGGGGTTGGCAAGAACCTTCAAGATCATGTAGCGATGGGTGGGCACTCATTCCTCTTCGACAATCCTTACGAAAATGGAACAGACTACTGCTTTAATTTGCAGACAGTTTTGTCTCTAGGTAGTTTGATCGACTTTAGCATTCACAAACAAGGGCCAATGTACAGCATGATGGAGGCTGAAGCCATGGCGTTCGTGAACACGAAATATCAGAACGCTGAGAACGATTATCCAGATATTCAGCTGTTCATTGCTCCTACAGCGGATAATATGGATGGCGGTTTGTTCGGCAAACGGGCAAATGGATTAACTGACGATACATATGCGGAGCTTTACGAGGATATATTGTATGAGTCATCGTTTTCAATAGTCCCTCTTCTGTTGAGGCCAAAAAGTCGCGGTTACGTAAAGCTTAGAGATGCGAACCCCTACTCTCCACCGCTTATCTATCCCAACTACTACAACGACCCACAAGATGTTAAAGTACTGGTAAGTAGTTATTCAAGTTAACATAGAAATTATAATAACACAACTGTAGAGAAGTACGTCTAATTTTTTCGCATAAAGTAGGTGACACCTATCTCTATTGACCGTCGATATTTTTGAAATTTTACTTAAACTTTCTGAATACAGCGCTTACGCTTTACAGAGGTAGGACACAATACGAACGAGCAAGTTTTACTGGGGATTCTTACACCTGCCCCTCTAGACAAGTGGCATAAACGCTAGTAGAATAGAATATAATAAAGCACAATGTATAGGATTTGACATAACTTTGCGACATTTTCTACTATCGTTTATGCCACTTGTCCCTTCCAGATTCCCACCTTACAGAAGACAAAGCAATTATTATATATATATATATATATATATATATGTAACTACATACATGGGTGTAGTTATATTCCTGTACGTGTGTAGGTGTTCATGTTTCTAGGGCTCATTAATGGGATGCCTTTTTATGTAAACATTTCATTATTCCAGGGATGCTCTATCACAACATTCTGGTGCTACAATTTTTACATACATAGAGCAGATTTAACTGCCTAACAACAGTATTTAGGTACTGCCTCATGGAGCGCGCAAATTTGGTTAAACTTAATCTAGATAGAGACTGGCATGTTGGTCTAGTAGTTAGTGACCCTGACTGCTAAGCCGAAGGTCTTGGGTTCGATTACCGCACCGGGAAAAACTATGTGTGATTCATAAATACATATTTGTAAAAAACTATGGTGTAAACTTAAATATATGTGAACATATTCTACAGTGGTTTAATAACGATTTCTATGAAAATAAGATACAATAACAGTGTCATAATAATATTATGTCACTATATTATAAGTTTTCAAGATAACAGATAAACTTATAAATTGTAACAAATTAGTGCTAAAAACAAATACTTAACATTTGACACTTGATAAGTTTTATTGTAATGATAGTGTTGTTTAAATGAAGTAGAAAATATCATAATATAAACAACAACAAAAAAAGTAGAATGGTTTAAAAGAATAATTATAATCATGTAAATAATTTTAACAAAAAAAACCGACTTCAGTACGGCAAGTTGCAGAATTTCAAAAACCTTAAAAACAGCTAGATTATATTGTTTAATTATGAAGTTCCGTTGCCTAGCTACCTTCGCAACCATAATGGAAACTTATTTAATCGCCATCCGTAAAACACTTATTATTGAGAAGTTCAGGTGGCCATCTGTGGTCTTCTTCATCAGTTTTACTTCATCATATTATACTTTCTGAATGCAAATGTTTGATGTGTTGTTAAAAATATTGAAATTGCTATATGTGTGCCTATAATTTTTGAGGAGTTCTCTCAATTCCTCATAGATCCCATCATCAGAACTTCCTTTTGATGAAAGTGGGACCAAACTGGAAGTATGTTCTCTCAGACAAAAAAGATTTTTTCAGATCGGTCCATAAATGAGGGAGTTCTGCGGTAACAAACATAAAAAAAAAATACAGACGAATTGAAAACCTCCTCTTTTTGAAGTCAGTTAAAAATGGAAATGGCGGCTAATCGCAACGGAGACTGGCAAACTGAACGAAATATTATTGTGCAAAAATATAGGTGCATTCTTTGTTCCCTCATTCTTTAATTTAATTCGACACACTCGACAAAGATTAGGCCTAAGACCATTCGTCAATTATTTCTCGACAGAAAAAGAAAACTATTTTTTGCTTGTCCGGAATTCAACCTGGGGCCTCGTTTTTACCAGTCGCACTCAACGACCACTAGACCAACAAGGCAGTCTAGCGTATCAATACCGAGCCATTACCGCCGACTTCTAGTAACCGACAACTACCAAATTTTACAGGATAAATCCTACTAATATTATAAATGTGAAAGTTTGGGATGGATGTTTGTTACTTTTTCATGTGTAAACTACTAAACGGATCTAGATGAATTTTGGCATACAGATAGATTATAGACTGGAATAGACTACAGTTTTTTCGCGATAACCGACATCCACACGGGCGGAGCCGCGGGCAACAGCTAGAACAAAAATGTCACATATAATGATCAAGAAAGAAAAATGAAATAATACATCATAATTTTCTTACCGGCATTGAAACAGCAACATCTTAAATAAATAAATGATAAGATATGTGTGTCATTTGTGTGTAAAAATATGTTGTGTTTCTTTCTTTCTTTCTATACATCTATTTTTTTATACTATTTTTTTATACGCTTGCAATACCACAGGTAAGACTTGCGTGTTGCCTGAAGTAGAAATACGGTTATTTCAAAACGCATCCCTAAATGAGCGCTGGAGACCTGTACATACAGGAACAACTACACCGCTGTGTGTATTTATTTGACTGTAGTCTTCTGTAAGGTCGGGCTTGCTTACTAGTATGGTGCCCTACCTCTCTTAAATGCTTTAACTTCTAATTACAGATAGAAGGTGCCCGAATAGTTCAGCAGTTAGTAGAGCAGCCTGCACTACGGGAGCTGAACGCAAGACCAAACCCTCATCGTAACCCTGGCTGTGCAACCCACGACCTGATGTCCGATGCCCACCTGGAATGTCAGGCCAGACACCACACGCTGACCATATACCATCCAGTCGGTACCTGTGCTATGGGACCTCCTGAAGATCCTGGTGCTGTCGTTGATCCACGTTTAAAGGTTGGTAATAATGACAAACTTGCAACAGTTATTTGGTTATTATGTTCCGTGTATGGATTAAACTCACAATACTCAAGTTTCAGTCTCCAGTGATCATTTAGAGTTGCTTTCTTCTAATTTAAAAGACGAAACGCTCTAGCGAACAAGCTCTGTGTCGCGGGAGACTCCATGGACATAAAGTACACAACCAGATTCGGAACAATCATTGTTTATCTGTATGTAGACCGAACCCATAAGATGCAGTGGTGTGATGAGGCTGCATTTAAGCCACTGATCTGTTATCTGTGTCCCACTGCTGGGCACAGGTCAACTCACACACGGTCCCAAACTAGGCAGAGCCTGTATGTACTATGGCAAACATACTTATATGTTTCTTTAAGTTAAAGTTCTTTATATGTATGTTTAAAAATCAATTCAGCTATCTCCAAAACATTAACATTAATTAAATTGGTAGAAGTTTACAAAAAATATACTATTTTTCAGGTTTACGGGGTGAAAGGCCTTCGAGTAGTAGACGGGAGTATAATGCCGACGATCGTGAGTGGAAACACGAACGCACCAATTATCATGATAGCGGAGAAAGCTTCAGACATGATTAAAGAAGACTGGAAAGATATCACAGAAGAACAAATATGCCCTGAACAAAACAATTACCCAATATCAAAGAACGCTGGAGAAGAACCTACTAAGATTAGTCTAAATAAGTTCATACCAGATATATTTAACGAAACTGTTAATCTATTTTCTTATTTAGAAGACCATGGCGCCACAAAAGCAATTAAAACAAAACATAACAAAGTTTTTTCATATGAAAAACAGAATAACGAGAATCCGCCGAATAGACGGAAATATGGTGGAAATGATGTATCTAAAAATAAACAACCTACGTATCAGAACCCAATTGGGATGCCATACCCTTATTTGTATGGTCATAACTCACCAAATCCATTTAGACAGTATCTGTATACGCCTCAAGAAATTCCTGACCGGATTCCTATATATGGCCAAAATGCTATAGAGGATACCGCAAGCTCTGTTGACAGTATAACTGACGGTAATCAACTTTATCCTTATACCAAAATGAGACCTAGAAAAAAGTTTTTTAGAAAATTGTTCCCTAAACTAGGCTCGATGGGATATTTTAATTCTGGTGTGAAGGATCCATCTTATTATTACGAAACTGGTGAAGTTATTACTCCAAGAGGACAGAAGAAATGTAAAATTTGGTTGTATCATGATGGAGTTAAATATGAAGTTCTGCTGTAGTATCCGATAATATTAAAGTAATGTATTTGGTACCTAAATTGTTTTATGGAAAGTATTAAAATAAACAAGTTAGTAATAAAATTAAGAGTATTTTTTTTTCTAATTTATTTTCAATGGTTGCTTTAATGTGTATGTAAAATGCAAATGAAAATATTTGTCCATAATGCGAACTTTGGTCTAGTGGTTAGTGACCCTGACTGTTATACCGGAGTCGTGGGTTCGATTCCCACCCGGAATAAAAAATTGTGTGACACACAAAAGTTTGTTCCGAGTCCCCCGCGACACAGTGCTTGTTCCCCAGTGCGGAAGTTGTCTTTTTAAGAAGAAGAAAAAAAAAACCAACAGTGAAAATCTGTTTCTTTGCAGGTATGTCAGTACTATCATCTGAAGATGAATAAAAACTGTATCAAACGTCGTAACAATATCACAAACATAGGCACCTTATATTTATCTAATAGGCAATTAACGTCAATAACTGAGTTTGACACTTCACCCAAATTAGGCTTAGAGGTATTTTAGATTATATTGTAAATATAATTATAATCATATATCATATGTAATAATAAATTATATAAAAAGCATAATACTAAATGTACAGGAGGTTTTAAAATGATAGAATAGCGTTTATTGTGTCCAATAATACTATACAACTCGACTGGCCTGTTAGTACAGCGGTTAGTGAACCTGACTGCCAAGCCAGGGGTCATGGGTTCGATTCCCACACGGGATAAAACTTTGAGTGATCCTCAAATGTTTGTTACAAAAAAATGTTTCTTTAAAAACGCACGCCCTTATCAAACACTTGAGACCTATACACACGCACATACATCACTGTGTGTTTCTGTCGTCTTCTTTCTGTAAGGAGCAGGTCCTTCCAGTGGTGGTAGCTAGGGAAAGACCTACACCTTAATTTGTCTAGTTTTTGTTGAATCAATCAATCAATCAGCCTATCGCAGTCCACTGCTGGACATAGGCCTCTCCTAACACGCGCCACACAATTTTGTTGAATACACAATGTAAATTAAATTTGGTTACATATACGCCAAGTCATAGCAATTCCAAATGTATACAAACAAATAAAACAATATTGGTTTCCTTATCAACTAATAAACTAATATCAACTAATACTGATACAAAAAAACAACAATGATAACTAAATTGTCACACACAAACTAAAACAAAGCTTTGAGCTGAACATAAATGAACTTGACATTGTATTTACCATATCTCTCTAATATCTATATATTAGAGAGATATGGAAACGTACAATGTCAAGTTCATTTTTGTTTATTTTAGACAATAATGGCTGCCTGCAGTATCGAATTATTTGTATTTTTAAAAGACACTTTTTATCTTTAAAAATGACAACACCCGCACTAGGGAACAAGCTCTGTGTCGCGGGGGACTTGACCAAAATCGAAAAAATCGGATGAATAATTGGTAGGGAGTTCATCCTCACATCCTTGCACCTCAAACATGCCGTAAGATTCCAGAGGAATTTCTTATGACGTACGATTAGGCTATGGAATGAGCTCCCTGCCGAAGTTTTCCCAAGAGACTATAATAGCATGAGGTTCTTGAAGAAAGGAGTTATAAGGTTTTTAAAGGGTCGACAACGCGCGAGTGTACCCCTGCTGTTACAAAGTTCCATAGGCTACGGTAACTGTTTACCATCAGGCGCACCGTATGCTTATTTGCCATCTTGGTAGTATAAAAAAAACTACTAATCTACATACTAATCACAAAAACATTTTGCCTTTTAACTTAGCGAGTCACTAACCACTAGACCAAGAGGCTAGTCATAAATAGATAATATTACTAATTCATTAACGCAATACAGAGTAAGTATTAATCAACTAATGCATTGGATCAACGATTCTAGTGAATACTTTTACACAGATTACTTACAACTGCACAGTATATTTAGCGCTTCAAGTAAGCTAGCATTGTTTAGTGAATTAAATACTGCTTCCTACAGAAAGGACGATAAGACAGGTAATAAAGGAGGGTAAAAGAATATAATAATAATAATAATATTTTGGGACAACTCACACGCCGCTATCTGATCTCAAGCTAGGCAGAGCCTGTACTATGACAACCAGACAACTGATAAACATACTTACATACACATATTTCTAAACACATACATATTATACACAAATTACACACAGATACAAATTTGTGGTCACATAAATATTTGTCCCGGATGGGCATCCAACCCATGACCTCCGGTTTAGCAGTCAGAGTCACTAACCACTAAACCAATGTAGAAAGAAGAAGTTATTACTAACTTCTTCTCAGCCAAAAAACGTCCACTGCTGGACATATTATATTGGTTTCAATTACATATTACATTAAGACTGCACATGTTGTATAGTAGTCAATTATATTCTATAGAAATAATGCTTCCTCCATACTGAGCAGCGTTCAGTTTTGTTCCCATGTTTTTTGCGTACTTACTTATAGATTTCAAGTATGAATGTGATAGATAATACGGAACGTAATGATGCAGCTTCCGTGTGGTGACGGATTAAGAATACAAATGTCACCACCCCAGTCTATCCTGTGGGTGTCGTAAGAGTCGACTAAGGGAATTGTGAGTCAGGCAGACAATATCTACTGCAGAGAGATCAGAGAGGGAAAACTCGAAACAAAACCCTATGCCAACCCGTCTGGCCAGCGTGGTACAGTAGGCTAATATCCCTCCAAATGTGTGGAGGAGACCCGTGCCCAGCAGTGGGACGTTTATGAGTTGAGATGTATGTATGTAATGATACAGAAGAGGATAGTGATAGATGAAATTAAGCTACTATTGACAGCAATTAAGTTTTCGCGTGCTAATGCAATATCTATGTCTCTCTTACTATAGTATCAATCATTGGGTTTAAGGTTTAATGCAATCAATGTTGACAAAAATATTATTGTCTAAAAGGAAAATAACAAAATAAAACAACACTCCGTATATATGTTAACACAATTATACATGTACATATTTATTGTTACCGATATCTCATGTCACGATCTTAAGAAATAAGTAGGTTGATTATATAATTTTTAACAATATTCAAAACATGGCGTATCATTGGCTATATTTTCAAGTTTAAATCATAAATATGATTAAAGACATATTAAATTTTACAGTTTACAAAATATTGCTAATTAAGATAGATTCAAAAATGGTAATTACAGATATCTAGTGGTACCTATACCTACAATACTAGTAGTATTTATATCCGATGTATCTCGGAGTAATCACAGTTGCGGCGAAACTTACCAGGAGGCTGCTTCTTGTACTTTTGTAGTAGAAGTTGTTGAAAAGAGGTAAGATAAAGTTATAAAATCTTCATAATCAGACGATAAGACAGACGTAGATATCGCTCTAGTCCGCGGAAACTGTTGCCGTCAACAGTATCCTAGTAGCAACATTTCTTCTATCACTGTCTCTTTCTGTATCATTACATTTCGTATTATCTAACGCCTTCATACTTGAAATCTATAAGCAAGTACTTACATTCATAATACTGACGATCACATAAATTGCATTATAATATCTAATACTAGCGGCATGTCCGGCGCGAGTGAACATTTTCATTTAATTTTCGTAAAATTTCCTTAATTTTTAAAATAAAATATATCCTATGTTACTCATTGATAATGATCTTTTTGTACTTATATTTTTTAAATCAGTCCCGTAGCTTTTGATTTTTTTAATAAAAAATAATACAATTATTTCTTTATATTTTTTTTCCTTTATAATATTATTATAGATGGGTTTTAAAAACAAACGTCCCAAGCGTCATTGATCATCAGCCTGTGTCAAACCATGTATTACATAGACTCACGCCTGATTCCCAGAAGGGAGCGCAGAAAGAAATTCAATACATGAAATGCTAGTATATTGGACAAATATTTTTATTAATTTAATCATTAATTAAACAGAAGTTTAATTAATGATTAAATTTACTTGTACACTGATGAATACATAAACTGCATCAAAATACAAAGCTACTTCTGTAGCTGAGGATTGTTACTCAACTAATTTTCTACCGTACTGTTTCGTACTCTTGGTATAGAAATATAATGACATAAGATTTGTTCTTGTTCAGTTTTAAAATATGTGTGTATATGTGCGTAATCACCGTGATTAGTGTTGTTTATACTACTAAGGTGGCAAGCAAGCTTACAGACCGACTTATAGTAAGCAGTTACGGTAACATATGGACGCTATGAATTTATTACTTGCGTGTATAGGAACAAAACTACATCGCTGTTAGTCTTTTGGCAGTGGCTTTCTGTAAGGTTGTGATTTTTTCTCAATCGGGTTGGTGTATGTTTACCTCTCGTAAATTGAGTGTTTGCAAAAATGCCGCGAAAATGATTGATGACAAATAAAAGGAACTAAATTACCACATAACATACGTATATGGCATATACAAAATCATAATTATTTTTCTGCACAATTTATGACAACTAGGGATAACCCAGTGGTCGAAATTCAACAGTAATTTTGAAATATTGCCGCATTCCTTGTAACTTTAACTTTGCCAAATCTCATTCTTTCGTGCGCGTAACATTCTTGAAAATGGATCCTAAGTTTTAATCTTCACGTTCTTCACGTCTTCACAAGATTAAAACTAGGTATATAAATATTTACTCTCTACAGCTCAAGATGTCGTGGGCCTGCGATCCCGCGTTAACTACCAACATAGTGAACAGCTACCAGGTAGCTGGTCCACTGTTTATGCAAACGCTGCAGACGTTCTTTGCAGCACAATGCGCCTTGGTCGGTGATCATCTATGGCCAGCTGATGCCATCAACGCTGTGCTTGAAGGTCAGAAAAATAAAAATATACATATATTTATTTTAAATACAGTTATTAATTTACGCAAAAATAATAAATCTGTTCGACTAATTCGGGTGCCTGTACTAAGTGAAATTTGTATCACAGGCGACACGTAAGTTTAAAATCTTTCACAAATTATAAGCTATGTTGGTCAGACTTCTTTGACAACCATCATATTTTTTACGCAATTACGTAATATATGTAATTTGTGGAGATGATTAAACATTTTTATTATTAAAATATTATAACACTTAACATTGTATACTTAACATATGTATAAATTGAAGTAACGATGAAGATTTTCCTATATAGGATAGACATTCGCGCTGTCACAATAATTATAAATTAATGTCTTTTCCCAGATCAATTCCAAAATAAACAGCGCAGTGAGAATAAAATTTTAGAAGTCCTTTTTTTGATTTTGTGTTTTAGATCCTAACTACGACTTCATAGTGGTAGGCGGTGGTTCAGCAGGCGCTACGGTTGCTAATCGACTTAGTGAAGTGCCTGAATGGAAAGTTCTGCTCGTTGAAGCTGGAGGCAACCCTACTCTGAACACCGAGGTATGTAATTAACTGTCAGCCCTAGAGGTTACCAATTCAAGTGTAAAATATTTTATTTTTATATAACATTTTATATTTCCAGATCCCTCATCTGTTCTACAACAACATGCGCAGCCCTCAAGACTGGGCTTATAAAACTCAACCTGATGAAGCCGCCTGCAGAAGTTACAAAGCAAAAGGTTGTGCCTGGCCACGTGGAAAAGCTCTTGGTGGCAGCAGCAGCATCAACTTCATGTTTTACGTGAGAGGCAACAGACACGATTTCGACGAATGGGCAGCCGACGGCAACTACGGATGGAGCTACGATGATGTTTTGCCGTATTTCATAAAGAGTGAGAAATTTACTGGTGTATACAACGAAGAAAACAAGAAATATCACAACTGGGAAGGTAACTTGAACGTCGCTGTTGACAAACAATCCCACGATTATGAACATCTCATCATTAAAGCTGCCGTGGAACTAGGATTGAAGAATTCGTCTGACATCAATGGAGAGAGCCAGATGGGTGTTATGACCTCACAGACTACCACTAAGGACGGTACCAGATTCAGTACTGCTCGCGCTTTCTTAAGTCCGATTAAGGATAGGAAAAATTTCCACGTTATCAAGAATGCACAAGCAACCAGAGTCATATTTGTCCCCGGTACTAATATCGTAAGTGGTGTAATGGTCCACAAGGATGGAAAAGACTTTGTAGTGAATGTAAAGAAAGAGCTAATTTTATCTGCTGGTGCTCTTAATTCACCACATATTATGTTACTCTCTGGTATTGGACCTAGAAGGCACTTGGAAGAGATGAAAATTGAGGTTAAAGCCGATTTACCCGTTGGAGAAAACTTGCAAGACCATTTATATGTTCCTAATTTCTACACAAAACCCGGTAATAAAGACTACTACTCCATTAATAACATTGTATCTGCCTTTACTGAATACATCTTACATGGAACTGGCCCGCTGATCAATACCAGCCCCCACCGTGTGATCAGTTTTATTAACACAACTGACCCGACATCCACTGCCTCTGACATGCAATTCCACTACTTTGTTCTTCAACCTGGTTCAGCTAATTTGTTAGACATTTTTTACAAGCACGGATTAAATGATGAAGCATACAACAAGTTCCAAGAAATGAACAAAGAACAAACAGTACTTGTCATATACAATACACTCTTGAAACCAAAATCCGCGGGTAAAATTCTCCTGGCAAGCAAGAATCCATTTGATGCTCCTTTATTCTTTGCTGACTACTACAAGGATCCCGAAGATATGGCGACTGTAATTAGGGCATTGAAACAGCATTCGTTGAGATTGGGTGAGACGAAAGCTTTTAAACAGGCTGGATTTAAAACAGCCTGGCTCGATATTGATAATTGTAAGAAGTTTGACAAGAACAGCGACAACTATTTGGACTGCATTTCAAGAGAGCTGACCTTCTCCCTGTACCACCCAACCAGCACGGCTAAGATGGGACCTGACGGTGACCCAACCTCTGTAGTTGATCCGGAACTAAGAGTTCGCAAAGTGAAAGGTTTGCGAGTGATTGACGCTAGTATTATGCCTTCTGTGGTTAGAGGCAACACCAATGCTCCATCTATCATGATCGGTGAGAAAGGAGCTGATATGATCAAGAAATTCTGGCTGAACAAACACACCGAACTATAAATAATTATCACCTATATTAGGCGATATAATAGTTACCTTGTAGTTTTAACCAATGACCTTTCCACACGATTAAACTTACTGTTGTAATAACTATGTACATTCTTACTTATCTTAAAAATAATATAGTTACAGATTTAGAAAAATGAAAATAATATTATTATTTATAAAAGTAATTTTGTTTTTTGTGGCCCCTAACTTTTAGAAGAATGTTATCATCTACTCTACTGTACTGTATGTATATTAGTCTGTTGCTTGATGGCTAAAAAGCCTATAAAAGTTTTTAAAGCATAATTATTTCTATCTTAAATTGAAATTTGTAAATGCTTTTCATTACCAGGCTTTTAGCTTGTCATTGTATGAAATTCTAATTAAGCTCAAAAATAAATTGCTATAAGGACGTCTTGGCACGGTTATTAATCGTTATTTTGAGTAGCATCCAAAACGATGATATTTTGTTTCTTACAACCTTAATAATTCTTTTTGCCAACCTAATAATAGCTTGTCAAGCTGTTAATATACTAATAATATTTTTTAGTTATAGCCAGTTTGTAGATTTGTTTGTACTGCTTAGGTGGCAAACATGCATATGGCCTGTATGTTGGTAAACAGTTACCATAGCCTATGGACGATTGCAATACCAGAGGAACCACTTGCAAGACGCAACCAACCCAAAAACATAACACCAGCGTTCTATCTATTAATAGATATCTTTAAGAAAAAGTTTTCACAATGCAATTTTTGGCAGTCGTTCGCCAATGCTTATACTGATAACAGAATTTATTATTGTTCAATATGTAACGAAGATAAGTTCGTTGCAAATATATTAATCCAGGAATACGTTTTAGTACTTATCAGTTTTGTCTCTTATCGTAAAAATGTTGATGAATTGTTCAAAGTTGGGGTCGGAGAGAATAAACTTATTTTCAACCATAATGGTTATATGGCTACCAATACTCGTACTCATTAGTAAGAAAACGTGTTTATTTGCATATTTTTCTTCTTCTTTGTGACGATGGTATGTTGGTTTCGACGATGTTACTCGCAATAGGAAACCAGCCCTGTGTCGCGGTACACTTAATAAACATATAATTCACCTACACAAATAACACCCAGACTCGGAAATAAACATTTATAAATTTTACAAAGTTTTTGTCAAACTCTAACCCACGACCTCCGATTTAGCAGTCAGGGTCACTAACCACTAGACCAACAGGCCTGACATTAAATTGTACAAGCCCAGTATTTATTATTATAACATCTGTGACAAACGGACGGGCATATCATGAGCCATGCATCAGCAACCATGATGGTAAAATGCTCAACAGTAATAGTGTCGGGTTTTTACCATTGTTATACAAAGCTCTAAAAATGATAAGTATCGATATCTACTGATAGCGTATACCCACAACACTAAAAGTACATATACCAGAGTATGATTTGTGGATAGTCATAGTAGGGGCGACACTCTAATAGAGAACAGCTCATAATACTCTTGGAGAAGTTGTAAGCTGTTAAAGAAGGTAAGTCTTTTTTCAATTATAGAAATGTCCGGTGAAGCTCAAGTTGCACTTGGGGAAGTAGTGTTCTTTACCAAAAGTTGTAATCGTAATTGCAAAATATTAATGAGATCATAATTGGAGAGAAAGGCATAGAAGTTTCTGGTGTGTCGACCAAGAACCTGCATACGGAAAGTCCTCCAACAGGGTTGACCAAAACTTCAGAAAGGTAAGATCAAATTATGTCCGAACAATATTAAAATCCTTGGGAAAGGCCTATGTCAAGCAGTGAGTCTATCAGTTAAATAAATAGAAAGCATTAGGGGAGGCGAATGACCAGCAGTTGTAGCAGTGCAATAAAACAAGCTAATTAATTGAATAAATATACTTTTTTTAGCTCAGGATGTCGTGGGCCTGCGATCCTGCATTGACTACCAACATAGTGAACAGCTACCAAGTAGCTGGTCCACTGTTCATGCAAACTCTGGAGACGTTCTTCGCAGCACAATGCGCATTGGTTGGCGATCATCTATGGCCAGCTGATGCCATCAACTCTGTGCTTGAAGGTAATGATCATTATTATTAAGCATAATCATAAATAACGGTGAAAATTAACGGGCTATCAAAGTAACATGGTGGCTGAATAATTTAAGAGACACGTTTATAATTTGTGAGCCGACAACTTGGACAAGGTCAGTCTAAGCCAAGTGCTGAAAAAATCCTTGCTAAAAGCAAGCAGTGGACGTCTTTCGGCTAAGATTGATATAAGATTATTATATTTAGGAATGCAGGTCAGTAATCCAGAATTTCTAATAGGTTATGTCATTGCGTGTTTTAGATCCTAACTACGACTTCGTAGTGGTAGGCGCAGGTTCAGCAGGTGCTACAGTCGCTAATCGACTCAGTGAAGTATCTGGATGGAAAGTTCTGCTCGTTGAAGCTGGTGGCAACCCAACTCTAAACACCGAGGTATGTCTTTAAACAGTCGGCTCAAGTCAAAAATATTTTTTTTTTTTTTTATAAAATACTCTGTTCTTTTAGATCCCTCATCTCTTCTACAACAACTTACGTAGTCCTCAAGACTGGGCTTTTAAAACTCAACCTGATGAAGCAGCCTGCAGAAGCTATGAACAAAAGGGTTGCGCCTGGCCACGT
Organism: Trisateles emortualis; assembly: GCA_947095525.1. NCBI lineage: Eukaryota > Metazoa > Arthropoda > Insecta > Lepidoptera > Erebidae > Trisateles > Trisateles emortualis. The sequence continues at coordinate 11,148,594 of OX352750.1, forward strand.
GGCAAAGCTCTTGGTGGCAGCAGCAGCATCAACTTTATGTTCTACGTAAGAGGCAATAGACATGATTTCGACGAATGGGCAGCCGCCGGTAACTATGGATGGAGTTACGATGATGTTTTACCATATTTCATAAAGAGCGAGAAATTTACTGGAGTATACAACGAAGAAAACAAGAAATATCATAACTGGGAAGGTAGCTTGAACGTTGATGTTGACAATAAATCCCATAATTATGAACACATCATCATAAATGCCTCCGTGGAACTAGGATTAAAGAATTTGACTGATGTCAATGGAGAGAACCAAATGGGTGTTATGGCCTCACATACAACCACTTGGAATGGTACTAGGTTTAGCACTGCGCGCGCTTTCTTAAGTCCTATTAAAGACAGAAAAAATTTCCACGTCATCAAGCATGCTCAAGCCACTAAAATCATTTTCGCACCCAATAGTAACATCGTAAGTGGTGTAATGATTCACAAGGACGGAAAAGACTTTGTAGTAAATGTTAAAAAAGAACTTATTCTATCTGCTGGCGCTATTCAGTCACCACAAATTATGTTGCTCTCAGGTATCGGACCTAGAAAGCATTTGGAAGATATGAAAATTAAAGTTAAAGTTGACCTACCTGTTGGGGAAAATTTACAAGACCATTTATTCGTTCCTATTTTCTACACGAAGCCAGATAATGAAGACTACTACACAATTAATAACATTGTTTCCGCGTTTGCTGAGTACATCCTACATGGCACCGGTCCACTGATTAACATTAGTCCTCACCGTGTAATCAGTTTTATTAACACAACAGACAAGACATCTCCTACCCCTGACATGCAGTTCCACCACTACGTTCTTCCTCCTAGTATATCAAAAGTTTCTGAAGTTCTCTACAAGCATGGCTTGAATGATGAAGCACGCAACAAGTTTCAAGCAATTAACAAAAATCAAACTACATTGCTTATACTGAGCACCCTATTAAAACCAAAATCTGCGGGTAAAATTCTGCTAGCAAGCAAGAATCCTTTTGATGCTCTTTTAATATTTGCTAACTACTATAAGGATCCCGAAGACATGGCGACTGTAATTAGAGCATTAAAACAGCATTCTTTGAGATTGGGAGAGACGAAAGCTTTTAAACAGGCTGGATTCAAATTGGAGTGGCTCGATATTGATAATTGTAAGATGTTTGACAAGAAAAGCGACAACTATTTGGACTGCATTTCAAGAGAGCTGACCTTCTCCCTGTACCACCCAACCAGCACGGCTAAGATGGGACCTGACGGTGACCCAACCTCTGTAGTTGATCCGGAACTAAGAGTTCGTAAAGTGAAAGGTTTGCGAGTGATTGACGCTAGTATTATGCCTGCTGTGATTAGAGGCAACACCAATGCACCGTGCATTATGATTGGTGAGAAGGGCGCTGATATGATCAAGAAATTTTGGCTCAACAAACACGTTGAACTTTAAATCATGTCAATATTAAGAAATTACATAAACAAATCGAATACAAATACCTTGTTGTAAGTTTGTAATTATGTCAGTATTTATTTATTTATTTAACTTATTATAACATTTATTTCTGTTTTAGGTTTTATAATATAATAAAAATACAGTATAATTTAGAAGCATTTTTGTAATTTTTTTTTAATTTTCGTTCGACCTAAAAAATAGTCTTCCGTGTGACGCTACAGTGTCCAAACAGAAGAATTAATATAATTTTGGAATACTTAAACATTCAGTCGATTTAAAGATATGTATATATTTTAGATTGACTAGCCTGGTGTCCTATAAGAATAAATAATTGTATTAAGGAAAACATTATTTATTCTGTGTCTGGGTGTCTCTATATGTAAGCATCTAGAAATAATTAACCTCCTAGTTTGGGTACAGAAGGCCGCGTGTGAGTTGTTCTATAGCCTATACATTCAAATGATATAGCTATTTCGTATGCTCTGGCAATATACATGCCTGCATAAATTCACTTACATATTCATCGCTTGATCTTAGATATGCTTCACTGCGATTCCATACACGTAGGTAGTACTAGCCCTACTTAAACTTGTACCTAGGTTGGATATGTTGTTTTGCAATACTGTATGTATTAAGAAATATATATATATGTTTATCAGCTGTCTGGTGGCCATAGCACAGGCTCTGCCTAGTTTGCGATCAGATGGCGGTGTGCATTGTCCCAAATTATTATTTTTGATAAAACACACGTTACATTTTTAAATAAAAACAGTCTAAGAGAAGTAGGGCACTATACTAGCGAGCAAGCCCGACTGATTAAGGACCTCCACCTTACAGAAGACCACAGCCAAATAACCACACACAGCGGTGTATTGTGTTCCTGTGTGTGAGAACATGTCTCCAGCATTTATTTAGGGATGCATTTTGAAAGAAATGGTTTCCTTTCCTAGGACATCTTAAACCCCTGGTGTTCAAAAAATGGGTCGGCAACACGCAAGTGATACCTATGGTATTGCAAGTGTCCATAGGCTAGGGTAACTGCTTAACATTAGGCGGGCTGTATGCTTGTTTGCCACCTAAGTACTGTAAATAATAAATAAAGCCATAAAAAAACTAAAACTAAATCAACATTTAATAATATGGAGACCCACCGGTATCGAGTATAGGAACCAAAGTACTAGTGGTTAGGGCTCCAGCGACAGGAACCTCCTCACGATGCGCGCCGTGTCCAATCGAACCGCCTTCTGCTTCAAGCCCTCGATCCAATCGTCTAACGAGAGCCTCGTTGGCTGTTGATAGAGTTTTTTGGCGATGTCTACATATAGTTTTTATTATTAGTACTATTATGTATAGTGGGTGATTCACGAATGAACAAAACCGTGTTTCAGTAAAACTCGCAAAGGTATTATAAAAATACCGCAATTTTAAAATCCGACGAGCGTGACGTCATTGATATTTTCATTTTATTTGCCTACCTTATAATGGAATTAACGGTAGTCGAATCCAATAGAATAGAAAACAAATGTACGAGATAAGTGTAAGATTTGACATAAGTGTACGACATTATGTCGTAAAGTTACGTCTTTCTATTCGATTCGATTCGACTTCCGTTTATGTCACTTGTTTAGAGGGGACTTGGCCGTGGTCATACGCTGACTGAAACGTCTGGTTGCCATACTATAGCCTCTAGCAATAAAGCGCCTAATATTATTTATATACTCGCCACACGAAAGAATTTTGCTATAATAAATCTGGAAGGCGTATATAGTAAACACAAAACACAAGTACATTATTATACACAGACAGTGAAATGTGAAAGAGGGGAAATACTTGATTGAGATGAGGTCATCGCCGCTAAGAGAGAGTGTTTCGTTGATGTACTATTTTAGTTTTAAGACGAGCTAGTAGATAGATAGATAGATAACTCTTTATTGTAAACCATAAAAACATATTTTTTACAAACATTTTAAAAAGGTAATGTACAATGGGAGGCCTTATCGCTAAAAGCAATCTCTTACAGGGAACCTTTGGATGGACAGTATTGTACACAATACATATTAATAAAAGCAAATAAAATGAATCAAACTTCCAACGAAGTTTTTTGTACAAAATATGATAAACGCATTCTGACTTCTGATGTACGCTTAGATAGATAGATAGAATATTCTTTATTGTACACCAAGCAAAAATACAACAATAAAAATAACAGTTTGATGTAATGGTTAGCTGTACAATGGGCGGTCTTATCACTAAAAGCGATCTCTACCAGACAACCTTAAGTAATCTTATACTTTTTTTAAAGACACCTTCCGCTCTAGTGTACCAGCCCAGTGTCGCGGAGGGTTACAAACATACAGTACACCTAGACTCAGGATAAACATTTATGGATCATAAAATTTTTTGTCCCTTGGCATGCACTTAATAGAAAAAGTGACAAACAAGGAAGGCTTGAACCTATATAGTTATATTAGGTAATACACTTATTTAGCTTTCATAGGAATCCAAGTAAAGTTTTTTTAAAGTCTTCTTTTCTCTTTATAAAATTAGTTAATATTTTTATTTTTAGCTGGGGCAGGTCGCTAATAAGTCATAAAAGAAACAATTCAGTGTTCCCACGAAACAAGTTTTGATTTATTAACGAGATGATATTTTGACAAGGTATTTTATTCACAACTAATGGAAGTATCATCATCACAACCCATAAACGTCCCACTGCTGCGCACGGGTCTCCTCCATTATACTTGGAGGGATATTAGCCTACTATACCACGCTGGCAAGACGGGTTGGTATAGTTGGAATGGAAGAATACTGGCACAGAATGGCAACGTTGTGCTACGTTGATAATTATGCAGATAAAGATACCCAAAGATTTTTTGAGGCTGTACCACGATGTCACTACAGCGATTTATTTTTAATCTTAATTTGAATTTCGTACAAAGACAACCTTAAGGCCGATTTTGAACTTAAGATCGAAAATAAATCGCCGCCTCAGAATTTGGCAAACGAACATATCATTGAAGCCTGGCAACCTGCATAATACAGTTGATTTAAGAGTTAACTCAAGAAGATAATAAATCTAACAGTTCTACACCAGTGCATATAAACTCTATATCATTATGCGTACGTATGTGTGTGTTAGGGTTGCCACTCGTAATTTAAAGTACTTAACTTAACTCTTACTATAATTTAGTCAATTGTACTATATTACAAGGTCAGCTCAGGACCGAATGATGTGGAAGACCTTGGGGGAGGCCTATGTCCAGCAGTGGACGTCTTGTGGCTGAGATGGAACATATTTTATACTAGCTCCCACCCGCGTGAACATTCCACGGGATCGTATAAAATGTGTCTATTTGCTGATGAGTTCAGCTATTCTGGTGTGATTAACAAACATCCATTCATCCTTTTATCCTCCCAAACTTTCGCATTTATAATGTTAATAAGATTAACTGTGACTAAAACGCACGACAGCATGAGGTACTACTATTTTAAAACAAAATTCACGCATTTGTGGCTTGATCTGTTATGTCTGGCAGTTGTGACAGCTACTAAACGTCAACTTTCGGCGTATTGGCGTCGAACAATGAAAAATCTGTATCTACTTATAAAAATGAATACCTATTTCGATTCTATTTAGACTTCATCGATTTCATTTCCTATTTATATTAACGGGTTATTTTTTCTATACAAAAAAATAACCCGAGCAAAGTTGGGGCGAGCCAGTACTAAATATTTAAAAATAAATGTGTACCTAGTTGTATGTATTATTTTTCCCAAATTTTCCAAAAAAGATTTTCTATACGTATTTTATTGTTACAAACATGAAGAAACCTTAGAGGCTATTTCCTACACTCGAATTCCATGTTGTAAAATTTACATTTTCTAATTTAAAATAAGTTGGCAACCCTTGTGTGAGTGCTACTTTTCGCGGTTTAAGTGCATACCAAGTGTGGACGGTCAGTGGTCTGTTGGCGTGCGGTACATAAGCACCATAACTCTTTATTTTAGTGTTGAAGGAAAATATTGTTGTTAAATAATCTGGGTGTATAGTTATTAATACGTAAGTGCAATTATCATTTATTTTATTGTTAGTAAATAGTTAACTGTTTTAACACGTGAAGTGTGAGTTCAATACCGGTCAATAATGATAATGTCAATTTCACTTTATGACATTCGGTCTAAATCGAGTCCTATCTTTTGTTACTCAACGTTTCGGTCAAATTCCACCGACCGTGGTCATTGACTGACTGAATCATTTATCACTAGCTAACGATGTATCAAACCACATGTCATAGAAGATATTTTAAAGGCATGTTTGATCCATTATTGGACTGGAAAATGTGAAATACTCTTAGTTATCTTTAAAATCTAAGAATTTAAATATGAGTTTCTATTATTATCTACACTAATATTATAGAGAGAGAAACGATTTGTGTTTTTGTTTTTATTGAATAAACTAAAAAACTACCGGCCCGTGTTTAGGATGCTTTCACCAGAAGAATGCAATATAATCGGTAAGTGGCATAGGCTATATTTTATCTTTAAAATAATTGGGATATCTACTTTGTATAAATAGGCCAGGACGGGCAGCTAGTAATTGTCCAATTTAGAATCCATTGAGAGGCGCTGATTTGTATAACACTAGCGGCTTCACCCAGCTTCACACGCACACACAGTAAATAATTATTTAGATTTCTTTGGGATCCCAATTTTTTTTTAGTAAAATATAGCTAATGTTACTCAGTAATATTGTAGCATTCCATAGGTAGAATGTTTAAAAGTTTTTTGAGTTTATATTTTATGTCTTTTTATAATATAAGTATAGCTATTGTGCTAAGTCATAAATAAATTAGCACTTTTTTGTCTCCCACGTTTTTTCGCGACTTACCAAGTACAGGCCGGATTTATGCAAAATGAAAATATCTCGGATGAAATTCTTTGTTGGATTTTTATTTACCGGTTTTATGCAACCATCCTAGGGTTTTTGTAAAGATCCGTTTTTTTCTATTATCCCGCAACATATATATGGTAATGTCTAGCTAACAATAACTACAAACTACAAATATGTACAATGTTACACGTGATTTAATCGTAAATAAAACATTATAGGTACTCGTAATAATGTCTTGAACTTTGCTTCGGGTTGATTACATTATTATTCAATTATAATGATTAATTTTAATGGAGATATATTGTAGTTACATTATTTTAAAAGAAAAATCGTTTTGCAGGATTCCGTTATAATAAAAAAAAACTACCTACCTCTTTTACACAACTAATAACTTCATCTAAGAAATTTTCAATTCTATAATTTGGTTGACTACTTGTTAACATGTAGATCCTATATAGCTGTGATGGTTTTCCTTTTCTTCGTTAAATATACCTACTACTGCCGTGATTTTTTATAATAATTAAAATACGATAAAATAATTATTGTAACGACCTCAAATATGTAATTTGGACACAATGAATAATGGTAAGCATTCGATTATATGACTTATATGAATATTTCATTATTTTATTTCAGTTAAAGATGTCGTGGGCGTGCGATCAGGCACTAACGTCTAACATAGTGAACAACTACCAGGTAGCTGGACCTCTGTTTGTACAAGCCTTACAAAGTTTCTTTGCTGCGCAATGTGCTCTCACAGGGGACCATCTTTGGCCCGATGATGCAACACAAGCTGTACTTAAAGGTAGAAATTTTTTAATATATTAAAAAGTAAATATAAAATTATTATAAACACTTACCATTGCAAGTATCTTTAGTATAGTCGGATTACTTAATAACATGTTTTACCTGTAATCAAAATAAACTAAGTTAGTGGCAAATAAAGAAAAAATATTATAATAGAAATATTATAAATAATTACAATAATAGTACAGATTACTTCGTCATAAATCTCGACGGAGACTAGTTATAGCCGGTGGTATTATAGTATTCAAGTGCGTGCACAAACACAGGTGCACTTCTTTGTTTCCCCACTCTCATAGTCCGATAGGACAGCAATTCACTACGACCGGAAAAATCCGGGGTGGGTTTAACAGCATCACGTGCTGGGCGAGGTGGGATTTTTACGGTATTTACACCCTAAATACCGTAAAATTTTGGGCATCTATTGTGCATTTCTGGACTAAAAGATATCTATTTCTGGATTAAAAGATATATATTTTTAGTCCAACCCGGAATCAGCACTTTGTGATCAGCAGTTGTACCCAACGAAAACTACGAGTATATTAGGCATTATCGGCAGCTACCTATTGATCAATAATAGCAATACAGATTTTTTATTAAAAACTTCAAATAATTCGACATGTTTATCATTTCAGATCCTAATTATGACTTCATAGTAGTAGGAGCTGGATCAGCAGGCTCAGTCGTAGCCAACCGACTCAGTGAAAACCCAGAATGGAAAGTGTTGCTGGTAGAAGCCGGAGGGAATCCAAATCTTGGAACTGAGGTGAGTTACAATCTGACTAGTTTTATGATACGCTATTATAAAATTTAAATTTTGTTAAATTGTACATCTTAAGTCATAAGGATACCAGTAATGTAGGTCAATGTATGACGCCATACCATAACGTTATTCAAATTTGTGATACGTCAACTTTATTAGCTAGTATTAAGGTTGCAATTATTAGAAATTCAAATTAAACTTGAAAATACATCGCTTATACGTACGTTATGTGCCAACCCTTGATTTGTTATTGAACTGCGAAGCTAAAAATTGCGAATGCGAAGCCACTTTAATGCTTAAAGACTTTTTAAGTTTCTATAAATAAAAAGTTTCAGTGTTTTAACTGGTGGATTTCACAATCATAAAACACGCCTGCTGCATTTTCTTTGACTCAAAACTCAAGCTCCAGAATAAATTAAATAAAATCAATTTGTTTCTAGAATAGGCGGAACATTCAATAACTTAAAAGTCATTGAACTCAAACTCAAAATTCATTTATTCATTTAGGTTACAAAGTAACATTTATGAAGGTCATAAATTATGAATAAACCAGAAAGATGATGTCAGCAAATTTTCCTACGGCTAGTTCGCTGACCTTGAGATTTTAAAACCCTTAAATAATCGATTAAAAACAAATACTTAAATTTATTAAACACTTTATCAAAATGTTTCAGATTCCACAACTATTCTACAACAGTATATCCACTTCCATAGACTGGGAGTATAAGACTCAACCTCAGGAAGGAGCTTGCAGAAGTTATAAAACAAAAGGATGCGCTTGGCCGCGAGGAAAAGTCTTAGGAGGTTGCAGTAGTATTAACGGCATGTTCTACGTACGAGCTAACAAGGCGGACTACGATCAATGGTCAGCTCATGGTAATTATGGTTGGAGTTTTGAAGAAGTATTACCATATTTCTTGAAGTGTGAAAAATTGAACGGTGATATCGCGGAAGAAAACAAAAAATACCACAGTCGCGATGGATCTGTTAATGTTACACCAGGAAATGATCCACATCCCATTGAAAATATGATTATCCAAGCTGCAATAGAACTTGGCATAAAGAATTTAAGTGACATTAATGCTATTAACCAAATGGGGGTAACTGTAACACCCACTAATGTCAAAGATACTTATAGGTTTAGTACAGCAAGAGCATATTTAAGCCCAGCTAAAGAAAGAAAAAATTTGCATGTCATGAAAAACGCGTACGTTACACAAATTTTGTTTACCTCGGGTACTAATAGAGCCAATGGTATTCTAATAAACAAAGATGGAAAACTTATATCTGTCACTGCGCATAAAGAGGTTATTGTGTCAGGTGGTTCTATTAACTCACCTCAACTCTTAATGCTGTCTGGTATAGGTCCGAAAAAACATCTAGAGGAGATGGGTATAGAAGTAAAAGCCGACTTACCTGTTGGTGAAAACTTACAAGATCATGTTTTTGTACCGACATTTTATGCAATGCCAGGTGACAGGGATTTGACTTCTCTGCCTAACATATTTGGAGCATTTGTTCAGTATATGCTAGAAGGCTCTGGGACACTAAAAGATACTAAACCACATAGGGTCATCAGTTTCATAAATACTACGGATCCTACTTCGTCTACACCAGATATTCAATTTCATTATATAGTGCTACCTCCTGGATCATCAAAACTAATTGACTTCTTCGGTTTGCACGATTTAAATGAAGAAGCTCAGCAAAAGTTACATAAAATAAATGAAGATAAGTTCGTTCTAGTGCTTTATAGTGTCTTGTTACAACCAAAGTCTAGCGGTAAAATTCTGTTAGCCAGTAAAAATGCTTCTGACAAACCTCTGATATACGCCAACTATTTTAAAGAACGTGAAGATATGACATGTCTAATTAATGCAATGAAACAGCATGCTATAAAAATTGGGGACACTAAAGTATTTAAGGGAGCCAATTGTAAATTAGAATGGCTAGATTTGGATGCCTGTAATATGTTTGACAAAGCAAGTGATGAACACTTAGAATGCATGGCTAGAGAGTTGACGTTCTCACTGTACCATCCAACTAGTACTGTTAAGATGGGTCCCGAGAGCGATCATACATCAGTGGTAGATCCTCAATTAAATGTACATAAAGTGAGAGGTCTTCGAGTAATTGACGCTAGTATAATGCCTTCAATTGTAAGAGGCAATACAAATGTACCTACAATCATGATTGGAGAAAAGGGAGCTGATATGATTACAAAGTTCTGGTTAAATAGAGTACACAATGAACTTTAATATGTAAGTTTATGAGGTTGTTGTACAATGTATTTATATAATGTGATATGTGAATAAGTTGAATAAATGAAAAACAGTGTAGATATTTGATTAATTACCAAAATCCCGTGAAGAATATTTATCAACGCATTCTATTTAGCCGAAAGACGTCCACTCCTAGACATAGTCCTCCTCCAAGGATTTATATTCAGTCGTAAGGTGTTGTCATCCATCGGCTACCCACAACCTACACCAAGTCGTCGGTTCAATTTGTTGAAAGTCTGACCACGCTGCGTGTTTCAGATCGTAATCCAAAACTAACAGATAGCTAGCTCGCTGTACTTTGGTCTCACTAACGCTGACTAATAGGAATCGGTACATGATCATCATTGTCCCTTAATTGAGACATCCTATTACACTTTGGTCGCCTCTGGTTAGATCTCCTCGTTTCACCAGCAAAATATATTTTTTAACAAATTGTATGATTTACGAAGCTCCTTTTATTAAAAACATAGTCATATTTCAAAAACTACAAATAATATCACTAGTCACGATAGATATCAAGTCAGAGAAATGTTAAAGAAATAAGTTTTTGATAGAGCTCTAGGTCACCACTAACACACGGAGAAAGTGTCTTGTTTTATTTATTTTTTATATTATGTTGAGACTCGAAGATTGCAGTCAGTGAATCATTATGTGTTTGAAGCTTAGAACGCGTAGGTAGTTCATAGATAAATAACTAAAAAGAATACTATAATCGGAGTAAATGTGTTTGTGAGTAAATAATAAATTAGCGGTTGGAGTGCATTGCGGTGGCAGTCAGTCGGTGTCTTATTGAATAACAATACATAGGCACTCTTCATCAGTGATTTTAGAAAAATAACATTGTATTAATCGTTAAACGGATTAGCAGAAAAGGTAAGTATTATATTTATGTATATTAGTATTAGTCGAACAGCCGTGTATGCAAAGCAGGTACCGGGATCGTTCTATATGAATTGTTTTTTTTTTTTTCAGAAAATACTGAATATATATTTATGAGGTTAAATAATTAGGTACATTTATTTAATACCTATAGGAAATCTAACAATATATTCAGTTTTTTCTAAAAAAAAAACAATCCGTATTGAGCGAGCATGTTATGTACCTAATCTGCTTTGCAAACTGTACACGTACACGTGTTGTGTACATCTAAGAACAATTAAATATTCTCTGTTACACGGGTATTTTCCTATAATTAAATTAATTTAATTTCCTACCTTGGTAGTATAAAAAAAAAGAATACGCGGGTAGAAGGTTTACGTACAGGACGTACACATGAAGTCGTTTTTACAGAATTTTTATTTGAAACGGGATAAGTTACTTACAGTGGCCACAGCATAATAAAAGTTCAGCAGTACCACCATGATATGACTAGGGTAGGTGTAACACAATTATAGCATATGTGGTATTCGGTGGATTGGTTTTGTACTGTGGCACTCGAGACCGCAGTGTAGCTTGTCAATTGTCACATTCTGATTGAGCTCGCCAGAATCTAACATCTGGATATCAGACTGGTTGATTGCTCTTTCATTCTACTAAAGTTACTTTATTTTTGTTGATATCTCGAATTTGGAAAGCTATTCTCCGAGATTTGCTTTACATCACATAACGAGAAGTTAACATAATATTGTTTGTTTTGGAGGTATTTAACAGGATCTTTCTTATCTACTTGAATAGAGCTGCTGGCTCTGTCTTAGTATTGATACGATGATAATAATAATCTTTTGAGTGTTGATTTATTATAATATATTTATTATATATATTTAATCATATAACAAATGATTTAAAACATTAACAAGCATATTTATAAAGTCAAAAGAAACGGCGGCGTGCAGATTTATTTGTCAAAACCGGTTCAGGAGATTATTATATTTCTGTTAAACTTGTTTGTTTTTTATACTACTTGGATAGCAAACAAGTACACAACGCGCTTGATGGTACCTAAGCAGTTACAGTAGTGTATGGACGCTTGTTATATATTCGTCGTTATCTCTTTAAAAGACAACTCCCGCACTAGAGAACAAGCTCTGTGTCGCGGGGAACTTTACAAACATACAATTAACGTACACAAATTACATCCAGACTCAGAACAACTCTTTGTGGGCCACACAAAGTTTTGTCCTGTGTGGGAATCGAACCCACAACCTCGTGCACAGCAGGCGCATACTGCAGCCACTGGACCACCGAGGCAGTCAAATATGGGGCATCACTAGCGTAATGTGGACTGCAATGGTTAATCCTCGGATAGGAAAACGATTTTAACTCATCCCTAAATACGTATAGGCACTGCGTACCATCATGAGTTGAAAATGAAAAGACGGATTTTGTTATCGTTATTTCCTTTACACATTACAATCAAGCTAGACAAACTAAAACAAACTAAACTGTGGTGGCGCGGTCGATGTCTTCCATACCGCGGATGCTATAGGGTTTCCACGCGCTACTACTGGAGTCAAGTAGGGACTGGATTTGTTTGATGAAGAAAATACGATTATTTTATCAGTACGCGTAGTGCAAAATGCATCACCCTAGGTTGACTGCTAGAAAATGCCTAAAGCTTTAAGTCCGCCTCTGTATAACTTTGTGCAGAAAGTTTAAATAAATAAATAAAATGTCAGAGTGAAAGATTTAATGGTATGTTGGTTCTGCGCCTAATATCTCGCCAGTCGTGTCGGCTTGCCGTCCCATCGGACTATGAGAGTGAAGGAATAGTGAGTGCACCTGTGTTTGTGCAGAACTAAAAGCTGCGATGTTTTCCGGTCGCTAGGCTACCTTATGTTTATCTTCAAGTCAGGTTTAAAGAGAGCATTGACATCACGGTACGCAGTGATTTGCAAAATCACTGTCAATCTGGCATTACCTTAGTCCATGAACGAAAATTATCACTTACTACCATTAGTACTATTGGCAAAAATAACGGTCTATTTGATATTTTTCCCCGTTCTGATTATAAACAAATGAATTGCATAACTATGAGGCAAAAACAAAATAGCACAAAGGCAAGGGTCAAACGAGATAAATCAATACAAACAGATAAACTCTGCCTACACAAATATTAACATAAATATCAATCACGCTAAGATAGAGTCTGTAGTGAAGTGTTGTTAAAAGGTCTCGGGTTTAACAATCGTAATTAATGCTAATTGCAAAGCATAAACCCATAAATAATATGTAGTACATAGTGCAAAACTCATTCCACTATTAGAAGAATGTTCCAACAAGAATTATATTATTAAATATTCGTTCTCTAATTAACGCATATACGCAAACATTGCGCTAAAAATATTCAATATTTTTTTATTAATATTGCGTTAATTTTACATGGAATATTTAATGGTATAATTTTTGCTGTATGTGCTTTTTGTTGTGTGTGTATGTGTGTGTGTGTGTATCTGTGTGTTTGTGTGTGTATCTGTGTGTTTGTTGTATGTATGCATGATAAAACGTTAATCTACTAGTGGAACGATTAGATGATTTGAACTGTAATAGTTATCCGTCAGTTTGTCACCCAGTTGTAATGTTCAAGATTTATCAAGGATTGAAATGTACGTATAATATCTATTCCTATATACATCCTTATTTATCGGCTGCCAACAAATTTATCTAGGTGACGGCCTAGTAAAGTTTGCAGCCGAAAATAAACTATGGTTTCTAGGCTAAATTTAAAATAGAATTAAATTTATATTACTTAATCAAGCAACGTAGTTCAAAAGTTATTGACGTTTAATGCGATAACGTCGTCAACGTAGGAATTTTCATCAAATGATTATATAATATTTATTGTAATATCCATAACTTCTAGACTAATATATAAACTCTACATCTACCAATCAAATAAGAAACATTATTTTTTGTGTGTATTTGATATGACATCACGCTACGATAGCAGTAAAAATAAACGTGACACGTGACACAAAACACAAGCCAGAAAACCGCGAAGAACAGCTAGTTATAATATAAACATGACAGTTCGTAGCTAAATTGCGAGGTGAAATTATTTTTAAAACACTAATATGGAATATGACTTACGACAAGCTTTTGATTGTTCTCATCATATTGCTTTGTATTTTTTTCCAGAATAAGATGTCGTGGGCGTGCGACCAGACACTGACGTCCAACATAGTGAACAATTACCAAGTAGCTGGACCTCTATTTGTACAGGCCTTGCAGAGTTTCTTTGCTGCGCAATGTGCTCTCACAGGGGACCATCTTTGGCCGGATGATGCCACACAAGCAGTACTTGACGGTAATTTAAATAGATTGATTATCATGAACTAGGGTTCTGATTTCTGTTGTATATAAAAATTGTATATTGTGTATACCCGCCATAGGTAAGTATCGTACTAATGTAATATGACGAGTGTGACTTGAATATTATTAAGATTTATTAAAATTTAAAATTACATGGAAATTAATTCCAATGTATCAGAATAAGATTGAATCAGGCTGGCTGATTGATAGATTTATTAAAAAAAAGAGGTAACGTAAAATAAATGTAACATTAGAGATGTTTTTACAGCATAAATCAAATTTGTTTATTTAAACATCTCTTGGGTAGTGTGAGAAAATACACTTCGTAGTAAACAAATAAATAATTCAATTTGTTTACCATTTCAGATCCAAACTACGACTTTATAGTAGTAGGAGCCGGATCAGCTGGTTCAGCCGTTGCCAACAGACTCAGTGAGAATCCAAAATGGAAAGTGTTGTTGGTAGAAGCCGGAGGCAACCCAAACCTTGCGACAGAGGTAAGTAACAGTTGGTGATAGTAGATATCATATGAAATATAACTTTTAAAAAATACTAGTAAATACTTATATATGTATTTTAGAATGTTTATTTATTCTAAAATATCACATTCCGTGCCAACGATTTAGGGGAAAATTGAAATTTCCAGATGCAAATGAGCAATTACGACCAATTTTTATACATTTATTGATACATTATTAAAAAAGCGCCACAGTGTAACAAACTCTTCCATAGAGTTATGAAAGAGTTCTTTATACTGTGGCAATCGATACATTGACTGTGGGTAAACTTAAAATTTTAGGAATTTCATTAAATTAGCTCAACATGCAAAATGTTACGAATAAAGATGAATTTGCCACTCGTCCATCAAAAGAAAATTTTATTAATAAATCTATTAGTTTCTAAAAAATAAGTATTTATTTTTTAGAAACTAATAGATTTATTAATAATTTATTTATTATACGGCATGTATATGCCGTATATAAACCGTAGAGAAACAGAAACCAGAATAATACCAAAATATATTTAATATTTCAGATTCCACAACTTTTCTACAACAGCCTGTCTACATCTATAGACTGGGAGTATAAGACTCAACCTCAGAAAGGAGCTTGCAGAGGTTATAAAAGCAAAGGATGTGCCTGGCCACGAGGAAAAGTATTAGGAGGTAGCAGTAGCATCAACGCTATGTGTTACGTGAGAGCTAATAGAGCGGATTACGATCAATGGGCAGCTAATGGCAATTATGGATGGAGTTATGAAGAAATTTTACCATATTTTTTAAAGTGTGAAAATTTCAGCGGTGATATTACCGAAGAAAACAACAAGTTTCACAGTCGCGATGGATCCATATATGTTAACACGGTAACAGATCCACATCCTCTTGAAAATATGATCATTCAAGCAGCGAAAGAACTTGGTATGAAGAATTTAAGTGACATTAATGGTGCCAATCAAATGGGAATAATTGCAACGCACAATAATATCAAGGATAATTATAGATTTAGTACTGCTAGAGCTTATTTGAGCCCTGCAAAAGAAAGGAAGAATTTGCATGTAATGAAAAATGCATATGCTACACAAATTTTGTTTACCCCGGGTACCAATAGAGTCAGCGGCGTTCTAATTAACAAAGATGGAAAATTTATATCTGTAACTGGGCATAAAGAAGTTATTGTATCAGGTGGTACTATTAATTCACCTCAACTCCTAATGCTGTCGGGTATAGGTCCGAAAAAACATCTAGAGGAGATGGGTATACAAGTAAAAGCTGACTTACCCGTTGGTGGCAACTTAGAGGATCACGTTTACGTTCCAATCATATATACAATGCCGGGGGACAAAGACTTTACGTCTTTGCCTAACATATTTGGCGCATTTGTACAATACATGCTTGAAGGCGCTGGACCACTAAAGGATACTAGACCACACAGAGTAATCAGTTTCATGAATACAACAGATCCTACTTCATCTACGCCAGATATACAATTCCATTATCTAGTATTAGCTCCTGGAGCATCCAATATGGTTGATTTTCTAGATAAGCATGGACTAAGTGAAGAAGTTCATGGTAAATTTCTCAAAATGAATGAAGATAAGTTTACTTTAGTAGTTTATACCGTTTTGTTAAAACCAAAATCTAGTGGTAAAATTCTTTTAGCCAGCAAAAATCCTTTTGATAAGCCTCTGATATATGCAGATTATTTTAAAGATCCTGAAGACTTGGCATGTGTAATTAGAGGAATGAAGCAGCATGCTTTAAAACTAGGTGATACAGAAACATTTAAAATGGGAGGGTGGAAATTAGATTGGCTTAACCTGGATGCATGCAAAGAATATAAAGAAGCTAGTGATGAGCACTTGGAATGCCTAGCTAGGGAGCTGACATTCTCACTATACCATCCAACTGGTACTGTTAAAATGGGTCCCGATAGTGATCTTACGTCGGTGGTGGATCCTGAACTCAGAGTGCGTAAAGTGGAAGGTCTTCGAGTAATTGATGCCAGTATTATGCCTTCTATTGTGAGAGGCAATACAAATGTACCCACTGTCATGATTGGAGAAAAAGGTGCTGATATGATTAAAGAATTTTGGTTGAACGGAAAAAAAGATGAACTTTAGTAATATGATTTTAAAGGTTATTTAAATTATGTACAATAAAATTGCCAATGATACCAATGAATTGTGAAGTGACAGTAAATAAATAACTTAATATATTTGAAACTTTCAGTACCTACTTATTATTTTATCTTTTTCAGGCTATCTGTTTATTGAATAGAGTGGTACAGAGTCTACTAACTTTATCCATAAAAATGTTTTTGCCAGCTAATATTAAAGTTAATATATCATAATATCTTAAATTAATATTCCATATATAACAAACGTTGATTTATTAACTAAGTAATTAGAGGCAAGTAAGAAAGTCCCACAAGAGAAGTACCACCTAACAGAAAAATCGCGGCTTAAAGAACACGGCGGTGCAGTTATGTGCCTGAGTACAGGTTGCCGTCATTTTGGGACGAGTCTTTAACAAAACATTTTACTATCTCAAGAATAGTCCATCAAAAAAGCCTGATATTAAAATATTTGGGTCGGTAACACGCAAGTGTTACCTTTGGTGTTGCAGACGTCTATAGGCTACGACAGGCGCGTCGCCGCGTCGTATGCTTGTTTACCATCATGAATTCTCTTCGTTTTCTAGTGGTACCGACCTAAAAACAGATCGTATGACCAGAAAGACTCAGCCGTTATGGCTAGTATCACCGCAGTACCAACATAGTAATTAATAAGGCTATTTTCGTGCAAATGTGTATATTACAGTACATTAAGACAAAAATGTTGTAGAAGAACATCCTCACACTAAATTGATTGATAACTAGCCCACTCTAGTGAGAAAGAAAAAAGTCGTCAAGATATTTAAGGTTACAGAGTTACCGTAGCCATTTATGGCATTTGTGTTAATGATATCCAATATTTCATAATTTTCTGGCACCATAGATTGAGACTGTTGCATAATTTCACCGATTTATTGATGTGAGATTGATTATATTATTAGTCCCTCAATCAAACATTTCAATTTATAGCTAATGACTAATAAGTACATATAACGCAATGCACTGTCACGTAATGACTGCAATTAGTGTCCTCATCAGCAATCATTGTGCGCAAAATGATGAGGCAGTTTTACTTGTAACTTCTTTTTTATCTACGTATTATAATCTGATATTGAGTAATGTAGAAATCCATAGGTTTTTGATATTAAAGGTCGAATGTTACTTATTATATTGTTTGTTAGTAATGATCAATCAATCATAAGTTTTAAAATCGTATTCTAGAGATCCGTGGTTTAAAGATTTTATTCTGAACATCCGACATATTGTGGTTTCAGGTTTAGAGGCTTAAGAGATTACTTCCTTATACCACTGCACGGTATGTTGTCAGTTGTGTGATTCACAAAAGATTGTTTCGAGTTTAGGTGTAGTTTGTATCCGTTATTTGCATGTATTAAGCCTGGTGCGTTCATTCTACCAATTCGTATCACAAAAAGCTGTTGAATTTAATGATTGAATTCTGTAGGGGAAGTCTGTCTCGTGGAGAAGTTAACTTTTTGCTATCTCTCTTTTCTACAAAGGTAAAAAAATAAGAGAACCTGCTGACTTATATTGAAAAGTCTGTGAGAGAACCGATAGGATATTGAGCGCCTGCTTGGGGACGTTAGCAATCCATATATCTAGACTATGTATATACTATACTGTAAATTAGAAATAAGGCGCGAAGTAGCACTAGCCACATATTTGTTGCAGGTTCTACGTGGTGATACATCAAATATTGCCATTCTAACGCAAATTGGTCTGAATGTACCAGATGAGTACAATAGTAGGCGAAAGATGCCAAAGCTACTGGTAGTGCCGAGTGCACGCACCACACTACTGCAGCGTGCACCTCTGACGCGTGCGCTGCGCACGCTCAACATAGTGGCTGGTACGTTGGATTTGTTTACTTGTAAACTGAGCGACTTTAATCAAGCGACCTGTAAAGCCTTAGGTTGTTAAGTTTTAGTATTAGTTAGTTGTTAAGTATAGATTAAGGAAATTCTAGTTTATTATGTTAAGTAGATATAATTATTTTAATATGTACTATTGTATTGTGACTACTCTAACGCATTAGGTTACCTGTAATGTTAGTGTAGGTATGTAAATAAATAAATAAATAAATAAATAAATATCATCATAATTTCCTGCACACTTTAATAAGGCGTAACCAGACAAAATATCGATATATCACTGCGGTCAACCTCTCAGCTGAGAGAGGCAGCCGTGATCGGTATACTAGTATACATATTAAAGTGCGCAAGTATGTGAGCAAATACAGGTGCAGCCGCCATTCCTTCACTCTCAAAGTTCAATAGGACGCCGATCCGTAAGGGCAAGAGAGATTAGACACACGAGCAGCGGTTTTTCATGATTACCGAGGCAAGGGGGTCTACACACCCCGAATAGCCAAACTTCGGACATCTATTGTGAATTTCTTGACAGAAAAATACTAACGACTAATTTTTGTACAATCTCGTGAATCCCGGCATTTCCCATCAGACGACGCACTCATCGACCTCTAGACGGACGAGGCAGGGGGCAGTATTTTAGTGGTACATAAAGTGGAAAACAGTGACAGCAACTAAACGTCATTGTTATTGATTTAGCGTTGAACAATAAAAAAATCTATATTTTCTTATATATATTATATGTAAAACTTATCCCTATTTTCCGTGGTCATGTCATTACTTGCGAACGACGTTTTCTAATAAGTATTTTACAGAACGTACTTACAAAAAGATGAGCAAAATTGCGCAGAAAATTGTTAAGCCCGGGCGAAGTCGTGGCAGGCCGCTAGTTTATAATATAAATATAACTAAATAGTATATAATATAGTGTTACATTGTATGTTACTTGACTGTTAGCCACTGTCACTAGCGGTCAAACACAAGCCACTCGCGTTGCCAAAACGGACCTGTCAAGGCTAAAGTTACACATCTTCACTAGGTGTTATTGTGAAAATAATAACGTTAAGGTGCTCCCTCACCTGGAGCATTCGCTTGTAACGTTACAGAGTCGAAAATTACATCAGTGGAGGAAGAGAACCGAGCATGACAGTGGGCAACCTGTAATGTTACAGAGTAGAGCATTACATCAGTGAGGGAAAAGAACTGAGCATTACAGTGAACAACCTGTAATGTAATACTCAAAATCTCGAATCTGAAATGTTACATTCCAATGTCAAGTCAGAGAGGCAGTACTTAGATTACACGCGAATGCTACAGGTGAGGGAGCACCTCAATTTATACATCTACGAGTATATGAATATACTGTAATACACTTTTTTAAACTAAGTAAGCAGTTACCGTAGCCTATGGACGCTTGCAACACTAGGGGTATCACTCGCGCGTTGAACTCATTCTCGTATTTAGTATTTAAAATTAAATATTTTTTTAAAATGTGTTACTTAGATTGTTTTAAATATATAATTAATAAAAAATGTTTACGTAATTTCAAGTTTGTCAACATAAATGAGTATGTTCTTATGTAATATTTAATTTTGCTTCAGACTGTTAGCAACAATAGTTATTTACATAAGAACAACATAGGTCACCGCGAGTCATTGTATCCTAACGCCTCTCACTTCTGTAGGCTTATGTTTACAACCGTAATAGTACAAAACTTATAAATATTAAAGAACAGCAATGCCACCGTGCCGCCCCGCCCGGTGCTTCACCGCCTTCGCCGGTGCTATTCTGTTTTGACCTACGAGCTACGTCTAATCCGAAAAAAATAAGTGAAGAAGGAATTGCCATCCCAAAAATGTGTAACACTAGGATTTTGTGACAGAACCCTTGTAATAGCTCTAGAACAAGAAAACGCACCTTTAAAAACGCATTCCTAAATTAGCACTAAAGGCATGTAATGAAGCTCAGAAATATAACTATACATCTGTGTGTAGTTATTTGACTGTGGTTTTTGTAAGGGCCTCCCCCTTGTATTTTACGAGTACTTGTATTTTACGACGTTAAACATATTCTGTCAAAAGTTTTTCATAGTTAATTATTTTTTCTATAATTTAATTAATGATATCTTTTTTCTCTTTATTGTGTAAAAAGGAATCAAAGTTATTTTCTAATTTTATAACACAGACTATGTAGTATGCTGTGTGCCAGAGTTAGGAGCATAGTTAAGCATAATATTTTTATCATTTTATATATTATCAAATTGTACTATGTTCTGCTTTGTGTGCCTAAATAAATAAATAAGTAAATAAGTAAGTATACTTTTTAAATCAATGCATGTGCCTTACCTTTGTTTAAAATAAGTTAGTTTTAATCAATGAGTCTACTTCCAATAATACCTACCATTTGAAAATAAAATTCTTTAAGTGCCACTGAGTCTGCGTATCGGGACTCTATGTAAGCCATCATAATGCAAAAAGCAAGTGTAAACATTGCAAAAAGATAACACAATAGCAGAGCAACTGATGACCATTTAAAAACCGGACACAAAGATCAAACAAAGATAAGTATGGGAGTTTCCTGTGGTGGAGACGTGGAGTACAAGCCTTCACGCGAACTTGCATCATCAAGGGTTACCTTGAAGACGCGTCGTGGTGCTTCTTGCATCACGCTTGCTTTTGCATGTGAAATATTATGACATACGTCTACATAGTTTATTGATACTGTATATATTGTGGCTATTACACATAATACACAGTTTTTTGACAGTTTTATTTAGCTTGACCCCGAGCATATCTCAAATCTTGCTGAAACTTTTTCAACTACTACTACTACACCAATTCTTATAAAACTTTGAACATATATTGAGACTAAAGCATGTGGCGCTCATAGCTAGGTGCACTCGCTGTTCGGTAAACGATCAGCGGGTTAAGCTACCAAGGGCGCGGTAACCCTATAGATGGGTGACCGCATAGTGGTATTTCATCTGAGCGTCTCCGTGCTTCGGAGGGCACGTTAAAAGTCGGTCCCGACTGTTAACAGTCGTTAGATCACGACAGAGGCCTAAATATGGGCGATCTCAATAACTCTGTCACTAGGTTGTCCACTAACCAAACGATAAGAAGAAGAAGCATGGGGTTCTTCAAGAAACAATTATAAGGTTTCTAAAGGGTCGGCAACGTACGAGTGATACGCCTGGTGTTGCAAGCGTCCATAGGCTACGGTAACTGCTTACCATCAGCCTCGGCAGCCTCGGTAGTACAAAAAAAAGATCCCGTGACAATATTGCGATAGATTCAAGAGAGTCTTTTGATGCAGTTTAAAATGTCTTTAACCTATTTTACAACATTATATTACATTGACATCGAAATACTAAAAATGTCATAAGTTTGACAAAAAAGATTTTATCGTCGACATTATGAATTAAAAACTTCTATGTAACAAATGTGGTTTTAATAATTTCAATTTTTAAGCTATTGCATAGCTTCTATCGCGGGCCTTGGGCGTGGAGACCGAATTCAGAAATTCCGACCGGCCGGCTGATTCTCTAAGAAACAGCAATGGCAAACTGACAGTTGTGATCGCAAAATTGACAGTAGTGATTGCTCGGTGCCGGCACAATCTATTGACTAAAAGATCTGACAGATAGATTTTGCTCGTTTTTTGCGATGGCTCGGTTTTTGCTCTTACGGAATACCCCTGCAGTATCTTTTAAATAAAATAAAGTTTATGTTACCCGCTGATAATGTAGCTATCTAAAGGTGAAATAATTTTTAAAATCAGTCAAGTATATTTTGAGTTAAATCGTAACAAACAAACAAAATATCAAATGTTTCCACTTTATTTTAATATTAGATTAGATAAACTGTACTCAAGTTATTAAATAGTTTTAATGGTAGCAGGAAACACGCACTTAATTTCAATTTTTTCAAACAGAAAATGAATATTAATGAACAAAAAATAATCGCCCGTCTTTCGCCATCCCTTCTCCTCTCTTTGCATTCATTTGTTATCTATACATATTATAAAATTCTATATAAAATGTATTTCATCATCATCATCATCATCATCAGCCTATCGCAGTCCACTGCTGGACATAGGCCTCTCCAAGGGCACGCCACCTAGCACGATCCTCGGCTTCCCGCATCCAGCTACTCCCAGCCGCTTTGCGAAGATCGTCGCTCCACCTCGCCTGAGGGCGTCCTACATTACGTTTGCCGAGCCGCGGTCTCCACTCAAGAACACGTCTGCTCCAGCGGTTGTCAGTTCTTCGACAAATATGACCCGCCCATTGCCACTTCAGCTGGCTTATTCTTTGAGCTATGTCGATAACTTTGGTTCTCTGTCGGATCACCTCGTTTCGAAGTCGATAAAATGTATTTATTATGAAATTTTAATTTTTGAGCATGTAAAGTCATTGGTCGTTCGCTATTTCTTTTTGGTCGTGTCGGATTGCCGTCCCATCGAACTTCGAGAGTCGCATTGCACTTGTGTTTTTGCACAGACTTGTGATCTATACACTAGTCTCCGGCAAGATTAGACGTTCAAACTGAAATTGGTTAGGAGGGCACTATTTATTCCTCGATTTGTCCCGCGCGTACAATCTCACAGAGACAGCGATCTTTTCAAGATAAAAAGAAGCCTAGTGCTATTCCAGACTATATTTTTTATCAAGATCCATTAGTAGTTTTTGGTTTAAAGAGTAACAAACATACATCCATCCTCACAAACTTTCACATATATAATATTAGATAGATAGAAAACTCTTTATTGTACACCAATTAAATTTATGATACAGATATATTTCACACAGTTATGTACAATAGGCGGCCTTATCGCTAAAAGCAAGAGGATTAGTAGGATTATTCACCGTGGTATATCGCTTGCTCATCAAAAAATTACCAATAAAAAAATTATAAAGCGAGACGTACCCAACTGACGTAAATATAATTGTAGGAAACCCAAAATTTCAATGTTACGTATAATTTCGACACGTCTCGCCGCAATCGTCATCGAGCGCAGGCGATGCGTGTGCGCAGAATCACGTAGACCAACACAGTCTGAATGTTGAGAATGTTAACATTAGTTTTGTACTAATATGGGAAGAGACTGAGCCTCACGACACAGGGGACCCTAGTGTGGGACTCAGTGAATTGTACCTAATTAATTAATAAGCTAAGCTTCTTTTTTAAGGCCAAATGCTTTTATGTAATACTAATGTACAAGTGTTTTTTTTGAACTCAATAAAGATTATTATTATTATTAGTCGTGTTAGATTTGCAAACCACTATATTTCGTCATACTGTCGTATATTTTCTTTGAGTGGTTACAAATAATTATTTTTAATAAAATTGTGAATAACAATAATATAAAAAATATATTTAATACTTTTTTTTTAAAGTAGGTAATTTATTTTGCTACATCTACGAGTTCATACGATTATCTCTGCACCACCTATGATTGACATCTGTGCATAAAGCTTAATACATAGAAAAAAAAACCGTAATATAATAACTATTTTTTTTTATTTTTTTTTTTATACTACTTGGGTGGCAAACAAGCATACGGCTCGCCTGATGTTAAGCAGTATCCGTAGCCTATAGACGCTTGCATTACCAGAGGTATCACTTGCGTGTTGCCAACCCATTTTTTTTTACACCAGGGCTTTAAGATGGAAGTAACCCTGGGATAGGAATACGTTTGTTTCAAAACGCATTCCTAAATGAGCGCTGGAGACCTGTACTCACACACAGGAACACAACTACACCGCTGTGTGTAGTCATTTGGCTGTGGTCTTCTGTAAGGGGGAGGTCCTTCCCCAGTCGGGCTTGCTCGCTAGTATGGCTCCCTACCTCTCTTAAACTATCTATCTATCTAACTATCTAGTGAAAAAGAAACAAAACTATGACGTATTGTGTCTCGAAGGAACATACATACATATTTTGTGTCTTATCGATGTTGTAACCTAAGAATGATGCACTCGGACTCTCTGACTACATCATCCATCCGGCCATAGGAACTCAAAACACCATACTACTCCCATCGAGTTCTGAATGAACACTGCAGACCTATACTCACGAACAGCACACTACTACATTATTATGTCTCAGACTAATAGAATAAGATAGACGGAGCGTGTAAAACTCGCGCGTGAAGCCGCCAAAAGTCATACTAAATAGCAATGTCATACGTTTTCGTTTTCGCGCGCAGTCGATTTGAGCCGCTAGTGAGTACGCACGTCTAAACACGTTTTGACAAAATATTATTATAATGCCGTATTGTGTAGTAAAAATACTTCAGAGCGGCTCAAATCGACTGCGCGCGAAAACGAAAACGTATGACATTGCTATTTAGTATGACTTTTGGCGGCTTCACGCGCGAGTTCTACACGCTCCGTCTATCTTATTCTATTAGTCTGAGTATTATGTGTATTCATTTGCCTGTAGTCTTTTGTAAGGCGAAGGTCCTAGCTCTTCCAACTTGCTCGCTTGTATCTTCTTCTCAGCCTGTTAATATCTACTGCTGAACGAAGGCCCGCTCTATATATATTATTACAAGTCGGTCTTGGGCGGCCTGTATCCAGTGTCTGTATGCAGCTCTGATTAGGTCATCTATCAACCCAGTGGTCGTCACTCGAGAACTTTCCTTCCCCATTGATTATCGTTTCTTTTAGCGATGTGGCCTGCCCATTGCCGGTTCTACTTCTTATTTGAGATATGTTGGTGACTTTGGTTCGTCTGTGCAGAGAAACACCAAGCATAGCTTTAACCACAGCTCGTTAAGCGACTTTGAGCTTATTTATTAGGCAAATAGTCAGAGACTACGTTTCAGTACCGTAAGTTATCCCTGGTAACACACATTATATAAGATAGATATAGATAACTCTTTATTGTATGTAATAATAAGCTTCATATAATAAGCATATTAGGTTAATCGCCCTGTAATCCACACCCACATCAAGTCTCTCTAACGACCTTTAGCGTGCCAGTGTTACTTTCAAACCTTGATGTATAGATCCTGCACTCTAGTTACAAACATACATATTACTTTGTTTAGAGCAGTAGTAAGTACGATCGCGTGTCAATAGCCTGTCTGGGACTCAACACATGGCTTTACGAATTCCTTCCACTTTCAACAATCTATACTAATCCTATTATTATTTAAACGCGAAAGTTTAGTTAAATAAATAAACGCCTCAACGAATCTGGATGAAGCTCAGAAAGTAATGATTCGATTAGAAAAACTTTTTTTTGTTGAATAGTGTATTTATCCAGGAAGGCTATAAGCTATATAACATCACGCTATGATATGTTGCAAAATCGAGGAAAATATTTCAAATTACCACGCGGACGAAGTCGCGGGCGACCCCTAGTATATAATATATTACAGTGTGCGTAGAGTTTTTAATAAAAGTGGCAACCGTACAAGTGTTGTCGTAGAGGTTGGCATATTAAAAGTAATGTTTACAAGTAAGAAAGAGATATTATTATATTTGTACATGTCTATTCCAACACCAATTGTAATTTGTAGATTTTTAAAATTACAAGAAATGCTGCGTGGTAGTTACTTAATTAAAAATTATCATCATTAACAATATCCGCAGGATTTGCTGGATTTCTTGTAATGCTCGTAATGAGTTAATTTGAAACCTAAATGAGTATTTACTCATTTAGGTTAAAAATAAGTTTATAAATTATTTTGAAGATAATTTAAAATCCCTAATTTTAATTCTTAAGATTAACATTTAATAATTCGTAGGAAGTTAACTACCAAAACTGGGCGTCTCTTGCTTTGACGCGTACGGACTGGCGGTATCACGTAGGAAATTGGTTACATCGGGCTTTACCATAGGGTATCCTGGGATAAAAACTGTTTCTTTAAAAACTCATACCTAAATAAGCACTGGAACCCGTACTCACGCACAGGAAAACAACTACTTCTGTTTGTAGTCATTCAAATGTGGACATCAAATCCGAACAGAAAATCCCGTTACCCCTACGTGTTATGCAGAAATCGAACTTTCTAAAGCAGTGTCAGTCACACTCACCCCTTAAATCAATAAGATTATCCACGTCTTAGTCAACATATGACAAGAAACATATAAACAATAAGTTTGATGACCAATAGCCGCACATGTCAAGGTTATAATATACTCGAACTGAGACAAGGGTCACAGCGACTATAATTATTGCTCAACACCAATCAAAACGTACCATGATTATAGAAGTGACTATGCAATAAATATTGCCTTATTTTTCTTATTAATTAAGGTCAAGTGGCCTAAGCCATATTTTGTTTTCTTATAATCACTTTTCTAGTCTCAGACACTTTTTTTATTTTTTTTACTTTTTTGAACACGGCCGGTCTAACCCGGTCGAAATATCAAACAGTCTAAAGAAAAACAATAATATAATAATATTTTCGGGACAACTCACACATCGCTATCTGTTACCAAACTAGGAAGAGCCTGTACTATGGTAACCAGACAACTGATAAACATACTTATGTATTTCTAAATACATACATATTATAGATAAATTACACCCAGACACAGAACAAACATTCGTGCTCATCACACAAAGATTTGTCCTAGGTGGGAATCGAACCCACTACCTCCGTCGTAGCAGTCAAGAGTCACAAACCACTAGACCAACAGGCCAGTCAAATGCATTATCCGTAGACAGATAAATCCGTCGTTTAGCCTTCAACATATTTTAGGCAAAGAAAAAGAAACAAAAATCGTTAGTAGCAACTACATTTAAATAAACTCAGCCAACTAACACTGGATAGGTTTTTTTCTTTACACTACCCGGCTCACATGATCGCAAGCAGTTACCGTAGCCTATAGACGCTTGCTGATAGAAAAACAAAGTTACCGTAGCCTATGCACGCTTGTTGATAGAAAAAACTAAGTTACCGTAGCCTATGGACGCTTGTTGATAGAAAAACAAAGTTACCGTAGCCTATGGACGCTTGCTGATAGAAAAACAAAGTTACCGTAGCCTATGGACGCTTGCTGATACAAAAACAAAGTTACCGTAGCCTATGGACGCTTACTGATAGAAAGAACAAAGTTACCGTAGCCTATGGACGCTTGCTGATAGAAAAACAATTCTAATAATTAAAGCGTTTTTAAATGAGCCAAACTACTAAGCTTTTAAGGTATAAGGGAACTGGTAAATGCATGTATATGATGCTAAGTTACGCAACCATAAAGAATGTAATCGCTACAAAGAAGAGACAACTGCCTCTGCCTATCCCTACTCTCCTATAAAACCTTGTGTTCCAGTGTGTGAGTTTAAGTTTTTAGTGCTCAGGATACGGTTCTAATGAAACGTGTTCCTATCCCTGTGTACACAAAACGCTGGTGTTAAAATTTGTAGGTTGGCAACATGCAGGCGATAGATATCTAGTAAGTGTGGTGATGGATTAAGAATACAAACGTCTCCACACCGTTCCAATCCGAAAGTGTCGTAAGACTCAACTAAGGAAGTAAATCAAGCAATCAACCCGTCTATCCAGCGTGGTATAGAAGGCTAGTATCCCTCCAAATGTATAAAGGAGACCCGTGCCCAGCAGTAGAACGTTTATGGGTTGAGATGATGACAATTATAGGCTACGATAACTGCTTACTATAAGACGGGTAGTATGCTTAATTGCCACCTATGTAAGTAGTATAAAAACTCATCTATCAAATCGCGACACTATACAAGTGTCCTAAATCATAACTAACCTATTAACATTGACCGCTGTTAGCAACCTGTCGGTTGTGCAAGCCGGCGGGCGCGGGTGCGCAGGCGCGCCGGCGCATGCGCACTCGTCTCAGTCGCGCAGTGAGTGGAAAACCACATGGTGTTGTGATTATAGTGGCGTTTCGTTACAATCTAGTGAACTGTGTTCGACATTTTTGAAGGTATATATTGCATTATTTTTCGTTTGTTTTTGTTACACGGTTATATAAAAAACTTTTTTTATAACAGCTTACGTTACTACTGCATTACGAAATACATTTTTTTTCGTTAGAAATATTTCTTATAGTAGTGGTTTAATCAAAATATTCCCAAAAATATATTGGGAATATTCTGAATCATTGCTGCGTATGAGGGATTTTAAAAAAAGTAAATACTTTTCTCTAATTTATTTATAAAAGGTCAAAGTGAGATGTAATTTTTTTTTCCTACATAACATAGGAATTGCTAGGTTTTTCTGAGCTACAGTTGATTCCCAACAAATAATAATAATAGCAACCCTTACTTAATAGCAAACTTGCACGGGTCTTTTCTCCTCTATCAAGAGAGAAAGAGGGTTTAGACCTTAATCACCCACGCAGGCTTATAGCGGGTTGGTGAATTAGATATGTTTTTAGAATTTCTTCTAAGACATGTGGTTTCCTCGCGATGTTTTCCTTCACCGTTAGCAGATAAATAATTAGATTGCCAATAGTTGTGATAAATATAGATAATATTTATCTACGTATATATTTGGAATATTTCAAAAATTCCTATACATAACGTAAGAGGCTAAAATATGCAAATAATGTAGTAACATTAAATTAAACCTAGTAGAAATAGGCCACTGAGTAATAATAATAATATATCTACTCCACACTAGGCAGAAAGAAACTCTAGTATGTCAACCGGACAAATGGTACATACTTTTATATTTCTAAATGTTATATACTACCTTAAACTCGTGGCTTCACCTATGCGTACAATGCCACGGTAGCAGGCATTTTTCCGGAATTAAAAGTAGCGTGCTATATCTGTCTATAACGGATCTCTGTGCCATATTTCATCCAAATCCTTTCAACTGTTCTGGCGTGATTAAGTAACAAAAATCCATCCAAACTTTTCCAATTATAATATTAGTATAATTTATAATGGCTTGTTGGTCTAGTGGCCCTTGATCCTAACTGCTAAGCCGGAGATTGTGGGTTCGATTTCCACACTGGACAAAACATTGTGTGATTCATTAAAACACTTATTTCGTTTTTCTGTCTGTGATTTGTATGTTTGTAAAGTCTTACAGGACACAGGGCTTGTTCCCTGTAAGACTTTACAAACATACAAAACAGTTGTGCGGGTGTTGTCTGTTCGAAAAAAGAAAATATTACTATGAGTTATTGTAAATAAGAATTACTCAAACTTATGCTAAGATGCCGTTTTGATAAAAGCAACATGCAAGCAATGTTTTAATTGAGCAGCAATTTATACATTTTCTTGCAATATCTTAAGATTGCATAGACAGTAATTTTGTTCATAGAATAGCCAATTGCGCAGGACATAATATGGAGATGGGCAAAACAACTTTGAGTTATTCCAACTAAGCAATACAACTGAACTCGGCAGCATTTAGAAAATTACAACGAGTTTTCTCTTCGCCTACGCCTATACCACAAAGCCTAAATTTAGAGTATTTTATCAGTGCGTCCTACCAGTGATGACATACGCAGCCGAGACGTGGACACTTACAGTCTGGCTCATCCACTAATGAAAAAATAGCTCAGTAGCTCATAAAACAACGCGCGAGTAATACCCCTGGTGTTGCAAGCGTCCATAGGCTACGGTAACTGCTTACCATCAGGCGGGCCGTATGCTTGTTTGCCTACTTGGTAGTATAAAAAAAAATCTAAGCCAGAACAACATAATTTAACAGAGAATCGAAGTTATCGTCACAAATCGAAGCCGGAACGATATAATTCGGCAGAAAATCGAAGCTATCGACATAGATCGAAACCGAAATGATATAATTTGACAGAGCATCAAAGTTATCAACATAGATCGAAGAATTAGCCGGCTGAAGTTTGTAGTGGGTGACCATTAGACGTATTCTTAAAAAAGTAATGAAGGACACTCAATAGGTAATCCGTAATGACCGAAAAGAGAAAACGCAGGATTTAAGGGTTGACGTGCCCTCTGAATTTTCTTACTCTTTTTGCACAAGCCATACATAGGTGCGTGTCATACACCTCAACCTATATCTATGGGGGTAAAGCCGTGATACTATGTATGCTATTATAGTGTCACTATAAATATTCCGATTTGCTAGCAAGAAACAGTAATTTTATTATACATTCCATTGTATTGGTAACAATATATTGTGAGAAAACTGGTTATCATAGAATTAGATCACGGCCGTGTCTCTAGACAACTGCTTTGTTGGTTTAGTGGTCGTGCGACTGCTGATCACGATGTCCCGGGTTTTACCTGGGTCCGGCAAAACTATATACTGGATTTTTCAGACAAGTAATTTAAAATACATGCAGGAAATTAGGAATTGGCGGCATAACACCCCCATTCGAAAAGCATGTGAAGTCTTACACCTGATCTGTCTCCGGTTGTGACAGCTTGCCGCCATCGGACTATGAATGTAAAGGAATAAAGAGTGCACCAGTATAACACACACTTGTGCCTTATAACATTTACCTCGTAGATGGATACTCTACGAGGAGATTAGTCGCTGTCACCGAAATTCAGTTAGAAGGACATTATTATTATTAGTTGTTACAATAGGTACGATGTAGAACAATGTCTGAGAAGATCGCTATTAGCGATAAGACGGACATTGTTCTACATCGGGGAATGAAAATTAAGATATTACAATACGATGCCAAGAGTAATGGAAAGCGTTCAATGCATGTATATTAAAATTCTATAAATATTATACAAACGTTCTTTTTCTATTTATCGAGTGCTTGGTGGCCAACCTGGCGACAGAGTTTTGCATATCACCAACATAGGGCCTTTGCCGTGATCTAATGACTGTCTCAATCAGGACTGACTTATAACATGCCGAAGCACTAGGGTAACCGGACTGTAACTCTATGGAAGACCTGCGTAGCTTAATCAACTAATCGTTTACCAATTAGCGAGTGTACTTGTCAGATACATTTTGAAGGAGCGAGCGAAGTTATCCGAATCTACTAGAACGATCCGAAAACTGAAAACGTGAAACAAAAGTTTTTAAGTTCGGACATGAGCCTAACTGCCTAAGGGGTTTTCTAGATACAGCAGGTTGAAAGATGAGTACATTGTTAGTTCAAAGTTCGGGACAAATCGATAGTTTATACTTAGTAACTATATGCGTGACATCCTTACACTATCGTGATGAGTGTAAATTTTAAGTGAAGTGATCACGCGACACTCCTAAGAATACTTAATGAGTGACACTCATTAAATTAAGTGCTTAATTCTTATGATTAGACTAATTACCATCACTTTATGCATAAGTGATAATGAATTATAGTTTTGAGTGTGTACATTAATATACTGCCAAAATGCACATTATTTATACACCCCAAATACGTCTCTATTAGAAGCGTAAGAATATAAAAAAACACGTGTGGCACTCTGGGACTGCCGCGGTAAAGCCATTGCATATTTTTTATGTGATTTTTTATCGAAACAAATAAAA
Source organism: Trisateles emortualis (assembly GCA_947095525.1). Lineage (NCBI taxonomy): Eukaryota > Metazoa > Arthropoda > Insecta > Lepidoptera > Erebidae > Trisateles > Trisateles emortualis. The sequence continues at coordinate 11,180,960 of OX352750.1, forward strand.
AATTACTTTACAGAATTATCTAAATCATTTTATTTTATTCTCAATGATTCATAAAAATATATAATAATAAAAATGAATATTTGTAATAACTCCTTAAGACTCCTTATACTATAATCTTTTTCACATTAATATTATTAGCCGTTTAGAGAATTCGTCATTAAAAAAAGTATCACCACTGTGCCGGTCGGAGTGGGTGGTGTTAGTTTTATTATTTTCGTTACGGAATTTCTGGATTCGGTCTCCACGCCCAAGGCACCCAAGGCAAATCACGTAATAATTTTATAAGCTGACTTCATGTCATGTCTTCATGTACCTATAGTTTTCCTGCATAATTGTGGTCAGTTAGCGGAAAGTGCCACCAGGGCCGCTCTTACCAGAGCACAAACCATTTAGAATCGAGCATTTGTACAGATTCTTAACAAACTACTTTCAGGTTTTACCTATAGATACCAAGAAAGGGGTTGTATAGTAAATTGCTCTTAATAATAGATTAATATAAAAAAATAGTAGTCCTGGCTGAATTTCGGTGACATCGTCTAGTCTATCTAACTACTCATGACCATATATGAGCACATTGTGAACTCAAATGTTGATGTATGATGTAGTTACGTCATGTACACTCATAAATAGATAGATAACTCTTAATTGTAGACTTAAAGAAATATATTACAAACATGTATTTAAAAGAAGACAATTAAAAATGCCTTATCATTAAGTGTGGCAATTTTAGTACTTTTTTAATACTCCTTGGGTGGCAAATAAGCATAGGGCCTGCCTGATGTTAAGTTGTTAGCGTAGCCTAAAAACGCTTGCAATACAAGAGAATTTACTAGCATGTTGCCGGCCCATTGTTTTACACTATGGCTTTAAGATGGAGTATCCTTGATATAGGAAAACCGCTATCCCTAAATGGGGGCTGAAGACCTGTACTCATACAGGAACTCAACTACACCGCTGTGTAGTTACTTGGCTATGGCCTTCTGTAAGGTGGAGGTCCTTTCCCAGTCGAACTTGTTCGCTAGTATAATACTTTATCAATAATAGAAAATAGGAGTGATAGGAATGACCAAAAATCGAAAGTATATCGTGATTGTGTGTATGCAAGCTGGGAATCAAACGTGTTGCGGGATCGTAAATAGTCGGTGAATCGTGCATGCAAAAGACATCAACGAGTGTTACATTTTTCATGATAAGGTATTGAGGGTATTGAGATAAACACGACTTCGACTTTACGGTTGCTTCATTTGCTATTCATCATCATCATCATATCAACCCATAAACGTCCTACTGCTGGGCACAGGTGTCCTCCATACACTTGGAGGGATATTAGCCTACTACACCACGCTGGCCAGACTATACTATACTATACTAGTATAGGTATAGGGTTTTATTTCGAATTTTCCTTCTCTTGCAGTGGATATTGTCTGCCTGACTTAGTCCTCTAGTCGACTCTTACGACACCTTCGGGATAGAAAGGCATTTGCTATTGCGTGGTCCATAAATGGTTGTCCCGAGTCTGAGTATCCCCACGACACAAAGCTTAGTACCACGACACAGAGCAGTTGTTTACAAAACTGTCTAACCCGAAAGTTGACTTTTAATCCGGAGGTCGTGAGTTCTCGAGACCTAGTAATCGAACCTGGAACCTCGTGAGCAGTAACACTCAACGACCACTGTACTACATTATTCAGACACTAGAATAGTTTTCGTAGACGTGAATCAGCCGGTCCTTTGTTAATGATTAATTGTTATAGTGTGTTTAAATAGCTTGTGACGTAACTACTGTAGTACCGTAACTGTGTTTGAGTTTCATTCATATATAAACGTTTCATGAACCATTAATAAACTTGACCGCATCTGTAGACGGCTTCACTATAAGGACTTACGATGGCTGCAGGAGAGGCGTAGCGGCGCGACGAGCGATTAAAAAGAGTGGCCTTCTCATTTAGGGATGCGTTTTGAATGAAACGTTTCCTTATCCTAGGGATACTCCTTCTTAAAACCTTGATGTAATAAAATGGGTCGGCAACATGCAAGTGATACATTTTGGTATTGCATGCGTCCATAGGCTACGGTAACTGCTTAACATCAGGCGGGCAGAAAGCTTGTTTAAAAAAATCATTTGATCTCAATGTCTATGAGTTGAGTTGAACTATTCTTTATAACACTACCGGGATTACGAAAGTCAAGTTGATATTTAGATACAAGAAATGATGTGCTAATACAATTAGTCTGGTTTGATTAATAATCTTATTGGTAATAAACATAACTCGATGAATGTATTAAGAATTAGGTACAATAAAATTCAAATTATTCATATCTCTAGTATTATAATCTCTGGTATTAGATTATGAAAGTAACAATTATTCAACACATAAAACGCGGGCCACATCGTGAACGTAGCGAAACTAAGCTATTTTTTGTAGTTAAAAAAATAATAATAACTGCAATATCGCAGTAATTAAAAAGTATTCATTATGATGTGTTCTTAGTGTGACCGCACACGGGACACACTCGATAACCACAAAACGCCGCTGCCAACCTATTTCTTGTAGATTTCATACATTTTATATGCACCCGGTTGAAGCCGGTGATCTCCACTCGCTACAAATAAAATGTATGAAAACAGGTCGTTTTGTGACTGTCGACTGTAAGCCGTATATGGCTACCCTAAGGGCTTGTAACACGTTATGACGACGGAACGTGACTCGGCATGGCACTGTAACATTTGTAATAATGTTATGTGTGTGCCGTGCCGTGTCTATGTGTACGAGCCCTAAGATGTGCCACAGACCGCATCCGCAGATCTTCAGACGATACTGCCTTACGATGAATTTATTAGGAAAGTGATTAATGATTGCGCCTCTGTTTTTGCATCCACTTATTCACTTAAATATAACTCGCTCAGGTTGCTCATCTCCGTCAAATTTAGCCGCCATTATAAAAAGTTGGTTAGGAGGACATCTATACTAATGTTATAAATGCTAACATTTTAATGGATGGATGAATGTTTGTTACGTAAGCACGCCACAATAGCTTACCGGACTTGAATAAAATTTGGCACAGAGATAGGAGGATCTGGAATAACACATAGCTACTATTTTCCCCTAAAACAAACTGTCCCTGTGGGATTGTACGCGCGGGCAAAGCCGCGAGCGGACTAGTTATACACAAATAATTATGCCGAAGTAAAGGAATGGTTTAGCCGTCAAAAACTTTTTTTTTCTATGGTATTTGAATACGTCTAATATCCTTCTAACATGACATTAAAAATATAAGAAATCGGCTCTCCAGCGTCCCGAAGCGGGGTGAATTACATATTTAATTGAAGGGGTCAAGCTTAAGGGATGTATAGGCTCAAACCCAAATATTCCTAAGCTTATTAAATTAATAGCTTAGTTTACATAATTTTGGGTAATAGTACAGTTGCAATATTGCGACTATAACATCGTCCTTCACGGTTTAAGAAATGTTTCTATTTTTAAATGTTGATAGGCTTAGTTTCGTCGTGATGCGAGCAGGGCGGGTAAAGCTATGTTCCGATAAGCGTTATATTATAAAAGCACGATTTGCTAAGGCGCGCTTAAAAAAAATATTGTTGGTCGTTTAATCAGTATAGTATCACTGAAACTACAACTTCTGGCAGAAAATAAAAACCCGCTTACAAAACAATTTTGATTTTGATTTTTTTTTGTTGTAATAAGATTACTATGACAAACGTAAAATGTAGGTATGATTAGTTTTTGTCTAATGGTTAGTACACCTGACTGCGAAATCAGAGGGAATTCGAAACCACCAAATGTTTGAAAAAAATATTATTAATATGATGAGCACACGTCAAGTAATATTAATTTGCATTCTTGTGAAGAAACCCTATGTCGCGGGGAACATTACATACATACAATTAATGATCACAAAATACACTCAGACTTGGAACATCGCCAAATAAAAATGATGAGGTAACCGGCATGGAACCAACCATGCAACGTAAAATGTTCAATAAAAATCATATAGTAAGTAATCTCTAACCGCGAATTAGCAAACCACGCGCATAACCCCTGTCATCCTTCTGAACATAGCCTTAGTGTTGCGTTTACTCGTATATGTTTGTGTGGTAATGTTACTGGGTCAAACAAGTTTACCTAATACGACCTTGATAGCGGGACATTTGGAAGAGATTAGAACTACATTCACTGCACTCGTAAAAAATATAAAAAAAATACCAAAAATATTTTTTTATTGATGCCGGATACCCGGTAATAAAAGGAAACTTTCGTCATGTATTTAGTAAGTCTAGATGAAGATGTATCGAGTCATGATTTTGTTAAGATGAATGATGAAATGTCTAAGATGTATCAAGTCATGATTTTGTTAGTGTCTAATCTAAAAACAAAACGAAACAATTTATCTCATATTAAAAAGTGTTTAAGTATATTAAGTACCTAAGTTTTAGTATATTTATATATAGCGCCCTACTGGAATCATAGCTAGGTGCACTCGCTGTTCGGTAAACGATCAGCGGGTTAAGCTACCATGGGCGCGGTAATCCTATAGATGGGTGACCGCATAGTGGTATTTCATCTGAGCGTCACCGTGCTTCGGAGGGCACGTTAAAACTCGGTCCCGACTGTTTTCAGTCGTTAGATCACGACAGAGGCCTAAATATGGGCGATTTCAATAACTCTGTCACCAGGTTGGCTACTGACCAAACGATAAGAAGAAGAACACTTTGCACATGGATGCATAGTGTTCCAGTAGCGCACTATAGGACAGTCTATCTTTTAGTATTTGGTTTTCTGAAGTGAACATTTATTCAGGAAAGAGAAAAAGCACTGAACTCGCATACATACAGGGTGGAATTTTTCAATGCCACTTAGCGGAAAAATACTCTAAATAATGGAGATAGCAAATTTCAGTCAAAGGAAACATTTCTTTATTATTGAAAATAAACTAAACTAAATTCAAATATTTTTTTAAATACGCTTCCCACACCCAGGAATCGAACCGGCTAAAATCTATTCAAAAATAAAAAAATGCTTTCTTTGAGTGAAATTTGCTATCATCATTATTTAAGGTACTTTTTCTCTAGGTGGCATTTAAAATTCCATCCTGTTTATACAGATGTGTATGTTTACAATTGTTAAGTTTTCACTTCTGACGTGCAGTCTTCCAACTGACAGTTTTTTTATATATATTTAAGGTGACATACAGCTTGATCGTAACCTCTGAACACTAGCAATACCAGGAGCATTACTCGCGCGTTGTCGAACCTCATTTTGGAACACCAAATTTTTGTGACGCCATTCTGTTAATTTTTATGACTCTCGGTGGGACATTAAGGGCAGGAATAAGCTTGTTATTATCATATCGAGCAACTACTCATAATTATAGTTATTCAATTGATTCTTGGAAAAAATAATTAAGAAAGTGAATACGACCTTCCGGTCAGAGCAGTGAACTCAAAAACGAATAAATAAAAAGTTTTTGAACGGAACATGTTACGTCACGGTTCCTGAACGGTGATCTCGTTTCGCAAAAAGTGGATGATAATATGTAATGACTGTAAATAGATACGTAAGACCATGTATGGTCAACAGCAAATTTGGATCATACAAATCAATTAATTAATATATTTACTTTAAATAAAAATTTGAAAGAAAAAATTAAATTATTTAATGTAAAACTTACTTTAAAAAATACTCGAAATTAAAAAAATATAAAAGGTAAAGCACCATACAAGCGAGCAAGACTGTCTGACTGACTTTATGAAGGGAAAAGATTTTTCATCTTACAAAAGAATAAATAACTACATACAGTGATGTAGTTGTGTGCTGTGCGTTTTTACAAGCTTTTATTTAGTTCGTTAGTTTAAGTCAAATCTTGTAAGCAACATTTGCAGCACCTCCCGATGTTTGATTGAGCCGAATTTTGGTATATAGACGTAACAATGCAATAATATGGTACCATGGAGCTGGTCTGATGATGCAGTCGAAAAGTGGCTAAAGGAAATCTTCAACGAAACAAGATAGTCGCGTCATGTTTGGGTTCGTAGGATTTATCTTGACGAAAACTATATTCCTAGCTTCAGAACGTGATGATGAAGTCAGAAGGTGGCCATGGAAGAGTTTCCAGAGTACCTGAGATATAACTCGCGTGTTGCCGTTGTAGAGTTTTAACGGCAACACGCGAGTGATGTCTCAGGTATTGTAAAGGTGACTACATACTTACCTTCAGGCGATATAAAAAAGATCAAATTCGGAAAATTACGTAAACTTAATTAATTCGTCTCAGCCGAAAGACGTCCATTATTTATGTTATACCAAAATACAAAAATTCGTACAATAACACGTATTTTTCTATTAATCGAGACTAAAAATAGAATGAGTAAGATTTCTCTTATGACTCTTCTAATTTAATTTTATACGTTTTAGAATATATTGCTTTTTGTTGGTCTGTTCGCAATTTAGAACTGTGCGAAATTTTTAACCGACTTCCGAAGTTTTTTTTTAAAATGTTTGTTACCGCAGAACTCCGTCATAATTTATGGACCAATGTAAGAATTACTTTCTTGAGTATTCTTGACTGAGAGGACATGTGACACATTTCCAGTGCAGTCCCATTTTGATCAAAAGAAAATTCTTATGATGGGATCTATGAGGAATTGAGGGGACTTCTCAAAAATTGTACGCATCCATCCATATAGCAATTTCAATATTTTTTACAACTAATTAAACATATGCAATTAGAAAGTGTAATTTGGTGAAGTGAAACTGATGCAGACGACCACAGAACATCATCTGAACTTCTCAATGATAACGAGATCTCACGGATGGAGATCAGATAAATCTCCTTCAAGGTTGAAAAGTTCATCCTGTGTAAATACTTTAGACTTGGGATTTTTGAAGATTCTACAACTTGCCGTATTGAAGTCGGTTTGCAGCTGATGATTTTGATCTCGATGATCCTGAAAGGGTGCTAGTTGGGATCGCTGGTCAATCTTGGCATGATTTATTTTAATACGATAATGATAGGATTTTATCTTATACCTACTTACAAAACCGGCCAAGTGCATGTCGGGTCACGCACAATGAAGTGTTCCGAAATTGCCATTCCCAGCGGAGTTAGAATAATAATATTTATCAAGATTTTATTTTACCACTTTGTCGGCATGACAAATATGTATATTCGCCAAATTACAGCTTTCTAGGACTGAGGGTCTGTGAGCTAAGCTCAGCGGACAGACGGATGGACGAGCATAGCGAAACTATAAGGGTTCCTTGTTTACTTCGGTACCCTAAATAGGGACGATCCCCCTTGACCATAAGCTAAATTCAGAATATTATTTATTGGCATTATTATAATGTTTGTTTCCTTATTAAATATCTAAATAAATGTTATTATGTTGGTATTTAGAAACAATCCAAAAGTAATTTTTAGATATAAAAACTGTTTCCAACCAAATAACTCATATGTTTAAGGTAGTTAAATTAAGTGATTTACGTAGTATTTCCTCACGATACAATTTAATTACCTACTAGTTATTCAGAAATCATTTAGATTAATACTTACATAATAACAAATTATGACTACGCACGGCTCATAGAACACCATTAGGAGAATAAATTATGAAATTCATTATAATAAATTAAAATCACCACACATAAAATATATTAAGAACTTATTATTTTTATATTCTATTCCCAATTTATACCTGATGCAGAAATAGAGAGTTATGTCATAGACTCATAAAACACAGATTATAATAATTCAAAAATGTTGTTTATACGTAATTTGGTGAAATAAAAATGTTGGGTGCCATACATACTAATGTAAGACACACATCTGTTGCAATCGATAAGTTAATCAATATATTTTTAAGTTTAATACGTACCAATATTAGAAGTAAAATTTGTAAGTTTGGATGCGGAGGGTAATCTCTGAAACTAATAATGCAATTCTGAAAATTCTGACTATAACTTTACCCAAGCGTATATTTCTTTATACAATTTTTTTTTACATTAATAATATATATCTTTATCGTAATTGTTAAAGACAATACATTGCTATACTCAATACAGCATATAAATATACCACCTGTTCATCATCAAATTCAGTCTATCACAGTCTACTGCTGGACATAGGCCTCTCCGAGTGTACATACACCGCTTGGGACGATCTTCGGCTTCTCGAATCCAGCTGCTGTGCATGCTATTATTATATTTGGTTTAAATAAGGATAATTTAAATAAGGACAATGTATGCTTGTTTAAAAATAACTGCAATGCTCCTTGTGTCATAGCGGGATAAGATATTGTCTATAACCTTCTTCAATAAATGAGAAAGAATGATTTTTTTAAAAAGGAAAATTAATTCCAAAGATAAGCAAAATAATTTAAATAAATAAACAAAGAAACTTTACATCTTCATAATCCTACTAATATTATAAACGCGAAAGTTTGTAAGTATGGATGGATTGTTTTTGTTTTGTTTGTTTTTAAAAAAGACAACTCCCGCACTAGAGAACAAGCTCTGTGTCGCGGGGGACTTTACAAACATACAATTAACGGACACAAATTACACCCAGACTCAGAACAATTCTTTGTAGGTCACACAAAGTTTTATCCTGTGTGGGAATCGAACCCTCAACCTCGTGCACAGCAGGCGCATACTGCGGCCACTGGACCACCGAGGCAGTCAAAATGGATGGATGGATGTTTGTTTGTTACTCTTTCACGTAAAAACTACCGAACGGATCTGAATGAAATTTGGCACAGATATAGGTTATGGTCTGGAATAACACATAGGGTAGTTTTTACAGCGATAACCGACATCCACGCGGGCGGAGCCGCGGACAACAGCTAGTATTAAATACAGATAGTAATAAAAAAATCCCAGTAACAAAATTACGTCAAGTAAATAATGTCAGTATCAGTATTATGACAAACGTTATAACGATCGAACAGATTACATAACGTAACCTAAATACCAGACGTCTGATTGTGTGCACGTCTGCAGCGACACTAAGCCAAGTTAAGAAAGTTAATGCAACTGCACATGCGCGAATACGTCGGTGAAAGTACTGCGCGGGAGTTGAAGATATTTTATAACTCAATCACGATGAGAGGTCTGGGGCTTTGCAATTACGTAGTTAAAGTTTGTTTTCTTCATAATTACAAATTCGTAAGATGACAACACATACAAGTATGTTGTATAAAAACGGGTCATTGCTCGAACTGAGCTTCCTGCCAAGGATTTCCCGAGAGACTATAGCATGGGGTTCTTCAAGAAAGGAGTTTTAAGGTTTTTAACAAGGGTTGCAAGTGTCCATAGGCTACTGCTATCCATCATGGTGGTGGTATGCTTGTTTGCCTTTGGTAGTATAAGAATCACATTTTAATAATAATAATAATAATCATTTATTTCGGATTCATTTTACATCCATATTTGTTAGTACAATGATGGGAAAATACCCGTGACAAAGAGAGACATAATAATAATAATAATCATTTATTTCGGATTCATTTTACATCCATATTTCGCACACCTAGATCTAAACTAAGACAACTCAAAAATTGTCAATTTTGAGTTACACTTGTATTCGAATGCTAGGTGATCATAGGCAACTATCCAACATAACAGATTCAATAAATGGTTAGAAAATTAACTGCTAGATGGTGTTAACTTTCTTTTGTTGATTCAACGTCTGTCGTCCCTTCCCACCTAAACAAGTCTATTTTCAGTTGACCTTCCCTAGTCTTAAGGAGTGCACGTATTAACACGAACGAAAACGCAGACATTTCGAACTGTTACAGTTTTGATGAAAAGTTGGTTAGTTTTTTAGTAAGTTAATTAGAGTTGTTACAGTGTTGGTGAATTGTTCTGCTACATTACTTAAGGATATTTCAACTTGTTCCAGTTTTGTTTGATAAGGTACGTAAATATTTAGTTACTATTTTGGTTTGTTTTTGTTTTATTGAATCAACATGTGAATTTCTAGTTGTCCTACTATTATTGAAACAAATTTGTTTTAACGCTTTTTCAATACATGATGTGACATTTTACATCCGTCGCATAAAAATCGTGTACGGTATTATAAAGTGAAAGCTTTGTAATACACTGCTTTTTAATAAGTCTATTTACCGTTTCGTATTTAAAGATTTTTTGAGTTAACTCAGTATTGCTGAATATTTATAATTTACAACAATTGCTTTTTCTTTTTCAGAGAATAATGAAGCGAGGCCGTTTTCTTGTCGACATAATCAATAACAGACACAAAGAGAATCCGTCAACAAATAATGAAGAACACTTAACTACAACTTTTTATGAAGAAATACAAGAAAAATAAGAAAATAATATTACAGAAAACACTGATGTATGAGACTAATGTGATGATGATGTGATGTGTGTGACTAAACCAGGACATAGCAGACAAAATGTAAGTGATTTTATTATTTCGCCAAGTGAAGAAAGTTTTGAAGATGATTCTGATACTGATCAAAGCTATGTCCGTCAGAAGAAGACTCTTTTCGCAAACTAATTCCTTCATCATCTTCATCTTCAAGCGACAGTACGTCATCAAATTCTTCGAATTCTAGCGATAGTTCTAGTAGCAGTAGTTCTGATTTCGAAACTGAAACCAGTGCTGTCCCTGACACTGTAGCACAGCTTCAAAGCGAAGAAGTTCGTAAGATTGAAGCCACGGCTGTTTTTGATACTGCTGAACGGCTGTTCAGCAGTATCAAAAACAGCCGTGGCAAAACTTTGTTGATACTGAAACTGTGTCAAAACCAAAACTTTATTGATACTGAATCCAGAAACGTTGCTGATAGTATTGCACAGCCTCAGAATAATGTTGCTAATTTCATTAGGCTGTAAATGTATCATTAATGATTAGCCAAATGAAGAAATAAAAAGAGAAAAGAAGAGATTAAAATGAAAATCGGCATGGAAAGCTAATATTAGTATAATTCAGAGGAATTCTGGTAAGTCGTACCAATCTTCATCAAAAAACAAGAAAATCGTTTATGAAAGGAAAGTTTGCCTGGCTTGCGGCGAAAGATGCAGACAACCTTGCACATTGACGAAGAAACAACACAAAAGATCTTTGATGGTTATTGGGGGCTAGCAGATCTTCACAGGCAGCGGCAGTACATAATTAGGCATACTCAAGAAATAAAACCAAAATACAGGTATTCTTGCACTCAGGAGTACAGAAATCTTAATAGAGCGTATTATTTTGAAGTGGCTGGCAAAAATATCCGGGTTTGTAAAGCATTTTTTAAGGCTACGCTTGACTTTTGTAACAAGTGTATTAGTACTGCACTCAGTAAAATAAATGATGCCGGTATTGTAGCCAACGATTTTAGAGGGAAACATGGTAATTTCATTCAATTTCAATAATAATGATGTTATACCGTTTAGAACAATTGTCTTGTTTTGTATATTTGTTTACATAATAATTATTGAACTAGTAGTACAACTCGAAAATGATTCAATAAAACTGTTTCAAGTCTAAATGATTTTTATTTTTTATACACTGCCACCACCCTAAAGTGTAACAACTCAAAAAACAGCAATTATCAATTAAAAACATTGAATTTCAGCTCCAGTTTATATACAGCAATATTTATCAAACCATTTATTATCTAGTAGCACAGTAAATTGTTTAACTCCCCTAACAAAAAATGCAGATATACGTTTTTTTCGTCTCCTGAAAAATTACCTTTTTTGAGTTGTCTTAGTTTAGATCTAGGTGTGCGATTTGTTAGTACAATGATGGGAAAATACCCGTGACAAAGAGAGACATAATAATAATAATAATCATTTATTTCGGATTCATTTTACATCCATATTTGTTAGTACAATTGCAAGCTTACAAACTATTGTTAGTAATAATTAATATAATAATAATAATTTAATTTTATAATACATATATAATACAATAACCTTAGATAATTGCCAGGTGGACTCCCCCATGATGGTAACCACTCACTGTACGACTGCGTGCAGCCGTATCCAGCGAGCCAGCATTGGAGAGTCCCACCGGTCCATTAGCGCACGCAGGATGGTGTTGGGACTGTCGCGCGTGCGGCGCATGATTTAAGATTAAAAATATATTTATATATAAAAATGAATCCCTAGCATCACGCGTGAACGGCTGGACCGATTCCAGTAATTATTTTTTTGTTGTATTTGTTATTGTCAGGAGAAGGTTCTTATGTAAAAAAAAAGAAAGTTGCGCTGAAAATAGTTTAACCCGGACGAAGTAGGGGCGGGCCGCTAGTATCGATATAATACCATATTATATCGATACTAGATATATATAATACCACATTTTGTTGGGCACAATATGTACTTGTTCTAATCAAGTATAGTATGACCTTGAAGTGAAGTTACATAAAACCCTCAATACATACATTAGTGTTTAGTAATAGACACGTTTTTCAAGGTCACAGATTAGCTGACTGTTTTTACACTACGACGGCATAGTGTAACAGTGTGGGTATAATGCAACAGTGTTCTCACTGTATAGTCTTCCTTATACTGTGACGGTGACTAATAAGCGCACGTCCCGCCGTATGGTAAGCAGTAACCGGAGCCTAGCCCAAGCCAACAGCCTAGCTTGCAATACTAGGAGTATTAGTCATAGAGGAATAAAGATTCCACCTTGCAGAAGACCATAGCCAAATCTATACTAATATTATAAAGCTGAAGAGTTTGTTTGTTTGGTTGAACGCGCTAATCTCAGAAAGTACTGGTTCGATTAGAAAAAATATTTGTTGTTGCTATAATAACAGCACACTATGATCAATAGAAGCGGAGAAGTAGTGAGATATGTTGCAAAATCTGGGAAAATATTCCAAATTACCACGCGGACGAAGTTGCGGGCGACATTACAATTACATACAGCGGTGTAATTGTATTGCTGTGTGTGAGAACAGGTTTCTAGCGCACATTTAGGTATGCGTATTTAAAGAAATGTTTTCTATCCCAGGGAGACTCCATCACTAAATCCTGGTGTAAATGTTTTTGGATTGGCAACACACAAGTTTTACATTTGCTATTAAAAGCGTTTCCGTGTGGTGACGGATTAAGAATACAAATGTCACCACCCCATTCCATCCCGTGGGTGTTGCAAGAGTCGACTAAGGGAGTAAGTCCGGCAGACAATATCCACTGCAAAAGAAGGAAAACTCGAAATAAAACCCTATACCAACCCGTCTGGCCAGCGTGGTATAAGTAGGCTAATATCCCTCCAAATTTATGGAGGAGACCCGTGCCCAGCAGTGGGACGTTTATGGGTTGAGAAGTATTAAAAGCGTTCATAAGATACGGTAACTGCTTACCATCAAGGGATCGTATGATTGTTTGATAACCACAAGTTTCTTGATAAAGGAGAGTAGACCCGTGCCCAGCAGCAGGACATATACCTATGAGTTATTATTATTTGTAAATAATAAAAACTTTTCAAAATAACTTTTTGAAGTATTCAAGAATTCTAGCTGCTTGGTAGTATAAGTATACCGTGGAAACACAGGGGTTCCACAGTCACACTCGATCTAGATGTGGCAACCGCTAAGGAGCTAGCTGTGCTCCGGTTCTCACGTACGTACGTATTTGTTCCTATTGGCGACAATAGTACCAAGTCAGTGTCAGTAAGTCAGTCTTTTGCATTAATTGCAATACAAGCCAAACTAAGTTATAAAGATGGAACAGAGTAATGACTTCTCGCTGACCTATACCCGCACGGGTATTCCGTAAGAGCAAAAACCGAGCCACCGCGATAACCGAGCAAAATCTGGCTGTCAGATTGAAAATCGGTACTCCGTAAGAGCAAAAACCGAGCCTTTTTGACGTTTAGTCAATAGATTGTGCCGTCACCGAGCAATCACAACTGTCAGTTTGCCATCGCTGTTTCTTAGAGAATCAGACGGCCGGTATGGAATCTAAGTGACCGACGCTCAAGGGATTATAAGCAATGAGTAGGCCGTATAGCGCGCATGCTTTTGTTTCAGTAACATTCTAGGTTCTAGAGTGGCGTCAAGTAACATGTAAGACTACGTACCACGGTCAGGCCTTTAACAAGGTCAGAATTTTGACTTATATCAGTTAAGATGACAATTTTGTTGATGATACAAAACTAGTAGTTCCCCTCGGACTATGAACTAGATTTGGCTCAAATTTGCTCATAAAAATATTTTTGTCTATTTAAATACCAAATTTCACGACGTATCGAAACGTCGTAAGTACATTCAAACAGGCATAAGTACATACAAACACCGGATTGGTCCAGTAGACTTGGAGAACATCGCTTGCTCGTTCAATAATGATTATATTCGTAAGATACATAATAACCGCAAACATATTTTGTTATACTACCATGGTGGCAAACAAGCATACGGCCCGCCTGATGGTAAGCAGTTACCGTAGCCTATGGACGTTTGCAACACCAGGGGTGTCACTCATGCGTTGCCGACCCTTTAAAAAACTTATAACTCCTTTTTTGAAGAACCCCATGCTATAGTCTCTTGGGAAAACCTCGGCGGAGCTCATTCCACAACCTTATCGTACGGTGGTAAGAAATTCCTCTGGAATCTTACGGTACGGCATGTTTGAGGTGCAAGGACATTTGACATGTTTTTAAAAACGGTCACCCATCCAAAGACAGACCACCGCAAGTGTCACCTAATCCGACAGATATATGTATATGTGCCTCCATCTATTACTGCCAGGTGTACTCGCTGTTCGGTAAACGATCAGTGGGTTAAGCGACCGAGAGCACGGTAAACTTATAGATGGGTGACCGCATAGTGGTATATCATCCGAGCGTCTCTGTGTTTCGGTGGGTCCGTTAATAGTCGGTCCCGGCTGTTAACAGTCGTTAAATCACGACAGAGGCCTAAATATGGGAAATCTAATTAACTTAATAAGAAGAAGATCTGTTACTTAATTACCTATCGAATGCCACCCACTCCACATTCGGATAGGTGACATCGTTAGAATACTGTCGCGCGGTCATTACTTCACATTAAAAAGTAAACAATTGTTGAGACGACTTGCAACTTACGACGTAACGCACAGTTGTATTCTTGCATAATTGTTACGTAAAGCGACGTGTTAAACTGTCTTATGTCCGTGTATACTGGACATAATAACAGTATTGAATATAAACAAACTACTAAATATTTTGCTATGCAATTAGCTCAAATATATTTAAATACTAGCTGTTGCCCGCGGCTTCGCCCGCGTGCATGTCGGTTATCGCTGTAAAAAGTAGCCTACGTGTTTTTCCAATTTCATCTAGATCCGTTCAGTAGTTTTTCAAGAAAGAGTAACAAACAAACATCCATCCATTCATTCATCCATCCATCCATCCATTCATTCATCCATTCATCCATCTATCCATCCATACTTACAAACTTTCGCGTTTATAATACTAGTAGGATTTAAAGCAATGGGCCGGAACCCGAAATTAACAGGTTCGTATCCTGCTCCGGGCTTCCAAATTACTTTAAATATATATACTAGCTGTTCTCCGCGGTTTCACCCCCGTTAAATGCTGTGATCCTGTGAAGTTTGGTAGCGAACGAATTAACTGATTATTTTCCCTAGTAAATTATATCTATAAATAGAAATATTTCTAAAGATAATAAGCTGCTCAATGGCCAATTTCAAGGGTCATTAGTAAGTAAGTCGTAAATCGCCAATAAAAAGAAAGAAAGAACATTATTTATTTTAAATGAATTATAACGCAATAATCTATAATAATATTAGAAATGCGAAATGTTTTGGGAGGATATAAGTTATATGAAAGTTTATTACTCAATCTCACCAAAACGGCTGAATGGATCTAGATGAAATTTGGCATAGAGATAGAATATGGTCCTGGAATAACACATATACTCAAAATATTTTATAGTACACAACACAACAGTTCCGTTGGGATTATACGAACAAGCGAAGCCGCGGGTGGACAGTAATAATATATAAGTACTAGCTGTTGCCCGCGAATCCGCCCGCGTGGATGTCAGTTATTGCTGCAAAAAGTAGCCTATGTGTTATTCTAGACCATAATCTATCTCTGTGCCAAATTTTATCCAGATTCGTTCAGTAGTTTTTACGTGAAAGAGTAACAAACATCCATCCATCCATACTTACAAACTTTCATATTTATAATATTAGTAAGGATATACCTATTAATATACGTGTATACAGCACAAGAATGTTAATGAACCAGTCAGTCAGTTAATAAATGCACAAATTCTGTTACAATTTTGTCACTCTTAATATGTAGTTTCATTATCTCATTTCTTAAACAACTTTTTCGTATTACATAAAAATACGTAATACATATTAATTATATTGGTTGCAAAAATGTTACTTTCAACATCTATAACCCTGGTATTGCAAGCGTCCATAGGCTAAGCTATGGTAACTGCTTAACATCAGGCGGGCCGAAATTTTTCGCTTGTTTGCCACCCAGGAACTATAAAAAAACTATGCAAAAAAAATAAAAATTCAAGCTACGCGACTGCTTTTGGTTTTGTTGTGTTTTTATAATAGTAAGTACACAATACAAGAGACCATGCCCAACTAGGGTAGGACCTTTACTTTACAGAACACCACAATCATATAAAAAAGTCAAATCTTGCAAGCAAGAGTTAAACCGCGCCCTAACCTACTCGTAACACTCTCTAACTCATTTTTTTATACTACCAAAGCGGCAAACAGGCATACTGCCTGTCTGCCCAATGGTAAGCAGCTACCGTAGCCTATAAATGCTTGCTACACCAGGGGTATCATTCGTGTGTTGCCGACCCTTTAAAAACCTTATAGCTGCTTGAAGAATCACATCACACCTTAGCGTATAGCGTTTTGTGTGAATCCTAGTCTATAAGGGTACAACAATACACCGAAACGTTTCACGAAAAGGTAGATAGTGCCCTGCGCGTTCCTTTATCTCGTCTTGGCGGAGGCACTGCCGTGCCCCAGAATAATAATATTTGATACATAAAACCATTTATTTTATGGTGTAAGTACAATATGTAAATTCATAAAAAATAAACTACTTTTATACAATGGTAAACCCTGCCCTTCTTTGTCACTTGCTGTAGGGTTGCCTCTCTTTAAGCAGAGCCAATATTTCGTCAAATTTCGTATACACAGCACAGTAGCTGTTATAATCTACAGATGTCCCACAGCTGGACCTCAGTTTACTCTCTTTTGACTTATGTAGACAGACATGTATATCATGTGGTTTTCAGGAGTTAGTGATTTGATTTCATAAAAAGTCAAATCCCGCTAGGAAACTAGCCTTGTGTCGCTGAAGACTTGACCTACATACAATAAAATTCACAGACATAAAGTAAACCCAGATTCAGTACAAAAATTTATGCAATGTGTGGTAATCCAATCCACAACACTTAGCACGGTATTAGTGGCGATGTTTAGGCATTTTGACAACCCTATTACTCTATAGTGCACGATGCTGTAATATATTACATAAATTTCCTTTTAACGCTCTTGTCATTAAATAAGGCGATTACTTACTTATTAACTTTATTGTATTGGCCTATTCATACCGTTCAATAGATAGTTGCTACTTCGAGTATCGTAACAAATAATAATGCATTAGAGAGCTATAATGCTACAGAACGAGACTTCGATTTTAGACTACACGGTTGTTTCAATGGATTAAGTGGTTACCTTGCCATTTACCACAGTGCGGTGTATTGTGGATTCGATCCCCATATGGGACAAAAATTTGGCTGATCCATAAATGATTGTCCCGTGTCTGGGTATACTTTGTGTCCGTTAATTCCCTAGTGCGGGTTGTTAACTTTAATAACAAAAAAAAACTACTATTTTGTAACCTTTTAGTGTCACAAGTAATTTTACCGTAACCAAACAAGTCTAGGTCTAATTTGTGTCCGTGATTTTTGACACAAAGTATACCCAGACTTGGGACAACTTTATGTATCACACATTTTTTTGTCCCGTGTTGCGCGGCGTGTTGTAGGTCAACACGCCGCGCAGTGATAAATGGCGAGGTAACCACTTAAGCCACTAAACTATCTGTAGCATTGAGGTAAACATATAGAGATGCAATTCCATACAGTTTATGTCAAAATATTGAAGTCAGCTTTTCACTCGCATCGACAAGCTCGGTGTTGCACACTCTATAAAAAAAATCCCTTAATTTAAATAAATTTTTTGATCAGATGTAATTTAATTTTTGAAATAATTGTATTATTGAAATTGGAACATATTCAATTAGATTAATTACATTGAATGTTATAATTTTCAACCTACATATTATGGAGGTCAGCAGGAAAATTTTGTTAAAGTAGCTTTTTTGTTATTCATTTCACAATATAAATTTAATTATTTTCTTATTTAATATTTGATTTAACTAATTTAAAAATTGGTAATTTTTTTTTAAATTATTTAAATCATTTTTTTAACTAATTTTAAATTTAATAATAATGAAACAAATCTATTTTAAATATATTTCATTTAAATTTAAATATATTTCATTCAATACAAAAACCTCCCATAAACACAGGGAAACCGAACGTGGTTTTAACTGACAACCCTGAACTATGTGTTAGCCGCCAATATTTTTAATTAGTTTTTTTTTAGATTTACAATAATAATTAATTGAAAACACATTTATCTCACATGTGAAAAGTAATTTCGTTTGCCTTGTTACACTTTTGCGAAACGTGCGTTTCGAAATCGCAAAATTTCACCATACATTTACTTATTTTCTTGTTTCGCGCCATTCGAACGCCCATGCTCATGACAAAACAAAAGACAGTCGGACACATGCCCCGGGGCATGTGTTAGGTGGTAGTGTGTTTTCGCGGTTATTGCATATCTAGTGAAACATATAAATCTATGATCTGTAGTGTTTGTTGTTTACTCACGTTATCACACTGGCTCGACAATGCCCTGTACTTGGTAATCGGTTTTAAAGCTCACTCACCCAGTTCACATACCCGCCCGTGGCTTACCCTTTGCCGCGCTTTTGTGCAACTGTCACAGTGACGTTTAGTTAACCAATACAGCCAATACAAGTACACACGAGACAGCGTATGTATGCTTTAGCGCATACACTACATCCCTCCCTTGTTTTAAAATAAGAACAAACAAGAGACTGGTATACTAAATAATAATTATGATATTATTCAACATGTGGTTAGCACATTATCACACAAAGTAATAATGACGATAACCAGGGACCACCCATACACGGTCATCCAACTCCAAATCAAGCAAACCCCTAATCACCTCCAATCACACATCACAGACAAATAAATTTCAGACACAGAACTGCTGGCCCAGCAGTCGCGGTCGCCAACCAGCAGACCAACTGGCCAGTCAGGTTGTACAGTACCAAAATAACATATCATTAATTGGTATTATTAATTAGGTGTTTGTTTCTCTAATTTGATAAATAGTGCAAATATTTTCATTTAAAAATCTAATTAGTTGTACTTAACCTATTGTTAATATTAGTAAATAAAAGTATTAGACTTAACAATCCATAGATGTCTTCTTCGTTTATAATAGTCTTGCAATCTTCTTACTTACTTGTCTTTTTCTTTATCCATTTTCTCTTTGTAGATGAACATAATTTTTATTCTCAACACTTGTTCTGAGCTATGTGATCCTCCATGAGTTTATTGATTATATTCCTGTGTGTTGGACATCAACTGTATCTCTTTCAGTTATGGTCGATAAAGTAGCTCCACTCCTATCTCCTCTTTTCCTTTTTCTATCTTGTATATAACAAAAGTATATCACGCTGCTGGAGTGATTTTGTAATCTGGAAGCTGGTCACTGTCTTAGTGACCTTGGCTTCTTTGTAGAGACTATAGTCGACCATTATGAACATGTACATTAGATAGTAGGCTTGTAGATCCATTTCGGCATCAATTCAATGAGCTATATGTGGTAAGCATAATATGTGATTTAACTGGTTGTACATTATCACCTATAGGCAGTTCTATCAACATATCCCTAATGGCTGTAATATTATATTGTTGAGTAGTACAGCAGTTTATTTTTAATCTAACAGATCTCGATTTTGATTCCTTCATTGTGTCTAGTCTTGTTAGGCTTGATTGACACAACTGCGATGGCGACACGTGGAAAACACACACACTTCAACTCTTGCTTTTTTGGTTATGTATTCAATTAAACAATACGACTCGACTGACCGACGCACATAACCATTTTTTTTTTGACCTGTGAGTCGCCTTGCCAATTAAGTGTGTGTGCATATCACTTAGCCCGGTCTCAACGAACCCTTTATCAAAGGAACCTACCCTGAGTCTAGATTATATAATTATAATTCTGTAACTCTTTTGTTAAGATCTACCTCGACTGCCACGCGGGTGAACTAGTCCACGCGGTCTTAAACTTGGTTAAAACTAATTAACACCCTACTTTTTCCACGGTTATTCTTTTGCTTTTTCTCTCATTTGTAGCCAATGGAAGACGTCACCATCTAAATTTGGCCCTTCCAGAGTCGGATTGACCTTTGGTGTTCTAAAATATTCTACTTCTTAAATTTTCTGTAATGTCTATGTGAGAGAGAACAATAAAAAATATTATTATTATTTAATAGGTAATTTTAACAATAACAAGCTACTTACCAGATAATTCTGCCCGACTGTTCTCAATTTAATGGCGGTACTCAACCCTGGCATTCATTTGAACTGCCCGACTGTTTTCCAATTTAATGGCGGTAGTCAACCCCGTCACTCATTTGAACTGCCCGACTGTTTTCCAATTTAATGGCGGTAGTCAACCCTGGCATTCATTTGAACTGCCCGACTGTTTTCCAATTTATTGGCGGTAGTCAAGCCTGGCATTCATTTGAACTGCCCGACTGTTTTCCAATTTAATGGCGGTAGTCAACCCTGGCATTCATTTGAACTGCCCGACTGTTTTCCAATTTAATGGCGGTAGTCAACCCTGGCATTCATTTGAACTGCCCGACTGTTTTCCAATTTAATGGCGGTAGTCAACCCTGGCATTCATTTGAACTGCCCGACTGTTTTCCAATTTAATGGCGGTAGTCAACCCTCCCTACCTACATGTTTTTGTTGCATGGCCGAATAATTTTATTAGGCAAAACAAAAGCCTTTACACTATTTTTCACAATTAAGTCGATTATAATAACTAATCTAATTTAAAATCAAGGCAATTTAATTTCAAAGAACCTGCGTAGGTACCTTCTTTACGCACACTACAGCGCTGCCTCGCGCCGTGCAGTACTTGATCATTACTTTTTTAAAGATATACTATAGTATTCGGCTGCTTAAATAATGACAAGGATTATAACCTTACGTTTTTTGCACGACATTATTAAAAAAACATTATCTACAGGTATTTCTGGTTTTACGTAGTCAATAATATTATAAAGAAAGATAAGCTAGTGATAATTAAAATAAAGCCACTTAGCCACTGTTGACGGCACCAGTGTACGCGCGCTAGTGCGGCATCTATATACCTACCCGAAAATAAATGATGGAGACCAAGTGTCTGGTATCATTTGTGTCAGTCCTTTATTTAACACCAAACCAAGATAGTTTACACTTACACTTTATAGATATTTATCTACAGGTGTTTCTGGTTTTACGTAGTCAATAATTATATTATATAGATATTTGTAGTATGCCACATGCTGTTCCTGTGCCTATTTCTTAGGATAGGTGATCTGATCTACTTACTAATAATACTAAGTTCATACATTCTAACCCTACATGCCAGATTTATTTGAAAAGTCACTTATTTACAAAAGTAAGTGTCTAAACCAAACAGGTACTTCAGATCAAAATTGATCTCTAAGTGACAACCCTAATGTCATCAGAAATAAGAAATACGCGATAGAAAGAGAGGCAACTTGTAGGTGAATAAAAATGTAGGTTAGTTAGCCCGGGGAGCTGAATTGTGCTCTAGTGTGTGGGAGCAAAGTTGCTATTTATTTAAATAGTTTTGCTAAGTAAACCTTCTGTACTTAAACTATTAAGTATTCTGTGTCTATGTTTAAAAAATAATAACCCACCCAATAATCAATCTTAGAGAAATGCACATATCGCTCTATTAACAAATGAATTAAACATTACCACTGACTACTGCTAGTTTGGTATTGTTAAATGTTAACTTCCAAATAAATAATTTATTTATTAGACAGATTTTATTATCATTAAGTATATTAATTCAGTTCCAATTTATAATAATTCAATTCCAGTTCAATAACTTAAATTGGTGGTTAATAATTTTAGTAAGTAGGTATATAGGTAGTAAGCAATTTTATCTTTACTTCATTGACACTTTTACTTTCATTTCACCTGTAATGTATGCAGTCATGTTTCAAAGAAACCAAATGTATCTTTGTTTTTCCTTATAATATACTGTTTGGTACACAGCGCAATTAATCTATATATTTTCTAAATAGCTACAGTCCTCTCCTATGTATCTTTATTTTGCATGATTATGTTAGTTTTCTGTACCTAAACCACAATAATATTTTTTTATTTATTTATTGTGGTATAAGAAACATTCAGTACTATAATAACAATAGGAAAAAAACAATAATGTTAGCAATGTCACCAAACAAGTTTCTAACAATTATTTAGGTATATTGAAAACATAAATTACCTAAGTATTAGTATCATATTATGTTATATATATTGTCTTTTCTACATTTTATTATCTTTAGAAAATTATTTCATATGCACCCACCCTGTAATATCTCTGCACCACCTTGAACTGGTTGGTAGAGCATACCTATGGCATAAAGTCCACCTTTAAACATCAATTCTTGTGTATAATAAGTTTTAAATAAATAATTCATTGTAATTATTTACATGATTATCCAAAGATCCTTTCGTTACCTTGCCCTCAATAGTTGTACGCTTCATATGATGCATATCTTTATTCTATTTCTATGTCCCATGTGAGGCCTGCTATTAGAGAACTCAACTCTAAGCTGACCTCAGCTTCTATCCATTAAATTGTTACTATGTGTGATGTTACTGTTTGTTTTGTGTGCATAAATGTGATTGAATACATCACATATATATATTATACAACATGTTTGAAACCATGCATAAATTGATACAAAATTAATACAATTTGTAAACAGCTGAAGCTTAGAGTGGTCTGTTCCAGGCTGCTATTTTTATGAATTAACTTAATACTGTGACTCTTCTGTTATTTGAACTTTAATACCTATGTAATTAGAGGTTATTAATGAGTAACTAAATGTATAAAATATTATATTTGTAATATTTTATGGTATGGTGTGATATATAGTGGTATTCTATTGAGCTTTTGAACAAATACTGAATCATTTTATATTACAATTATAATAACATTACTGCAGCCTTACTGCAGCTATGGAAATAATCTAGGAACATCTACTAACAACACAAGACAGCTATTTCTATAAGTATGTATGTGTGAGTTAAGATCATTTCGGAGTCCTGAATGTTTTCTGGCTAGTCAGGACAATAATTGGGCCCAATGATACAAAAGTAGATACCTAATATAATATATCATCATGTAATTCCTTATGTTTACATAGGTTATAACTTTACAATGATTTTAATAACCTACATATTATGAGTTTTTGTTAATCTAAAGTTGATAAGTGTTAGGACTGATGCGTAACACCTGGATATTGACAGTAAAATAGATTGTCAACTAAGTACCTATGTACCTACATAGTATAGTACCTAATTAATTTGTTAAATCTATCATATTTTACTAAATAGATCATTACGAAATATTAGTTGTAGATACAAAACAGTACTTTGATTAATTTTCACGGAAATATTTGTAACTAACCTCCATTGCACGTAGGTACCAACTTACCAACATCGGGTGTTTCCCTTCCTTGTGATTTTTGTAAAATATATTACCTTTACCTCGTCGCCACTTGTAGTGTTTGTTGTTTACTCACGTTATCACACTGGCTCGACAATGCCCTGTACTTGGTAATCGGTTTTAAAGCTCACTCACCCAGTTCACATACCCGCCCGTGGCTTACCCTTTGCCGCGCTTTTGTGCAACTGTCACAGTGACGTTTAGTTAACCAATACAGCCAATACAAGTACACACGAGACAGCGTATGTATGCTTTAGCGCATACACTACACTATCCTTGCAGTTATTATACCGACTGTGATTGGAAGCGACTAACTAACTTAATTGATGATCAAATACCAGTCATCCAATGCATCATTAGCGATGAAAAACACCGACAACGTTGTTTGTTTTCGTTACGCATGTTGAGCAATATTTCCGATTGACCATAATGCAGCGAAAATCAAGTGCACACGATGTCTTAGTCCTAGAGTCTAGACTATAATCGATTTTAATAATGTTTTTTTTGTTTGAAAGAATTGTCATGAAAATACGTTTAACTGTTTCAAGTTTTCAGCTTTTTGTCGGACTTATTGTTATTTTTAGACACCACGTGCAGACTTAATTCTGCTGAACGAGTTATAGCATCATCATTCAGTTTTTCAGTTCCACTGCTGGACATAGGCCTATCCTATTTTACAAAAGATTGTAACTATCTGGTGATTACTAATTGTGACGACCAGTGGCCTAAGTTTATTGCTAGTTCTTTTCATGGCTCTACGTCAGCGAACTAGCTGTAGGTAATTTGATTTGAAAAGTTTCAGACATATTTATATTGAATTAGATACTAGAATCTCAAGTATTCGTACGTTTCTTTTCTAAAAAAGACTATGGTGCTCCATTACGACCTAATTGAAAAGCTTTTAAGCTCTCATCACCATGTTTTATGTATTCCAGACCCTGATGATGCGACACTAAAGAACAATGGGAGTGATATCAGTGGCTACAGCAGCCGCCAAGTCGGCTCTGGCTATCGGTGGTCTCAGCAAGCTATCATTCATCCCCGTCATGTTAGCAGCTATGGCTTACTTCAACTATGAACTCCTGGACCCTGAACAGAGACCCTTCAACCAAAAGTATCTCAGAGAGAAATATGACTTTATTATTGTTGGCGGCGGTTCTGCCGGTTCAGTTCTAGCGAATAGACTGTCTGAAGTCCAAGGTTGGAATGTATTACTTCTAGAAGCTGGTGGCCACGAAACTGATATCAGCGATGTTCCTTTACTGTCTTTATATTTACATAAGAGTAAATTGGACTGGAAGTATCGGTAAGTTACCAAGTTATTTAAGCTAGATCAGGAATGTTCTCCGATTTACATACGTGTAGGCTCCGAAAAATACAACATTCTAAAGTGTTTTTTTTTAAACGTCATTTTAAGACAGCATTAAGTGACGTGCCTAGCATTTCCGAAGACTATGACTATTTACTACAGAACACATGAATTCATGTGTGTATTCCTAAATTGCTGAAAGTAGTTTTGTTTCATAAGTAACGCAGGGATATCGATACGTTATTTTAAACTAGATACATAGGTATATGAAAGAAAGAAAGAAAGAAACTGTAACTGTTCAGTGACTGTACTATAATCCTGTCTTTTAATTATTTTCAGGACACAGCCCCAAGACACCGCTTGCCAAGCTATGATAGACAAACGATGTTCTTGGACGAAAGGCAAAGTCCTCGGTGGATCTTCCGTACTAAACACTATGCTGTATATTAGAGGGAATAAGAATGACTTTAATCACTGGGAGTCACTAGGAAATCCTGGATGGGGTTATGAAGATATACTGCCGTACTTTAAGAAATCTGAGGATCAACGAAATCCTTATTTAGCGAAGGATAGTAGATATCATAGCACAGGTATTTTTTTCTATCTTATATTATAAAGAGTTAAGGTTTGAGTTTTTGGGTGTTTGTAATAGATTAACTCGAAAACTAAAGTTTTAAATACACTAAAGTAGTGGATTTCAAACTTCTTTCACGCAAACGCATGACTGCCACTGGCTGGGTCGCCATGTAAGGATGGCAACTGGCGAATATAATTAAACGAAACGGTGCTGTATAAATACTGACTTTAAATAAGTAACTACACCTTATTATATAGAAGAATACATATGTACTTACATCTACACTACAACTTATATTAAAGCTACACTATCAAAAAAAGTAACATATTTTATGTTTAAATATAATATGAAAAGTAAGATGTAAAATCACCCGTGCGAATCTAAGACGGTTCGCTAGTCACGTATATTTATATTTATTATTATATTGCTTTTTTAACTTTTTAAGATTTAATTAATATCGTATATTATTTTAATTTACAGGTGGATACTTAACAGTACAAGATTCACCATACAACACACCTATAGGAGCGGCATTTCTACAAGCTGGAGAAGAGATGGGTTATGACATAATCGATGTTAATGGAGCCCAACAAACTGGTTACGCCTGGTACCAGTTTACAATACGGAGGGGAACTAGGTGTTCCGCAGCGAAAGCTTTCTTACGACCTGTCAGATTACGTCAGAACCTTCACATTGCCCTTTTCTCGCATGTTACTAAAGTACTTATAGATAAAGATTCCAAAAGAGCTTACGGAATTGAATTCCTAAGGGATGGAAGGAAACAAGTCGTTCTTGCTACACGAGAAGTAATTCTATCAGCTGGTGCAATTGGTTCACCACAACTACTTCTGCTATCGGGTGTTGGACCTGAAGAACATTTAAAAGAAGTAGGAGTCGACGTTATCCATAATTCTCCAGGTGTAGGAAAGAATTTACAGGATCATATCGCAGTTGGTGGTATCGTATTTCGAATCGATCATCCTATTAGTTTGGTGATGAGTAGACTTGTAAATATAAATTCAGCATTGCGTTATGCTGTCACTGAAGATGGACCACTTACATCCAGTGTAGGATTAGAAGTTGTCGCTTTTATCAACACAAAGTACGCAAACGCTACTGAAGATTGGCCAGATATTGAATTCATGATGACGTCTGCTTCAACTCCATCTGATGGTGGCACCCAAGTTAAAAGAGCTCACGGTCTTACAGATGAATTTTACAACGAAGTTTATGCGGAAATAAATAATCAAGATTTGTTTGGAGTATTTCCTATGATGCTAAGGCCCAAGAGTCGTGGATTTATCAAGCTACGAAGTAATAATCCTTTGGATTACCCAATAATGGTCCACAATTACTTGACACATCCTGATGACGTTGGTGTATTAAGAGAAGGTGTGAAAGCTGCTATCGCTGTTGGAGAAACGACAGCTATGAAGAGATTTGGTGCCAGGTTCCACAGCAAGCCTTTGCCCAATTGCAAGCATCTACCTTTATACACAGACGAGTATTGGGACTGCTACATCCGACAATACACGATGACAATTTATCATTTATCCTGTACAGCTAAAATGGGACCTTCTAGTGATCCTATGGCTGTGGTAGATAGTAGATTGAAGGTGCACGGTATAGATGGACTTCGTGTAATAGACGCAAGCATAATGCCCACGGTAACAAACGGGAATATAAACGCTCCAGTTATGATGATAGCAGAGAAAGGTGCCGATATGATAAAAGAAGATTGGTTAAAACGTTCGAAGAGAAGTACTCGAAGTCGAAGATCATTACAATGTGCTAGATTAGAATTCTTAGGTTTTAATAGTGAGAAAATAAGAAGGTACTGTAAAACTGAGAGATGATGAAGGTTGTATTGTAGCTTTCAATTCACTCTTTGAACACCCAATGATTGTAGAACTCGGCAAATATAAATATAACACAATGAGGACTCTAAAATAAATCCTCAAGCGACTATTAATTTTGACCGAATTATACTTTTATCGATGTTCACATGAAGCATTGAAAGTTGTTTTAGTAGTGATGAATATTAAGCCATATTTTTATTATAAATGATGTACAATAATGTATACCAAATGGTTTACGCGGTTAAGGTGGGGAGGTCATTGTATAAATTTAATTTGAGGTGATGTCAGACCTTTTTAAGAGTTATCCTAATATTTGTAGAAGAGTTTGGAAGAATTCATTAAGTTGAGTTAATCAAAAGTATATAAACCTCATTGTTAATGTTACCGTTGAAAGTTCTAGTCTTTATCAACAATATTTTGTGTAATAGTATATATAGCCTGATGTCACTGCTAAGCTGGCGTTGTTCACGAGCCAGTATTTAAATCCGAAGGGGTGAGAAAAGCCTAAACATAGAAGAAAGTTCGGTGTGTGATTTTGTACAATACTTTAAGGGCGGTACGACTAGGAATGCAATTCAATTCAACTATTCATTTGTAAATAATAGTATAGTACACACGGCAACGGCGATAGCTGTATAGGGCCGCTATATAAAGATAAGTTTTTAAGAAACCATTGTATATATTTTGTGGAATTTGGTAACAGTGTACAATTAGACTAAACCAACAGTTAAAATTTTTTTTTTTTTTTTTTTAAACATACTATAATTATTTATTCATTTTTTCATTTTTATTTACAAGTAATTTACAACTACAACTATAAATCACATAATATAAACAACACAAAAAAAAAAAAAAAAAAAAAAGAAGGGGAGGGCTGCTTAGTAGGCGTCGTAAAATTCCTCCGCATCGATGTCTACTGAAAACGTGCCCAGGAACTGGCAGCATTGCCACGCTGAATGGCAATGCTTATTCTTTGAGCCAAATATAAGCCAGCCTTCTGGTCACGTGAAGCGTCGACTAAACGCTTGGACAAATCTTTAAAAAGACAGCGGGCACTTGCACCCCACGGCCCAAGCGTTTCGACTCCAAACGGCTCAAATACATAATCTCCGATGAGATTACTGTATTTGCGCCGCTTGAGAGTCTCCGCGGATGCAGCAGCAGCACCAGCACAACCTGCTGTGCTTGGAAGATGAGATGGCGCGAGGGTGTCGACACATGTTGCGTCCCACACCAAAGGCCTACCCATCTTCCACAAACTCATACAATGGTTTTCCTAAAAACTAATCTTCATATAGAAAGAAAGAAAACAATATTTATTTTGCTGGACAAAAAAAACATGATTATAATAAGGAATATATCTTCGTATAGCGGCCCTGTACAGTTATCTCCGTTGTTCACTGTACATTAATAAATGGTAAACGTTCGAATTAATAACTGTATGTATTAGTACATGCAACGAATCCACTTCGGGACCGACGTAAGCTTAGCTAGAACGACAGCTTTAATTTATTAATAAAATATAGTCAATACACAAGTAAGATTTCACGTTTCAGAATGAATTTGTTCGTATTATTAATTTTATCTTTCCATCATGTCTTATTCACTCGAAAATGGACACTGAGAAGAGGTACTATGATGTCCGTATTCATGGCGATTTATTTACGATCTTAATTGCAACCGTAAAGCTGAGAAATAAAATTGACATCAATTCCAAACTGAGATCAAAAATAAACCGCTATATGGATGTCATGGTACGGCACTTGAGGTCAACTAAAAGGTTCTTTTTTTACTTTATGTACAGAGCACTAGGTACTTTAAAGTTACCATTTAATTAGATTTTTAAGTATATATTAAGTAGTTTTCCTTATATTGTAATTATTGTAAATACAATCATAAATAAATTATAATGTGTTGGTTTCATGATTTTATTTTAAAACTTTATACATTGTTGCATAGCAACAGATCCCAATTTCGAATTCCTGGTTCGAAGAAATGGTTATTTATTTTTATTTGTCAGGAAAGAGACTTAGACTGCCGTAAGAATAATAATAATAATTTATTTATTGGAACAAAAAGATTTACATGGGTTTGTGTGCACGGTAATAACTGCATTAGTTTAAAAAACTGTGTCGCAGTCATTAACGCCCACCTCCAGGACGTTTAGTTTAGTTCCAGCTTACAGAATAATAATACTTTGAAACAATAAAAAAATAGCTTACATACTTGTTTGATAGTTATAAATAATATCTGTAGGTATAATCTAACATTAACATTAAATTTATTTAAAGAATTCACGACATATCCATGTCTCGGCACCGTAGGCCATAATAAGAATAATAAAAGTACTATTATGGCTTATGCTCCATAGAATTGACCAATTATTAGGCTGGCTAGCTTAGGATTTTTGAAGAGTTATATTTATAATACGTAAAAAAACGTTTTTTTTTGCATTGTATCCAAGAAAAAATCCGAAGGCAAGCGAGGGCAGTTCAGTGGGCCTTCGCTTTGGTCGGTAACCGAAGCGAAGTCCCACTGAACTGCGACGAAAAACGATTTTTGCATGTATTACCTATACATATATTATAAATCTTCAAAAATCCTTTCTTAGTGCACACCTACGACTCTAAAGGAATCTTCTCTATCGGTATCACTCTTGACAGAGTGGTCGGGGTCATCACATTAGGTGTGTTAGTGTAGTGGCAAGCTTATCAACACGCCGCCACTCTTCTCTGATGGCCGCCTTCCTCGTACATTCATTCAGTGATGAAGAGCATTTACCGCCGCTTTTATTTGGTCAGTCCACCTCATAGGCGACCTTCCACGTGACTTGGTACCCTCAATCTTTCCCCTCTTAAGGAATAATTGTGCAAAATTTGATGGTTCTAGACCCAGCGGTTTCAACTGTGCGTGGGTCTATCAGTCAGTTTCTGTATTATATATTATCTATGTAAGAATCATTATAACAGCCATTATAAAATAAAACAATTAATTTATCTACTCCACTAAGATCGTTTCACTGCTTGCACAGATCAGAGATGAACAATATACCATCTTATCTTTCTAACCTATTCAATATATGGACCAATTATGTAATGTTACTCGTTGCGAATTATGACGACATCACTTCTAGAAAGTAAATTACTGTTCGACTTGCAGCACTTTGGTATCTTTATATATCAATAGTACTTAAATAACATAATTTAACGCCTTTTTCTTCGAGTGTAAGCAGAAATAGACATGTTTTGGGCTATCTATATATCTTAATATATATATTTCTTGTGTGCGTGTGTATGTGACTGAACTCCTCCTAGACGGGTGGACCGATTTTGATGAAATTTTGTGTGTGTGTTCGGATAGGGCGGTTAGATTCACAATTGGACCCGGTAGGTGGCGCTGCTGTCGGTATTTCAGCTTTTTCCGGCAGGACGACGTCTGCCAGGTCCACTAGTATGTATATATATTACCGGACATAATTGCAGACTGATACAGGGGTGTACAATGACGTCATTTTTTATCTTAATTTGAATTTTGTACAATATAATCTTATTTGAAATTAAATCTCTATTTAGAGAAAAATACTACTACTATATAATATATATTAGTAAATGTAAACAACGCCATCTTGTGATAAAACAACGAAGTATTTAAGTATTAAGCTTAACAGTACGTCACCAATCAAGCAATTAACATAGTTCGCTATGCCAAGTATAGGTGGAGTTACTTTTACTTTTAACTTCGTAATAGCACATTATATTAATTCTGTACTTTTAACAGTGCCATATTTGTTGTGGCTTCAATAGTATATAAAAGTTGAAACTGAAAATGTCCGAATAATGATTATATAATTCAGCAAATAAAATAATGTTAATGGTTGCGCGGATCAATAGATCTGCACGGTGAGTAGCCTTATTTCGATCGGTCGGCAAATGGGCGATCATTTCCCAAAATAAATATTTGTGAGAATATTTCGTCATGTTCTTCGAATATCTACAATATTGCCAACGTCAAATGTTTAATAATATATTATTCATCTTAGTAAATCATCAATTTTATGAAAAATAGTTAGAATAAAAATCAATGTATGTTGGTCCTCTATGCATTCTTAAGCATTCATCCGACTGCGATTAAATTTTGGTTAGTTTAGTTCTGCGTACGCCCGCAATGGTTCTTGGTTCAATAATTATTTTTTTGGACAATATGACATCAACATGGGCGAAACAAAAGCTTAACTTTTGTTCTTGGTTCAACAAATTTTTAATATTGTTTTAGACAATATGTCATCAGCGTGGGCTAAACAAAAGCTTAACTTAAAAAAGCATTTATTCGAACATAAACAGGATACAAATAGAAGACAAAAAATAGACACCTATTAAGAACACAAAAATTATCCTGTGTAATGTCAGAAAAGGTCCTAATCATATAGGTATTTGGGCTGCGGCATTTTATGCCATACAAAAAAACAAAAGACGATCCTGTCAAGAGAACATGTCAATCTTTACAACACGAAAGTTCATTTTGTCAATAATTTGAAACAACAACAATAGCTTTAAACTTGCAACATTAATTTGACATTTGACTGCATTTTACTACAATTTCCTTGTAGACAATGTTGTGCCATTTATTTGCAATACACTAGTTTATAGATTAGAAACACGGAAGCTAGCTCGTAATGGTGTAGTTTCACATTTATGACATTTTATGGGAAGAATAAAGTACTTTAACAGCAACAAAAGTTATACGTAATATTTTAAGAGAACACTGCCGGCTTAAGCCACTGATCTGTGACCTGTCTTTGAGATATCTGATGGATCTGCTATGGCGTAGCAGTGCATCAGAGGCCGTATCATAAGAAAGAAGGACGGAGCTATACACGCTATATAGCTCTGTCTCTCTTTCGCACTTGAACTACTCACGTTTTGCACGTCTGAGTACGGCCCCGGGGATGTTTAATACTTCTGTCCATGAATTGGAAGGAAGAATGAACTAGAGCAGAACAATCTCTGTCTTAACAATTTTCACAGAATTTTATGTGTGCTAAGATAGCTCTTATTATAGTCCCTACTATTAACATAGATTTGCATTGTTCGGTGCACTTATCCCAACTAGTTTTCTCTAGTTATAGGGCTGAAAATATTTTAATTAGAATTACTATCTACTACTTATTAGTACCGTCCTATTGGACGGTGACCGGTGATTCTGGGATACGGAAACCTATATTAAATAAAAACGCGTCCCTTAATGAGTACTGCCTTGGTGGTCCAGTGATCGCAGTATGCGCCTGCTGTGCACGAGGTTATGGGTTCGATTCCCACACAGGACAAAACTTTGTGTGACCCACAAAGAGTTGTTCTAAGTCTGGGTGTAATTTGTGTCCGTTAATTGTATGTTTGTAAAGTCCCCCGCGACACAGAGCTTGTTCTCTAGTGCGGGAGTTGTCTTTTTTAAAACATAATAAAAAAAACATAAAAGTACCACACCGCACTCTTGCATAGAAATAACAACTACACACCACTGTATGTAGGCACCTATTTGGCTATTGTCTTCTTTAACGTGGAGTCCTTCCTCAGTTGGTCTTGCTAGCTACATAGTGCCCTGCCTCTCTTATATCAATATCCTCTATAATGCCAACAACACAATCGACCGTAACACGATTATCGGTACTGCCCAGTGATGCAAGAACCGGTATTGAGTACAAATCCAGAACAATACGAGTTTCTTGCATTGTCATCATGTTCTCTAAGCAAGTAAGTAACGTTATGAGGACATCTTGCGTAATGCTAATACCCATTATGTGTGGAATCATAATGACGAATCAACTGTTTCTCTGTTTAACTACTGTAAGTGTGAACTTAGGTCATACATTTCTTCTTCTTATCGTTTGGCTGGTGGTCAACCTGGTGACAGTTAATTCGATTGCTCATATTTAGGTCGTGATCTAACGACTGTTCACAGTTGAGACCGACTTTTAGCGTGCCCTCCAAAGCTCCAACGCTCAGATAAAATACCACTATGCAGTCACCCATCAATAGGATAACCGCACCTTTGGTTGCTTAGCCCACTGATCATTTTCACAGAACAGATAGCAAGGGCACCTCCGCTATACTAATGTGCTGTTCATTGGCTAGGTTGTTAGGTAATAGGTATATTTATGTTGGCAATATAAATAGCTGATCATTTTTGTTTTTATAACATGCCACTAATTAAATTATTCTACGAGATCAAATCAGAAACTAAGAGACTCGAGGAGAACCAAATTGACCCTCATAGCTCGAAGGATTGCCTCAATTATGTGGTTATGGATAGGGCACATAGCTCACAGTACCTACGATGACAGCTGGACAGAAAGATTCTGGAGTGACGAACACGAACTGGAAGACGCAACGTGTCTCGGAAGGACAAAAATACATTGGTCCTCCGCTTGATGTCTCTTCGGACGTGTCAAACTTCTGAAAAATTTTACGGATAAAGATCCGTGAATTTTTTTGAATCTTGATAAATGATCTGTGAACGGCCTGTCTGAATAGTATACCGAAGTCTGAATACTTGCAATGAGCATCATTCGTGCATTGCAGGCCCTTAAATTACTACCTATTAAATCCTTTACATATAAATATACCAGAATACCGTCTCAACAAATCCACTACTCTGAATTGACCATTCCCAGATCATCCACTTCCCACAACAACTACTTTCCCAGACTGCTATCATAAATTGCTCAAGTCCACACTCACTATAGTCTACACAAAACTTGCAAGTCAAAACGGAAATAATGTACAGCTGACACATACGACAATCGTTTGACCCTCGTTTAACCTGAAGCCTGACGCGACAAGCGACCGGTCGTATAGGAAGTAGTTTACGACCACTCGATATAGGTCAAGTTACTAACTATACACTTTTTACTTAATAATCGTAGACCTGTTTTTTTACATTACTTTGCTAGCAAATAAGCTTACGGCTCGCCTGATAGACGCTTGCAATACCAGAGGTTGCGACATGCGAATGATAACACGTTAGAAAGCTTTAACGGTACGCCACTGCATTTTTTTTAATACATCCCTAGCGCTAGAGAACAAGCTCTGTGTCGCGGGGGACTTTACAAACATATAATTAACAGACACAAATTACACCCAGACTCAGAACAACTCTTAGCGGGTCACACAAAGTTTTGTCCTGTGTGGGAATCGAACCCACAACTTCGTGCACAGCAGACGCATACTGCGGTTACTGGACCACCAAGGCAGTCCAAGTAATTGTTTCAGCTGTTGTACAGGCACAACCACGAATATCTTACTATGAAAATAACGGAAGTTTTGTAGTATAGATGTGCTATATGCTCCTAGTAAAAACTTCCGATATATTCAAAGATAAGAGATATTTATGTTCATGACTGTACGTGCTTAAGTATCTATAAACTATTTCGTTATATAACCTCCTATTTGACTGCAGATTAAATATTAGCGTCAACTATGATTAATAAGGGTTAAATGTCTTTGGGATCGTGTGATTTGCATGAAAACAGTAAACATAAATATACCAAAGATTTCCTTGTAAGTTCACGAAGTACAATCACACTCTCTGTCCTTTTACGTCCACAAAATGATTTATAAATTCATCATCATCATCATCATCATTTCAGCCAAAAGACGTCCACTGCTGGACATAGGCATAACTATTTAGTAATCTGCGACATAGGCCTCCCCCAAGGTTTTCCACAACTCTCGATCCTGAGCCGACCTATTAAATTACTGAAATTAAATTATAATTAATGAAATCAAAATCTCTGTAAGACGAGTCGTCAGCTAATTTGGTACTGCCGGATTCGCTGACTAAACAGACAGAGTACAGGCTAAGGAAAGAACGGGCAAAAAATCGGACCATTTTTTAATCGCCAGACAATAACAATTTGATGTGTTACAATAATTTGTGATAGCAGAGAAAGTGACGTTACCAAAACTCCATACAAACAATGAACATACATCCATAGCAAATTAAATAAACGCATAGATTTCAACAAAGTATGTGTGTAATACGTAAGTGCGTAACGCAATGGGGAAGTAATCACGTCATGATAGATCTCTAGCACGGCGCATACTGTGGGTATATGCGCGTGGTGCGTATACTCGGTAAGGGTTGTATTACACGACTAATTTAATAATATATTATATATTCTATTAATATACATATATATATTATCATCTATCAAGAGAGAGAGAGAGAGAGAGGGTTAAGGCCTTAATTCATACACGCCGGTCTAATGCGGGTTGGTGAATCATTTTTGTTCTAACACATGTGGCTTTCCTCACGATGTTTTCCTTCACCGTTAGCAAATGGTGATTCATTTAATCAGTACATATAAACTCCACACGGTGAAATTCACACTGGTACTGCCACTCGGGATCGAACTCGCACTCGAACTCTTGCGTGCAGGTCTGTTACTTTCCCACTCGGCCACCGCTTCTAGTTTAATAATAAAACTAGTCTATTTAACATCCTTATGGAGTAATACTACTATTAAGTATTCTGTGGTAATACTTAAAAAAAAATTCAACGTGTTCGTTTACGTTATAGTTTAAATTTTTCTCGTGGCAATTTAAGAAAATCCTTCAAAAATGAGTAGGTAGTAGGTATAAGTTAAGTCACCCCTTGAATATTTTTTTTATACTACTTAATTGGCTTACAAGCATACAGCCCGCCTGATGTTAGGCAGTTACCGTAGCCTTTTTAAAATTATTTGAATTGGCTTAAATTTCAATCAAACAATTTATGTGGACTTACCATAGGCAGACCATGGCTGTACTGCTATAGTGTAGCTGTGGTATGAGTATGGTAAGCGTCTCATCCCATTTTAAAATTAAAATTCTCTAAGAGCCACTGCTTTTGGAAGGCTTACACGGGGAAATGCGGGTATTTTCCCATCATTCAAGGAATTCTCCTTTATTTTAATAAAGGTAGACATTAATGATATATTTGTTATTTTATACTACTTGGGTTGCAAACAACTATACGGCCCGCCTGATTTTAAGCAGTTACCGTAGCCTATGGACTATGCCAAAACATTTATTTAAATCATGGAAAATTTAAATATAGATCGTGTAACAGCCCTTAGCTCACTATCACTTGGTATCAGCTGTTGGCCGCTTTATAATCCGAGGTCGGCACTCGTAAGTGAATTTCTGTTAGTGTTAGTAAGCAGTCGAGTTTTACTTTCACTCGGTGACGGCTAAGCCTGCGCAGACGCATCAACGTGCCGCTTCGCTGCGACGAATTTTGTTTCGTTTTTCTGTCGTACTGTCTCAATTCTTACCTGGAAATAAAGAAAACAGAAGTTATTTTATGATAAATAAACATAGGTACTTACTTACTTGCAAGATTGGTTCAGTGGCTAAGTGTTTTCTTAGCCATTTACCTCAGAATGGCGTGTTTTGGGTTCGATTTCGAACGCGTTTTACGATTTGGGTGTACTTTACGTCCGTGAATTGTATAATGTAAGGATCCAGGGACGCAATGCTTGTTGCGAGCGTTAGCCATTTAAATGTATTATGTAAATAATAAAGAGTTATCTATCTTGAATACACAGGATCGTTGTCATTGCCTCGGATAGGTTCACCCATAGATTGAATAACTGTCGCTCGCCCGTGAAGCACCCAGTCTACTCGTTCTAGTCAGTACGCGTCACGTAACAACATGGTTACACGGTGTTTACCATCATTTAAGGCAATTGTAACCAAGTGGGCAAGAAACCGACTTGTTAGGTTTCCTATAAGACTTCGCCCAGGCTAGCATAATTATGAGCACC
This sequence comes from Trisateles emortualis, assembly GCA_947095525.1. Classification (NCBI taxonomy): domain Eukaryota; kingdom Metazoa; phylum Arthropoda; class Insecta; order Lepidoptera; family Erebidae; genus Trisateles; species Trisateles emortualis. Next base: position 11,218,410 of record OX352750.1, read on the forward strand.
GCATTTCAGATCCAAAAATCTTAATTAGCCAGCGTGTGTACAGAAAAAACCTAAAATCAGGTATCTACATAAAACATCATCACAATATTCAAGAATGTAGTCGTGTAAAACAGACAGATTTTTGCATTAAAATATTATTAGACAATTTGTTTTTATTTTAAATATAATATAATGTTAATTTATGTAAATAGAGCTGCATATTCATTTAATTAGTTCATTATATTAGTTGTGTCGAACGCCGGGATTTCGTAGTTCTATCTGCGTCTTGGCCTCCGTGGCAATAACCTCGCTCGAAAAAAGTAGAAAACTATACTATTACTACCTCTATACCTAAAGCATTCGTGATTTTGAATGGTTTCATCTAACTGGTGCGTTGCCCCAAGCTGTAAACCCACCAGGTTGGCCACTAACCAATCGATAAGAATAAGAAGAAGAATAACCCACGACTCTCCTTTGACAAATTTGGCTCATGATCAAACTTAAGTCTTTTTTTCTCATTAAATGGCCTAAAAAAGTTTCGAGTAGACTCGGCGAACTTCGCAAACTTCGCTCGTTTAAAAGACGAGTTCCACGGAAGTCTATAAGTTGGTTTGTTATAATCCTTACTAATATTATAAAATGTGAAAGTTTGTGAGAATGGATGGATGGCTGTTTGTTACTCTTTCACGTAAAAACTACTGAACGGATCTGGATGAAATTTGGCACAGAGATAGATTATGGCCTGGAATAACACATGGACTTTTTACAGCGATAACCGACATCCACGCGGGCGGAACCGCGGGCAACAGCTAGTTATAAATAATTTATACCATTTCGAAATTTGCCAATGCAACACCGTTGCATCGTCTACAGTATACAAAATTTTAATAGTGATAATAAATTATCATACAAAATACATAACCGTATTATTTATTATGTTTATTTATATTATTATATATTAATATGACCAATGAATTAAGAGATAATAATTTATAAAACTTCTTCCTGTGTGTCAATTAACTAAGTATGTGTCATTTTTGTCGGAAAAAATAATTAATTAGAACAGTAAGACAAATATTATGTTATAATTATGATTGCAAATATTAGTCGAAAATACGTTAAAACGGCATATCATCATCATCATCTCAGCCTGATAATGTCCACTGCTGAACGTAGGCCTCCCTCATATACTCGTACTATAAACGGCATATAGATATAGTGAATTAGATGTTGACCGCAGCTCCGCCTGGGTTAACGCATTAAAAACCGGCCAAGTGCGAGTCGGACTCGCGCACCAAGGGTTCCGTACAAACCTGTAGGTACTCGTATATCAGTTTATTATATGATGTAACTAAAAATCACGGTTTTCGCAATTTATTCTTTATCTGTGCTATAAGACGTTGCTTCCTACCAAATTTCAAGATTCTGAGTTCACGGGAAGAATCCTGTAGGTTTTGATTCCCTTGCGAGTGTGGAAAATTTGAGGAAATTTGCGGCATAAACGGCTGTATCTTTTGATTCGTTGGCTTAGAAGTTTGATTTTGATTTCACAGCTTTAATCGAAAGTAAGTAGACCTGAGTATTTGATATAAATTTCAGCTTGAGCCTCCACGCGTTCTTGAGAAAAAGGGTCTTGACAGACAGACAGACGGACGGACGGACAACAAACCTATAAGGGTTCCGTATTTCCCTTTTGAGGTACGGAACCTAAAAAGTACCCTATGTATATATAGACACTTTCGCATTTATACTTATAATATATAACATATAAGGATTTACAAATTGCATATTATATCACTGCAAAGTGCTAATATCGTCATTAGTCAGGTCTTGCAGGACATTGAAGGTTGTAAAATTCCCCGTGACACAAAGTTTGTTCCCTAGTGCAATTGTTTAAAAAAAAAAAACCTGCCGCGGTTTTGCCGAGAGACTATAGCATGGGGTTCTTCAAGAAAGGAGTTTTAAGGTTTTTACAAGGTCGGCAACGCGCGAGTGATGAATGACCCCTGATGTTGCAAGCGTTCATAGGCTACGGAAACTGCTTACCATCAGGCGGGCCGTATGCTTGTTAGCAAAATATTTATACTACTACGGCAAACAAGCATACGACTCACGGTAAGCAGTTATAGTTATACCATAGCCTATGGACGCCTGCAATACCAGCAGTATCACTTACGTGTTGCCTATCCAATTTTTGAAGAACGCGAACACGTCTAGATAAATAAAAATAAATAATTCCTTAAGACTCCTTATACTTTAATCTTTTTCACATTAATATTCTTTTAGATCAAAACCTACTTACACAAATTTGACATATAGTTATTGGCCGTTTAGAGAATTCGTCTCCACGCCCAAGGCCCGCGATAGAAGCTATGCAAAATTTACTACTACAACATTTATAACAACCGTTTTGCCTAGTGTTTTCACTTCTGTCGGCACTCCCGCAATTTAAATATTTTTTTACGCCAGGATTTTGTGATGTAGTTTATCTGGGATAGGTCCCACAAAATCCTATTACTATTGCTATAAGAGTATACACGTTTCCTAAAACGTGTATACTCTTATAGCAATAGTATAATAGTGTGAATATTAGGTGTGTAGTTTGATAGATTATACATATCGATAGTTTGATAAATACACCACAATTTCACCGTGTGCAGCGGTGAGAATCGTACTAACATTTGTATATTATATACATATTTTATCAATAGATACTATCGGGCAACGTAAAGAGATAGATTAGAAGATCAATACCAATAAACTTTGGTCTCTAATCAAGTTAGTCACGCGAGGGGTGGCAGAACAACTGAAGTTAACAATGTTTTATTAACATTTTATTATTATTATTATTTTGGCTTTCAAACGGCTTTAAAATGCAGGCTTGGGTACCAGAGGGGTAGCTAGAGACTGTAGACATTTACTACGATCTTCACATACTTATTTTTCGTAATTATACTACCAAGGATGCAAACAAGCATACGGCCCGCCTGATGGTAAGCAGTTACCGTAGCCTATGGACGCTTGCAACACCAGGGGTATCTCTCGCGCGTTGCCGACCCTTTAGAAACCTTATAACTCATTTCTACCGTAATTTATAATTAACACACTTATCATTCGTCAGGGGTTTTTTATCTTGGCCTTTCGCTTAATTTTATACAATTTTATACCTCAGAGCGATCGCAGTTACGGTGACCAATATCAATGGAAACTAGATTGAAGTTGTGGTTCCAGAGATTACTTCAATTACCTACTTATATTTTCATCCGGTCTTTATAATATTAGTACTTATAGATATTATTATTACAACTTATAGAACCAATAATTTGGACCAAGTAATAAAGTGAAATATTCGTAGGTTTTAATACCATTCTGACTGGCCTGTTGGTCTAGGGGTTAGTGACCCTGACTTCTTAGCCAGAGGTTGTTGGTTCGATTCTCACCCAGGGCAAATCTTGGTCTGACGATCATGATCATTTGTTCTGTGGGTGCAATTTGTAATTAACTAGCTGCTCACCCCGACTTCGCCTAGGTTTAACTATTTTCTGTGCAATTTTTTTTTATTCCTAGCAACTTTCTACAGACTATTAGAAAACGTATTGGAAAATAGGGATTCATTTTTATATATATCTGGCACATACATATATGTAGAATATATGAAAGTACGTTTATCAGTTTTTATACCACCTAGTTGCCATAGTACAGGTTTTCTGCCTAGTTTGAGATCATATGACCGTGTGTGAGTTGTCCTAACATATAAAATGTATTTTATTTATTTAAATCTTATTTTACACAAAGCGCAAAGCGGCTGAGAGTAGCTTATAAGGGAAGCCCTGATCTTGCTAGGTGGCGTGCACTTGGAGAGGCCTATGTCCAGCAGTGGACTGCGATTGGCTGATGATGATGATGATACACAATAAATTATGAATAAAGGCGGACATAATGCTATAAGGCATTCTCTACCAGTCAATCCAAGATGGTGCAGAGATATTACAAGTAACGTAGGGGATATAGTGCAACCTACTAATATTATAAACGCGAAAGTTTGTAAGTATGGATAGATGGATGGATGGATGTTTGTTACTCTTTCACGTAAAAACTACTGAACGGATCTGGATGAAATTTGGCACAGATATAGATTATGGTCTGGAATAACACATAGGCTACTTTTTACAGCGATAACCGACATCCACGCGGGCGGAGCCGCGGGTAACAGCTAGTATGTAATAAATTTTAGAGATTATAAAATGTAGAAATGATATATGCCTATATTAATCGGTCCAATAAATTGTCTCACAATAAAATCCACGCAATCCCATATATGTGGGTAATATCCATAAAATATAATAACAATGTTACCTTTACCTACATTCTACCGTTACATCACATTACACTAATACATAACTAAACTCATAATATTAAGTATTACGTACATAAAGAGATAAGCTTTATAATGTTAGAATAGTCTTGATTTTGCATACTTTAACATGATTTAATATATGAATAATAAACAAATATTATCTATACTAATATTGTGAAGAAAATGTGCGTATTATGTGCTGGAGTAATCTCCGAAAACGTTGCAGCGATTTGGAAAAAAAAACGGTGCAAAAATATTATAAATGCGAAAGTAACTCTTGTTGATTGTATGTATGTTTGTTTGTGACCTTTTTTACGACTGAACGGTTGTTAACGAAATTTGACTAGGAGATAGATAATATTTTGGGGAAGGACATAAGTATTTTTATCGTGATAAAAGACATCCACGCGGGCGGAGCCGCGGTCTATGGCTAATATTTTATAGTTTTAAAGGAACGTTATCCCAAATAGGCTCAGGGTACTTTTTATCAGCTAATACTAATGTCAATATAACCAAATTACGGTCACGGCGGCTAATCTCGACGGAGATTAGCCTTATGCGCGGGAGATATTACTAGTATGTGCGCAAACACAGCTGCACTCTTTATTCCGTCACTCTCTTAGTTCGATGGGACGGCAATCTGACATGACCGAAAAGAGATTTGGCGTAGGACTTTAACTGCTTTAGAACTTTATCTGCTTTTCGAAGCACAGAAGTATAAACATTGGTTATTTCCAAACTTCGAGCATCTATTGTGAACATTTTGTCAGAAAATCCCAATGTTTTTTTTTGGCCAGACCGGGTAATCGAGTCTCGTACCTACCTCGAATTAGCAGTCTCATTACGACTAGGTACTAGATCAATAAGGCAGACAAAATGTACACTAAATGAATGTCAAAATAAAAAAATGTTTCAAGACTAAGATGTTACGTCTTAAAACAAATATGACGTTAACAATAAATTTAATAACTAGTAATAAATAAATACTCATTCATCTGATTAATTTCTCAGCAGAGTTATTAAATAATTATATTTTCATCTGTTCACTTTCTGTTGGGGAAAGTGAAAATGCTTCGAGCGACAAGTTTGAGAAAAGCTACTGACGCTCGGTTATTACATTTGAGCACCTCATTTCCGCATTGTGGACCTACATTATGCGTCAGTTTTATTACTATTTTATGTTCGATAAATTTTGTATATATAGTAGAGAATTCATTATTAATAAATGCATGCGTTGGCGTCTACCCAGTCGGTGACGCTACGCTTGAACTTTTTTGATCCAACGGATATCGCATTGGTTCTGCAAGCTGTGTGTGTGTGGATGGATAAGTTCAACTCAGGAAAGAATTCTGTGGAAATATTTGGAAGAGGCCTATGTCCACCAGTGTACGTTCTTTTGGCTGGGGTGATGATGATGAAATGCATGCGCTTGCGTCTTCCGATTCGTTGACGCTACGCTTCATTTTTTTTTTAATACAGCGGCCATCGGTTCTGCAAATTATGTGCCATACTCATCGCCATTTTGGTAATCTCAAGCCATTTTTTTTTTTCTACAACGTTGGTGGCGAGTAAGTAAAAGGACCACCTGATGGTAACCAGTTACCGTCGCCTATACTTGCAGAAAGGACGCCTTGCAAAAGAACACGCCCGACTGGGAAAAATACTCTACCTTTTAAAAGACCACGATCAAATAACTACACACTCAACTACGTAGGTAGTTGTTTTCCTGTGTGTAAATACAGGTCTCTAGTGCTTATTTAGGGATGTGATTTTTTAAAATGCTTCCCATCGAAGGGATAAAAAAGCGCTGGTGTCAAAATAATCAAAATTTAGGTTCGGTAACACACGAATGATGCCTTTTGTTTACAATCAGGTGGACCATATGCTTGTTTGCAGTATAAAATAAATATTTAAATATATTTTCATAATGCTATAATAAAATCATGTTACACATTTTTTTATGACTTCTATTTAGAATTATAGACTGCCTATGTTTTCTAATCTCCACTCGGTCACCAGGTCTACAATCAAAAAAAGCTCATTAGCTATACAGTGGGTATTATGTTTATTATGTATTTTTATTTAATCAAAAAATCCTTTAAATATATTAGCCTACTTTATATACATTAATAATTAAAATATTGTTGACAGTATACCAGTAGAGATAAATAAAAATTACGATATTGATTTCTACTATCGATTTTTATTTAAATATTTTCCTAAATATACTTCGTTACATTAATTAGCCTCATTTTGGCAAAACTTATTTAATTACACCATTTTATATCTAGCTTTATTATACCAAGTATTTTTAGCCTTATTACACCAGGCTAGCTTTTTATACCTAGGGCTATAGAATAAACAACATATAAACAGATCTGTTGGGTTGAGTTATTGAAATCCACCCAGTCATCTTAGCCCGATTATACCAAATGTTCCCAGCTTTATTATGACAAATAAAATATAATTTTAATACTTAGCTTCATAATCCACTTATGACTTAACCATAGACAACAAAAACCCAATAGTCCTATGCTTATAAAGTTTTAAACAATGATGGTCATAGATTATGCAGAAATAAAACTAGATCGCCTACTGCGTTATTGGCGCCTAAAACTCTTTGACCGAGAAAAAAATGCTGCTAATAGCGATAGGAGTAGGATGAAATAAGTTATAAAGACATTAATAAATAATATATTCAAAACATAAAATTATTTAATAGCCTATGAAGACTAAAACCATTTATTTTATTCGTATCATCATTCTAATTGTGTAATATAGAGAATATGATCTTCATTAATAGCGAAGTTTTATTATCGTGGATTGAAATCAAGAAATACCATCATAAGTAATGTTTCAAGTTAAGGGTACACAAAATACGTTACGTTTATTTCGCATAAACGTATAATGCTTCGAATAAAATTATAATATAATATAATGCTTCGAATAAAGCTTCAAATATTTTATTCCAATTTATTTTGTTGCACATTAGCATTGAATCCAACTTTGCTAAGTCGAAAGGATTTCGATCAGCCATGGGTCCACATCTTACTAATATTATAAATGTGAAAGTTTGTGAGTATGGATGGTTGTTATTCTTTCACGTAAAATCTACTAAACGGATCTGGATGAAATTTGGTACAGAGATAGATCATAGTCTGGAATAGCACATAGGCTACTTTTCATCGCGATAACCGACATCCAAGCAGGCGGAGCCGCGGGCTACAGCTAGGAGGCAATAAAAACTATCGTTATTACAGATAACCACATTGGTAGAGTATTTGACATACCTAATATTAACAGGTTCCTTGTCCCATAATCATAGATAGATTTACAGATTTTACCAATTGTTTTTTTTAATAATAATAATAGCATGATTACTGAGAAGCTGTATTGTAGGTACATTGGTCATTGCTGTGCCATTTCTCACGGAGTAGTGAGGCGGTGATGACGGTGTACGTGCATGCTGAATTGTAAATAGAATTTAAATTATATATTATGTGTCTCTACTAACATAGGGATTAAGATATATGTATTACTAACAACAATTAGTACTGGTCACTTGAAATAAAATGATTATTATTATAATCAGTCTACTTCTGTACAGTTTTGTACGGGATGTTTAAAATTAAAACAAAGACGTTTTTGGAGTACAAAGAAGATTCAGCTTACACAATCTATAAAGAAATAAAATTTTATACCACAAACCAAACTATAAAACCCAAACATAACCTTCAAACGACCTCCAACAAATTGACCATTGACCTAGTAGCTTACAAACCATCTTTATATATCATGTAATGCACTAAAACAACGCTGCCAATACATAGAAATGCTCAAACTAGATGAATTCACATAAAATAAAATTGACTACAAGTATTGCATGTAAGGCTATGTGCACATAATAAACGGCCCGGGCCGTATGTATACTGTACGGGCGATGTACACCTTATGCGTGATATGCTGATATGATATGATGATGACAGTAGAGTACCGCGACCCGAGGGTTTAGAGAAAGATGTTGTCTGATGTAATGATTTATTGGTACTGAATTAACTTAAGTAACTAACTATAAAAGTGTAAAATGAAACGCCACGATGCGCGCAACATGTCGCATCGTCAGCACAAATGTTGCACTACGTAAACTGTACGGGTTTGCTCGTACATATACAAAAATATTATAAGACTACTAATCAAAAATGTCAACATTCCCGACAAAAAGTAGCATATGCACTTGAATTGGTCACTTAAAACATTCTTCCTTCTGTCCTCTCAAGACAAAAGCTGAATAAACGCGTGTCAGCAAATAAACAAAACTTCAATCAACACAAATGCAATTTAACCACACTAAAGCTTTTAACTTATGACACTCTTCTTTTTGCGTCCGTCAAAACTGTGGTTGTTACAATAATTAATGAAAAAATGTCTAGTTGTTGGTTCAAACAAAATACACGCAACGATAGGGGATTTACAATACAATACCGGCCTGGTTTGACTTCGACCTAGTGTATACACGTCTAAAAAAAAACATAATTACTGATTTCGTGTTCGTTCATACAAAAAACGTAACTTTATGTGGTTCAGGTTGCAGACTAACCAGCTGAAGTTATATATAATTATTATTATATAATATAATAATTTAAAAAAAAACAAATACACTAGGGTCGAATTGAGGACCTCCTCCTTTTTTTTTCGTCGGTTAAAAATGGACTTTGGCAATACCAGTTATACAGCCAATATGTTGTCTCTCTATATAAACCTCGTTTAAAAACATACGTCAAGATACGTACGTAGATATTTACAATAAAGCGTTAAAATAATCTCATAATAAAAATCTAGACAAGATGAAAGTAATTACAAATAGTATATAATTCTATTAATTTAATTACATGGCTAAAGACGCAGAAACTTCAATTTACTATAAATTTGACGAGCGTGAAGACATGCAACAACATTTCAAGATGATACAAATCTGGTTTAGGCCGGCAACAGACATTCGTGGCAAACTTTTTGTGCGAACGAGCCGAGTCGGAGAGTAACCGAATTGTAATACATGAGGTGTGAGTTCGATCCAAGCCGTATATTCTACTTATGGGATTCATAAATGCTAATAAAGTAATTTACCATCTGCTGACTGCTGCTGCAACTGCGAAAAAAACCTCATGAGTAAACCTTCATGACTTAATAATAACTACACACAATGATTGTTTGAATTCTTGGTTTAAAAACTATATGGATCAAATAACCATGATACAAAATCCTGGTCTAACGGTTAGGTAGCATCAACAACGCGCGAGTTATGCCCCTGTTACTTCGTAATAGAAGCGGTAACTGCCTTAACATAAGGCGAGTCGTAAGTTAGTTTGCTCCAACACAAAAACTTGAGGTATATCTATCACCAGCATTATACGTACGCACATGATCAAGATCAATTTCAAAGCAAATTATTGCACTTTCTATTTGACTCCCTGTTATATTATAGGAAATGTTGCGATAAACTATATTAGTGCGATACCACGGTGAGTATACCTTGCGTACAATGTTGTTTTGTGATACGCATCTCACTAATATACGTTTTTATTAAGGAAACTATATTTTATCTAAAGAATATTACGTTACAAAATATATGTAGCAAAACTAGGATTTGTACGCGACTGCGTTTACATGGTATTTTGTTAAAGAATAGCTGTAATATATTAGAACCTCAATCGCGCCGTACTGGGTGGTTCTAAAGAAATTTCCTCCCACGTAAGATCAGTTCGTGGAATGAGTTCAGTATCTAAGTTTTTCGAAGCACTATAGCATAGTCTTTTAAACAAATAGGAAAAAATCATATAGGTCACACGATGACACTTATGCACGTCAATGAAAAATGACAAACGAGACGTCAGCTAATTGGCCTACTGCCGGATTCGCTAATCAGACAGGGGTAAAGCTGTGTATCTATATCTGTGGGTAAAGCCTAAAAAAAGAACTGGCAAGAAACTCAGGCTATTCTTTTTAATCTCCAGATAGTTATAATTTGTGACGCCATAAACAATTTTTGTCAAATCCAAATTCAAAACAATTTTTTGTACGAATGCAACCATTTCCGATGGTCCGGCGCGCGGCGCTTGCGACTATGATTACAAAACATTATCGGTCATTAGGATGTGGAGCATATATCGTGAGATTTTTATTGAATACATTTACATATTCAAACTATTGCACTAGACACACTGCGGAACTAATTGATTTTTAACATATTAAAATGCAATGATTTAGTCTAAAAAGAAACGCGAACAATTAAATACTGTTACTTTTTGTAGTAACATGAAGTGTCTATAATTTCGATGCCAAATTTATATAGAAGGTTGTCAAAATTCTGTGAGAATATTTTGACGACCATTTATTTAATTTGTTAGTTTGATTAGTTCAAATTTTGCAAGTTTTTTGGGATGTGTTTCAATTCTTGTCACCGAATTTTGAACTATATACTGGTGTTCAATTAAGCTAACCTTAACATCGGTGACAATGCAATAATATTGTACCACGGATCTGACCTGATGATGCAGTTGGAAAGTGCTGCAACGAAACAAAATCGTCCCGCCGATGTAGTGCTCCTTTATTTTATCATGTATTATCGGGTATTATCTTTCTAGGTGGTGTTCAGGGTGGGACAATGAGGAAGGTGACCATACTCGTCGGAAGGTGAACTATTCAACGAAACAAGATAGCCGCGCCGTGTTTGGGCTCTGTAGATATAGATAGTTATAAATATTTGGCAGGTAAAAACCCGTAAAAACCCATAAAATCCGAAAATAAACAATAAAAGATTTTTATTTAATTATATAATCGAAGCAGTAGTTTTTTGCCACCTATATTTATTCCTACAAGCTATAACTTTTTTAATACTACGTTAGTGACAAACATGCATACGGCCGCTTTATGGTACTATGTTAGGCAATTAGCAAAGCGCAGAGATACTTGCAATAATAGAAGCATTTCTCGCGCGTTTTTGACTCTACGTCGTGTAACTCTATGTTATGAATTATCCGCCGGCTTCTCTAAAAAACAGAGATGGCAAACTGACAGTTGTGATTGCTCGGTGACGGCACAATCTATAGACTAAACGTCAAAAAGGCTCGGTTTTTGCTCCTACGGAATACCGATTTTCAATCTGACAGCCAGATTTTGCTCGGTTTTTGCGGTGGCTCGGTTTTTGCTCTTACGGAATACGCCTGCCGGGATACGTTATGTTTAACACTCTTACACTTATTTGGAAAGATAGACAAATAATTATTTATTGCAGACTAAATAATTTCAAACATGTACCTAATAAGGTACATTAGGTGTTTAAAAGTAGGTAGAATGTACGGCCTTATCGCTAAGTACGATTCTTTCAGGCAACCTTAGGATGATCAGAAAGCACGCAGTATTGTGATGGTATATACATAGAATGTTTTTCCATAGTTATGCCGATTGTTTTTACGTGCAGTGGTTCGGTTTTCCGTGTGGTGATTGATTTTTATCTAAATCATAACACTGCATAAACATACTTCACACACACCCACACGCACATATTTTATGATCCACACACAGACACTGCACAGAAAAAACTGGATTATTGTTATATCTATTTTATTTAGTTTGGGTATCTATGTGTATTGTGTTTTTATTTTTGTTTTTAAATAGTTGCGCTGAAAATAGTTTAACCCAGACGAAGTCGGGGCGGGCCGCTAGTTTATATATAAATATGAATCCCTATTTCCCTTTGTTACGGCATCACTCGTGAACGGCTGGACCGATTTCGGTAATTTTAAGAGCGTTTGTTATTGTCAGGTTAAGGTTCTTATGTCAAAAAAGAAAGTTGCGCTGAAAATAGTTAAACGGGGCGGGCCGCTAGTTACAATTATAATTCCTTTGATAAGTCTGCAGGCCAAAAAATGGTTCCTACGTCAGCATAATGCTACAATTAAAAGCCGCAGCGCTGGTTTTCAGGTATATTGATACAGATTAAATTATTATTATCAATTGTTAATAATGATTGCATGCATTTTACAAATTTCAACAACGTTCTATCGTTCATAACATTACATGACATAATTATGTAAATAAAAAACTAAATAATTAAAGCAATGGACTCAAAATATACATGCAAATGAACAGTCGATAACTTGATTTTTAGATTTACAGACATGACTTATATTTTAAGCTTTACGTATTTCTTTACGTATATATTGTAAAATATTTTTAAAGCTAAGGACACATATTTTTATATAAAAGCTATACATTTAAATAATAATAATAGCAACCCATATATATGTTCCAATGCTGGGCGCGGGTCTCCTCTCTTCTAATCAAGAGAGAGAAGGATGGTTTTGGCCTTAATTCATCCACGCAGCTTCATGCGGGTTGGTGAATCAGACATATCTTTAGAATTTTCCTCACGATTTTCCTTTACCGTTAGCATATGGTAAATCATTTGTTTTACCATCTGCTAATTCCACAAAGTGACATTCACATTGATACTGCCTCCCTAGATCGAATTCGCACCTCTTCCATGCAAGTCGGTTACTTTCCCACTTCGCCACCACCGCTGTTATTAGCTACCTGTTAATGTCTCACTGCTAGAAACGGGTCTCCTTTGCTTTGTCAAGAGCGCAGAAGGTTTAGGCTTGTAATCCACGAACGCTGGCCGAATACCAGGTATGACTTTAGATTTTCTTCTAAGACACGTGCGTTTCCTCACGATGTTTTTCTTACCGTTAGCAGACGTTAAATCATCTGATAAGTACGTGTAAAAACGACAAAGGAAAATTGGTTCTAGCAGTCGAGACCGAATTCACAATTTTTGTATTCCAAGAAAAAAAAAATTACAGTCAAAACACAATGTAGATTGTTCCTGTGTATGAGTACAGGTCTCCAGTGTTTATTTAGGAATAAGAAAGAAAGAAAGAAGAAAGAAATGTTTATTTGGCACGTTAAACACATTACAAACAATGAAGAAAATAAAAAATGAATACACTAACATAATCATCATGTTAATGAGTGCCTCACAGTGCCAAAGTAGGATCTAGCTCAGCATGTGCCAGACAATGTCTGACGCAGGTTTTTAGTTTGTTGACCCTTAGTATACGTTTTTAAATAAACGTTTTCCTATCTCAGGGATACCCCATCACGAAACTGATGTACATAATATAATGATGTACCTACTAAATTTGTTTGAGTTACTTATCAATAGAATTATCGTACCTACACGGAAGACAACGCTTTACACCACCATTTTTAAATTCAAATACCATCTTTTATAAGAAGCAATATCGATGTCCAAATCAAAAACCCCACAATCTTTAAATCAATTGTTATAACCAGGAAATATTAAAAGTGTATTGTTAATAATGTGACACGGGGCTCACGTCGCTAATGACAAGAGTAGGAGTGCGAGCGGGTAGGCTCGGTGCGCGTGCGCATTGACGGTGAAGCGCGCGCGCAACCGACACACGCTTATCGGTCCGTGGCGGTGAAAACTAACACGTGATTGTGCACCCTCGTTTATAAAGGATTTCTCATTTACTAAGCGGCCTGGCCGGGTTGATAAGGTAAGTGGCTTACTAATAAGTAGAATAGTTCAAGAAAAAAGAAACTAAAATTTTATATGAAATATTAACTTTCTGAAATTTCATGTAAAATTTTATTTATAGCATCTTCGGATGTGACGTATTAGCGTTGGCTTGCATTTGTTTTCTTAAAACAAACTTCATGATTGATAAAAAATAATTCAAATTTCGTTTTTTAAATTTGTACAGTGAAGTAAAGTGTACCGATTCTGCGGTTTATATCTAGTAGGTAATTAAAAACACAACCCACACTTTTTGTTTCAATTATCATGTGAAACGTATAATATATTTTTAGAGCCACCAAATTACTACAATTTCCATGAACATTCAGGGAAACTTAATTACCTTCTATGCCTCACTTCTCTAATTATATGTACAAAGATTTTTTGAAGCAAAACACATTACAAGGTTTGCATTCAACCTCCATTCAAATCTTCTAGGACAAACTTTTTTGAGTAATATATATTTTTGTTTCTGTCTTTATAAGTAGAACGCTAGGCTATTGCTGGTTTGCCACCTTAGTCATATAAATCAGATATTACTTTTATAACGCACCAATATTAAAAACGCAAATGTTTGTGAGGATGGACGATTGTTATTCCTAAATTACTGGACAGATTTAATGACATTTGGTAGGGTTATAGTTTACATACTGGTATAGATAATAGGCTATACTTTATTACACAAGAACGCTCATTCACGCGAGCAAAAGATTGTAAAATGTTAAAAGAGTCATTTTTTTGTTAGAATTTGAGAATCTCTGAAAGTAATCGTACCAGTCAATTCGAAAAAGCATTAACATTTGATAGCCCAGTGTGGTAGTTTATAGGCTATATATATCATCACGCTTGGACTTAAGAAGAGCATGGCAGTAACACTAAAGATGACAAGACGATATTATATTACTGATATTATAAATGTGAAAGTTGTATTTTGTTTCTTTATACTTTACATTAATATGCAACAATCATTTTGATATATTTGGAGAGCCAAAGAGTGATATAGGCTGCTTTATTGTCCATATAGGAAGTAAAACAGAATAAAAGATGGTATTAAGAGAGGTAGGGCACCATACTAGCGAGCAAGTCCGACTGGGGAAGGACCTCCACCTTACAGAAGACCACAGCCAAATGACTACACACAGCGGTGTAGTTGTGTTCCTGTGTGTGAGTACAGGTCTCCAGCGCTCATTTAGGAATGCGTTTTGAAACAAACGTATTCCTATCCCAGGGTTACTTCCATCTTAAAGCCCTGGTGTAAAAAAATGGGTTGACGCACACGCAAGTGATACCTCTGGTAAAGCAAGCGTCTATAGGCTACGGATACTGCTTAACATCAGGCGGGCCGTATGCTTGTTTGCCAACCAAGTAGTATAAAAAAAAAAAAACATCGTTCAAGACAGGTAGGGTACGAGCTAACACTTCTTTCTTTCTTAACAGCAGGCTTCGGTATACGAGTGTGGGTCTTTAATGAAATGTTATTATGCGACTCCCAAAAAGGAGGAGGAGATTTTATGTTCGTCTGTTTTTTTCCTTTTTTGTACACCGATTTCTTGATGAATTGTGAACCGATTTATGTCTAACTAGGCGCCCGCCCCAGTTTCGCACGGGTGGTATTTCCCAGGGTCCCGTTATGTTTTTATTCAGTAAAATATAGTCTGTGACATTTACAAATAACATAGCTTTCTATGAGTAAAATATTTTTTTAAATCGCTTTAGTAGATTCAGACGTTACACCCTTCAACGTCACAAACTTTACCTCTTAATAATATAGTATAGAATATTGTTTGAAGTAGGCGCCAGGGCTAACTTCACTACTGTCTCCTAATATTGAAATTGGCACCGACTTCAATCTGTAATTCAGATATTTTTACTTTTTTTTTAAGTCAGTTCAATTGTTTCAGTATTTTTTTAAATAGCATTTTTACTATCCCAGATCGCAAATGTTGCCTGTTCTGGTATTGCAAGCGACTGTTGGTTACAGTAACTGAATCAAAATTATACTTTATTACAATGGAGAAAGAGTCGCTTTTAGTAAGTTTGATATCTAACTTCACCTTCACACTTCTGACGCGTGCATCTCTTAATAAGATTAGATTCACTCGACATAATCCAATTAATACGTGATACACCTAACACGCAATCGATACCAATGACAAGACATTATGTTAAAATACAAGAGCATATCGAAAAAAGTCTAGCAAATTTAACACAAATGAAAAGCGATTTAGTAGTTAATATAAGCTATAAGTGTGTCATGGGCACCATACAAGCAAGCAAGCCTGACTGGGGAAAGACCTTACAGTCTTCTGTAAGGTCCTTTCCGTGGTCTTACAGAAAATAATCATACCTACACACAGCGATATAGTAGCGTTCATATGCGTGAGTATAGATAGGTCCACGGTGCTCATTTAAGTTCAAAAACCTCAGTTAATTACCCGTAACACAAACCTCTGGTATGTTTGATTGCTACTTATTTAAAACAAAACAATAAGAAGCCAATTTGAAAAAGGAGTCCGTGATTTAATCTCATATGTCATTTCGGTCCAATTGTCAATTTGTGGGACACAAATCCTATATTTCAACATCGTCATAGAACTGACGTAGCTCCGCAGCCATTAAAAAATAAAGCTGCATTTTGACATCTGCATATAGTTTAACTACATTAAATTGGTACATTGACGATAAATAAAGTTGAAGGTCTAACAAAAGATATATATAATATTAATAATAATAATAATATTTATTTATTTATCTTCCACAAAGGCAACTTAAAGCTAGAATTACATACTTCTATAGTTATTAACATAGCCTTGTGGGAGACTGGTATCTGCACTAGGAAACCCTGTCACACAGATTACCAGGCCCCCCCAGAACATTGTAAGTATTGCTAGATTTCACAAAAATCCTTTGACAAGCTGATAAATCTAAAATAATTTATTTTGTTTATACATTAGTTAGCATGCGTGCGTTTGTAAGAGTGGGTATGTGTGTGTGTGCGTGTGTGTGTGTGTGTGAGTGGGTGTGTGTGTGTGTGTGTGTGTCTTACTGGGGGACTATTAAAAGGTTTTCAGTTGCATCGTAGTCATGTTTTAAGAGGTAAGTATAGACAACTTGTTTACATTTTGTCCTGGTCAAGGGGCAAATGTTAAGGATGGAATTAATTTTATTGTATAAATAGCTGCTAAGAAAACAAAAGCTACGATGCGCAAGACTAGTTTTATATAATTTCGTTGAGCAAACTTTAGTTTTATTGCGTTTGTTTGAGTGCAAGGATGGGTCATAGTAGAGGTGTGAATGTTTGCGTAAAATGGTTTGGACTACAAAAAGTTGGCGGACTGTAAGAACTTTGCACATATCATATAGATCAGAAGTTGGATGGAAGAAAGAAAGGGAATGAGCCACCTTAAGAACTGCTCTCTGCGCTCGTTCAAGCTTAAGCATATGAGTTTTTGAAGATCCACCCCATGTTGTAATACAATATGTTAATAATGACTGACATAGTGCCAGGTACACAGTTTTAATAATTTTTGTATCAGCAACAGCTCGTAAATTTTTAAATATATAAATGAGTTTCCTTACACGTTTAGTCAACAGATCTATATGTTTGTTAAAGTTCAAATTTTTGTCAATAACAACACCGAGGTACTTGATTGAGTCCACATTTTGTAGTTTAGGGCATGAGCAAGTGCTGGAAGAGTAACTGTTGCATATGAACAACATAAAATTAAATAAAGGCTATAAAGAACAATGATGCTTTATAAATCTACTAGCTTTTTCCCGCGGCTCCGCCCGCGTGGATGTCTATCCTAGACTTAAATCTGTCTCTGTGCCAATTTTATCCAACTCTGTTCAGTAGTCTTTACGCAAAAGAGTAACAAACGTCAATCCATACTACATATATGGTGCACATGTGTGTGCGCAAACACAAGGGGAGAAGCTCCGTATCGCGAGGGACTTTACAAACATACAATTCACGGACACAAATTATACCCAGACTGGGAACAAACATTTATGAACCACACAGATTTTTGTCCCGTGTGGGAATCTAACCCACGACCTCCGCAGCCAGTCAAACTGTTATTCAATAACTTTTTCTTTATCCCAGGGTTACGTTTAACACAAGACTCTGGTGTCAAAAGATGTAGGGTCGACAGAGGCGAGTAATGTTCCTAGTTTTTCAGCCGTCTTTCTGCTTACCATGAGGCAGGTTGTACGATTGTTTGTCTCAGAAAAAATATAAAAACAATTCTGACCGCCACAACACACCGTGCAGTGGTAAATGGCGAAATAACTACTTAAGCCACTGAATCAACCTTTCAGTGGCTTAAGTGGTTATTTCGCCATTTACCACTGCACGGCGGCGTGTTGCGGCAGTCAGAATAGTTTTGTCAAAATAACCACTTAAGCCACTGAAAGGTTGATTCAGTGGCTTAAGTAGTTATTTCGCCATTTACCACCGCACCGCGTGTTGATACACGGGACAAAAAATTGTGTGAATGTAAGTTTAAAAAAAGAATATAAGTTTTTACTACTTTTACTAATGAAATCTGAGTTCTAGTAACTTGAATAAACGTTATTTATTATAATTATAAATCTGAATATAAGAATGCAGCATTCAAACGCGAAACCAAATTAATGGTACAAAATTTCGTTAATATGTTTGTTTGTTTGCATTTTTATATACCACTAATCCGGCAAACAAGCATACGACCCATCTGATAGTAAACAGCGACCGGTGTTTACAAAGCAAAGGCATCCTGTGTTATTCTTAAATTAGACATACATATCAACACAATCGTCTCGGGTTAGGCGGATACTATCGTATGCCCTTAGATTATAAACATACTAGATATGCCATCCGGTATCAAAAAATAGCACCGTTTTAAAGTAGTGAGAATTAACTAGGGCCACAGAATACTTAATAGTACAGGTACAGGGCCCTAATTCTGCTAATTTACGGATGGCTCAATTGAATCTGAATTGATTTTCAATCGAATCTCAGTAGCATTTTTGGTATTCTGCTTATAAGTTTAAGACCAATAGCTGGAAAACAATTGGTCTTAAATTATTAGCATGTTTAGTATTACATTATTGGTATTCTAAGACTAATGGTTTTCCAACTATTGGTCTTAAACTTATTAGCAGAATACCAAAAATACTAATAAGATTCAATTAAGAATCAAATCAGATTCAATTAAGCCATCCGTAAATTAGCAGAATTGGTGCCCTGACCGTGAGTGACCGCATTCGTGTATATCAATAGTTTTACGCACACAGTGATTTATCAAGGCCGAACTTCACGCACACAGCGAAATCGTGGCGGGGCCACGTAATCAATACTTGTCTGTACGGGACACTCAAGCTAGTATGTATATAATCTAAGGGTACGCTGCTTCGAGTTCTTTTTTTAAAAGTACTACCTACTTAAGTGGCAAACAAGCATACCGCCTGGTATGCAGTTACCGTAGCCTATGGACGCTTGCAATACCAGAGGTATCATGTGCGTGTTGCCAACCCATTTTTTTACATCAGGGCTTTACACGATGAAGTATCCCTGGGATAGAAAAACGTTTCTTTCAAAATGCATCCTTAAATAAGCACAGGAATACAATTAAACCACCATGTATAGTTGGCTGTAGTCTTCTGTAAGGTGGAGGTCCTTCCTTAGACAGGATTGCACGTTTGTATAGTACCTTAAAACTACTAACACCGAGACAACGTCTTACTCTAGAATCAAATCGCGAATTTTACAGTATGATACATCGAAAAACATCCTTAGTAATATTACAAGTTAAAATGCGAAAATAAACATTTGTTTATGTGGTACGTTTACACAATTAAAAGGCTGAATGGATCGTAATGAAATTTGGCAAGGAGATAGATGGTATTCTGAGGAAGGAAATAAAATTACCTATTTCAACTGTCATCCGGCGGGAAGAGCCGCAGACAACCACTACATAAACTAAAATAATCATAAAATACATATTTCATTGAAACACATGTATAAAGTCTTACTGACATTTAAAACCGCTGTAACGACATGAAGCAAACTACACTGGGTGGGAAACAAATAGTCTTAAACATTCAACTGTGCATTATTTTGAGCCACAACACATAAAATATTACGCAAAAACGGTTGCCGCCATTTCCTAATAGTAATAATAAATTTAAACACCTACTTACTCGACTGCTTAAGGGTTATGTTAGCATAATATAATGTACATATGTACCTATATATTTACATAAAATTAAAATTGTTTGTATTTTCGCAGCTACTAAATTATTAGACCTATTGTGATAATTTATGATATTATTAGTTACTAGCCGCCCGCCCCGGTTTCGTACGGGTGGTATTTCTCGGGGTCCCGTAATGTTATTGCTAATAATAAATAGCCTATGACACTCATAAATAACGTGACTTTCTATTGGTTAATGTATTTTCAATATCGGTTTTGTAGATCCAGAGTTTACACCCTACAACCTCACAAACTCACAAACTTTATTATTTTTATAGAAACAATAGGCAGGTGCACTCGCTGTTCGGTAAACGATCAGCGGGTTAAGCTACCAAGGGCGCGGTAACCGTATAGATGGGTGACCGCATAGTGGTATTTCATCTGAGCGTCTCCGTGCTTCGGAGGACACGTTAAAAGTTGGTCCCGACTGTTATCAGTCCTTAAATCACGACAGAGGCCTAAATATGGGCGATCTTAATAACTCTGTCACTAGGTTGGCCACTAACCAAACAATAAAAAAAAATGTATAAAGACAATATGGTAGTTTTTAAGATTAGATTTTAAGATGGGATTCCTGGGATAAGAATATGTTTCTTTCAAAACGCATCCCTAAATGAGCGCTGGAGACCTGTAACTTTTTCTTATCTACAGCATTGTAGTTTCTATAAGGTGCAGATTATTTTCCAGTTGAGCTTAACGCACCATATGTAGAAGATACAATATAAAACAAACGCATTACTCAATTAAGTCGCGTAACGAGCTTTTGATAGCCTTAACTTTAAGGAGGAAAAGTTTGTAAATATATTATTTCAAAAACTGTTTAGAAATACAATTAAGAGAATATTTAGTCACAGACACTCACAGAGCATCTCGATTCGTTGTGGTCGTAAGTCACAACGTAATGTGCATCGTACACGCCAATTAGTTGGAGTCTTAACGGCAGAAATATTGCCTTATACTGCGCAACATGACGTAGTGTTGCTTTCCTTTACGTGCACAAACAAAGATATTGTCGAAATCGGTAACTGTTCTGATGTTCAGATTATTATGATTTGTTGGATGACGTGTATCTATTGAAAAGTGAATATAACATTCTTTATATACTTATCATAGCAATGTTAAAATCAAACTCATTTAAATACGTGATATATGATCGTTAATAATAAACAATTAATATTAGCATTTTTTTTTCCTACAGCCACTTTGCTGATTGGCAAGAAGCATGACAGTTTTCGCCAGAGATAGACAAAGAAAGAGATAGATGAAAAAAGTGCATGTCGGGTCACGCATGATGTAGGGTTCCAAAATTGCCATTCCCAATAATGCGGACTAAGAATAAGGAATAACATCTATGTTTGGTTTTTATTTACGAAAAAAATAGGAGAAATTATAATTATATAGAAAGTCTTGAGACAAAAACCCCACAGCTACAGATTCTTGTAATTCAGGAGACTCGATTTAAGACCCAATCTAATTTTAATTTATCCAATAACAATTTATAGGTAAGTTAATAGGCTATTACTCGTAAACTTGTGAAGTCTACTTAGCTGTGATAGTTTTCCTTTAAATTTCGTTCATATACTATACTAACGTGAATATTTTGACTTTTCCAAACATTCGGCTGGCAGGGAAGGGAACACTTGACTCTAACAAAAATTAGCACTTAAAAGCTTAATATTTCACAAACGAATCCCTCAATCAAAAAAACTGTCTTAAGAAACCTACAATATTTTCAAAAGACCTATTCAACAATACCCAACACCATATAGTCCGGTCAAATTAGACTAAAAAATGAAAGTGAAGGTGCATAAAGTCCCAACAAGCTGAAAATCAGTTAAACTCAAAACATATTATAAATAAAATTTAAAAGTTCCCCATCATTCCCGTGTATGGAAAAAAAATACTCGAGATCAAAGGTTAAAAAAAATAGTTTTTCGTGATTTTCAGCAAAACGGTAAGTTTTATCATTAAAGTTTTTTACCGATTTTCAGCTTGTTGGGACTTTATGTACCTTCGAATGTCTAAATTGACCGGACTAATAGGGTATTTAAGAAGAAATAAACATCCCCACTTTACATGTACAGAAGAAACCCTAGAATTTTTTTTCAAGATTTTATTTTACCACTAACCACCACATAACTTTTATTCGTGCTAAATTTAAGCTTTCTAGTACTAAGGGTCGCTGAGCAAAGCTGCGGATAGACGGACGGACGGACGGATATAGCGAAACTATAAGGGTTCCTTGTTTATTTCGGAACCCTAAAAATGAATTGTTACATGTGCCTATGACGAACGCCTCGACTGATAATTTTTAATTGTGTTTGTAATTGTTAGAATAAGGTCTATAAGTTTTTTTTTTTTTTTGAAAATTCATTGGGAAATAATCGGAAATTTGGATAGTATTTTCGGTCGGGTGGGTCGGTTTGACGAAAATTAATAATTCTATTCCAATACGAACTTAGCTTTGAAATCAACAAACATTTCGAAGGAAGCATATATTATATCTATCTCTTTTAGTTTAGGTAGATACTCCAGTTTGTTAGCACGATGACATAAATTCGATATGACAAAGCCATTACTACTACTCGCATCGACAAGCTAGGTGATGCATTCCATACAAAAAACAAAAGACGTTCGGGCATAAATGACCTACGTCTTACATTGTTTTTAACCGACTTCAAAAAGATGAGGTTATCAATTCGTGTGTATTTTTTTTGTTTGTTACCGCAGAACTTTTTCATCAAAAGTAAGTTCTGATGATGGGATCCATGAGGAATTGAGGGAACTCCTCAAAAATTATAGGAACACATATTGCAATTTCAATATTTTTAACAACATCAAACATTTGCATTCAGAAAGTATAATGTGATGAAGTAAAACTGATGAAGAAGACCACAGATGGCCACCTGAACTTCTCAATAATAAGTATTTTACGGATGGCGATTAAATAAGTTTCCATTATGGTTGCTAAGGTAGCTAGGCAACGGAACTTCATAATTAAACAACGCAATCTAGCCGTTTTTAAGGTTTTTAAAATTCTGCAACTTGCCGTACTGAAGTCGGTTTTTTTTGTTAAAATTATGTTATCACATTTTAGCGGTTATTGATAATCTAGTGGAACAATATAAATGCCTTCATCGTAATCTCTTAAAAGGCATCTAAAACATAATGATACGTATACACAACAATATAACAAAGGGCTGAATTAAAAGAGTTATTACGTAGCTAAAGCAATGAACGCTTACGTAATATTGGCCTGCTCACAAACTGTGTTTAAACTTCGTATTTCACTTTCCGTCGTACACAATGTTATGTCAATAAGAAGAGTCAGTTAAGTGTTACATCGGAATCGGTTTATCGGTTTTTGCATATTGAGACGTTTTAAATTCGGAGAGATTAAAAATGGCGTGGTACAAAGAATGGAAATACAAGGAGGCATCGATAAAGGAGATATTTGTGCGGAACAATAGGTGCACAGTTATTTTTCTATTCTTTTAATTACTTGCCTGCATAGGTAATTTATAGAAGTATGTTAGAAAAACTTATATATTGTTAATCTACACTAATAATAAGATAAAGATTTGTAATTTATAAACTTAAAATTGGTGGTTTGATTTTAGTTGTAGAATGCTATGCTATTACTGAGTAATATAGGCTAGGCTTTATTTTGTTTACTTAATTTAAATAATGTTTACCTCTTTTGTAATATAAGTAGTAACGATCTTCTTTATTGAAACTCTACTCAATAGATATCTCTTCTATCAGTAGGTAGGACGCTGACGAAATACGATGACCTGTAGTTAGCAGTCGCAAAATAGATCATTGTCATTGATCAAAATTTAAATTAAAATCGAGAATAAATTTTTATAAGGACGTCATGGTACCACACTCAGTTTTCTCGTGATTCTTGATACATCTGTAGTGTTATACACAATGCGCATAAACTTGGTCATTGACTCTAATTACGTCACATTGTATGTTTTGAGATGTTTACATGTAGTAGTAAATATTAACACGACTTTAATGGCGGAATTATAAAATGTAATTAACATGGAAATAGAGTCCGCATCTACAAGACTTACTTCCATGTCGCGGCATAGTCAAACGGATTGTTATATATAAATTACTAGCCGTTCCTCGCGGCTCCGCCCGCGAAAACCAAACAAATCCATCCCACGGGAACTGTTAATTTCCCGGAACAAAAAATATCCTATAATAATGTATTATTCTTCAGTAAATAAGTATACCGTATGATAACGGATTAAGAATACAAATGTCACCACCCCCTGCTATCCTGAGGGTGTCGTAAGAGTCGACTAAGGGAGTAAGTCTAGCAGGCAATATCCACCGGAAGACAGGGAAAACTCGAAATAAAACCCTATTCCAACCCGTCTGGCCAGCGTGGTATAGTAGGCTAATATCTCTCCAAATGTTTGGAGGAGACCCGTGCCCAGTCGTTAATGGTACAGGACGTTTATGGGTTGAGATGTTGAAATAAGTACAATTTAAATTTTTATTTGGGGTCCTGTTATAGGCAAAACAATGCCTGTATTCGGACTCCGCTTTAGGACTCCGCTCTTCCATAGCACAGCTTAAGATAACATTTTTTTTAGTTACAATCTAAATATTCTATGTAATATTCTACACTATATTCTTCTTCTTCTTTATCCAACCCATATTCTCAGTTCACCTGGGGTCGGGCCTCCCTTGCACCAGAGAAGTCTGTTCTCGGTTGTCTGAATTGTAAGGTTATCCTGGTCCATCTCTTTCTTGATAGTGTGCCGCCAAGTGGCGGGTGGTCTGGCTATACATCTAAACTAATTTGTTATGTCGAGTACTTTCTTGATGACGTAGTCCAGACTATAATTTATTAAGCTAAATTTCAATCAATCAGCCTATCGCAGTCCACTGCTGGACATAGGCCTCTCCCAGCAAGCGCCATAGCACACGGTCCTCCGCCTTCCGCATCCAGTGCGCCCCAGCGACCTTTTTTAGCTAAATTTAATCCATATTAATTCAGCCGTTCTGGCATAATTGATTAACATAAATCCATCTACACTTTTGCATTTATAATAGTAGTAAGATGATGGCGCTACATTTTATTATAAATTAGTTACATTTTAAACAATATATTAAACAATGCTTTGTTTGACTTATGTAAATTGTACATAAGCTAGACATAATAAGTATATGTAATAATATATTGTCAGCACCTTAACGCTACTAGACAGACATTATGTAATATTTAATTTATACTAATGCCTTTGATACATAATTTTATTGCACACATAATAATGGTATACAGGAACTTCAGTAGACACGAAGAACTTCGTAGACCACACTAGACATGTGGTCTACGAAGTTCTTCGTGTCTACTGGAACAATTCAGCGTTTGTATGTCTCTCTTTTTGTCTTCTTTTACTCCCGGACAATGGAACAAGCCTTGTGTTGCGAGTGACAAACATACAAATAACGGACATAAAGTACACTCAGACTCGGGACAGTCATTAAAATTTGTGTATCACACAATTTTTGTCCCGTGTGGGGATCGAATCCTCAACACGCCGCGCAGTAAATGCGAGATAACCACGTAAGCCATTGAACCAACCGCACAGTCAAAATATATGTTTGTTGGACGATAACTCGTTGAACGAAACGTCGCGTGTCGGTCAATCGAGCAATTAAGGAGGAGTTTAGTGATAACTACATCAACAAGACAACACATCCCGTGTAAACAAAAAATCGTTCTTGAGTTATAAATGTTTTAACTAATAAAAAACCTACCAAATCTAGACTTATATTATAAAAAGGACATTATTATGAACTAGCCGACCGTGCCCACTTCGTTTTTACTTGTAATAAAATTATAAGTGTGGTTCGGTTAGTACTAAAACGAGGGATATATTTTCCATTTTTCGGGTTAATATATAGCCTATGACACGCACAAATAACATTGCTTTCGATTAGTAAAAGAATTTTTAAAATTGTGTCATAGATAGATAGATAGAAAACTCTTTATTGTACACCAATTAAATTTATGATAAATATATTATTTCACATATTTATGTACAATAGCCGGCCTTGTCGCTAAAAGCAATTTCTGCCAGGCAAGCTTTGGATGGACATATACGAGAAATTAAATATAATAAAGCAGAGATCCCTCATCAATCAGAGATTCCTCACAAACTTTACCCCTTTGTAACATTAGTTTAAATTACGGTCGAATTTCGACCTTTGGGAAACCTTTCATAAATCAAACAATTTGTTCAGTTCTTTTGCTATTTTATTTCTCCTAAAACACCACCATTCTTATGTGTTCTGATCATTTCTGTCCATCCTTACATCCAAGCAGATGATTACATACGTCAACGTCAGATCACATCGTGTCAAGAACACGATCGAGCGTCGCGTGCGCCGCAAATGAAGTGCGGGCGGTCGCGGTGCGGCGATAACTTCATAAATCATGATTCAATTAAAGTGTTAAGTGTTAATACCCTCTTATTATGTCTATTTATGCATACAGCGAAGTAATAGCTTTGCGAATCCGTAGGTAACTGCTTACCATCAGACAGGCTGTATGTTTGTTTGCCACTGTAGTATCACCATAGTATACAAAAGTAACATCTTTTTTGAAGTGACAACTTCTTAAAGCGGGTTGAGCACTTTTTGGATGAACAACAATCATGGAACTGGCGTCATCTTCACCGAGCGCCTTCCATTGAGCTATATGTATACTGTGTACTTTTTGGGCCGAGTTGATGAATAAGTCAACAAAAAGCGTGAAACTCGCGTCATCGTCACCGCCCGCGGTCGACGATACAATAGTCAAGTTACTTAGTTTTCACTTCTATCGGCAGTCCCCAAAGACTGCCCTGTTTTTTTTTTATACTACACACATTCATATCATCACGTCTACCCTTCGTCCATTGGGGTAATTAATTAAATCCGGACTTACTTCATTTTTATATTGCATACGGACCCCGCCTGATTTTGAGCAGTTACCGCCTGATTTTGAGCAGTTACCGCCTGATTTTGAGCAGTTACCGCCTGATTTTGAGCAGTTACCGTAGTCTATGTTTTATTTCTCGAACTAAAAATTCCCCAATATTTAGTATGACATAACACGGCATTGGCAATTATTCAACAATAACTCAAGCGACGCCAACACAGGAAATTATACAAACAATATTTAAACTTGCCTCAGTTCTCATGGACTTATAATTACCTAAGCTTACTATTCTAACAGTATATAATTCAAAATTAGACCATACAAACACCAGGAAATCCGTAGACTACAGAATCAAGAGAGTGATAAATTAATCCATATTATATAATTATATTTAATCGGTCAAATCAATCACTCAAATAGGCTTATAACTTTTTTTATATGCAACTTAGGTGGCAAACTGATGGTTAGCAATTACTGCGGCCTATGTATACTGTAGCCTAACGCTTGCAATACCTGGGCCATTAATCATTTACTAAAACAACAACAGATCATTTAATTAAATTTTATACAACTTAGGTGGCAAACTAATGGTTAGCAGTAACTGTAGCCTATTGCCGCTTTCAATACCTGGGATATTGCTCGTGTTCTGTCGTTCGAATAAAAAGGTTACACCAAAGGCCAGATTTTGTCATTGTACAATCAAAGATCGCACAAAAATGTTTTATATGATTTCAGCAATTAATTAAATGGAAGGTGTAATAAGAATCTATTTCATTTTTTTTATTGATAACACTTAAGACATATCGATAAAATGTTAAAACGCAAAACTTTATTTAAATACATAAATGGCTACGATAAGATCCGTCCAAATTGTTAGTGCGTTTGATATCATAATAACACAACATTTATTTATTTTTATCTAATATTATAAAGAGAAAGGACTGTATCGATTGTTGTGTGTAGGTTACGTTATAACAGAAATTCAAAGTGTTACTTTGTAACCTGAATATATAGTGTTACTCTGTAACCTAAGTTACGTTTTGTAACCTAGGTATACTCATAAGTGTTACTTTGTAACCTAAAATTTTTTACTGCCTCGGTGGTCCACACTTTTCGTGCTGTGCACGAGGTTCTGGGTTCGATTCCCACACAGGGAAAAACTTTGTGTGACCCACAAAGAGTTGTTCTGAGTCTGGGTGTAATTTGCGTCCGTTAATTGTATGTTTGTAAAGTCCCCCGCGACACAGAGCTTGTTCCCTAGTGCGGGAGTAGTTAAAAAAAAATAGTAAAAATTGAAGTACATTATAATGGTTAATGGTAACAAATCATTATATTTGACATATAAATAACAACGACCAGCGCAATTGGGTGACCCAAGCTTTTTACGTATACATGAATATTAATATAAAACAAATTCGCAATAAGAGTTGGCTATCAGATGCAAATTTTGTATTTATTTTGTAATCATTACGTTAACAAATATAGTATTGATTAATTAACCGAATAGAAACGAGCGGTGGGGAAGGAACCAACTTGTATACACGCGGTGTGAGTTCAATCATTTGCTACAGGGATTGCCACGTTCGATTTGGATGGTATGGATGGATGGTTGGATACATCTCTAACGTGGCTATGATTCCACATCTTCTGCGCACGTTTTTAGTGGATGTGCGAAGTGTTTTGGACCTGTGATTGTTTAGTTTTAATTGTTATGATATATAATATCTGTAAACTGTTTATTAATTCTCGATAATTGTTACTACTAGGATAAAACGTACAATGGTGTTGTAACTATTGTTAAATATTTATATTAAATAAAAAAAAATAACAAAAAAAATGTTATGATGTAAAAAAAATAGTCTTAAATCGACATGTTATTTAATTCGGTGTGGGTTGGTAAAAATTGGCCATTTTATAGTCTATTTACGAAAAATAAGTCATATACTATTTAGCCCTTTTGAGAATTAGCCTTTTCGCAAATTAGCCCTTTTCAGACTCGGGTGCCATTTTGCGAATAAGGCATTATACGACACGACTGAGAATGAGCTCCCTGCCCAGGTTTTCCCAAGAGACTATAGCATGGGGTTCTTCAAGAAAGGAGTTATAAGGTTTTTAAAGGGTCGGCAACGCGTGAGTGACACCTCTGGTGTTGCAAACGACTAAACGATGCGAAGGCATCTTAGGACGCCAATTGAAGCAGTCTAATTTGGTATTTGTTTAGTTGTACGGCTCTATGATTTTTTATTGTGTAAATAAAGTTTTAGCATAATATTTTTCACTAGGTCCCGCCCGCGGTTTCGCCCGCGCGTGGAATCCCACGGAAACTGATTTTTTTTCCGAGATATAAAGTAGCCTATGTGCTACTCCAGACTATAATCTATCTCCATATCATATTTCATCTATATTCGTTTAACCATTTTGCCGTAATAGACATCCATTCATCCATCCATCTACTCAAACTTTCGCATTTATAATACATAGTAGTATAGTCCAGTATACTGATAGATTAGTAAAGATTAAGCTCAGTAACATATTAGTTTTATATTGTTGCAAACTTTGTAAAAAGTATTGATGATTTATTTTATTAACTTACATGTTTATTTCAATAAGATTACATTTATTGCTAAATAAACGTATAAATATAATAACTTGACATGACATTTAAAAGTGCATAAATAATATTGAATGTTGTAATCGGCTTTGGACAGATGTATAAGTTAAATAAACGACGTGTGGATTGAATGGTATTGAATTATGAGCATGAGAGCAAATAAGAATATTAACAATATTGTTGCAATGTGTTGTTTTTTACTGTTACCTTAATAGCGCGAATCATAAAAATTGGATAGACAATGAAATACTGAAACTTATCGTAAATTTGGCTACGTACCTTCAAGATTAGATCCTATCACAGAAGTACCCATTCGACCTCATTTTTAGGTCCCTTTGGATCTTCTTTAAAATATAATAATCAATGTGTTCATTACACCTTAGACCTTTTAGACCTTCAAAATTAAATATATTTAAACAAGCAGATTTTAAAAATACATTTTCTAAGTTAGTTCCCTTAGTTATCATATTTCCAAAAATGTCTACTCTCACTTCTTATTTTTGTTCTCACTCCGTCTAAGTTTCTTCATCCGGAAAAAAAATTCTTCATCGTTCGAAACTTCTTAATTGTTCCATCATTTTTAAAGTAAGAAGTATAACATTTTATATTATCTGATTTTGGTTAGAAGTAAATGAACTCGTATATCAGTGATTTTAAAATGTAAGTAGGTAATTTCAAGATAGGTAAGACACCAATTCAAGTAAGCAAGCCCGTCTGGGGAAGGACTTTCACATTTGGAAATCAGCCGATTGGGATCATATACATGTATTTATAATTTCGTACAAAGTCGCATATTTCTTATATTTTAACAACACTAATCCATCCTATCACCACATGTGAAAAGACTTTCACTAAAATAGCGATGTCCGCCAGTTTATTTATTAGAACATCTAAAACACTCATTATATTTAATTAGCTTCTATGTTAGTGAAAATTGTAAGAATCGTAATATGATAGATTGCGCGCCTATTTATCAGGTCCTGACTAGATGGTTGGTTCATTGGCCTCACCATTTACCACCATGTGGATTGAACCCATAACAGGCACGGTCTGTTATAAGTTCAATCTACAGGACACTGAACTAAAAATATGTAACGCCCGAACTCTTTGTAAAAAAATAATAATGTCTGTTAATATCGCTTAATGTTTTAACGTAAACAGCTAAACTAATATTATAAATAAGAAAGATTAGATTTTTTGTTTGTTTGATACAATTTAATTCAAAAACTACTCGACCGATTTTAAAAATTATTTTACTATTAGAAAGCTACATTATCAGCGAGTAACATAGGCTATACTTTTATTTTTTTTAATTAAGTGACTCCTAATAAAACTAAATAAATGTCCAACCGTGCGAAACAGTCACGTGCAGCTAGTTTATAATATAAAGTGCTACGAATCAGAACAAAAAATAGAACTGAGAATCTTTTAAATTTATTTGTACGAGCAAAATGAGTTGCACGTGGTTTTAGCTACAGGTATCTGATAACAGAACTACAACGCTGTATGTTAGTAGTCATTTGGCTATAGTCTTCTGTAAGGTGGAGGTCATTTCCCAGGCTTGTCCACTAGTATATCGTGCCCTTTCTCTCTGGAAATATGTATGGTTTATCCTACTTCCTACTAATATTATAAATGAAAAGTGTGAGTATGGATGTTTGTTTCTCTTTCACGTAAAAACTAATGAACGGATTAGAATAAAATTTGGCACAGAGAGAGAGGGAGATAGATTATAGTCTGATATAGCACATAGCCTTTTTATCGCGATAACTTACATTCACCAGGCAACAGCTAGTTCTAAATATGATTATCCCTAATGCGACCATAACACATAAAGCTTTCTATCTCACTTCCTCTTACGTTCCCTTTCCCTGAACAGTTTTAAGTTATTACGTATACAATAATAAAACTGACACGACCAAACTCATACTCATCTTGTTATTCAATATTATCTCTGTGGCCTCTTTATTTAATGACTGTACACTTTCGTACACATACGTGTTTATTTACTGCGGATTACCTCCTATATTGTTATTATTAATTTGATGATACAGTCAGATAACTACCCTGTATTCACTATATACATGATAAAGGCGGCATTTGAGTGCCAAATATACATATTACATGCTTTTTAATTATATTCTTTCGATTACACAGAGAACGGAATTATGTTGAGACGCTTTTACCTTTTAAACAAAAAAAGGCAATAGCTCCCACACATCATTCGACTATCGCAGTCCACTACTGGATATAGTATCTCTTCTCCAATGGCGAAATGCACTGATTAAAGACTTTTGTTTTTAGACTTTACTCCTATACTACAAACACTAATACAAAAAAAAACATTTATGATTCACGTGTGGTGAAGTCGTTATCCCCACAATGTACTATTTGTTTTGTCCGCTGTCTCGGTATACTTTTTGTCCATTTTTGAATCGTAGAAGTCCCCAGCAAGACACGGCTATTCCCTAACCATTCTATCACCAACCATAGCACAGACATAAATAACAGCAAATGAGTACGAATCATGAAAGTCAAATATTAAAACATTATGTCACACATCGCACATATTTTAATAAAGTAATAAACTCCAAAATGCAAAATTCATGTTTTCAATTTAACTCCATAAATCTTACTTAGTTTAAATCAAAGAATGTTTTAATATGACGTAGGGTTACACCCACACTATAGTAGAATAGGGGCCGTAACATGACGCGTTTACAGCGATCTATTTTCTATCTAAATATGAAATGAGTATGATGTTTTTAGGTTGTCATACTTCGACAAAATAAATTCAAAAATAAATTACTATAACGACGTTATGTTATAGTCCCAGTATATACTGATGTGCTTTCTCTATCCTATGAGAACAACATTATACTCCCTTCTTTTTATTCGATTCGACAGGTAAATTACTACTACGACCACTAGTAAATTCTACGTTATGTCATTGTAATTTATACGTATCTACTAATCCAATGTTACCATTAGCTGACGGTGAAGAATAATATCGTAAGGAAACCTACTTTAGAAGAAATTCTAAGCCATATCAAACACATCAATCAGCATTGCAATGCTTTCTTAAAAGAAAATATGAGCAGCAGTACATAATTATATGAGTCGCTATTCAGTTGTATGAAAATATTCAACCATGTTACATTAACTATGGACAGCGAACAGAGCGTTCGCTGATCCGAGAGAACGCATCGTGTTGTACGCTATATCGTGGATAAGACTTAAACTTGTTTCATAAGGGCCCCATACTATCGTCACGGATATATATAAATATAAACGTTTATATATGATGATTAACATATTATAAAGCCATTAATAGGTGAGGTATTCAACACATCAGTATTCGATGTTTCTCGGAAGTACGGCCATAAATAAGTTTGATTAAATTATTAGACTGAAGTTTATGATTTTATGATGATATTATTTATGTAGAACGTATATAGTGATTGATTGCAATTATGTGTGATTATTAGGTAAACGCTGGTTAATTTTATTACAATTTAATAATGTTCACTGGATAAAGGGAATTGGAAACGAGGTGATCCGACAGAGAATCAAAGTTATCGAAATAGCTCAAAGAATAAGCCAGCTGAAGTGGCAATAAGCGGATCATATTTGCCGAAGAAATGACAACCGTTGGAGCAGACGTATTCTTGAGTGGAGACCGTGGCTCGGCAAACGTAATGTAGGACGCCCTCAGGCGAGGTGGAGCGACGATCTTAGCAAAGCGGCTGGAAGTATCTGGATGCAGGAAGGCGTAAATTCCATAACTGTCTCGGTGGCTCAGTGGTCGATGTGTGTACTGCTAATCACGTTCGGGTTCGATTCTCGGCTCAGTCCAAAAATTTTTATTTGGTTTTACTGTCAAGAAATTCACAATTAATGTCCGAAGTTTTGATAAAAATAAAGGTGTTTACACCCCCGTGTCTCGGAAAGCACATAGACCCGTTTGTCCTACGCCTGATCTCTTCCGGTCAGGTCGGATCGGACCATGAAAGTGAGGGAAAAGAGTGCACCTGTGTTAGGGCACATGTGCACTATAATATCTCCAGCGCAGATTGCTATTCTCCGTTGAGATTACCGTGACCGAAATTCGATTAGAACACATTATAAATTCCATAAAGTGAAAATTACATTGGCAGTAAGACGGCATCAAACTCACACCCTCAGGGTCTAAAGTCGGTTACTTTTTCACTTGGCTACCATCACCTTGCGTTTTTTCTTTATTCGTTAAGTTATTTTCCAATAACTTAGCTAAGGCGCTAGTCACCGCAACTTGTTTGTATATGTTTTAAAAAGCTATTGTATTGAATGCTGAAAATAAATTATTATTATTATTCCGTTTTAGCCCCAAATGCAATAATTTTGGAGTTAAAACGGAATAAAACGTAGGTCGAATACGGATTTTTTTTACGTGGGGCAAAACTTCGTGAGTCGAATGCGGAGCAAACCCTACTTTCCAACGAACCTTTGTATAATTAAGCCCTATATTATAATTAATGCAACACCATCATTATAATTATAAAGCGTTTAATTAATTTATGTTTCGTGTCATGATTTCTTAACAAATACGGAAGACATTGAGCAATTGTTTAACATTGTGTTATAATAATAATTTGTTATGCTATTATAAGTATATAGGTTCGAAACTTTTGAAATAACAGAATATCCTACTAATATTATAAACGCGAAAGTTTGTAAGTATGGATGGATAGATGGATGTTTGTTACTCTTTCACGTAAAAACTATTGAACGGATCTAGATGAAATTTGGCACAGAGATAGATTATGGTCTGAAATAACACACTTACTTTTAATACTTTTTACAGCGATAACCGATATACACGCGGGCGGAGCCGCGGGCAACAGCTAGTTTAGTAATATTACTGTACATATTAATAACAGACAAATAACATAGCATCATGATTCTCTCCATGAAGGGGTCAATGCGACACATACTTCTTTTAAAAAAAACTTTTATACCAGAGAACATGCCTGTGTTACGGGCGACTTTACAAATATACAATTAACGGACACAAAGTAGATACTTTCATACTTGGAACAACGATTTATGGATCGCACAAATGTATGTCCCATAGTCGTAAAATTAAAGGTAACCACTTGAGCCATTGAACCAACCATGCAGTCACAAATTGAATTGTATAAAATTACTGTCAAATGTAAACTAACTCAACTCTTTTTTTACATAATTCGCAACGCCAACAATGTTAAAGTAATTTAAGTACAAATAATACTTACATGGTTCAAATTTAATTTAATATCGACATTGATTAATTACGTGCCAATTTTAAGCAAATAATTTATTAAAAAACACCTTTAAATGAAGCCTTAAAATGAATAAATTACAAATAAAGACATAAAAATAATAATAAAATTAATGTACTTTTATTGCTAGATAAGCGTGGCTAACTGAGTTATTTAAATTATTTCAAAATTGCACCAATACGAATAAATAAATTAAATATATTAAAAATTCTTTCAAAACCGCCCCAATAACTATCGGCTCGTATAAGAACTGGTTTTATAACCTAGAATAATTAGTTGACACTAATTTTGAACTGTAGGCAGCTCTAGTATATTGGAGAATTACGTAAAAACTAGATTCTTAGCGATGTCAAAAATAAAATAAATTGTACAAAGGAAATGCGGCGAATCTACTGCCTTGATGGCGCTTGGCGCAGTGGTAATGCAGACGAATGGCGTTTTAAGGTATTGGATTATATCCTGAGCCGAATATTTTTTTTAATTAACAAGCGTAATATACATCAATATACTTAAAGGGGGAATAATGGATGGTAAGGAATTACCGGTAACCCGGTCACCCAGGGATACCCAATCACTAAAACGGTTTTAAAGGAATTACCTCCCACGTACGATTGGTAATGTGGAATGCCGAGACTTTTCCGAGAGACTATAGCACGGGGTTCTTCAAGAAAGGAGTTTTAAATTTTTAAAAGGGTCGGGAGCGGTCGAGTGACACACCTTGTGTTGCAAGCGTCCATACGGTAACTGCTTACTTACCATCAGGCGTTGGGCCGTATATTGTGTGCCTCCTTAGTGGTATAAAAATCCTGGTATTACACATTTTTGGATAGCAAACACTCGAAGTTTGGTGTTTCTTTTTAATCACCAGATAGTAACAATCTTTTGTAAATTACAATTATGGTAGCATCCGCGATACTTACTTTATCCAGTGTATGAGTTGAATCCACAATACTTAACGTGGTGTTCGTGACGAGAACCTTCACAAACTAGATTATACGTACAATCAAAAATGGTAAAAAATGGCCGATGAACCTCAATTTATTTTACTGTCACTCTCTTAATGAATATTTTGCCGCGAGTAAAGCATTCAATTGCAGTGGATAAATATTTGTCGATATTACGATTTGCCAGTTTGCATAATACATAATAGTAAATCGACTTTACTTTAGTGAGATCATCGATCGCTCCGATTTCTCGATTACGCACTTGTAATCGAGAAATCGGATTGGAGTATTTTTCGGCGGCAACAGATGGCGTTGATATTTTGTTCGTACATAATTAGCAGTTGTGTTGTGGGAGCTAAAGTTACAAGTAGAAATATCCTATTCTAGATAAGGAACGGTAGTGCAAAACAAGTATACGGCCCGCCTGATGTTAAGCAGGTAGCTTTTGGACGCTAGCAATACCAGAGGGAATTGCTAGCGTCCATCAACTTGCGTGTGGCCGGCCCAAAAAATTTACACGTGGTTTTACTAATGAAGTATACTAGGAAGACGTTTCGTTGAAATCGCATCTCTAAATGAGAGCTAGAAATCTAAAAAACTGCCTGTAAATTTGTCTATTTTACAAGTTTTTTAGATTTCTAGCTCAATTAATACTTCTACTGCAGAAAAACTTCGGCTTTTTGGCAAAGTCTGCCACAAGGTTCTGAGCCAACATTAACCACTAACAGAAACACAATATTATCTAAGAAGTCTTCTGTCATGTATTTCCAAACAATTTTTGCCGAACAAGATCAATATGTGATTAGCACAGTACCGTGCATTGTTAATATATCTTTCATTCATCCATAATATTTAATAAATTTATATTCTTATTCATATAATAATTATGTATAATATACAAAGTAATCAATTGCATATCGGTCAAATATTGCATAAAATTCATGAATCTGCTTATAATTAAATTATCATTTAAATTATTGCAATAAATAATATTATCTTGCACAAATTTGTGCATTTATAAAATATGCGAATAAATTTACACATAACGAAGAAAGCCATCATGTCTTATTGTTCATAGGTTACGTTACTTAGATGTTAAAATATGTAAAATTGATGCACAAAAACTAATAGAAAACTATTAAAAAACCGAAAACTGTATTTTCTAAATTAACAGCGCCATCTAGATTCAAAGATAAAAACTAGTAGTTTCGCTTTAGTTCAGCTACTAGACCACAGATGGCGTTGAAAACCATTTAAGTACTTCTTAAATCATAGATGTCGCTCCAATAATTTTAGGATTTTCATTCTAAAATATAATGAATTTCAGGTATTTTGCTTCTTGTCGCCAACTTTAAAAACATATAAATATTGCCAGGCCATTTTAATAGCTACGCGTATGTCACAAGTTAGAAAATAATGAAATATAAATCCTACAAATATTATTTGTAAAAAAAAATTAAGTTCTTTTTAACTATTATGTTAAAAATTTGAACAGCAGAAATATACTAAAACATTTAAACCTACTCAAAAACATGTTTTTTTATTTAAATATATGTTAAGCGGTGCAAAAGCAAAGTTGCTTTTACACCGCTTATTATAGGTAAAAGAAGGCAGTTAGGTACCTACTTAAGTCTTAATGTATTAACTTTTGTATTATTCTCCTGGTGAACAGTCTATCTTTGCTGTTTTTTTTAATACGCCTGCTATTGTCATATTGCCTAATATTTTTCTCTTCAACAAAATAAATAAAAGAGGTTTTAAAGGCGGAATTGAATTAAAATTTAATTACTCACCTACAAAACAAGTGTTCATTTATGACACCTATCATAAAACCAACCATTACCTATCTCCCATCTCCTTCCTTGCAACGTCTAAGAGAGAGACGCCTACCCACAACGGTTACCGCAATCCGGAAGATAATATGCCGAGCGATTCGAGGAGCGGATTGTTGTATAACGGGACACTAAGGCTGGCGTTCCAATAGAGATATGCGAGACTAAGCTAAGCGAAAGACGTGAGTCAGGGATACCTGACTCACGTCTTCAAACTTGGATCCCACGTTTCAGTGAGTTTGTAATTGAACGGTTGGAGTGAACAAAACGGGATACTGAGGAAAAAGAGATATAGCTTTTTTATTCTATATCTATCTTCTAATTTTTTCTATATATCTTACATTGTTCTCGTTAGAACACCAAAATTTAAGCCTCAAAGCATCTGGGTGATTTTTGTTCTTTTAGTACGGTACGTATTTTTTAAGGTGAGATAAAATCTCTGGATTCGCGACACCGTTACGAGACGCAGCTTAACATATACGAAAAATCTTTTTTCGACTGTCACGTTAGTAAAGCAAAGAGGCGATATATGCATGTACATATAGCAGACCGCGAACGCGTCTAGTTAAATAAAAATTTAACATTTTAGTATTGCTATAAAATTTATAACAAATGTTTTGCCTAGTGTTTTCACTTCTGTCGGCACTCCCGGAGTGTAATTCTTTTTTCATCAGTTTTAGGACAAACTATTTTTTTTTTCGGATATATCAAGCTGCGTCTCGTAACGGTGTCGCGAATTCAGAGATTTTATCTCATCTTAAAAAATGCGTACCGTGCTAAAAGAAGTTTTTACTTCAAAAAACATAATATCGATCTGGATAGGTTAGGCTAGAATAAGGTTCGTGGTTCCCAGAACTACACTACGCCTTTTTTTTAAATTACAACCGTTTATAGTCTAAGGTAACTTCTCACCATCAGGCGGACTGCTTGTCTCTATTAAACGTTAGTGCACCTGATGTCTCACCGGTCATGTTAATTGCCCATCAGAGTGAGGGAATAAAGTGCACCTGTGTCTTTGCACATACTTGTGCACTAGCCATCAAATCAAAGCGCATAGATAAGCTAATCTTCGTCGAGATTAGCTGCTGTGACCGCAATTCGGTTGGGAAGACAAGGTTATACCACAGCCAAATGACAAACAATCACAGCGGTGTAGCTGTATGTTGTTGCGTTTTTAACGAAACGGTGTCCTATTTTAAGGGTCGACTGGCCTGTTGGTCTAGTCGTTAGTGGCACTGTCTACTATGCCGGAGTTCGTGGGATCGATTCCCACCCAGGATAAATCTTTTTGTAATGAGCACGAATGTTTGTTCTGTGTCTGGGTGTAATTTATCTATAATATGTCATGTATTTAGAAATATATAAGTATGTTTATCAGTTGTCTGGTTACCATAGTACAGGCTCTGCCTAGTTTGGGATCAGTTAGCGATGTGTGAGGTGTCCCGAAAATATTATTGATATTATTATTGAAGGATACTTCTGTCCTAAGGTCTGTTCCCCAGTCGGGCTTGCTCACTTGTATGGTGTCATACCTCTTTCAACTTAGGCTTAGCTTAAACGTCGCGTCGCGGCTTCGCTTACAGCTTAGCTTTATCGCATATATTTATTGGAAAGGTAGCTTTATTCCGCCGTCCGAAGCCATAACGGTAGACACAAGGATACTCTTGCTTTCCAAACTATTATAGCCGTTATTTGTTGTTTAGAGAAAATAGTTGAACTTGACCTGCAAAATGGTGATCTGTTAGGTAGTTATGCGTTATGCGTGCGAGCGAGAGGTCGTTAAAGTATCAAGTTAAAAATAGATAGTAAATGGAAGAACAGCATTAGGCCAGCGTGTGTGAATTAAGGCCTAAACCCAGTCCCAGCATTGGGACTGATGTAATATAAGTTGCTATTATTATTATTAAATGGAAGACCCTTTTTACCTTATAGAAAATAATATATTCGTGGGTTTTTTACTTATTTATGAATCTTGAAAATTTTTGACTGTGACCTAGAATTTTGACCGTTCTTCGTATACATTTAAAATACGTGCAAAATGTGCTTCTGACTTTTTAGCCGACCGTTCATATCAGACAACTATGACAACTTAAATTTAAATCAAAAATCAATCGCTATAAAGACGACCGCTCCGAGAAAATAAAACAAATTCTTACACCAAATCCAAACTATACCTATTGAAATAGAAACTACACCTATCTGGTCAATCAAAGGCTTAAACAAAACAGAGCTACAATCTGACTACACATGTGTTATGGTTGTTCCAAGTCTGGGTGCACTTTATATTAGTAAATTAAGTAAGACACACGCGCCGCTATATTAAAAAAAGTAATTTAGCGAGTGAATAGTTACGCCGTACGGTGTCCTCTTCTTTCGAATGTCAAAAACTGATAAAGAATGATAGATTATAGAATAAAATAACACCTATTCCACGTTTACTCAAAAGGCTGGCAGGCCGAAGTGCGGGAGTTGTCTTTTAAAAACAAAAACAAAAGAATCTTGTTGTAACATAAAAAGTATTGTAATTAGATTATACTGTTATCTGTCCTAAAATAAAATAGTCTGGAACCAAAAAAATACATTATATAAAGCCCTAAACAGCTAGAAAAAAAAAACAAAAATCGCACGTCAAAAAGCAAGACCGCAGTGAAATTTCTCTCGGCATGCCTTTCTCTCACACACAGTGACAGCGACACAGGCTGGTGTGAAAGGCTTCGACACCCACTGCCTGCTGGTCGAGCATCGACACTAGCTTGTATTGGCTATACAAGCTGAAATTGAAATTATTGGCAATATTTTAGACAGGCAAAGTACACACTTTTACTGTAGGATCGACACTACAAGCAAATTGTCGCGACGGGTACGTTCGGATCGCCTTGTGACCCCGGTCAGAGCAACCTAGTCGAAACGTCATGTATATAATATCGTAAATCATGCATACGTCATCATCTTCTCAGCCTAAAGACGTCGACTGCTGGAAATAGGCCACCCTGAAGGTTGTAGGCAACCGATTAACCAGGTCGGCTCACTGTCGAGAGTTGTGGAAATCCTTAGGGAAGGCCTATGTCCAAAAATAATATTGTCGAATTGAATTATTAAATAAAAAGTTATATGACAGAAAGATAACACTCTTTCTAAATTTGTTGTCATTGAATTAAAACTAGCGCCTCTAGCTATCGACGATCTCATAGTTTTCGATTTTGAATCGATATTTCGAGTTTTTTTTGACATTTCGGTAGTACAAGTTGTCACTTTGACAAGATAAATATAGTGATCGACGACAAAAACGCATCACAAACTCGTACTAGGGGCAGAACATGGTATAACTCGCTCGAGTGACCATTTTGATTAACTTCCTAGTTGATTACCACTATAGCGATGGTAACGCATACGCAATAAAGGTTACGTTAAAGAACTTGAACAAAGCTTGTGATCCGTGCGATAAAGAATGAAATCAGACATTTTATTTGTCAAATCTGCAACAGATTTGACAAATAAATCAGGATCAGGATACACTACTAGTGTGTCTATAAAAATAATAGAAATATCAGTGTACTGAATACTAAATTTCAAAGCCCAAATATTTGATTTCAAAATAATTATGTTACAATAGCCTAACATTTCAAG
This sequence comes from Trisateles emortualis, assembly GCA_947095525.1. NCBI lineage: Eukaryota > Metazoa > Arthropoda > Insecta > Lepidoptera > Erebidae > Trisateles > Trisateles emortualis. The sequence continues at coordinate 11,259,846 of OX352750.1, forward strand.
CGATTTTTTCAGTAAATGAATTGTAATGTAAATAAAATGATATAATTATATTTTTGACAGACATTATTTTAATTGTACCGATTCATACAATTTTATATTTTATGTAATAGACATTGTGCAAATTTATTATTTATATCTATATCAAGTTAAATAAATAAATGTTCAAACTGAAAATTGTTCATGAATAAATAAAATATTATATGAAGGGCCAATTTATATATCGGGCACAATTCTAAACTCCGATCATGACTATATCCGATACCGAGCATCAAGTAACCTAGGGATCGCGTTCAGGACCTCTGCCCATTACCACAGCACCACTGAGACAGTCAAGAAATGTAAGTAGGATAAGGGCAACAAGTTACTAAGTAGGTTACCTGTTACTGCTATTACGGTACTAAGAGCAATCATTACATCAATATTAGGTATCTGTGGCACGTTAATTATACTCAACGTAGTCTACTGCCACAGAGTATGATAAAAATTACTTCCACAGCTACCTTGCTAGTCTAGTGGTGTTAGGTGCGAATGTTGATAACCAGGTCCTCCCGAGTTTATTTTGCGGGCCTACGATACTGAAGGTCTACTATACATATTACTATCTAAGACTACCCTAAACATAAATGGGGATCGTACTATTTTTTAAGTTGTAAAATATGGCAGCCTGTAAATTAAAACACAAAAACCTGCTCTGAAAAGATGTCTATGCAACAGGTGATGTAATACAAAAGAACCTCGCCTTTATAGTCACTAAAAAAACACACACACACGCAACCCCATAACTCCGTTCCTAGTTCCGTTAAATCCTTGAATAAAAACCAGCATTAACTTAGTCTCTCAAACCTAAGTAAATATAATGATAGCTTTGATAACTTTTAACAGCTTTTATAATGGTCAGTGCTATTACAGTTAGAAAAAAAAGAAAGTCTTGTTTATGATATCGCGTTACCCGTTGATCTTGACATAATAACTACTAGCCTAACTGACACATTGACCATTAAAAATACTGGCCTCAAAGAAATTCGCAAGCAGCATTAAAGTTTAAAAAGATAATATTTTAAAATTGGAATTGAATTTATTGTATTAAGCAACTGTGAATTGGTATCAGCAGTAGCGGACAACGTCGCTTCACTCGCCGTGAGTCGCCGCACGTCAGCGCACGCGTCGAAGAAAGTCCGAGACCGGAACACTCATGGCTTTCTATCAACCGAGACATAACGAATGGAATTTATAAAATTCATTACAGTTCGAGAAAAAAAATCATTGTAGTGTACTATAGACCGCGGTTTTGACGATTGATTTTTTAACTGTCAAAATTTGAATTTAAGTGATAGCATGTAAAGTGACGAAAGTGAATTTTAAATGTGGAATACGTTTGATTGGATAGTGGTATTTTAATCAGTACTCGTGAAGTGGGATTGCCGAAATAATTTGTTTTTTGAAAGCTTCATTTATTCTTTTCAAGATGGATCCCAGGTAATTCATGTTTATAACAGTATCTTTTAGATTGTTTTGGGTAAACCACAATTGTCTAGAAATCTAGATTGCAGAATAATACCGGTTTCTCCAAACGCGCTGACACAGCTACAAGATTTTGTCAAATATATGCATATACCTAAACACATGGTTTTCCAAAAGCTATTATAATTTACTCAAAGTGTACATTCAATTCGGTCGTCATTAACGAACTTTACTTCTAATTATCATCATTATGGTTTTTATCCGATCGCTTTTTGTTCCTTTATATTTTAAACAAGTATTTTCATATGGATGGCTAAGTGGGCAATTAATCCTCTCTATTTACCTACCACCCGGCGTTTTTTGTTCGATCCCAGCGCAGTAACAAGAGAATACATTTAGCATGAAGCTCACCTAATACACTGATGGACACATAAACTGATTTTGCAACATATCTCACTACTGCTCCGCATCTATGGATCATAGCGTGATGTTATATAGCCTATAGCCTTCCTGGATAAAAGCACTATTCAACAAAAAAAGATTTTTTCAAATCGAAGTAGTACTTTCTGAGATTAGCGCGTTCAACCAAACAAACAAACAAACTCTTCAGCTTTATAATATTAGTATAGATTCAAACATTTCCCTGGGAACCTGCGTAAGTCTATGCAAGTATGTATAGATTGGACCGGCTCATTGATTGATGCGAAGGCTGATAGTTTGAAAATCCACCTTTACTTTGATGTAATTTGTGTCCATTATTAAATATAACATACAAAATTGTAAATTTTAAATAAATATTGTCACGTCGTTATTTGAGAGGCCTTTGAATTTAGACTGTACTTAATGATTTGCAAAGGACACTTCAATTTTATTAAAATAGCAACTCCCACAGTAGTAGATCGTCCCTGTATTGCGAAAGGGTTTTATAAACATTGAGAACGAAGAAAATGCCCAGATTCGGAACAATGATTGGTTTTTATTTTACACTTACTACCTAGGTGGCAAACAAATCCGCTTGATGTTAAGCAGTTACCGTTGCCTATGGATGCTTGCAATACCAAAGGTAACACTTACGAGTTGCCAACACATTTTTTATCCATGGGATAGGAAAACGTCTGTTAATCATAAAGTTAATCCGCAGTGGTAAATCGTTCTTCTGAAGCTTCATAAAAAGACCATCGTTTGTCTACTTGAATAATAGATATCTCCACCTAAGAGTAGATTTTTAAAGACAATTCAGTCGCTATGAGTATAAAATCAATCACGCCATCATAAAACAACAGACCACAAATTGACACAACACCAATAAACTTTATAACCAAATAATTAAAATGTGTTGCCCAACTGTATAATATTAGTGCAATTAAACTATCTTCTGCAATTGGTTGGGTAATATGTCTAACGTCAGATTATTCTATGAGGCCGGTGTGAGTCGTGGACAGAATTAATTTGTCGAAAGTCGCAACTTTGTACGGCCTACATCGGTTGATTGTATAAGCTAAGTTATAGACGCAGAGTAGACAATTTGAAATGTTTTAGTAAAGAAAGGTAAGCCACAGTGCAGTGGTACTAGAGTGGTACTACAGACCACATCCCTATAACTACACACAAAAGGCCAACAAGTATACGGCACGCGCATTTACTGTAGCCTAGCCTTAGCTTTGCAACACAAGAAGTATTACTCGTGCTTTGCCAACCCTGTAAACACTTTTCTAAAAGGACCTTATAGTCTGTCGGGAACTCGGAAAACTCGGCAGAGAGCTCATTCCACAACTTAATCGTACATGGAAGGACATTTCTCTGAAACCGTAGAATACGACGATATAAGTCAGCTGCCCCTCTAGACAAGTGGCATAAACGGTAGCCACCAAATCGAATAGAATATAAAGCAAATAATGGATTTGACGTAAGTTTACGTCATTATGTCGTAAACTTATTTCAAATACCGTTTAGGTCAGTTGACTAGAGGGACAGTTCTCATAGGGAAACGTTTTTATAATAAAGCTCAAAGTTTTGCATAACAAAAGCAGCCTAATAGCCTAGTCACGAGGGTTGATAATTACATGTTGATGATACATACCTACGTAACATATCAAAATATTTGAAACCGCTTGACATTATGATGTACATAATAGAGAAGGTAACAGTTAAGATTGCATGTAAAGATGTACATAATGACATAATTGAATGTTTCATAGCTTTACTGAACTTATTTATGTAACTCGGCTCTGTCATTTGGCTGGATTGTTTTGCAACATACTACTAGATATAATAAAATGTGCAAGCGCTAGATTTCATATTTTAGATATTCTCTGTACCAATAAGACCCTTTACACGCTACAACTTTTAGCAACGATTCAAATGCGGTGTAGTCGCGATTCATATATGATACAGTCGCGATTCAAATGAGATACAGTAGTAAGCTGTCAACCTTTACACAATTTTTGTTTCATAAATATAAACGCGATTAAATGCAATACAGTTGCTAGTTGTCAAACTTTACACACTACGTCTTTATGCATTCATACGAATGCGAGACAAACGCTATACTTATACATTAGCAGGCTGTCAACCTTTAGACACTACGTCTTATTACATCGACAAAAACGCGATATAAACGCTAAACAATCGCTATCTATTACACGTTACGTCTTTTTGCATCGATAAAAAACGTGATTCAAATGCGATACAGTTGCTAGCTGTCAACCTTACAAAATATCTTTTTCATCGATAAAACCAATGCCAAACGCCTTGAATCGTAAGTGTATCGATTCAGTAAAGCGTTTGATATACGTTGTCATCGATGCAAGAGTCGTAGTGTATTATCGCTCTAAATTGGCAAACATCCTACAAGAGAGCTACGGGACCTTAATTAGCTATTCAACTTGGCTGACATCATCTTTCTGGCTTACCTGCTACATTCCTAATTTATGACCTTCATAAGTGTTACTTGGTAGTGTAAATGAATAAATGAATTTTGAGTTTCATGTCATAGAGTTTGCATAGGTTCAAAATATTAAACTTAATTCCCAATTTAGCGCTTTTGAAGTAATTCTTGATAACAGTACCTTTAATTTCCCAGACGAAACAGTACATTTCAATCTAATAGCATTGGTTACGGTCGCGGACAGACGATATAAAATCTTATAAATATTAATTCAATTAAGTACCGTTTCATTTATATATGTAGGTATATTTATATATGGTCGTGAAAGTTTATAACCAAGGCAATTTATGTTTTTATAACCTTTAGGTATATTTTTCAATGAGAATGGCGATTCAGTCTTACAGGTCAAAGCTCTCAATATTCTGAAACGGCATTTTATTATTTTAATAATGACTCATACGCGGATATCTGCCCTTCTAGACAAGTGGCATAAACGGTAATCGAATCGAAAAGTGAAAAAAGCAAATGTATGAGATTTGACGTAAGTGTACGATATAATGTCGTAAACTTACGTCAAATCCCATACATATGCTTTTTTTTTGTTTCGATTCGACTACCGATTATACCACTTGACTAGAGGGGCTGATATTAAACTAGGCACAGTCTGTACTAGGGTAAACAGACAAGTGATAAACATATTTATATATTTCTAAATACATAGAACACAATCTTTGGAATCAGACACAACGACTAGACCAACAGGCCAGCAACTGACTGCGTTACAGAACTAACCTTTTCTCACGGGGGATTTAATAGACATCAAATTCACAAACACAAACTCTGAGACACGGAGTAATTAGGGACTAAGTATTTAAGCTATATTTCATAGAAATTGTACGAGAGGTAGAGCTCCATACAAGCGAGCATGCCCATATAATTAATTACGGCCAAATTACTACACACATCGTTGTAGCCGTGTTCATAAGCATGAGTATATAGATGATCTTAAAAAAGCGAAACCTAATTTAAATCAAAAAAATTATACAAATCTGTAGAGCATTTCCGGAATGCATGAAATATATTCATATTCTTTTAAATATAATATGTATATATTTATTAGGCATATAAATAATTACTTCGAACGTGTTCTGATATCACTACGAAGGTTATGCCTATAGATATCGTTATATCAATACTGTAGAAGTGGTATGTTACCATATACTTCGTCACTAGTCTGTCAATGTGAAACCAAACGATTCTACTCGTAGTTGCCTCTTAACGTACTTGTTTTATATTTTTGCCGTGTGTGGAAATATAAAATTCTTATGAAATTGTAGTAAAATTACTACTTAGGCGGAAAACAAGCATATGGCCCGCCTAATAGTAAGCAGAAACCACAATAGGTATATGCTTGAAATCATAATATATATAAAACTAGCTGTTGCCCGCAGCACCGCCCGCGTGGATGTAGGTTATTGCGATAAAAGGTTCGCTATTCCAGACTTTAATCTCCCAATCTATCTCTATGCCAAATTTTATCCAGATCCATTCAGTAGTTTTAACGTAAAAGAGTAACAAATATCCATACATACATCCATCCATCCTCACAAATTTTTACATTTATAATATTAGTAGGAAGACTAGGAAAAAGGATAGTTTGTCCTGATTGACGATCAATGCTCGGCCAAAACTTACTCAGTCTAGAAAGCTGGAAGGAACATCGACTTATTTTATAATGTAAGCATCCGCTAAGAAAGGATTTTAGGAAATTCAATCCCTAACCGGCCGACTGATTCTCTAAGAAACAGCGATGGCAAACTGACAGTTGTGATTGCTCGGTGACGGCACAATCTATTGACTAAACGTTAAAAAGGCTCGGTTTTTGCTCTTACGGAATACCGATTTTCAATCTGACAGCCAGATTTTGCTCGGTTTTTGCGGTGGCTCGATTTTTGCTCTTACGGAATACCCCTGCGGGTAATTTTTATTTTATTTACCATACTAACGATCAAGCCCGCCTGGGGAAGAACCTGCACTTTAAAGAAGACCACAGCCAAATAACTACACACAGCGGTGTAGTTGTTTTCCTGTGTTTGAGTACAGGTCTCCAACTCTCATTTAGAGATGCATTTTGAAAGAAACCCTGGTATAAAAAAATTGGTTGGCAACGCGAAAGTAATACTTTTGGCACCTTTAGTAAGCGTCCATAGGCTACGATAACTGCTTAATATTAGGCGGGTCGTATGCTTGTTTGCCGCCTAAGTAGTACAAAAATAAACACTTTACTATGCCAAATTTCACAGTGTGTGCTATAAAATCATCCGAAATTTCCGCAAAATATATGTCAAAGTAACTATTTTTTATATTACGAGGGCTATATAGCGTTTTTATGATTTCTATGGTAGCACTTGCTTCGCAACTTATCACTCAAGTTTCCTGATCCACTAGTCAAACTGGATTCCAGTTGCTTTCGTCCTATTTTAATACAGCCCCTTTTACCCGTAATGTTGTTTTGTTGTTATTACTGTTATCTCTTTCTTTCATAAGGTTACTGAAGAGTACAGGTATATTAAGTACCTACTTAACTGTTGGTTGAAGGATGAGCGTGATAGGTAAATGTATGGAGAGATTGATTAAGAGACATTTTAAAGTCATAAAAGTCATTTGAAAGGATGTTCTTATAGTGACTTCTGTTATAAATATAAGCTTATTTCCGCGTCATCAAACGGTAGCAATTTTCATTTTCTCGCTACTTTCGCGATTGCTTTCGCAGGCAATCGTGAATGCCTGGGTTCCATTTTCCGATGGGGCAAAATGTAGCATCACAGTTTGGAAATGTGCCCGCTTTATGGGAATAGAATAATCGAGAAAAATACGTGATACTATATAATTTATGTCACACGGAAAGACTGTGGGTTTAAATAATTAAGAAAATATTTAAATTAGCGGGTTTCACTGCTACGCTTTTTTGCTAGGGCTTTAGATCTTTCTGGATCGTAACCATATAAACTGCAAGCAGTCTTCCTCGCCTTATCTTCGTCTATAGATTTTGTAATAATATGTAGTAGTTGCTAAGCTTCTTAAAACATCACTTAAGTTAAAATAAACAAGGTATTGAATGTAGGCGAAAATTTACGGTATTTGCACATGCCTATGGTAGGTGGTCACGTACTGACATAGATGGTGTGTTGACCTACCGAGATAATGGCTTCCATTGCAGAAAAAACATCAACTTTTGTAATAATCGTGGGCCTTTATTCTTGCGTTGCCTATAATGGGATAATAATTGCAGTAATCAATTTGACATTTATAAAAACAGCTGTTTTTAATGCAATACCTGATGGCCCATGACCGATGACCTCCAACGTGGAGATGTTCAGGTTTTAAATATTAAAGAGCACTTACCATATGAGCATGCCCGAATAGGGAAGGACCTTCACCTTCCAGAATAAGGTAATTTCACACAGAGATGTAGTTGTGTGCCTGTGTGTGAGTATAGGTCTACAATGCTCAATTAGGTATGCCTTTTGTTTGGGACTGACAACACGCGGTAACTGCTTACCATCAAGCCTTCTCGCAGAATGAGGCGGCGGAGCGGATCAGGGAAAAAGTCCCCTCGCTTATTCGATCCGTCGCCGCCGCGCCGCGCCGGCGAGCTAGGTAGCTTCGGCGCGCTTACCAGCACCTAATGCTGCCATAGTGAGGCTGCGGGTGAGAGGTCGGGGTATCGACCATCTAACCCGCATCCTTCCGCGGAGAGACAACGTCGTGACGGAGCATGCGCAACGCGGACAGCCGCTAGGTGGACCAGCGATATCATATCAGGTTCTGATGGTCCAACGCATAGGCGGGTGTAAGGCATAGAAGGGTTTAAGTCAGTATGCCGTAGGCCGCCTAAAATATTTAGGCCAGAGAGCCCTATATTTAAAACTAACAGTTCCCCGTAGTTATATGTCACCTTACTGGTTATTGCTGTGCCTAAGGGGTCAAAGCATAACGTCAGCCTATAACCTTCCTCAAAAATTGGGCTCTCAAATTTGACTTAAAGTTACAGTTGTAACAAAAACAAACAAACTCTTCAGCTTTATTTTTTTAGTATCAGGCGGGTCATATCCTGGTTTGCCATCTAAGTAGTATATATAAGACAACTCCTTAAATACACGAACTCCTTTACTCGCGAGGAATGAGGAAAATAATGCAGACCAAAGTAATCCTTGCGTTCGCAAAGGTCAAGTGCTTTCTCAAACCGGTATGGTACGTGCGGACGACGAATTTAGAAAAGATACACTCACGGAGAGATTGTGATTGTGAGACTGATAAAGTGTATGTCACACGTTATATAGATATGTATAAGACCACATATATTTTAATGACTTGTTGTTGAGTGCGGCTAACTGCTGATCATGAGATTAGATTCACGGGTTAGACTAAAAATAGATAACTCCGTATCCGAAATCCGTCCGTTTTTGTCTGAGAGGACATAGTTCCAGTTTGGTCCCATTTTCATCAAACGAAAGTTTTGATGATGGGATCCATGAGAAATTGAGGAAACTCCTAAAAAAATATAGACACACATATAGCAATTTTAATATTTTTAACAACAAATCAAACATTTAATTTCAGAAAGTATAATATTATGATGAAGTAAAACTGATGAAGAAGACCAAAGATGGCCATCTGATTTTCTCAATAATAAGTATTTCACGGATGGCGATTAGATAAATTTAGATTATGGTTGCTAAGCAACTATTGCTATGCAAATGTTATGAACATGGTGCAATTTAACTTAACTGATGATAAAGCCGGTAGCTAGGCAACGAAACTTCATAATTAAACAATGTACTCTAGGCGTGTTTAGGCTTATTTAAATGGCCATGAGATGCTCTATAGCTTAAAAAGAAGAGCCAGATTAAAAAGAACCGTCTTTAAGGCAGGAAAAGAGAGATAAACTAACTACGTTAGACAAGGGGTTTTAAAGTTTTTGAAAATTCTGCAACTCCGTGCTGAAGTCGGTTTTTTTTTGTTACAATTATTTAATAACAATAATAATAATAGCAACCCATATATGTCCCATTGCTGGGCACGGGTCTCCTCTCCTCTATCAAGAGAGAGAAAGGGTTTAGGCCTTAATTCACACACGCTGGCCTAATGCGGATCGGTGAATCTGACATGTCTTTAGAATTTATTCTAAGACATGTGGGTTTCCTCACGATGTTTTCCTTCACCGTTAGCAGATGGCGAATCATTTGATTCGTACATATAAACTCCACAAAGTGAAATTCACATTGGTACTGCCCGGGATCGAACTAGCACCTCTTGCGTGCAAGTCGGTTACTTTCCCACTCGGCCACCACCGCTTTTTTTACAATTATTTAATACACGTAGATAAATTATTACTAAAATATGCGTTAATTACCATAGTCTCAGCTTCCCTACAGTTCTACAATCCGTTCGTGCGTGGTGTACCGGAACAGTTAACATTCTGCATGATATATACTTCCGATCAAATTTATTACCTAATCAATCAATACTCAACTATTCAATCATATATACTTCTAAATTTAAGAGAGGAAGCACCACATAAGTGAGAAATCCCAATAGGAAAAGGATCTACATCTAACAGAAGACCGCAGACAAATAATTGCATACAGCGTTTTAGTTGTTCATGCGCGTGACTGGTCTTTTAGAGCCGTGGGCTAAATGAGAACAGGGACAGTTAACCATAACAAAAATACAAATTTTTCTATTTATAATAGAAAGCTAAGTAATTTGCGAGTGTCATAGGCTATATATTAACCCGAACAATTAAAATACTTTTTCGTGGTAGTTGAACTTAAAATATTTCGATAAAATAAAATAAACTGAAGCGAAGCGAGGGCGGGTCGTTATGTTAGTATAGAAGTATCGATAATAATAATAGCAACCCATATTATATCCCACTAGTGCGCACGGGTCTCCTCTCCTCTATCAAGAAAGAGATAGGGTATAGGCCATAATTCACACACGCTGGCCTAATGCGGGTCTTTGGAATTACTTCTAAAACACGTGGGTTTCCTCAAGATGTTTTCCTTCACCGTTAGCAGATGGCGAATCATTTGATTAGTACATATAAACCTTTTGCATGCAAGTCGGTGCGTGCAACTGTATCCGTTAAGGACATATCTGCTATCGTTTTTGGGCCCTCGTGCTTTTTTTATACTACTTGGGTGGCAAACAAGCATACGGCCCTAGGTGGTTCTTCCACAGTAGGGCTTGCTCGCTAGTATGGTTGTAACATTGTCTTTATTAAAGATTGTGGATCGGTAACATCCGACTGATGCCCAAGCAAGCAGCAAGCGCCAATAGGTTGCTATAACTGCTTACCACTAAGTGGGCCGTATGCTTGTTGTTGGCTGTACGTTTTGCTAAAGTCATAGTGGACTATTGGCGTAATCTATCTGTGTGAACATTTGGAAGACCTTGATTTCAATTTTTAAAAGGATGTCTTACATTATGCCATTTGGTAAAGTAATGTTTTAGAATGTCTGAAGTTGTGATGACGCGGCGGCACGATATAAAATTGTATGTACTTTTTATAAAATTGCTTTATGTAAAATTGACGAATCATAAAATCGAAAAAAGTAGGTTTAGTTGTCCACGGGACGCACGAGTGTCAAAACTCAGTGTATCAGTTGGTTACTCCGCTGTTAATCCTGGCTCACAGAAGTCACAGCGGTGGGCATGTGGGTGGGATTGTCCCGAATTATAAAATCGAAACCAATTGATATTATATTGCATTTGCTAACCAAAAAGAAAGCCACAAGTTTTAGTACCACTTGTACCAGTTTGATTTTGTGATTCGAAAATGACTTGTAATATCGTTTCAAAATCGATAATTATCAGATAGAGCAATATTGCTATGTTCTGATTATCTTTCTTTCCGCTACAGGTCCTAATCTAATACCTTTAAACGAGTAATTCTTGTATATATGTATATGAAACGGCTTCAACGATTTTCATGAAATTTAGTATGCGGGGGATTTCGGGGGCGATTAAACGATCTAGTTACGTTTCATTTATAGAAAACGTTAATTTCCAAAAAAAACCGAGCAAGGCTCGGTCATCCAGGTACATTAATTAGTTTATAGCCATTCATTACGAAATTCGCAAAAATAAAGAATAAAATAATCATACTTTAGTATCATTACATAAAGATAAAATTACAGTTTGAATCACAACTAGTCATAATTTTAATTCTTTTGCAACGACATCTGTGCCACGTATCGTAGACATTCCCAAATTGCACGTGTCAATAGAAACTGAGAGTGTCGTTCATCATTTAGAGTTACGCCATAACGCACGCGGTGGCCAGCTAACCACTGAACTAACAAACCAAACAGAACTATCTTTAAGAACTTTCTCCGACGTGGATGGACAGCTACATATCAATCTATTACGTCAAACCTTCACACGCAGAATAAAATCAATCATTGACCCGTACAACAAATTCTAACGATCAAAATTGAACACTATATTCTTTTAAATAAGGACTCTTATTGTGAGGACGATAATAAAATGAATAACGACAGCTTAACTATCACGTAGGCTTCTGGTAATGTTGTCAATGTTCTACTTTTAACTGTTGAAGTTCCAAATAAAGTACGTAATAAAGTCAATGATGAATTAATGAATCTCTTTATTAATCTTGACGAGGCTTGGTATGGTTAGCCATACGAAATATTTAATGGGTTGTTGCGTACTGAGTTTAAGCAGGTATGTTACGTAGGAGTCCAAGTTTATCAATCGTTATGTTCGCAAATAAGGTTTTGAAATAACAATACTACTACTGCCAGTAGCTAATTTCAACGAAGGCTAACCAAATACAGAAGTTCTCTCTGCTCCTTTACTCTCGCAACCCAATGAGACGGTAATCCGAAGGGCGACGAGAGCATACACTCATGCTTACTACTTTAACGATTATAATTTACTAGATTTTCAGCTTGAAATAAAATATAGCCTATGTTCTACTTCAGTATATAAACCATAACATTATTGACTTTAATCAAAATCCATCCACTAGTTTTTGCGTGAAGGAATAACAAACATCCATCCATCCTCAGAAACTTTTGCGTTGGTACCTACATAACATTAATAGGATAAGCTTTATTAAAAAGACCTGAAGTAAAATCATTTCGCACATAATATATTATATTTACTTACTTCACTTATTTAAATGGCAGAAGTATTTAAGTACATTGTGCCACTTATGAGTTTAGCTACTATCCACGTTACGTAAAAACCTAAAAAGGCAGTTCGCGTCCAAAACCGTTAAAATCTGCATAATTCGAGGCCAGTGGAAGGCATGAATAAAGATAATATAATTCACTATTCAGGTTGTGCTATAGCACACGGAGAATAAATACAAAATACGGTAAATTGGCACAGTTACCGAGTGGATGTAACAGATATCAGGAAACTGGATTGTCCATGACTTAATTTTAATCATTTAATAAACCTTGCAATAAAACTTGTGCAATTATTACAGTAATTATATTTGGTATCATGCCGGTTTTGACATTTAGACTTTTCTGTTTTGGGTAATTAAAATGGTAGGTGTGCACAGTGAGGACCCTGGCCATCTATTGGACTATGACGTTCTTATAGCAATTTGTTCTTAAGATGTCATCTTTATTTCCGAGCCTTAAGATTGTCATTGTTAAAAAGTTATTATTTTGGTTTACTATTTCCATTAAACCTGTTGAAAAGAGGCGTTTTATTTCTAATATTTTTTTTTACCTTGGTAGACAATTCAGTGCATGCTCCATAAACACAATAGGTTCTATAAGCATAAAACGTTATCGTGCACTCTCCTCACGTTGAACGCCGCTGGTGGTAGGCCCGTCTGTTACTTCGTGACACGCATTTAAAAGGTCTTTTTATCGCGTTTCTATTTTTATTAACTTATCGGTATTTGGTTTACTGTGACTTGAGTCAACTTGGAGACCAAATAAAACTTAAATTATTCTTACCACATTCTGTTTGTCTGACAAACGTTGTATCTATTAGCTCTAGAACCGGAGCCGTATCATGATATATTTAACCATTCTCTTTAGAGATTTATTATAGATCTTTATTTGAAATTCGCACGATGTCAACTTTATTAGGTACCTAGTACTTAACTTGGTTGCCAATGCTCGGAATTGTAGTTAAAATCCCTGTCATGTTAATCATTTGGCCCGTAAGTCAGTATAAAGAAGTATCCCGCGACTAGATCTAGATATTTTTTTACTTACTGAAGTAAAAACCTTAAAATCAAGCAGTTTTCGAAATAATTTTTCGTGTCACAAAAATAACGAATGATCATTTTCATAAATGTTTTATGAGCTAAAGCATATTGTGGTGTTGCGACTGACGACCTGTCCCGTTTTTAATGTATACATATATTAGAATAAATAACAAGGTCAATAAACCACAGGTCTTTAATTCATAATCTGCATTAAGCAATCTGTATGAAGCACTCGTCTGCCGAAACTTTTCCTTTCTCTTATTCACATATTCAAGGACAGAAGTTACTAGGGGTCATTTGGTCATATCTATGAATTTCGAAATAATTTGATAATATATGATTTTACGCTATAATAATTTAGTATGTACTGTATTTACAATGCTCAATTTACCGAATTAAAACAAAAGCTGCTGGAAACGGCACATGTATTGAAAGCGAACCACCGGCTTTTCAACACAACTACATCAGTCATCAACCAGTTATTTGTAAGCAGATCGGGCTATTTGTATGATCTTCTGTATACCAGTAAGCAGATCGAGCGAACATAAGCACAGGTGTACTCGCTGAAATAAAATAAACTTACGCGGCAAAACAATGCAAAAGTTTAAGAGGCATTTACTCAATACGTAAGTTCTAAAAGGCAATCTGATGACAAGCTACTTGGTGCAAGATTTTAGTTGCAAAACCGCGGCCAGGTTACTGGGTGTACGTTCTACGGGTCAGGTTGGTTAGCACTCTAAACTGTTGCCCAATAATTATGTACAAATATTATATATGCCAGTTTATTTGGATTTGTACAATGTTTACAGACATTATATAAAATTTTAATAATATTGAGTAGAGTTGACTTGAATTCGAATGATCGATGGCGTAAGTTTGTCTGAATAATTTCTGCCTCACTTTATAAATATCAACGATATCATTTGATACATTAATAAATTATCCACCAGCTGCCCGTAACCTTCACAGGTCATCGATCTTATAGAAGGCGGCATGCTTACAAGGCACCTTTAAGTTCGTAGTCGCAATTCCAGAAACTTTGTAGTTTTGGAAAATTTTTCTTTTTCCAAAAATCTCAATAGCAGCTGTCATGTCTATTAGAGTAAAGCATAGACAGCAAGAATTTGCATCGTGTTAATAAAATCCTTAGTAGTTGAAATATATGCTTAGTAAAGAAGAATAAATATTGCGCAAAGAACTTAGAGTAAAATGTATAGACAAAGTAAATACAGTAGTAGCTTTCTAACAAACAGATATCGAACTAGGTTCTTAGTGACAAGCCTATATATGCACACAAAAATGTTGTATTTTATTGTGTAAACGCAAAGTCAGTGTTCGCCACCTGTGATAATTACCTATACGGAATTAATAGAAGGGTGGCGGTGCGGAAACGCACGCGCAGCTACATCTAACGGATCGACCGAGTCTCTTAAAAGAGCCTCTGTATTGTTATACCTAATTTAGCGACATGTATATTGTTCATAAGTTTTGCTATGTGATATGTGCATATAGTAAAGTAATTTCTTGTTTGTCGTAGCACCTAGTAACAATCAAAGATCGTGGCGTAGATTCGCGAAATGTGAGTAAAGCAGAAATGGTCCTTATACAGATCCCTGAGGGACACCTTTAATTCAATCTACATATAGTATGTATCTGTGCTAGAATCAAATCTAGTAGCAATTTTAGAAGATGATTTTGAAATCAAATGCTAGCCTATTACTAAATAACCTAGACTAGTCATTGAAATATTATAATTATCTAATTTTTATAATGTTAAGCTCATTTAATAACGTCTTGCTCTAAAAATTTTAAATACCGTTGAACCGACAGTGAACAATAAAATTACTTTGTTATGGAGACGCCAGTAATTAATTATAAGATCGCACACAGAAATGCAATAAAAATACCATGCAATGAACAACGCTGAGAAATGAATACTTCAAATTGAACGGACACAAATTTCTTACTTAAAATACCTATTACCTATTCTGAATTTGTGTGTTGTTGTAAAATGAAAGTTTCGTGATTTACCGAAGGAAAAATTCTATAATTTTTATTTATTTATTTACATACAATATATTTAGGCCTATGTCCAGCAGTGGACGTCTTTTGGCTGAGATGATGATAATGATGATGATTTACATACATAGAAATCTAATCTAAATCGCCAAAATACTATAGTTAGAAACATTTAAATCGATTTAAATTACTTTTAAGATACTAAAACGATCTATTATTATTATTTAGTAAGTCACAAAATAAAAATTAAAACAAAATTGTCAAGACCGCAAGTTACAGCCTACTTTAAACATTTAAAAGTGTTTTCTCAAGGCAATCTGTATGTGTAAAGAATAAAAGAAAAATATTTATTTGGAGGTTAACGGACAATTGATATTCGACAACAATAATATGTCAATTTGCATCTTCAAAACTCGGCTCACTTAGCGAGTGCAGAAGAAAACATTCTGTTGATTGTTTGCGTGGCTACTAGCAAGTTCTAGGGACTTTAACATAAAGTTGTTAATGGTGTGGCAAATTGTGGCTTGTCATTTTGTAGTGCTCACATATGTTTGGTAGAACAGTATGAACAAGTGTGTTGCTCCACGGTTGTTAGTCTCGTTGTGCTGGAGCAGTTTTAGAGGTAATGCCTCCGTGACGGATTGTTCGTAGTGATCACATTACATGCTCTTTCAATGACAACGTGACTGGTACGTTAAGTTTCTATACTTCGAGGTTCGTTAAGTCTGCTTAGATTTTAACCTTTAACAGTTAATTGATTGTTTTTCTCTTTAGAAGGTAACGCTTAACGTAATGTATTTATTTAGTCGGTCGGCGTGTTCAATAAATAAGCTACAGTCTAATTAATGACGTCCACTGTTGAACGAAGGCTTTTCTTTAATGGCCGATCTTGAGCTGCTTGCAATAACTGCTTCCTTGTAGCTCTGATTAGGTGACAGATCATCCCACGTTGCGTTTTCCTGTACGTGATCGCTAGTCAAGTTCTTTTATTTCCAATCGGTTATTGAGTCACCATTACCACTTCATCTTGCTTACTATTAGAGCTATCTCGGTAACTTTAGTTCTTCTACCGCTTTCCTCACCTCAAAATCATTATTACCTATAGATGTGATCATATGTAAGAGTTATTTTATCTCAAACAAATCATTGTAGAAATGAATGGCTCTACAAAATACTGGTCAAAAAAGCCGCACATCTTTGCGTCTCCTTCTTTTGTATTTACCGAAGCCAAAATAATATTACAGTTATTACTGACTCATTGGTTCCTAAAGTAAAAAGTGATAGTATTCCATCTCCATCACAATACGTAAGCACATGTGTTCAATTATCACCTGTTGGTAAGTAGTCATATATTGAAAGTGAAAATATGGAGTCCATATTTTAAACATTATACTTACCTACTAAGGAGTAATAGCTGCGCAGTTTAATATATCTGCAAGGTTAAGCTAGAGTGCCGCGGTCAACCCGTAGATAGGTAACCATTTCCAAAATCACAGCAAGCTGGCCTTGGAAAGCACATAAAGCCGTTGATCCTGCGCCTGATCTCTCTGGTCGTACGTGACAGATAACTGTCCACTCAGACTATAAGAGTCAAGGACTAGAGAATGCACCTATGTTTGTGCCCACACTTTGCATATACACAGGAACTGTGCTGTAGGTCGGTACCACCGCATCTACCTAGACATTTCTGCAATTCTGTAATAAAACGTCTTCCACTAATAAACATTACTCATATGAAACTACGTTTGGACCACCTACAGTTTAATATCCAAAACATCGTTCACGGTGAATTATAATATAATAACTGCTTGAAAAGATCAAAATAAATCTACACTAAAATTGTAAGTGAAAGTTATTACAAATTCTAACTCTACACACACCGCTGTACAAACCACAATGAATTTAGCAAAGAAAGTTCACAATTTGCCAGTAAACTAAGAAGATTACATAGTTGATAATTCTGTCTAGTTATATAATTATAAACCGCATTTAAAATTGAAATAATACCAACCAAACCACTTTTTGCTTTGAAAGTGAACAACATTAATTAATATTCCTTTGCATGCTATAACCATTAAGTAAAAGCCACAAAATATTTAAACTTTTCCACAATATTTTTTATTTACCTTTATTTTATCTGTATCTATAGGCAGGCAGTTCATGATTCTCTACCCAAATCTATGATCAACGACATATTTATTTTTCATCTACATAATATGTATATTTTCCTAGACGCTACGGCTCATATATTATTATATTATGATACTACTAACGCTACTTATTATTTCATCTCGTTATTGGCTTTAGTTACGAGCCTCTTATTATATATATATTTTTATGAGATCAATACTATCATCATCATCTATAGCAACTACTGGACATAGGCCGTCCTCAAGGAGTTCCACAGTACTTGGTCCTGAGCTGACCTTGTCCATCGGTTGCCCGCAATACTATACCCGATTTCAATTTTTCAAGTTATTATATCGTCTGCCTTTATAGTTTCTAACACAATCGGCGATTTAAAACAAAGACAAAATTTCTTGTTTGTAGAAACACAACACCTCAACTTTACTACGAGTGGTTTATAAAAACCTGTTAAAATTTCTCTCGCGTTCAAATTTCGGTCGGCTCCACTCCCAAATCGAGTGACTGTTCTACTGACATACAATAACGGTCATTTAACAAATAATATTGGTAACTGATTACTTAAAAAAAATGCAATCTATCTGTAGGCAGTAACAGTACTTAATAATGTCCTTCCAATCTAACCGAATATGTTCACGACGGCCTGTTATCGACGGAGACTAGCCATCTGCGCGAAATATAATTTAGTGGACACCCTCCCACATTTGTCTGAATCTTGAACAACTCGACACGACCGGAGAGGCATCAGGCATAGCTCCAACTGCTTTACGTACTTCCGAGGCACTGGAGTGTAAACATCGTAATCTCTCAATCTGTGGGCGTATATTGTGAATTTCTTAACGCAAAATCTCAATATCAAAATAATTTTGTATCACAGTGCTAAGGAGTTATATCACTTTAGACTGACATCTAATTGCATAAATATTACAATAACATACATTATAATATAATGTTTATTATAATTATGTATAACTGTAAACGAAACCGCCGTGTTGTTGCAATGTAGTAACCGAAATAACTAATGAAGACGACTTCTATATTTGTCCTAATAAATATATATTATTATAAAGAAACTTGTTACGATTTATGTTCACGCTAATCTCTGAAACCACTTTACTTTTGCAAATGTATCTAACTAGAATAGTTTTACCTCGATATAGCCTACAGTTCTTTTATTGTAAATATATCACGCTAGCAAAGACGTAGAAGCAAATCTAATTATAAATGTTTAATTCAGAAGTCGTATTCAGTGCATGTCATTACCAAATAATCTTGACATTGATACATTATAAGTCTGAAACTTACTTATTATACAAGGGAAAACTGGACTTTAATCTCTGTTACAATCTCGCTTTAAACTTAAGTGAATAAATTTATAAATTCTGAGCTGTTAAAGTTTGAAGTGCAACCCAAGTGTCGGTTATATACATATCTAGAAAGCATAACATGGTACATTCATTTTCACCTTAGACTTACACGCAATGAGAGAAACACCAAAATGTTAACATACCAGAAGAAATGTAGCATTTTAATTACCTGTAACAAACAAAAAACAATCATTAGTAACATAGTAAATAACATGTACGTTTCGTTTCGTTTCAGAAATCAAGTAACGAGAGCACGGTTACGCGTCACACCATGGGCCAGGAACAGTCATATTCGCACGGCGGTGTCGCGCAAGTGAGGCGTTACAAGGAGAAGTACGTCGAACCTCTACCGTACCGCAGTTCACCTGTCGAATACCGAGCGAACGAAGACAAAGACTACAAAAGGCACAAATCTAGAAGAAGCGCCGACAGCTTTAAAAGCGACATCTCCTCCACCGACAGCAGTGGCTATCGGAGCGGATCCAGCACCTACGAGTACCGATCAGACAGATCCTCTCAAAGCGACTACTACTGCACTTCCTTGTACAAAAACGAACACTATAAGGACGTCAACAAGGAATTATATAAACCTGTCAAACTTTACAAAGAAAAACGTTACAATACCCTTCAACTATTTGAAACTGATAAAGACGAATTGAAAAGCGCACGCCTCAAAAGCTATCTAAGCGAAACGGAAAAAGCCAATACTGCACCAGCCAAAAAATCTGGCATCAGAAATTATACACCTAAAATACTTTCAGAAGAGGAGCAAAAAAAGAAACAAAATTGGATTTAAGAGAGTTAAGACTAGTAGGATAAGTTGTATATATTAGTATAGCGGTAGATGAGTTGTACAGGTAGAGATGGAGGCGGCAGGAGCGCTGGCCAGCTTGGCACCTTCACCCATCACTGTATTGGGTCTGATACCACTCCTGGCACTCGGGATCACGTACTTCAGATACCAGCAATTCGACCCGGAGTCCTACATTACCGAAGTCAATGCTGTAAGTACATTAAAACTTATATAACAACTTGCTTGTACCAATAGTAGCCCATGTCATTCGACCTTGTGAAGCTGTCCACTAGTGACAGAAATTTGCAAATCATTGGTAGTTCATGAGAACAGTGAGTTTAAACATGCGTACTCTTCAGCTTTATTATATAACATATAGAAGTATATACTTACTGCACGGTTGGTTGAGTGGCCTAAGTGGTAACCTCGCCATTTACTACTGCGCGGCTTGTTGTGGGTTCGATCCCCTTACGGGGCAAAGAATTGTGTGACCCATAAATAGTTGTCCCGAGTCTGGTTGTACTTCGTGTCAGTTAATTAATAATAATAATCTTTATTTAGTATCGTATACAGTTGGTACAAGAACATACAATAAACGGAGATAGCTACAAAAGTGGAAAACTGTGGCGTAGCTATCAACGCCCATCTCCAAAAGAAGTTAACATTGTTCTTAAATATTTAAGTATTGTATTAAACTACAATTGTATGTCTGTAAAGGCCCCTGCGACACAGGGCTTGTTTCCTAATGCGGAAGTTGTATTTTTTTTTAAATAAAAAATACCAATGACTACATAAACATTCTGAGACGTGTTGAATGCATACAAAACATCAATAAGTAAACACATGTATTATGAAAGTTTTACCTTTTCTAGACTGTTTATTGTAGTGTTTAAGTGTATGTCAGGTATTGTTACGAGTACTAATTTTGTTGAATCTTATAAATGTCAGATATTATCCATATTATATAACAATGTTACTAAGGTTCTCTCAGTTGCGGGGAAAAATCGAATATAAATCACTTGGTCTAGCTAAAAATGTTACTCGTAAGCCTACCCGGGTCGACTAGTCCGTGTTCATTATAGCAGCTTACTATGCATGCTGTTTATTTACCACCTAAGTAGTAGGTATAAATATAATTGATTGTGCTTATTTCTGTTTAAAGGGCACTTGTTAAATATTTCATGGACTTTTTAAATATACTGTAATTATTTTATTGCGTCAAAACAATTTTAAAGATTATTTTTTCAAATTTGACAAATGACACAATAGGTTTATTAAAAAAAAGCTTTGGCATTTAGCCATCGTGTTATGTCATCAAAATGAAGATTATTAATTTTGACTGCCTTGGTGGTCCAGTGGGTGATTTATGCGCTTGCTGTGCACGAGGTTATGGGTTCGATTCCCACACAGGGGGACAAATCTTTGTTTAAAAAAAAAATAAGTTAAAGAGTTGTTCTGAGTCTGGGTGTAATTTGTGTCCGTTAATTGTATGTTCGCAAAGTCCCCCGCGACACAGAAATTGTTCTCTTGTGCGGGAGTAGTCTTTTAAAAAAAATGTAATCAAATGATAATTTTAAAAAAGCACATAGGTGAGAAAGGATCGTATTAAAAAAAATGTTACGTACAAAAACAATATGATTGTAAACGTACTAATGTATTCAATATTTAACGTTTCAGGTATTGCCAATCTACGACTTTGTGATAGTCGGCGGAGGTTCTGCCGGAGCAGTGGTAGCGTCGCGGCTCTCCGAGATCGGCAACTGGACAGTTCTGTTACTGGAGGCCGGTCAGGACGAAACGGAGATATCCGACATCCCAGCCCTGGCAGGCTACACTCAGCTCTCCGACATGGACTGGAAGTTTCAAACGACGCCCTCCAACAATCGCTCTTACTGCCTCGCGATGAACGGCGACCGCTGCAACTGGCCCAGAGGCAAAGTACTCGGCGGTTGCAGCGTCCTCAACGCAATGGTGTACGTGAGGGGCAACCGCAACGATTACGACTTGTGGGAAGCGCTCGGTAATCCCGGCTGGTCGTACGATCAGGTGCTACCGTATTTTCTTAAATCTGAAGACAATCGTAACCCGTACCTAGTGAATACCCCCTATCATGCTGCAGGTGGATACTTAACAGTTCAAGAGGCACCGTGGCGTACACCACTATCAGTTACTTTTTTAAAGGGTGGCATGGAACTCGGGTATGAAAACCGAGATATAAATGGTGCAAAACAGACCGGCTTCATGTTAACTCAGGCGACGATGCGGCGCGGCAGCCGCTGTAGTACGGCCAAGGCTTTCCTTAGACCTGTCAGGCAAAGAAGCAATCTGCATGTTGCTTTGAGCGCTCAAGTATCACGGATTCTGATCAATCCTGTCAAAAGGCAGGCATACGGTGTAGAATTCTATCGAAACGGTCAAAGATACAAGGTTAGAATTAAAAGGGAAGTTATTATGTCTGCTGGAGCATTAGCTACGCCGAAAATTATGATGTTAAGTGGTATCGGACCGGCAGATCACTTGAGGGAACATGGAATTCCTTTAGTAGCTAACTTAAAAGTAGGCCATAATTTACAAGACCACGTGGGTCTTGGTGGTTTGACCTTCGTAGTTAACAAACCAGTAACATTCAAGAAGGATCGTTTCCAGACATTTCAAGTTGCTATGAACTACATTTTGTATGAAAAAGGACCGATGACAACTCAAGGCGTAGAAGGCTTGGCCTTCGTGAATACAAAATATGCACCATCATCCGGCAACTGGCCTGATATACAGTTTCACTTTGCACCAAGTTCAGTAAACTCAGACGGTGGAGAACAGATTAGGAAGATATTAAACTTGCGCGACAGAGTATACAATACTGTGTACAAGCCTATTGAGGATGCCGAGACGTGGACAATACTTCCCCTACTTTTACGACCAAAGAGTTCCGGTTGGATAAAGTTGAAGAGTCGTAATCCATTCCAGGCACCGTCTATAGAGCCGAACTACTTCGCATATAAAGAAGACATTAAAGTTTTGACGGAAGGTATAAAGATAGCCTTAGCATTATCGAATACGACTGCTTTCCAGAGATATGGGTCACGGCCTCACAATATTGCAATGCCAGGGTGTCAGCACCTTGAGCTCTTCAGTGACGAATATTGGGAATGTAGTTTGAAACACTTCACATTTACTATATACCATCCAACTGGTACGTGTAAGATGGGTCCTAAGCAAGACCAGGATGCTGTAGTAGACCCAAGATTGCGGGTGCACGGTGTGGCCAACCTTAGAGTGGTTGACGCGAGTATAATGCCCACGATTGTAAGTGGCAACCCTAACGCACCTGTCATAATGATCGCCGAGAAAGCTTCGGACATGATAAAGGAAGACTGGCTTGTGTTATGACAGTGTCAAGTGTGAATTTAGAATACTCAGTCATGGACAAATAAATAAGTAAATAGTATTTTTTACATAGCATAGGTACTGTGACTTTCAACATTTGAAGATGAAGATCAATGACATTGATAGAAGATTAAATTGAAACGTATCGATTGAACTCTAAGTTCTTGATTATTTAATAAGCCAATTTGTTGGAGATTGATTCAATATTTTTTATTCAATTTCATTGTCAATGTCAAAAGTCCCAGTAAGTACACATGCTCTGTGAGAAACAAATCTATAGTTAAATACTCGTAAATATTATTTTATTGAGAATAATAATATTATTGATTGTAAGACTGTAAATATTTTATGTAAGATAGAGTATTGTGTAATTATTCTACTTTACGTGTCTATTAGACATAATATTGTAAACAGCATACCTACCTATCATTGGTACGATAAACAATAAAAAGATATAATGATTATTTATCGTTTTATTTCTAAAGTGTATGTTTAATGAAGTTAGTGATGATATAATTTTACGTGTGCTTTACTAGTTAAAAAAAAGAAAACAAACAAACCAAAATAAATTGTATATGTTATACTTTGCCGACTAAGAAGTGGCCCGAGTTTCTTCTTGTGGGTTCGATTCCCATGTTTGTTTCGAGACTGCGTGTACTTTGTGGACGTAAAATTGGATGGTTGTAAAGTCCCTTAGCGTGTTCCCTAGTGCGGGATTTACCAATCTTAACAAAGCAGTCCGTATTCCGAGCGATACTCAAGTGCGTAAAAAAGCGAGTTTACGTATCTAATTGTATTCACTGCATTCCATATCGCTGACAGTTTAAAAATGTATTTCCTAATCGAAATTTGGTGTTTCTATATTTAAAGCAATCTAGAGGTAAATATACATGATCCTCTTAATACCCGAAACACAAGACAAAGACAAACAAAGATTTTATACTTTGCGAAAATATTGAAAATTTAAAGTTATTGATACTGAACTAGAGACATCTATTGACAAGTAGACGACACAAATTAGGTAAATAATGCCACCTAGCGTCTAATAGCTGTAATATGCATTAACTCTGAAATGTAGAGCCCGTAATGTTTCACAAAATTGACACTAGATGGCGCGACAACACATAACTTGAATGTTTTTAAACCAGTAGTTTTTATGATTGCTGGAACTGAATTTATATCACAATAAATAATTTAACTGTGCATTCCCCAGGTATTCCAAGCCTCCATAGGTTATATACAGTAGTTGCTAACTATTAGTCGGGACAAAGGCATGCTTGTTTACTCGCATGTGGTCGATACAAAAACTTTTATCACCAGAGGGTTTTGTGATATATACCCTGGGATATGAAAAAAACACATCCCTAAATGAGGACTAGAAGTCTCTAGTCCTCATTTAGGGATTTTTTTTAAGTCACATTTTCGTGAGTAGCACAAGTCTGCTCACCCACGGAAACACAATTACATGTAGATCGTAGCTTTTTACGCGCCGTGGTCACGACTATGAATACCACTAACCTATTTCATCTGATGATGTAATTAATAAGGATGGGCTATAAATAACACCATACATTACTTGCAGTCGGATACGTAATAAGTAGGTACAAAGAGATGGGCATCTTCAACATCCGTAATTAAATTTTACACGCGTAATACGTTGATTAAATGTAGCCTACATCTAAGAAAAGTATTACTTAGATCTGCCTATCAAGCCTATCCGTACTGTTTTGGGCCTTTTTTCCAGATAAAATACAAAATGTTTGACAAACAAGCTCAGAGCTCCTAAACCGATTGCCATGAAACAACTAAACGCACTATTCTTCTGACCAAAGACCACAGACAGACAAACTAACATACTGCACGCCTGATGTTAAGCAGTAACCGTAGCTTATGGACGCTTGCAATACCGGAGGTATCACTTGCGTGTTGCCAAATGTTGTTTTTTTTTTTTTAGGAAAGCTTACGGACTAATGACATCGTGTATAACTTATTATAACTTAACAAATTGCCAATGACAAGCTTCCGCATATAAATAATTAAGTAGTATGTTGACAATGACACTAATAGGTACTTATATATAATGGAACCTTAGATTTCCACAGTATGCTGACAAAATAGCTGCTATAAAAAGAATCTATATATATAAAAGAAAGTCGTGTTAGTTACTTCACTTATAACTCAAGAACGGCTGAACCGATTTAGCTGAAAATTGGCAGGGAGGTAGTTTAGAGCCAGGAGAAGGACATAGGATACTTTTTATCCCGTTCGACATCATTCCCGTGTGACTTGACATGTAACGTCAGTCACTATAAAACGTGGTATAACAAAAAAGAATCAGACTTGGAATAACAAAATTGACGTTCTATATATATAAAAGAAAGTCGTGTTAGTTACTTCACTTATAACTCAAGAAGTCAGTTCTAGAAATAACGATATTGAGATGAATGAGGAGATACATAATCGTGCTTTACTCTTGATCGAAGATATGTGTTACCTCATGTGCGGTAATTTATTAATCAGGTTAGGAATGCCAGCACCATATCGTGAAATGAATGACGCATTTAATCGAGAATTGGAACGGGAACGTGAATATGATCACCAGGAATTAGATTTAGTAGTTCAAACGAATGTTTAAATTACCAACTGTTAAATTACCAACAAAAGGAAGTTTATGATACTTTAATGAAGGCAATCGATGATGAAAATGGTGGTTTATATTTTCTAGATGCCCCTGGTGGAACTGGCAAGACATTCCTCATGTCATTAGTTTTAGCAACTGTTCGGGCGAGATCTAACATAGCGGTTGCAGTTGCTTCTTCTGGAATAGCAGCCACATTGTTAGAAGGATGCCGTTCGGCTCATTCAGCATTCAAATTACCGTTAAATCTTCAAACTATTGAAGAACCAACGTGTAATATTGCAAAACACTCAGCAATGGCCAAAGTTTTAGCGGTATCGAAAATCATCATCTGGGACGAATGCATAAACGTGCATTAGAAGCACTTAACCGAACATTAAAAGATTTACGCAATGACTCGAGATGTTTTGGAGGAGCAATGATTTTACTTTCTGGCGATTTCCGCCAAATACTGCCAGTAATTCCAAGATCTACGGCTGCCGACGAAATAAACGCTTGCCTCAAATCGTCAAATCTTTGGCGCCATGTGAAGAAACTGCAACTGACAACAAACATGAGAGTTACATTGCTTAATGATACATCTGCTGAAGATTTCTCGGAGCAATTGCTGACTATCGGTAATGGTCAAGTACCTGTCGATGAATCGAGCGGATTAATATCATTTCCAAATAATTTCTGTAATTTTGTCTCATCAGAAGACGAACTTATCAACAATGTATTTCCAGAAATTATTTCTAACTACAACAATTATGAATGGATGAGTGAGCGAGCAATTTTAGCGGCTAAGAATAAAGATGTAGATGACCTAAACTACATAATTCAAAATAAGATCATTGGAACAATGCATTCATTCAAATCTATTGACTGCGTCACAAATGAAGATGAAGCCACCAACTATCCAATTGAATTTTTAAACTCTTTGGACGTGCCTGGCTTACCACCGCACAATTTACGCCTAAAAGTTGGCTCCGTATTAATCATGCTTCGAAACATAAACCAACCAAAACTGTGCAACGGTACGCGTTTGGTGGTTAGAAAATTGATGAACAATGTAATTTACGCTACGATAATGATAGGAAAATTCAAAGGTGAGGAAGTTCTCATTCCTAGGATACCGATGATCCCAACCGATATGCCGTTTGAATTTAAAAGACTTCAATTTCCGATAAGTCTTGCATTTGCCATGACCATCAACAAATCACAAGGCCAATCCTTAAAAGTTTGTGGTTTAAATCTAGAACATTCATGTTTTTCCCATGGTCAATTATACGTGGCATGTTCACGGGTCGGAAGACCATCTGCGTTGTTTGTTTTTGCGCCTGATAATTAAACAAAAAATGTCGTGTATCACAAGGTACTTAAATGAAGAGCAACCTATGTACTAAAATACAGAAATAATTATGAATGATTGATGTAGATATTTTTTTTTTTTGTATTTTTTCCAATAAAAAAAAATCTGCTTATTTATTGACATTAAGGCGGAACAAAGTTCGCCGGGTCAGCTAGTACCTTATAAAAATATATTTTTAACACCAAAGCTTTAAGATGGAAGTATCCCTGGGATAGGAGTACGTTTATTTCGAAACGCATCCCTAAATGAACGCTGGAGAGCTGTACTTATGCACAGGAACACAACTACATCGCTGTGTGTAGTTAATTGGCTGTAGTCTTTTGTAAGGTGGAGGTCCTTCCCCAATCGGGCTTGCTCGCTAGTATCGTGTCCTACCTCTCATATATATTTTATATCAACCTCTTTCTTGTATAATATCATTGGGTACACAATATTTTAATAAACTAAGTATACTATATTTTATATTATTATGTCAATATGGCGGCTACTATCGGATAAATGCGTATAATAACTGGTCAGATAGACGAGGCGGTATCAAATTAAGTACCTACGTAACTAACAAGTGTTGGTAGATAGTAGTTATGGTTATACAATGTTACGATCTAATTTATCTAGAGATTATTATTCATGGTAGTTTTAGCGCCATAATTTAGTGCTTATTACCTATTGAATAAGACAAGCGCCGTGGATGAGTGTGTTTTAGAAAGAAAGAGAGAGAACGAAAACAAAGAGAGAGAACGAAAACGAAGAGAGAGAACTTTTACGAACATGAGACACTATAACAAGTAACTATTTATTAATCTGTGACTATAACTAAGACAATTGCAACACAGACTTAGACTGTCTCAGTGGTCCAGTGGCCGTAGTATGCGCCTACTGTGCACGAGGTTGTGGGTTCGATTTCCACACAGGACAAAACTTTGTGTGATAAAGAGTTGTTCTGAGTCTAGGTGTAATTTGTGCCCGTTAATTATATGTTTGTAAAGGCCCCGCGACACAGAGCTTGTTCTCTAGTGCGGGAGTTGTCTTTTTTAATCAATCAAAAAAAAGAGACTCTTTTTAGAAGAAGACAGATAAATAACTACACGAAGCGGTGTAAGAATAGGTTTTTTTATACTTCTTGGGTGGCAAACAAGCATACGGCCCGCCTAATATAAAGCAGTTACCGAAGTATAAACGCTTGCTACACCAGAGGAAACACTTGCGTGTTGCCGACCCATTTTTTACACCAACTATCCCTCGGATAGGAAAACGTTTCTTTAAAAACACATCTCTAAACGAGCGCTGGACTTGCGTTTCTGTTCTCACAACCAGGAACACAACTACATCGCTGTGTGTAGTTATTTGGTTGTGGTCTTCTGTAAGCTGGAAGTCCTTCTCCAGACAAGCTTGCTCGCTAGTATGGTGCCCTACCTCATATCTATTAGGCTACATTTTATCCCTACATATGCGGGGCAGTCTTTGGGGACTGCAGATAGAAGTGAAAACTAAGTAGCTTGTGAATTGTATCGTCGAGCTATTAGATTATTATTTTTGAATATAGAAAGCGTTCGGTGACGATGACGCGTGTTTCGCAAAACGTGCCCAACGCGCTAAAATAAGTTTTCACTTCAAAAAAATCTGTTCCCGTCCGACGGTATACCCAGGCAAAACCGCGGGTGTAATCTAGTATTATAATAAACGTTCCCTTTTATAATATCCGCATAATGAAATCTCTTTGCACTATGACACGAACATAAAAGCGGAAAGTGATTTATCATAATAATAAAGTATAAAGTTGTACAGTTGTTCCGCAAGATGGCGCGTATAGTATATATTGACCTCACGAGAGCATGAGCACTCACTGTGGTGTATGAAGCCATTATTATGTGAAAGTGAACATAAGTAATATTGGATAATTCTTCTTCTGCGTCGTTCCCTCACTGCTGAGGATCGCGACCACATACGACACGTCTCCAAGCTATGCGGTCTTCTGAAGTGTGGACCGCACGGTACATGCTACCTCCAAACGCCTTCCTAATGACGTCTGACCATCTTGCCGGCGCTCTGCCTTGAGCGCGTTTACCTTCCACTCGGCCCAGAATCAAAAGCTTTTCCAGACGATGATTAGGTGAACGCATTATATGTCCGAAAAAGCTAAATGCACGCTCTTTGCAAATCGTTGATAATCTTTTTTGGATGTTAAGTTCTTGTAGTATCGATTCATTCGTTCTCATGGCAGTCATTGGATGATTAATAACAAATGGGTGTTTATAACAACCATGTTTCCGAAAGATTATAACATGGGGTTATACGAGGAGTTAAAAGGTTTTGACAGGGTTAGCAAAGCGTGAGTGATATCTCTGGTGTTGCAAACATCCATAGGCTACAATAACTGCTTACCATCAGGCGGGCCATATGTTCGTTTGCCACCTAGGTAGTATTTTAAACTGCCTCGGTGGCTCAGTGGTGGATGTGTGAGACTGCTGATCATGAGGTTTTTTCTTTAATCCTACCAGGTCGACCGTATTTTGTTCTATTTAAAAAAATAAATACCTATTAAGTAAAAATAAACTGTTTGTCGTTTGTTGTTGAATCATAGAAAAACAATTTGTGGCAGAATTATTGATATAAAAGAACGTATAAATACCAGCTGTACCTGTGATGTCATAAAATCTTTAGCAGCATTACTATATACTTTCTCCAATATTCAATTTATCTTTCTTTTTTACAAGACACTGTTTTGACTAACCCTGAATACATAAAAATAACGATAAAAAACGATTTATTTTAAGCATAAACTTTTGTTCAGTGTGAGAATCGTATCCACGACACGTGGAGTCTGATTATGATGCTGTAATCGGACACAACAACACAATAAACAGTGAATTTTCGTGTGCGTGAGCGCATCCCACGGTGCGTCGGCGCACGCGGCGTCGTCGGCGTCATCATTGCTACATCGTGTGCGTGGTTGCGTACCGACACCAACAATGTGACTGAGCTCACGTAGGCCAGCCCCGCCAGCCCGCCAGCCGCCGGTGTACGCTCGTCTTATGTAACACGGCGAGATATTCGCCGCGTTCCGCATAAGGCCTTGTGCACACCATTTTAACAGCAGTACATTAGATAGAGAGAAAATACAAGAGAAAAACAATAAATAAGCACAATATTTCAAATTAACACATCCATATTAACATTATAAATGCGAAAGTATGGCTTATGCCGTTAGTTAGTTTGTTTGTTACCTTATTATCACTAAATGGCTGGACGTATTTTAATGAAAAGGACATCGGGTACTTTAATGGCTATAACAGACATCGACGCGAGCAGATCCACAGGCAATAACTAGTTAACAATAAATATAAATAAAATCACAAAAAATGTTTTACCTGCAATGTTAAAAACTCTGTGCTGCGGCATTTATATGCTGCAGCACCGATTAGCATAACTTACAATATATTTAACATAAGAACAACATTCAAAAGATGCAGAGCAATATACAAACAAGCAAGTTCGACTGGGGAAGACCACCACCTTACAGAAGACCACAGCCAAAAATCTAAATAAAGATGGTGTAGTTGTATTTCTGTGTGTGAGTAGGTTACAGGTCTTTTTTAGGGATCGAACTTACACCTCTTGCGTGCAAGTCGGTTACTTTCCCACTCGGCCACCACAAACATAGTACCTAATGTGATTGTTTTTGATACACATAGATAAGTAGGTCGTAAAAGCTTTTAGTTCTACATTAAAGTAATTTGAAAATGCTTTCAAAGTAAATACATTGGACAATTACGATCATTATTACTTTGAAACAATTTTAGTTTATGACATATATGTATAAGAAATTATATAAAATTGGTTTTACAAAGGAATAACATTTACTTTAACAATAATACGACATAATACTATTATTTCAAATAGCTTTAGAGGTAGGGCACCGTGCAAGCGAGCAAGCCCAGCTAGAGAAGGACCTACACCTTACAGAAGACCCAGCCAAATATTGTAGAACCACCTTGTTGGAGTCCACTCAAAATAAAATGGCGCTTAAAATTTTTCGTTGAGAATAGAAATGGTACTTCATTAAAAATATTTAAAATTTGGTACTCGTTAGGAATATAAATTTATGACGACAATAAACAATTACTATAGGTACCTATTAGTTTTTGGGATTGGAAAGGAATAGATCGATACTTATAACTTTTTGAACACACCTAATATCTAAAAAATAATATTTTGAGAATACATCCTAAAACCCTCAAAATAAGTGCGAGCTCAAGGGAACAAGTTCTTAAGGCTTTTTAACATCCAATTAACGGACACAAGGTACACCCAGACTCTTTACAATTGTACATATAAAATATGTTGGTCACACATTTTTTTATGTTTGTCCCGTGTAGGGATCGTACCTACAACAGGCGGCAAAGTCCTAATGGCGAGTTAACCACCTTAACTCCACAATAATAATAAAAATATAATGACTCTATTAAAACCGCACGTGTACAAACAGGTTTAACTCACCAGTTTTAATCGTCCATTTTATTTTTTTTAATAATTCCAATTGCCCTATTGCAAAATTGCCCGGTTATCTACATTTATTTGCTAGAAATTCCGTTTTTAAATAAGGAACATTATTGTGACGTAATAATTTTGCAATCACCATTGCGCGCGAGCACATGCGCAGGCACGCAACTCGTGTCTTTTCTAATACGCATGCGTATTAACGTATTAGTTATTAATTATCACTCGGTCTAACGGTGAAGGAAAAGATCGTAAGGAAACTTACATTATAGAACATATTGCATAAGAATTTTGGTGTTTAAAGTTGGCTAAATAGAACGCTTAATAACCGAGTTCACATATAAAAAACTAACACAACTTTTAAAAACTTGTGTTGCGAACTATGACCTTAAAGTAATCATTCAAAGAAGAGGTCAATGTCCTGTAGTATAACAAGCTCCAAATACATTTTTTTTTTAAAGATAACTTTGGGTCTCTCAAAGTTTTGTCCTGTGTAGGAATCGAACCCACAGCAGGCGCATACTGGACCACCGAGGCAGTCTATATCTGTCTATATCATATATGGCCATTGCGTCTATAGCAGACGAAGTATGCTGCAAGGTCTAAAAGACATCGCATTTGACGGCTGAACAGCCCAATGCAAGAACGAAATGCTCTACCACAGGCCTGACAAAATAAATTTACAACAGCTGATGTTGCTTTTAACACGCTCCAAATAGTAATAGACAAATCTTATACTTACATAGACTCACGCAGGGGAAACGCAGCAATTACGAAAAGTAAAAAATTCTAACCCTACTAATAATATTCAATACGTTTCAAAATTAGACTTCCGATCACTACACATAGTAGTAAGTATGCATTTTATAGACACCATTTTTTAAACCACTTATTTGAAAGGATACGACCCGCCTGATGTTACCGTAGCCTATAAACGCATGCTATCACTAGCGTGTTGCTGACCCAATAATGTGAACACCAGGGTTTATTATATAAAAAACGCATTCCGGAATGAGCGCTGAACACCTGTGATATTTACTGCGTTCATTGCAATGTGAATTAAAATTACTTATAATTAGGTGTATTACTCTCGCCTGCACGTAGTACCCAATAAGATCCATAATATTACTAATTATTATGTAAAAGATATAGTTTATTATATTGTGCCATATACGTATTGATATGTACGTGTTTTCACTTGCCACGATCTTAACATCAATCATCGTCTCAGTTAATTAAAATCTTATTGCGAAATACTTAACCAGAGACGTCAACTTCTTATTAAGTTTCTGTGAGTTGTTGTCTTATCTTATCTTTCTTGTTAGTTCTTCTCAAGGCTCCACGTCAGCGAACTAGCCGTAGGAAAATTTAGCTGACATCATCTTTCTGGTTTATTCATAATTTATGACCTTCATAAGTGTTACTTTGTAACCTAAATGAATAAATGAATTTTGAGTTTGAGTTTGAGTTATCCTTACAACTATCATAGTTTTTGTTCAAACGTAATCTTTGACATCAACTGATCATATAGAGAATGGCATAAAAAAACAACAGTAAAAATTGCATAAACTAGCATTTTTTTTAACCTCCATGCAGCCTTTGTATTGCGGACAGTCGGTTAGACCTCGTTTGTAAAATTATGCTGGTCCGATGTTGTCTAAGAGGGTTGCAAGGGAGTGTCTTGGAGGCAGATAAAAAATAAAATAAAAACCATTTATTGACAAAAACATTACAAAATACACGATATATCCATTAGCCCCACACTAGGCAAGCCTGTCCTGTGGGTGCCTGTTACGATTACAGTAAGTGAGATAACAGTTTTAGCTCGGTCGGAATCAATAAACAGATACAAAGTAGGTAAGTAAGTGCTTATAACTAGTTTAAGTTTAGGTAGGTTACAATTTTTTATTACAATATGAAATGTGTATTTATATCTATTAATATAAAATAAACGAATAAATTATATAAATATATAATATATAACTAAACATATATGTACATATAATAATATAGAATATTAAAATATTAAAGGTGTTTTTATTCACATTTTTAATAGTAGGTAATATTAAGCAAGATGCACTAATAGATTTTCAGTAGAGTCATAACTAAGACAAGAGAGCCATTTCGATACCTTAACTATTGCTTCTTTTATAGAACATTGTTTTATATCACAGAATTTGTTAACTTTATTACGAGTATATATGTAAATATCTTTGAATGGACTAAAGCGTCTAGCAAAGGATGTACTGATGGTAGGTAATGTAACCTTGTACACGCGACGCTTTAAAAGATCTTGATATTCTGTTGAATTAGTTACTACCCTATGTGTTTTAAAAACCGTGCCTAATATAAACAACTGCCGCACATTAAGCACATTGCTGTCTATATACAGTTGTATAGTAGGATATCTAAAGTGCTTTTTGTACATTGTTTTAAGCACAGAACGTTGAGCTCTTTCTAATTTTATCATTAATGTCTTTGAGGCACTTCCCCAACAACCTATGCAGTATGTTAACAATGACTGAGTTAGTGCAAAGTATACGGTTTGTAGCGTGTTTGTTGATGCCGAGGAGCGAAGAAGTCTCATGATGTTGATGGTTTTTCTTACTCGGTGTGACAAAGCGTGTATGTGCTCTTTAAAGTTTAACTTTTTATCAATAATTAAACCAAGGTATTTAATGCTGTCTGCTTGTTGTATGCTTTCACAGTTGCAACATTCTTGATCTCTGCAAGTGTGTATTTTGAGACTGAGTGGGATTTTTGGAGCTGTCACAGCTGTTTTGTGAAAACACACATATTTGGTTTTATTGGCATTAAGAGTTAATATTTAACCATTTTTATACCTGATTTACCCCTTCCTGTGCTTGGAGGAATACTTCTGACCAGCTCGAGCCGTGAAACATTAGAACAGTATCGTCAGCATAACAAATGATTTCTGATTTAATGATGTTGTGTATATCGTTCATATACATAATAAATAGAGTGGGTCCTAATACACTGCCCTGCGGTACACCGAAACTAATTGAGTGTAGATCACTTTCACAGTTTCCTATTTTAACACATTGCTTTCTTTCAGAAAGGTAACTTTTAAACCAGTTCAATGCTTCACCTCTTATACCAAATTGCGTTTCTAATTTCTGTATCAGTATCGGTATTGAAACAGTATCAAAGGCTTTTGCCAAGTCTAAAAAGACCCCCAAACTATGCCTGCCCTTATCAAGATTAGACGATATTGAGGACGTAAATAATGTAACAGCTTCTTCTGTAGACCTACCTTTCCTAAATCCGAATTGCTTATCGGAGATAAGGTGATTGGATTCAAGGTACCGAATCAGTCTATTGTTAACAATCTTCTCGAGTAACTTCGAAAAGGCTGACAATAGTGATATAGGTCGATAACTCTCCGGAGAGTTTCTGTGTCCATTTTTGTAAATTGGTGTGATGGATGCTATTTTCCATGCATCAGGAAAGATACCAGATTTAAGACTCATGTTGAAAATTTCTGTAAGAGGTGTATAATAATATTTCTGATTTCCTTTAAGATAATATTTGTCATTCCATCTGTTCCTGGGGCTTTATCGTTTTGTAGGGAGAGAATGAGAGATTCTATTTCAATACAGTCAGTAGGTTGCAGAAAAAATGAGTGTGTTACTAGATTACTGCTGACTTTAGTCGCAAGTGCATCTTGAGTTAGTTGTAAAGTATTTAAAATACTACTAGCTAACTTCTGCCCCACTGTTGAGAAATAGGTACTACATATGTTTAATGAACTCTTGGCGTCTAAACTATTTTGAAGCGTCAGGAGCTCCTTTGGTTCTTTTCTTATTTCAGAAAGGTGGCATACACTTATAATAGCCTTCCACATTTTTTTCGGATTTTTTGTATTACTCGATAACTCCCTGTTTTCGTGCTCTATCTTCAATTTGCGTAGTAAATCGTTGCAGAAATTCCTATATCGAGTATATACTCTGTGTAAGAGCTGATCGTTAGGGTAGGTACTGTCTTGCCGGTTTGTCTGTAGCCTACACTGATGGTTCATTCGTGTTTGATGGGTGTTATCCGATCGTCGCGTAGCAGTTTTACCGAGTTCTAGGCACGTTACATAATTACTATAGCAAGTTTTTCTTTAAATAAAAGGTGTGTAACATGTCAAGGCAAAGCTATTAACCTTATTTCTAGAGATAAAGTTCAAGTTAAACAAGCGAAGTTGTTATTAACTATAATGTAAATATTATTAAACGTAATGAAACTCCTGAAAGTGTAATTGGTGTGTGACAAAAAAACTTCAAGATGGCTGATCCAATTTCCATAATCTTAATTTCATGTTGATTAAACTAACTTTCTACTAACAGAAACCCAAAATTGATGTACTGTTCTATAAATCACTAGAAGCAAGAAAAACACAGGGTAGCTACCTTATAAGGAAGGAGATACTATATATATTTATACTACTTACCGTAGCCTATAGACGCTTGCAATATCAGAGGTATCACTTGCGTGTTGCCAACCCGTTTTTTACACCAGGGCTTTAAGATGGGAGTATCCCTGGGATAAGAGTACGTTTAATTCAAAACGCATCCCTGAATGAGCGCTGTGTTATTTATTTGTGGTTTGATGTAAGGTGGAGGTCCTTTCCCAGTCGGGTTCGCTCGCTAGTATGGTAGCCTACTTGCAATTTAATTTGTAAAAAAATAACTAGGCGTCAAATGACATAAGAGACATAGCTAAGTCATTAAATAGGCTGTTATAGCGTCATTTTACATGAATAAGAAATTCGCTAGACGAGGCGCGACGTGCCATAGGAAATAAGGCCACTACGATCATAATTCTTTATGTGTTTACGTGTGAAGTAATATAAAGCCTCTGTAATAAGATCCTTTGTAGTTAGAGAGTAGTGCGGTGGCGGAAATTGTGTGGGAGGAATGTAAACAGTGAGCACTAGTGTGGCCTAGTGATTAGGGCGGTGGATTAGCATGATTTTTGGATTAGCATTTTTTTTATACTACCAAGGTGGCAAACAAGCATACAGCCCGCCTGATGGTAAACAGTTACCGTAGCCTATCGACGTTTGCAACACCAGGGGTGTCACTCACGCGTTGCCGACCCTTTCAAAACCTTATAACTCCTTTCTTGAAGAACCCCATGCTATAGTATCTTGGGAAAACCTCGGAAGGGAGCTCATTCCACAGCCTAATCGTACGAGGTAAGAAATTTCTCTGGAATCTTACGGTTCGGCATGTTTGAGGTGCAAGGATGTGAGGTGATTGATGTCGAGTGGAAGTAGAAAATGGACCCACTGCAGTGTAGCAGCCGTTGTCTTGCAGTGTAACATTACAAGCTGGAAATAATTAGCTAGACTAGCCTGTTGGTCTAGTGGTTAGTGACACTGGCTGCTAACTTGTAGGTCGTAGTTTCGATTTTCACCTAGGACATATCTTTGTCCGAATCCGATCAGTCGTGAAAAGTGAACAGACAGACAGAGTTACTTTGGAATTTATAATATTACTAGAGATGAAACAAGTTATGAAATAATTTTAGCATTTTTGCTATGCAATTAGCTCAAATATACTTAAATATTAAATCAATATGGAAAATGTCGAGCCCGGAGCAGGATTCGAACCTTTGGATGGCAGCAGGTAGTGCGCTGGGCCGGAACTCGAGAGGCGCAGGTTCGAATCCTGCTAAGGGCTCGACATTTTCCACATTGCTATAATACTTAAGTAAATGAAAAAAGTTTAGGGCCCTATAATCATCCCTGTATCTCCTTATATTTATCTCTGGAGAATCAACACACGGATATCTGATGTCCGTGTGTTAATTCTCCCAAGATATTATATAATACGGGAAGCAGGAAATTAATAGGAAGAAAGTGTCTACAGTATAGTTTTCTAAGCACAATTTAGTGTCAAACGACAAGTTCGTTCACCTATAAAGAACCGCCTGTAAATGTTACATAACCAAGTAATATTTACATAAAATACACAACAATTGGTCGTTTATATTACAATATATAACACGACACAATACACGGACAGTTTAAGAGCAACGTCTGTGAAAGCTTTTCGCACTCGCAGTCTGTTCAGTGTTGTGACGTAATCGCCCCGTTTACCCACAACTTTCGATTTCTGGATGATATTGAGGAGTATCGCGTTTGTTTCTAAGTGTGTAAAGGTTGGCTGTTAGAGACTGTGATTGTGTTTGCATCAATACGAACACGCATAGTATTGTTTGTATCACTGTAGTTGAAGATGAAAACAGGCAACTGTCACCACGAAGAACTATGACTGCAGATCCAAGTATTTTTGAATAAGTCGATTGGGAAGGGTCCCAATCGACTTATTCAAAAATTTTTTGGTCATGTGGTGTAGGGACACCACATGACCAAAAAATTTACAGACAACAAAAAAAACAAAATGCGTTCATTTTATACAATTAATAAGTGCTTTTTTACTTTACTTGTACTTTTGTAATTCGGCTGGTACTAAAATTTTAATTTAACAACATATTTTTTGTATACACTGCGTGTAAACAAAAAATCTTAAGCCTAAAGAAAAATATAAATTTACCAAACACCTGTGACTTTCATGTTAGTCTAGTGGTTTACCTATGGTGACCCTGACTGCTAAGCCGAAGGTCGTGAGTCCGATTCCCACGCGGGAGTCACGGGACAAAACTTTGTGTATTTATAAATGTTCGTTCCGAGTCTGGATGTAATTTGGGTCTCTGAATTGTATGTTGATTGTGGTCGCATTTGTTTGAAACCCCAGCAGTTTCGTCAATAGGTGTTAGTAGCTAAGTAAAAGAAGATATTTGCGAGGCTTGCGGCAGCTAGACTGTCGATGGTTTGGATAGATGCAATTTGTCTTCACGATTCGATCCGACGTTTTAATCCGACCGAAAATGGTTAACAATATCATATTATGTCAAATCGTACAATATATAGGGCCTTTATAAAACATCTCCCTCTCTTCCATCGTCTCGGATTTAGACTCATCGGACTTTTAAAATTAAGAAATAGAGTATTTGTGTACACTTTAATGCACTATAATAGGAACCCCGCGCAGTTAGCCTCCTTTAAAATTGGCCGCTGTGACCAAAATCGGCCAGCAGGACATAATTTTTATTATCGCATTCACATCGATGCAGTATGTCAGTGTGTATAAACATGAATAAGCTACGGCTGTGAAAGCTTTCACACACACTATTGAGTTCAGTGTGATGACGTAATGGCCCGATTACCCACAACTTTCATTTTCTGGATGAAACCGAGTTCGTTTCCTTGCGGCACTACCGATAGATAACCTTGCACACTTATGTCATCTATACGGATATATGTATATAAAGCTGAAGAATTTGTTTGTTTGAACGCGTTTATCTGTAGAACTATCAATCGGAATGCAAAAAATCTTTTTGTATTTGATAGCCTAATAACGTCTATTTAACGCACCGGTACGCTTCCAAAATCATTTATTCATATACATATATGTAGATCACACTATGCAGGTTAATTAAAAATGTCAAATGAAACGTCAGCTAATTTGCTTACTGTTGGGTTTCCAGACTGAGCAGAAAGGGGTTAGAATCTTAAGTAAATAATCGGCAAGAAACTCAGAAAACCCAAGTAGAATATGGGTAATAATAGAGTCGTCCCGTACCAGGTGAAACTATAGGGTGAAACCAGCAAGTAATCTTACTAATATTATAAATATGAAAGTTTAGGATGTATGAATGTTTGTTACTCTTTCACATTTAAACGGCTGAACGGATCTCAATGAAATTTGGCACAGAAATAAATTATAGTCTAGAATAGCACATAGACTACTTTACCCGTGGGATTGTATACGCAGGCGAAACCACAGGTGAAAGCTAGTATATATCTAAATCCGACTTGATTACACTGTCGTATTTCTATCAACAAGATTACAGGCTTAGATATATTATTTGCTTGTTTTATATTAGGTTGTTTATTATGTCATATTGAAACCAATTAATTATTATGCTACGGACAATTGGAGGTATAACGGTTATTGATTTGGTTTTTTGTTAAAACTTATTATGTAAAACATTTATTATTAAAAACCTTCGAGTTGTCTTCTCTGACTTATTATATATAAGGCGTAGATACTGTAGACGGCTAGTGTCTCTACGCCTTAAGCTATACATAATAAGTCTATCTGTCAGCTACGGAGCTGACAGATATTCTGTCATATATCTGACGTATATTGCACCCAGGGTTGTCACAACTAGATTAAAGTGTGAGGTAAGGAATAGATTTTTTACATATAGAAGCTGCCCATTTATCTCGGATCTCCGTCCGTGAGAAAGTCCAAAGTGACCGATATAGGCCGAAAAATTGCATTGAAGAAGTGGTAATGCACATTACTCGCAGAACCAATAGCTAGTGGACTTGAAAGGTTTTGGAATGGCGACCACGAACTTGAAGACACAGGGCAACACTTGGACTATCCTTACACGATGGAATTTCTCTGGTGCAGAAAAACGTTTCGTTAAAAACGCATCAGTAAATGCGCGCTGGAAACTTGTACTCACATACAGAAACACAACTTCTTAGTCTTCTGTAAAATAAAGGTCCTTTCCCAGTCAGGCTTGCTCATTTGTCTTTTTTGGCTTGATCGCCTACCTCTCTTTAACCTGTTGCTAATTAAGCTTGCAAGAGAACAAAAATTAACGCTGTTACGTAATACATACATACATTTTGTTGTCATAACAACGCTTAAGTAGTAATTACTTCACAAAGCTAACTCATACATGAATGCAGGCCACTTAGCAAACCTTACGTCAACTAAACAACTTTGGCCTGGTGACGGAGTTGTTCAAATCGCCTATATAAGCCTGTTAACGGGCAGAACCGAATTTTCATTTGAAGCACTTAAGACGCTCAGATAAAATACCCTGCCCTATGTAGCTTAAACCTGAGATTGTTTATGGGTCAGTGAATGCAGATGCATTCACTGACCCATAATTCATTCCGGGGCAGATGCCCCGGAAGTAGAATCGAATACAATTGAAATCAAAAGCATGGGTTTTGACGTACCATTACGAAATAATATCGTAAACTTATGTATTTAATCCCATTCATTTGATTTCTATTCTATTCAGTTCGAGTACTATTTATGTCATTTGTCTAGAGTGGCTGGTTGTCAACGCCTCACTAAAATAAGATTACTTACTGTGTTTTTTAAGATTTAAAAACAATAACATTTACGCTCTTTTTAACAGTAGGGCTATCTCTACTCTGCCTATGCATGTCATACTGAAATTTCGATAGCTATGTTGCAGGATCCCATGTAGGTATAGGCGGGTATATTGCTACATGCAATACAATTTTATGCTTTAAAAGAGTAGATACTAAATAAGAAAGAAAATACCACGTTTACCTGACCTTGTGGTAATGCATTCTTCCACTGACCGATCGAAGTAGTCTGGTTAGATCTCGATTCATCATCATATCAGCTGAAAAACGTCCACTGCTGGACATAGGCCACTCCCAAACATTCCACAGCATTCGGTCCTGAGCTGATCTTATCCATTGGCTTCCCACCACCTTTACCAGGTCATCGGTCCACATTTTCGAATTAAAATATCGATTTTCGAATTTCATAATCGATGAGGATTTAGGACAATCGACGCATCATTTTGCAACCAATTACGTGTTCGATTTTCGTCATCCCGCGTCTGCGCATGCGTCGACATGGCGTCATTTGTCACGTACTCTGTCTATATCAGCACCAATAGGAAACGAATTACAACATTAGCGCATATTTTAAACACAAAAGTTTAAGTTCACGATCTAGTTTTGTAATAACATAACATCACACTGTTACCTGAAAGGGTGGGTAGGCAGAAATGTATTACACCCATGTGTTTGCTAGAATGCCTGTTACCATATTATATATGT
Organism: Trisateles emortualis; assembly: GCA_947095525.1. Lineage (NCBI taxonomy): Eukaryota > Metazoa > Arthropoda > Insecta > Lepidoptera > Erebidae > Trisateles > Trisateles emortualis. The sequence goes on from OX352750.1 coordinate 11,301,572, forward strand.
ACGAGTAAGTATACTGAGCTTAATTTGTTTTTAGTAACTGTACGGTTGGTTCAATGGCTTAAGTGGCTACCTCGCCATTATCCACTGCACGGCGTGTTGTGGGTTTGATCCCCACACGAGATAAAAATTGTGTGATCCATGAATGGTTGTCCCGAGTCTAGGTGTACTTTGTTAATTGTATGTTTGTAAAGTCTCTCACAATACGTAAATTGTTTCACGGGGCAAGAACCGTCCTAAAAAAAGGCTCCTACTGATCAAAACTCATTATCATTTTACCCAACCCGGGAACATACCCAGGACAGTACAGACAGCAGTCGACAATACCACAGCATCACTTTAAACAGCGAACTCATCAAAGAAATGTCTTGAATAGGAATTTTCTAGAAGTATATAAAAAGTGTAAATAATTGTTCTAATTAAAAGTGATACTGATGTTTATATCTCATGGCAGTCATGAGATATAACAATGTCAACTGTTGAGGATGTAGAAGCTCTGCGATGTCAATTGTAATGAATTGGAAAAGAAACGGACAAGCGTGGGAGTAATCAATGGATAAATTAGTTCCTTATTACGGTGCGTATTTAGTTATGATTAATTATTGTTATATACTAGAGTATATAACAATAATTAATCATAACCTAACCGTGGCCTAATAAAATAATTTTCAGTAATTTTACAGATTACCCATTCGTCCAAATTACCTAGTTATTAACTACAAACCTACAATTCCTGTGTGTCCTACAAAGTGTTAAGAATTATGTGAATGTATGATATTGATTATGATGTGAAAATATTTAAGTAGGTATTTACGTCTTTAATTAAGTAAAAAATTATGTCAGAGGTCGATACATTGTGTCACACACAAATCAATTAGGTTTAAGTGGCAGAATTGTAAAAATAAAAACTTATTTTATGTTTGGTAAATAAATAAATAAAAAAAAAAAAAAGGTAATTTGGACGAATGGGTAATCTGTAAATTATTTTAATACTAGCTGTTGCCCGCGGGTCCACCCGCGTGGATGTCGGTTATCGCTGTATATAGTAGCCTATATGTTATTCCAGACCATAATCTATATCTGTGCCAAATTTCAACCAGATCCATTCAGTAGTTTTTACGTGAAAGAGTAACAAACATCCATCTATCCATCCATACTTACAAACTTTCGTGTTTATAATATTAGTAGGATAGTATTAAAACGCATCACTAAATGAGCGCTGGAGACCTGCATGTACTCGCCCAACTATGCCTTTGTGTAGTTATTTTGGTTGTGGTGGTTCTGTAAAGTGGAGGTCCTTTCCCAGTCGGGCTTGCTCGCTAGTATGGTACCCTCATATTTCGGAAGGTGCTGTAACGAGTCATTCTCCTCCACACAGGTCCTGCATGTTAGGCTATTCGAAAGCCTCATTATATTATGTTAACATATATGTGTTAACTAGGGGTCGCCCGCAACTCCGTCCGTGTGGTAATTTGAAATATTTTTTCCGATTTTACAACATATCTCACTACTGCTCCGCTCCTATTGATCATAGCGTGATGTTATACAGCCTATAGCCTTCCTGGATAAATGCACTATTCAACAAAAAAAAAAAACACAAGAATTTTTCAAATCGAACCAGTAGGTACTTTCTGAGATTAACGCGTCCAACCAAACAAACAAACAAACTCTTTAGCTTTATAATGATAAGTATAGATTCGTGGTATAGTAACAAAACATGAATATTGTAATGTAATAATAATTGTAACAGATACAGTTAGATAGTTAGATGCGTAGAGACGACAGATAAACCAACTACACAGGAGATTTATTACACGAGTGTGTGAGCAAAACACAGGTGCACTATCACTTTGATATACCGATGATGGGACGGCAATCCAACACGACAGGACAGAATCTGGCGCAGGACCATCGACTTTACGTGCTTATAATGTACACACGGCAACGGAGATAGCTGCCTGTACAGCTATGTATCTCCGTTGCCCACCCTACCTTCGTATTCTTTGGCCTTGTAGAGACACCCAGTAAGAAGGTATATGAAAGAAAGTAGTTCAAAAGACGATGGCCTTTTTAGTACCTTCCACATTAACTCTAATGACTCTAATGAATAGCAGTTCATTAGAAGAGGTCATGGTAACAAAACAGTTGATAAATTACTTTGTGAAGGATTATATAATAAAGGCATAATGTTATATGGTAATGTGGTGATGATTTGAGTGCATTTTTTTTATTATAAATGTACTTATAATCATCAGCATGATCATCTCAACAAAAAGACGTCCACTGCTGGACATAAGCCTCCCCCAAGTATCTCCACAACCCTCGATCCTGAGCCACCCTTGTCCATCGGTACTTATAATATTATATTATAACAATTTTTTTTTCTATTAGCCCAGCATTAGCAATACTCATGATATCGCTAATATGGAACAGCAAATGCATGGCATACAATATAATGTCGTAAACTTACTTCAAATACCATACATTTGCTTTTTTGATTTCTTGATTCGACTACTGTTTATGCCGCCACTTGTCTAGAATGGCAGGCTCGAAATATATGCCGCATGTTGAAACGGGTGCTACTTAGGGTGAATGACTAGTGAATTGTGAATGTGAGAAAATTAGGTAGACTTAGTCGACGGAACGTGTAAATATTTCAGCCACCTATTAGGATTTCATAGTCAAGTCATGGTTGCTTCCCGAGGGGAGAGCAAATATTGTTTTATGGGATCTTGCTGCTTGGTATCACTGGCCCGTTGAAGACCAATAACATTTTCACTCCTTTCTTAATTAACTCTATGTTATTAATGCTGATATTTTTACGCAAGTATTTAAGTCTCTGACTTTATTTTAAATAAAAGTAAAAAAACAATATCAACATGGCAAGTGGTTGGAATTTATTATGAAACAAAAGGTTGAATACTTGTATAATCGATTACGGAAGCCGTTTTGTCTTAACAATTTAAACTAGAACAGTTTATGGGCTATAAACAAAATAATTTAAAACAAACTCCAATATATCCGTCAATGTCAATAGTATGTCACTCATTAGTGCATAGACGTAATTACAGCGGATTGTCAGTCAAGTTTCAACACGAAAACATACCCCGACCCACAAGTCCACATAAGTTTGTTATGTTACCTCGTAACACACATTACGAATTTTGTGTAAGATGTGGGCCTGGGGCGGCGCGTGCGCCGGCGCCGTGGCGTGGGGCGCGCGACGACCGGCGCAGCCGCACCGCCAGTCCACCACGCGGAGTCGCGTCGCGCACCTGTCGCGAACCTATCGGAATACCACCCAAATAATACGTCAGTCTATTTAATTTTTTTATTTGTTTATCAAATGTGCCAAAAATATCAAAATATTCCCTTATTATAATTTTGTGTCAGTAGTGACAGTTTTCAGTATAAATATTGTTACGTTAATGTGTAACCTGTAATGTGGTGTAATAGAACCTTATCTAACTTAACGTAATAGAACTGGTTAATCTTGTTGTTTATTGCATAACTACTCCTTTTTCCACCCTTGGGTGTTTGATGTAAGATCGCGTGAGTTGTGGTAGGTCATGTAATATTCATTAGATAGTTTTTCTATACCGACTGTAAATTATATCTTATGTGATAATACCTAAGAATAATTACTAAATACATATATTAATTATTAAAAATGCATTGGTTCTTTATAAGGAAAATTAGTGACTCGTCAAGACTTTATCAGAGTTCAACAATTGTTTACGCGTTTAGAAATTAAATTTTCAAAAAACCTTTCTTAAAACTCACTTACGTCTTCTAAGGAAACTTTGTGCAAAATTGCAGGTTTGTAACCCCAGCGGTTAAGGCTCTGCGTTGATGTATCAATCAGATAGCTAGTCAAACAGACAGGAGACATAATAATATGTTTATATTATTTAAAAATGCATCAGTTGTTCCTTTTGCTCAAAAGTTCGTACAATAGTGAATGCGGAATTATACATATATTTTTCTCTTTTTTTAAAAAAACTTCTGCACTAGAAGACAAGCCCTGTGTTGCGAGGGACTTCATAAAACATTAAATCATTTAAGGAGCACACATAAATTTCGTGTCGAGTGGGAATCGAACCCATAACACGCCAGTGGTAAATTGCGAGGTGACCACTTTGACCAATGAACCAATCGTGAAATCTTACATAAAGTTATTCAATGGGTTTAATCGCAACATTCATTATAAGTAAATAAATTACTTTTAAATAGCCTCTATCGAAGTGTGTAAGTAATTTTCAATGAACAATTTAATCAGCTGCCTTCATATTTATTTTATATTATTTATTGATTTCTTATTATAAATACTTACTGAAAAAATATATTCAGTTAAAAGAAAAAAACCTTGTTGTTGACTTGCGTGATGCGTTGATAAAATGTAGACTACCTATGCGATTTGATCCCCAAATGGCATAGGTATGTAGTCTATATTATATCCTACGATATGTTAATTTTAGGTAATGTGTAATTCATTTATCATGGTTGGACAATTGTAAAGTTACTTAGGAGCCCTTATTTTTTTAATAAGCTATGATATTCGGTGATAATGAAGTATTTTATAGAAGAAAGAATTTTCGAAATCGGTGCAGTAGTTTCTAAATTAAATACAAAAATAAAAATTATTTATTTTTATAATAATAGCATAGATAACGTGAACAGTTCTTAGTGTTTAAACATTATACATACGCGTAAATATTTAAAATAAACCGAAATTCAACCAAAGCTTTTTAGAACACGACGACATCGAACGCGTAAATGTCTTTTGTACTAAAGTTTACATGAAGGCCATCGTAAGCTAACGCGTGCGTTTTATTTCACGAATGTAATTCATCTTTTCTGTCGAACGGATATACATATTTTTGCATAAAGATAGTTAAAGGGCTGGACAGTAAGATAGGTTAAATAATGTCAAGTAGTCTAGAGCAAGACATAGATAGGCCTCTCCTAATTTACAATAAAATCTATATAGCGTAATTTTGGCGTAAACGACGAACTACTTTCTTGAAATAGGCACTGAAGACCTGTAATCACGCACAGAAACACAAATACACTAACTGTGTGCAGATATTTGGACGTGGCCTTCTGTAAGGTGTAGGTTGACGTCCACTGCTGGACAAGGATTTCCACAACTCTCGATCCTGGGCCGACCTTGTTCATCGGTTGCCCGCAATCGCAAGCTTAACCAGGTCGTCGGTCTACCTTGTTGGAGGCACGCCCACGCTTCGTCTTCGTATAATAATACAGTTCATTATAATAGTACAATTCATATAATAGTACAATTCATATAATAGTACAATTATAATAATAGCACAGTTAAGCGCATCTAATGCCAGTTTAGCGTGACCTGTCACAGCCGTGTAATATCTGACCTATTACATCAAAACAACGGTAATAGCTTCCCCGTGAACTGTCTACCAATATAGTGCCGAATCATTGGTTACAATTAGCTGTATTACTGTTATATAACTGCTAACCATTCAATTCGATGCAAGCTTTAAGTGAACTAGAATGTACTTGCTCGACATTTTTCACATAGTTACTTTTATAAGCTCTATGATAGGTAAAGGACAGGCGTGATGGATGAGAGCAGGTGGACGATGAAAGATTACCAGGTCGACCACCGGTCTGATGGTCGATCGGCGTAATAAAAAAGGTCAGCGAAAAAGCAATCGATGAGCTTAGTACAGGACAAAATATATAGTATTCCCAACAGTGAGTGAAAAAGGGTTGACGATGATGAGAATGATAGAATACCCATTCTTTATTGTACACCAAGTAAACGTCAATAATTAAAAAAAAGTTTTGAAACCTAAGTAGCTGTGCAATGGGTGGTCTTACTACTAAAAGTGATCTATTCCAGACTATAAGTTCAAAAGTATAAGTAAAACAACCACAATAAGGAGAAACATTTTTTGCTGATAGCTCTCAAAGGATGAGTAGACAAGATTAACCAGTAACTCACTTCTGACTATCTACCAGAAGGAGGTTATTTTTCTGATTCAATTAAGGGGAGAATTTTGGATATCCCTTTTTATACGCACTTACGATAAAGTAAGGAAACTTCGATAAAATAATCATGCTTCCAGACCCACTAGTTTAAGTTATCATCATCATTCAAGATTAAGGCAATATTTTGATAGGGGCATCAAAATTATCAATTAAAACAGAGGTAATAACAATGATTTTCTTACTGTCACTTTTTCTAATTATAGATTGGAACAAACAAGGTTAAAGTGCATCGACAGTGAGCCGTGAGAACGATACAAACAATACGTCATAATATTATGAGGTATCATTACTTTCGAGTCGAGTCTGCGCAGATCATACGCTAACTCCACCCGCTCTACAGTGTAGTGAACAGTTTCGTGAATACGTGATTGTGACTTAGAACCTTATTTTACAAGTTTGGATGAACATCAGCAAACATGAAGGTGAGTTTGACCCACAATTTTATTTGAAATTTAGAACGTGTGATATAATCTTGCATTGCGAGATTTGTTTGGCGTTTTTGGCAGTTGTAGGTTCCGTAAAAGTGTAACGACAAAGTTGTGAAATGGTGTTTCGTCTGTAGCTTTATATTTTTGTAGATATTGAGTATATAGAATAATTATGCAGAAATTGTCAAAAGATATGCAAGATAATCTAATGAAAAGTTACGCCCTTATAAAACTTTTAGAAATTTTAGTATTTCTTAAAGCTAATTAAAATATATCATAAGAGTTATAACAGTTTTCTTGGAATAGTATAATGTTTTAATAATAATTTAGAAGAAATCTTTTTCGTACTCTCACTTGTTAACTATAGCTAATTATAACACTTCAACCTAATGTATTGTTGTAAGAGGTTACCTTGTGTTCGCGGTTCGCTACAAGCTTTATTTTATAAACAAAAATCTCTAGCATTCAGATTTCAGATAGTTATCTCAAAATAATATTCACTTACATGAAAACATTCAAATCACAATGCAACTTACAATATTATGTGGCGGCTACACTGTTATTTGAATTATATTTTTGTGAATACAAATCTAGTTTTTTAAATATTATAAGACTAGATTTTATAATATCGATATAATACTGGGTAGTATTCTTTTGAAACTACGAGTATTTCAATAGAGTAGTTATACTTATAACTTTAACAAAAAAAAACCGACTTCAATATGTCCAGCAAAAGTGCATTTCATGACTGCCGCCTCGTTTTTGAAGCCGGTAAAAAAATGAAGAGTTTATAAAATCGGAATGCAATCTAAATATACGACAAGTAATTTTTCCTTACATCATTTTCTTTAACAGCATTCTTTGCTATTTAGAAAATTTTCACATAAATGTAGTAAAAACTTTGTTGTTCCTTTTAAATATTAAGTCTTCTTATAATCTTTAAACAAATAACAAAATGTTTACATAACATCATACATTATATTTTTTACTTATATCTTTATAAAACTGTATATACCTCCAAAGAAATTCGTAAACCGTGAACCATGGAATTGCATAATTAATTATTATGTACAAAATCTAACACTATGTCATAATTATTATTATTATGTATGCCAAGGCCGATGAATAAACTTTAGACGAGAATAAATAAAGTCAACAGACCTATGTTATTGTGAAATGGTGAATTTGGTTAGACAGTACAATATAACCGCGAAATATTTAGCAGTTTAACAAGTGTGATTGAAATTTTTAGGACAAATTAAATGTGAAGGACAATAGAGCAAATTAGTGGGAGAGTAGTAGGCAACTACACACAGTAGTGTACCTACTTGTGTTACTGTGCGAGGTATCAAGTACTCATTTAGAAATTCGTTTTTAAGAATCGTTTTGAGCTGCCCCAGGTGCTGCTTGTTTACCACCTAAATAGTATAAAAAAATAAAACATCTTGTGGGACCTTCACTATTTTACTTATTGTAAAGACATATTGACATAATTATTATTATGAGGATATTCCTGTCTTTTGGTTTATCCAAGTACGCTCAACTACTCTAAATAAAAAGGCTGTACCTATTTACAGCCAAAAATACAAAGTCTACTAATAAGTTATATTCTGTGCGTGTAAATAAAAAAAGTTGTGGATAGCAGCGGTGCGGCGCCGGCGCATGCGCTCCTGACCCCGCGCTCGACGGCCGCGGCCGGTGCGCTGCGCGCTTGCTCGGGCGCACGATTATGCAAAACCAGACACAAATCTCATTGCATCATAGTACATAACTTGTTGCGTATCCTGACATAATCGACGTCAATAAATTTACTCGAAAGCTATAAAATACGCCAAAAATGTTAATTCAACTTTTAATAAATATCGTCAATTGTGATATGAGCGTGGGAAGTATGCTACTGTGATTAAGGACGTTCTTAATACCAGAAGTACCTTTTTGCGTTGTCACCCTGAAAAGGAGCTTACATTCAGAATGTCAACTATCTCAAAATGACGACTTACTTTCCTATATTAAATCGTTTATCATGACTGACGATCAATACACAGTCAAAATGTCAAAATTACTAGGTCTAGAAAGCTGAAATTTGGAATATAGGTTTATTTGCTAACTTAGGCATCCGCATAATAAGGATTTTTGGCAATTTAACCTCTAAAGAGGTAAAAAATTGTTCAACCGGGGAATTCGGGGCGAATATGTCGAAAGGACGGAATCATTGTTGCTCAAGTACAAGGACGGTAATAAATAAGTTCAAGTTTTATTACCACGTTATGCACTGTTAAGCTTTAACGCAATACGAACAATTAAACAGTTATGTTATTAACTAAATAGTTATTATGATAAAACTATTGAATAACACAATTACTAAATATTATCTAATATTATGTATTATATTATGTAGTTATTATGTCGACACGTGGTTATTTGCGGCAGACGGGTCAATGAATAACAGTATGTCTTGTAAGCCACACCACTTGGTCGAATGACCACTGCCTTAATGCCACCGATGCTTTTACACACAGTGGTATAGTTGTATGCCTGTGCGCGCGTATTTTAAGTACTCTGGAGTGTTATTTAAGAATATATATATTATTTTTTTTTTTTTTGGGACGACTCACACTCTACCTAATTTTCAAAATCCATACATATTATAGATAAATAACACCCAGACACAGAACAAACATTTATGCTCATCACCCAAAGATTTGTCCTGGGTGGGAATCGAACCCTCCGACGTAGCAGTCAAAGTCACTAACCACTAGACCAACAGGCCAGTCAACACTACACAACATTTCCTTTAAACAATTAACGGAAATGTTATTTTTAGATAACGCTTCTTTTCCAGAGTTACCATAACATAAAACCCCAACGTTTACTACACAAGTGTACATAAGTTACTGAAAGAAAAAAGACTGCTTATCAGATTATAGATAAATTTATATTAGCTCCATTGATTTTAATTTGCAACATGGCAAATTTAGTTTAGAATGAATCTCAAGCAAAAAACTCAAGAAAAAGATATTTGACCGATTTCAAAAAATATTTACCTATAGAAAGCAACATTATTAGCGAGTATCATAGGCTATATTTTATGTATTTTTAAATAAGGAATATATGTAAAAACTACATACCTAAATGTTTACCCGTGCAAAGTCGGCACGTGTCGCTAGTAATTAAACTAACAGGCACAATAGTAGCACTTACAATATACACGAGACAGCGCAGCGTGCAGTGGTCACAGCACTAGTACCTAAATTGCGCAAGCGCATAACTGAACGTGAACCACGCCGTTTAGGAGCATAACGTCAAAAGCGCAAAATGACAAACGGTCGCAAATTGTCAAAAGATCAGAATGTCAAAAGCGCACAAAGTCAAAGGCGCAGATTGTCAAAAGCGCAGAATGTCAAAAGCGCACATAGTCAAAAGCGCAGAACGTCAAAGGCGCACAATGTCAAAAACCTACTTAAACTGGTTAATTGCTTGACATTGTTATTTTTGTTGGTCACAATAGGAAATGAAATACTAACTTGATATTTTTAGGAAACATATATTTACTTTTAATTTAAACTAAATATAAATCAGCATAGCAATAGTCAACTTTCTGAACAATAATTGTTTTTTACAAACAAATGCTCAGAATAATTTACCTGTAAGTAAATAAAGATTGAGTTATCATTTTTAATAAAAGCAATATTTATAATTTAATAGTCTCTTATTACTTATATCTTCTTAGTAAGCTCTTATTTTAATGATCAGATGGAAACATATTTACTTTTAATTTAAACTAAATATAAATCAGCATAGCAATAGTTAACGTTCTGAATATAATTGTTTCTGATCATCCATAACACGAAAACAAATATTATCGTCAACACGTATTACATTTGACAGAAAAACAGTAACGTCTTATTTTGTTAGTAAAAGTGACAAACTTTTATAAAACTACCCTCAAATTATTTAAGTTGCTATGAAATGCCAGGATGCGTTCCGTTCTATGCAAACAATGTTACTACATATTAACATTTAAGTTAAGTAAATTATGTAAGACCAGGAAAACATTGAGGATGATGCTGTGTGGAAAAGTCAGCAATTATAGCTAGTGGCATGTATATGTATTAAAAAAATAAATAACATCCGTAATGTATGTGGCTATGCTATGCTGATTTATATTTAGTTTAAATTAAAAGTAAATATATGTTTCCTAAAAATATCAAGTTAGTATTTCATTTCCTATTGTGACCAACAAAAATAACAATGTCAAGCAATTACCCAGTTTAAGTAGGTTTTTGACATTGTGCGCCTTTGACGTTCTGCGCTTTTGACTATGTGCGCTTTTGACATTCTGCGCTTTTGACAATCTGCGCCTTTGACTTTGTGCGCTTTTGACATTCTGCTCTTTTGACAATTTGCGATCGTTTGTCATTTTGCGCTTTTGACGTTATGCTCCTAAACGGAACCACGCTTCCCTGGTGAACTATTATGTGTTACATCACATTTGTCATTTGCAGCCAGCCTTACGAGTGTATTGTTGTGAGAACTACTAACGTTTTACAATACAAACAAACAATCATAATAAGTATTTTGTTGTTATTTGTTATAGAAAATAATGAAAGTTTTGTTCCATAATAACTACATAATGGTGATGATTCTGTTGTTATAAATTAAACTAACCTCTTTCTATTTTATTCTTAAAGTAACTGCTCAAAGACCTGCTCCTGTTTCGCAGGCCTTTATTTTTTCAACCAACAAGCATACGGTTCGCCTAGTGGTAAGCAGTTACCGTAGTTTAATGACGCTTGCGACACTAGACATGTGAGACAAACGGTAATCAAATCGAATAGAATAGAAAGCAAATGTCATAAGTTCACGACATTATATAGAAAACTTACGTCTCTGGGAAAGGAAAACATTTATTAAAAAACAAAAAAAAATCCCATTAAGGTGGCCAAATAACATAAATAACCACCTAAGCGAAATATGTTTTCTATTAATATAGTAATTTTCCAAAATGCCATGATTTTTTTAACAATAGAAATGCAAAAACATGTAAATAACTCATAATTTATGATTTGTACAACAATTTTACATCATATAATTATTGTACATCACATTAACGTCCGCCATTTTAGATTTTATCAGTTTACTTCGGCACATGTCAGCAAAATCGGACATAAAACATAAGAAACTAATGAAAATATTTGTGTTAATTGCTGAGTAACCATTTTAAAGGCTTTTTTAATTGTTGGTGGGAAACAAATGGTTGTTGTGACGTAACAGTGGCGTACACTGTTGTTTTCAACGTGTTTCTGCGGAAGAAAAAAGTACAATGGTCATTATGAAGTTACGCACTCATACTTATGTATGTAGGAAAAATACTATAACGCTTGCAATTCGTCTAAGTAAAAATACTCTTGAATCGTAAGGATTTTACCGTACTATTACGGTGGTAAACAAGCTATGATAAGCAGTTACCTTAGCCTATGGACGTTAAAATACTAGGAGCAATACTTTCACGTCGTCGACCTTAGGTATATCTTATAACACCAGTTTTTTTATTATGGGTATCCCGGATAAGAATTATATTATTATAAGCCAGTGTTGTCCGACCGCTCAGCAAAGGTCCCCCTACTTTTCTTCCAAGTCTTTCTGTCTAGAGCCACAAAGGACCAGTCTTCGATAAAGAACTCAAACTCATCCCGCCATCTCCGTCTGGGTCTACCGCGATGTCGCTTGCCATTCAGAGGCACCCACTGGGTCGTGAGTTTGACCCATTGGTCATCTAAGATAAGAATACATTATTTTAAAAACTATCATCAGAGACACAAGATAATATTCTCGTACAGAAACTCGACTACACAGGTGTGTAGTTATTCGGCTTTGATCTTCTATAAGGCTCTTCCCCATTTAGCCTAGTTCGTTTGTAATCCTACTTTTAAATTTGGACTAAATACCACAGAATAACATCAGAACTCGTATTGAAACAAAAAGTGTAAAGTTCGCGACCTAACAAAACCGTCCATGCAAATACCGTAATAAAAACAGTCATGGAAAGTGAATCCAATGGTTGATGACGCAACTGGCGGATAATGCTATGCGATATGCTTGGTAATTACCGTTATCTTATGTTATCAGTAACGAGACGTAAGGCACCATACAAACGAGCAAGCCCGACTGAGGCAAAACCTTCGCCTTACAATAAACCACAGTCAAATAACTACACATTGTGAATGAGTCTCTAATATTCATTTAAGATTTTTTTTTTGAGTTTTTCTTATTCTAAAGTAACCCATAGAACAAAATTCTGTTGTTACAGGATGTAGGGTCAACGAAGCGCGATTAATGCTCTAGGTAAATATTGGTTCAATATTTGTGCCGCCCTCAAAGCTTATCTTTTGTCTCTGGATGTACTTAGGTACGTCTCGAGAGCGGGAGTTATCTTCTTCTTATTTTATAAAACACACATTTTTAGCATTCCCTGTGAAAATGTAATCAAATTTAATTATAATGACCGAAGCTTTTGGTTGTTAACCGTTGATTACAAAACCAGACATCATATGATCTAAAAACTAGTATAAAAACCGCGTATTTAAATAATACATAATATGTAAACAAAACGAATGAATTAAATAGTAAAACCGAGACTTACGTTCGTGACAGTGGCACACTGTGATGAATTCAAATATGGAACGAGAACGAATGACGACCGCGAATCCTTGCAAGGCAGCCAACATTGCGCCACCATAGACAAACACTTCTTACTTATATAATGAGTTGCAACAGTGCAGTGACTGCATCAACCACAGACAAGTGATGAATAGCACGAATGAATTAGTCGATTATGTAATCGGATATATTCTGCATTAATATTTAAAAATAAACAAAAAAAGCTGATTAGGATTTTGGTACGTAACCGTTATTAATTGATTACATTTCGAACAGATCATATTTACCATAAACAAAAGTTACAAGTACAAAAAAAAAACATTTTCGTATTCAAACACGAAAGTTTGTGACGATGCATAACTAGAAAGACTTTGATGCAACTTTACAATATCACGGCTTAAATATCAAAATACTACATAAGCTATATTATAAACAATATCAAACAAGCTAACTAGCAAATTAAATAAATCCACAATGGAATGACCTAGTTCTTTTTTTTTTTAATAAAGCACCGTAGACCACAAAAGTTTAATGTTGTAACTTGCCTATGTAAATTGCATTATATTACATTGACTCAAATTGATCGTGAAAATATGTCAAATATGAGCTAACGGAATAATATCTATCTTTTTATTTAGCATTGTTATTGTTGCCTCCGTACGATACTTGTCATAATAATTATGCTATTATTTCTTTTTTGTATTTAATTTTATCTTCAGCAAAATTTTAACTCAACCTCAAAATTCATTTATTTATTTAAGTTACAAAGTTACACTTATGAAGGTCATATAGCATTATAAATAGACAGACAAGCCAAAAAGATGATGTTAGCCAATTTACCGGCGGCTAGTTGGCTTACAAGTTTGCCATCAAAAGAAACAAGCAAGAAACTCAAGCCACACTTCGATCTAGATTTTTTTAAATCAATTTGGACACATAAGTCTTACCATATAATACATGAGACGAGGTTTATGTGATGATTCAAAGAGTCTGCAACCTGGTCTAAGCAAGCTTAATGCTAGGTGCAGAAGGAAAAAGCATTTTATATTTTGAAACTTATCCAATAACGGCTGTGGTACGTAAGGCGGGTTTATATAAAAATACTGGCCATTTACAATGAATAAATACAAAAAAACTAACCGCATTCGAAAATAAAACACAATCTATGATTTGTTTTTGAAATCGTTCCAATAAAATATGTTTAGATATTAACTATTTTCCAGATGATTGACTTCCGTTAGAAAAGGCTAGTCAGTCCGCATATTTTCTTTTAACTAGGTAACTGACGTTTACTTAGCACGTGGTAGGCATGGTTCACTGGCGACTGCATAATGTTAGCGTGCTCTAAGAATTCTAGGTGTGCATGCAAGCTTATGTCATAATACCTAACAGTGAAATGTTTCTTTCAGCTATGTCAATCACTGGTATAAAACAAGATATTTTTATAGGTACTTAATACTAGATTTTGCTTGCGGCTTTCCCATGTGCCCATTACAGCACGCCTCTTCACGACTCTATCAAAGAAGCTGAGAAGGTTTAGGCCATAATCCACACATGTCAGCCTGGTTTGTTAGTTGCCTAATTATTTCATTAGCCAATCGCAGTCCACATCGTCATTCATTAAGATCACTGGCCGAATTTTCTAAGTGAACACACAATACAATTGTTGGCTTTTCGCATCAAGCGCCAACCACTTGCGAAAATTATCGCTTTAGCTAGTCTGAGGGCGCGTAGAAAAGAAATTTGTAGTACATAAGAAAAACTTACGTAATAGAAATATAGGTTTGGAACTGTAACAGGCGTATGGGAATTATTTATTGAATGCGAACATTGAGCAAAAGAGGAAACGTATGGAGAGCAAATAATGGTGAATTTGAATGTCAAAATTATACAGTTCAACAGTGTTATTTGCATCTCATTGAATATAATATTACAGTATTCATTATGTTGTATTACATCAAAATTATATACAGTACTTATACCATTTCTTTACCTTTATAGAAGATACTAGTGTTGTGTCGTGTTCACCGCGGCTCTGCCTGCGTGGATGTCGATACCATTTCATTGTGAAAAAGCAAGAGGCAGACAGAACGTTACATTTGCATTTATAAGTAGGGATTATAAAGGATAACATTTCGTTGCCTTTTATAGAAAACGGGCTTCATATTAATCCCTATTTATTTTAAGCTATTTTATTAATTAACTACTTCGTTTATATTGTCGATTCTACTAGTAAAAGTTTTTTCTTTTAAATCGATCTACTTCGAAATTTTCGAGTTTACGAAATACAAACGAATATACAACAAAAATATCTTATAATATTAATTTAAACGTAGAAGACGTGTTCCTTATGAGCACTGCTTCGAGGCAGCTTTATCACTTACTAGCGGCCGGCTTCGCACGGGTCAAACATTTTTAAAACCCCGATATATACCCGATATAGTGCCCGATTCGATTGCCAAGATTAATAGCGATTTAGAGGCTATCAGGTGTTGTGCTGGACGTTTTGGTCTGTCTGTAAACCCTACCAAGTGTCAGGTCACAATCATAGGAAGCCAACGTCTGATGAGCAGATTGGACCTCGGAATTTCGCCTCCAATAATCTTTGATGGGTCAATTATACCTTTTAGTCCATCAGTTAAAGACCTTGGGTTACTTATTGACTCGAACTTCAACTGGCAAGCTCAAGTCATCAGTGTTAGTCAGAGAGTTACCTGTACCCTTCGTGCCTTATACCGCCTGAAGAACTTCCTACCGTCTAAAACTAAAACAATGATTGTGCAGACTTTAATCTTTCCCCTGATCGATTATGGTGATGTATGTTATTTCGACCTGAATGCAGATCTGCTCAATAAATATGACCGTCTTCTCAATAACTGCATTCGATTCATTTTTAATCTTCGTAAATATGATCATGTCTCGTCCTACCGGTCCGAGTTAAAATGGTTACCTATACGACAACGCCGTGATTTGCGAGCGCTAACTACTTTATTCTCATTCCTTCATTCTCCTACCCCCCCTAGTTACTTAACTTCCTACTTCCAATACCTATGCTCAGTACATGAAAAAAAACTTCGTTCGTCTAATAATCTTCTTCTTGCGTGTCCCTCTCATACCACTAACTTTGTCCATTCTTCTTTCTTTGTTCAATCTGTTCTGCTCTGGAATGCGCTTCCTCGTGAAGTCAGGATGGCCACTAATCGGTACACTTTTAAAATGAAAGTAAGGGACTTCCTCTTTGACAAACTGGCTAAATCATCACATCAGTATATATATATATATACTGATGTATATGTATGTATATATATATATATATATATATATATATATATATATATATTATAATATTATATATTTATAAATATGTATTTAATTAAACCTATGTATTTATTTAGTCTATGTTATCATATTTATTAGAAATATATTTTTCCAGTAATTTATTTTAACATATCTTGCACCTACTACATTCATCTCTGCATCACCCAAAGGTCGGCTGGTAGAGAATGCCTTTGGCATTAAGCCCACCTTTGTACAATATTGTGCATAAAGTTTAAATAAATAAAATAAATAAATATACCTATATTTATTTTTGACCGGAAGAAAGTATGAAATTGTTTAGGCTCTACGTTGTCGTATCAGTCTTTTGGGGCAAGCTATATGTATAGGTAGACACATAATATAATTAACCCAAAAGACACATAATATAATTATTATACTTTATTCACACTTAGGTGTGTACCGGCGCACGCGCCGTCGCGTCGTAGTCCGGGCGACATTTGCGCAAGAGTGAAATCAATTTCGGCGCGGCCTTCACCCAATGTCCTACTAAACTTATTCGGGTTATGACATGGCTCACCTTTAAAATTATTTATAGAATACATAATATTATTATATACTAGCTTCTGAATGCGTCGTCGCAGTTGATAAATAGCCCATGATGATAGTGCTTCTGGGCCGTACCACGACGACCATGACGTCCTTGTAGCTATTAATTTTCGATCTTAACACTTTGTAGGACATAACTTCTATATACGTTATGACAATAAAACATCTATTGTGTCTACATTACTGACTGTGAAAAGGTTAATTAGAATTTTAAAGAAATCTTTGGTAATAATGTCATATTAATCATCATATGAACTTAAAAATAGGGTTGTTTTTTATGGTGTGATTCATTAATAATTACAATATTTAGAAAAACAATAAAATATACACATCAAATACAATGTAAAAATTGTTAATAATAAATAAACATAATCTTCTTCTTCTTTTGTGACAGAACGTCAGTTATTTAGATGGTCTAACGCTCGAGCCCTACATCCCCTATTCTCACTAGCCTTATTATGTGTACTGAAATTGCTACCAAATCAGTATTATTAACCACTTCCATGATAATGACAGCATTATTTACTTTTCATTCGCACAAAATATAGGTCACGGCTTTGCATTAAAATTCACATCCTGCATTAAAATTTGAACATTACCGGCACATTGCAATCAGTCAATCCGCCATTGTGCAAAAGCGCTATTAAATTATCTTTTTTAGTTCACGCACTTCAACAGCCAGGAGAGAGATCGGGCATAGGACCAAAGGCTTTATGTTCCTTTCGAGTGGGTACGGCACGGGGGTATAAATAGGTTCCGGCAATTTTTTAAATGTATTTATAAACGGTAAAAGTATTTATTGTAAATTTCTAGACAGAAAATGATCCGGAAATCAAACCCTCGCACTCAAGTCGACCCATGAGGTAACGAGCCAATAGGGCTAATGTGAATACAGGCGAATTATTGCAGTTCTATGTAGTGCCGCTCCACATTGATGTGAGTGAACCCTAAAGAGAACCGTCGTAGGACAATAATTACTTGCACAGCGTCTCACTACCTACCTACATATTCTTTCGTAAACCTGTGCCCAGCCCTAAGTACACGTACCCACGTAAGAACACGTAACTACTGTCCAATACTTATCTGTATTGAGGTGGCTTTCTCCGTATGTCGGCAGTATTATGCGACAGACGAAAGTTCGAGAAACGGCCTTCACCTATTGCCTTAGATCGTCAACAGGTTTTGTTATATCATTTTTATTATTGTTTATATCGCATTCTAGACAGAGCCATGATTTATATTTTTGGTGTCCTAAGTCTCCGTAAAAATTTAGTCTGCTAGTTTTTTTTATATCATATTTTTATTATCCCGGCTTTACATGAGTGGACATTTATTTATGGGTCACTTAAAGATATAATATGTTACTCACTGATAATGAAGCTTTCTATTTGTGAAAATAATTAAAATCGGTGCAGTAATTTTTGAGTTTATTCAATACACAAATATAAATCTTCTCTTTATAATATTAGTAGGTAAAGATAAAAATATATAAAAATATTTTTCAGGGAGACTAACCTACTGCTCGGGAGATATTTTAAAGCACGTATTATTTATTTATTTATTTAAAACTTTATGCACAATCGCACACAGGCGGACTTAATGCCATAGGCATTCTCTACCAGTCGACCTTGGGTGATACAGAGATGAACATAGTAGGTGCACTCAAAAACAAAACAGTTTTGATAAGACAAAGAAACAAATTAGGATAGTAAGGATATAGATTCAACAATATCTAAAAAAATATGTGTGTGCGCAAGTAAAAAAACACTCACTATTTTCTTACAGTACGATAAGCCGGCAATCATCCACCACCGTAGATAAATCACGCACAGAACTAACAGCTTCACCCATCTTCGGATTGACCGCAACAAGCTAGTTTAACCTTGCAAATTGATTCGCGTGGCCATAACTTTAGCTACTAGGCCTTCATTTTAAGATGTTACGTAGATACTCGTATTATATCGAGACATCATAAAACTAAAGATGCCACAAAACATTGTGTCATCAGTCATCACCGTCGTATTAAACAATTAAGATTATTCTTTTGTGCTTAAATGTCAGCAATGTTGTCGCAACACAACTACATAAATAGCTCCACGTAACGCTATTAACTACATATTATAATTGACTAGCTTATGCCCGCATCTTTGCCTGTGTGGATGTTGTTTCTTTTTTATAGCCCGTACGCTATTCTAATTATTCTATTCTATTCTATTCTATTATCTACTGGTATAACATTGTAAAGTCAATAACTCGTCCAGTAGCTGCGTGTGAAAGAGTAGCAAACGTCCAATCTCACAGTTTCGCGTTTATAATACACGTTAGTTAGAGAGGTAGTGCACCATACTAGCGAGCAAGCCCGACTGGGGAAGGACCTCCACCTTACAAAAACCACAGCCAAATAAGTACACACAGTGGTGTAGCTGTGTTACTTGTGTTTCTGTGTACAGATCTCCAGCGCTCATTTTGGCGTAAGCTCATAGCGTCCATAGACTACAGTAACTGGTTAACATCTGGCGGGCCGTATACTTGTTGCCACCCAAATAGTATAAAAAAAATGTTTGTAATTGAGTATTGTTTTTACAATCAATTTTAATCCAGAGATAATTTATTATTTAATAATCAAGAAGTTATGTATAACATAAGATTTAACGTAGCAGCACGCTTTCTTTTTAAAGGAAAGCCGAAGTATATACTTAGTTTTTATAAGCTTCATTTAAAAAAACAGCGAATCTAATATCGAATACGGATAAAAAGCCTAAGAGGTCGAGTCCGAGACCTCACCTGTTATGTTCAAATGATCTAACTCGGGTACATAATATATAAGTAATTTAAAAAGGTTAGTTCGATAACCTTATCATTTAACAGTGAATCGAATAAATTGTACAGATTAGTTCCAAATGGTCACAATTTATTTGACGATTCGGTCGCTGTTTAGTTCCGCTTTCGATTGATCCTACTGAATTGTTATTTGTTTAAATCATTTTAATTAATACCGACGCCATGTTATTTAATGTTAAAATTGTTAGGCTTCTTGTTATGTAATTTGTTTTTATACCATTTTAATTAAAGTATAAGTCATTATTGCTGTGACCACGGCAACAAATCTATACGAGAAGGAAAACTTTGAATCCCTTTTTTAGCACATTGCGTGCTCAAAGGAGTGTAAGATTGGCATAGTTTAAGTTTATACGGACAAGGACTGCGAAAAGTAATTGTGGTTGAATTTCGACCACCGGGTGAGCTCTAGTTTATATATTTTTACACGCGAGTTTCAGATAACCACCTATTTGATTTTGCCTGCCCATTTGTGCTTAATCTCCTACAGCCTTATTATAAAACGTAGAATACAAAAAGTGTCGTTATATAATCTCTCATTCTGTCACCAGAAATTCGACATGCAAAAGAAGAGGACAAAACATGCCGTAACTATCCACTCGCTAAACCACGTTTATTAATAAAGCGATTATTGCTTTGCTATTGCCATTTCAAACATAGCATAGTGAAGTATCTGGATTTCGGTCGTTACATACTGTACAAAGCTATTAAATCCAAGGTCATAGCCACGAACGTAAAGCACAATGTTACATTTGTGTTGGACACTATTACGGCCATCGGATTAAGACAAACGGACCAACATTATTTTTTCGCAACAATAGTTGAATACGTTATGCATTTAACGACAAGAAATTCTGAATATTATAAGGTCAGTTTTTTGTGTACGCAACTTTAAACTCATACTTAGATTTAAATTGTCTTAGTTTAGACAAACATCTAGTCGTCGTAGAGAGCAACTGCTGATCACGAGGTCCCGAATTCTATTCCCGGCCCGAATCAATAATAAATACCGTCTTTAGGGATTGTCTGTCCAAAAATTTAGCTGCCGAGAGTTACTTAGAAATTGGCGGTATTTATATCCTTATGCCTCTTTAATAAATTACATTTTTGTTTCTTTAATTTTACGTTAATTGTATTTTGGTAAAGTTCCCCGCGACACAGAGCTTGTTCTCTAGTGCGGGAGTTCTTTTTAAAAGATGCCTCGGGCAGCTAAAGCCGTTCTTGTCTCATGCTTGACCCCTCTTCGGTCATATCGAATTGCTGTCCCATCGGACTGGGTGAGGGAATAAATAGTGCACCTGTGTTTGCGTACACTTGTGCACTATTATATCTCTCACACAGATGGCTAGTCTCCGGCGAGATTAGCCGGATTAGAAATTTGGTTAGGAGGACATCATATTTGGAAATTGCTTCTGTTCTTCTAGCTTTTTAGCAGACGCTATTCTCTTGCAACCAACTAAAAACGTTGTGTAAACCTTCTTTTATGACAACTAACAATACAGCTCACATTTTAAATAAACAAAGCGAATTAGTTTTTGTTTAACGTTCGTTACATCTATATTAAAATTCGTTACACCTGATAGACAATGCTCAGCTTTAACCGGCTTCTTAAGAATTTTGTACAAAAGTTCTATAAATAACGTAAGTAAACAATATGGAACAATATTTATAATCGGTCACCTCAAGGGGGTCAGATAGGGGGATGAGTGAGTGTTGGGAAGTCCCCTCAGAGTGAATTTCTATCAGACTTACTTACGTTTGAAGCACTTTTAATTGAAAAAGTGTTATATCCAGTTATTAAATTTGTACAACCTTACAAATGATTTTTGGTACTAAATCGATTTTCATGAAACTACAAAGAATGATCCTGCTGATTTTAATAATTTTTCACCAATAAAAAACACACTAAAATCAACAAATCTGCTCCGATGCTACAATGCCACGACGGACGAGTCTATTGCCAATATTAAGCACAATTCCACTTCAAGCTGTTCAAACTTTAAAAAAATGAAATAAATTCCAAAAACATTCCACTTAAGCAACTAAAAGATAATAATGTAAGTAGGTAAGCATGTTATAAGTAAACTATTACATGATATAATAATGTACGGACACAAATAATAACCAAAACACATCATGCTCTGATTACTTCGACCAACAAACCGTACCTAATGTCAGTATTATTCTGAATCGTGGCCGCCGCTTGATGAATAAATAAGACGTGATATTGTTATACACGTAACCTGTGCAGGTTCTTTATCAATGAATAGTGATTTAGGAGGTTTGTTATGCCTTACTTATTCTAAGTCGACAAGACAACTTCGTCAAGCGGGCAGATGGAGTCTGACGACTACGTTCGTTGCGGCAGTCGGCCTATCACTACATCGAACGGTACAGTCTGGCAATGGATGACCAGTCCAATAATTTTGACTAGAGCTAAAAAATATTCTTGTCCTGACTGATTTATTAACGCAGAGCCAAAACTGCTAGGGCTACAAACTTTTAATTTTGAAATTTAGAAGGTATATTTGTTGTTTTTCTTCATACTACTTGGGTAGCAAACAAGCATACGGCCCGCCTGATGTTAAGCCTAATAAAATAATTACTGTAGCCTATGTACGCTTGCAATACTAAAGGTTTCACTTGCGTGTTACCAACCAGTGGAAATTGCAACCCTAAGAGAATTAAATAAAAGAAAACGTTTAAAGGAAGTCTGTCACTTTCAAAGTATGAAGCAAAATTTCGTGTATATACCTGCTTAAGGTTAGAAATAAATGTAAGATCTATATTGGCATTTTTCAATTTTTGTATCGTAGGATCTCCTGTGCACCTGATCTGTCTCTGGTCTTGTCAGATTACCGTCCCATCAAAATATGTAGGCACGTAAGGAAATAGACAGTGCATGAGTTTATCACACACCTGTATAGAAACTAACAAAAACGTATTTAATAACAAGTTGCTGTGAGAATTAGTAAGTAATAGTAATCATTACTAAAGACAATGTTATCAGAAATCAACTTTTTACTGCTTTCCCCATCAACATTAACTAATGAATGTCAAGCATTCTACTAATTAGAGGGTTGCATCTCGAAGAGTAGTCCGATAAAGATTTTTTAAAGTGTAAACTTATTTTAGCACGGTACGCATATTTTTAGATAAGATAAAATCTCTGGATTCGCGACACCGTTACGAGACGCAGCTTGACATTATCCGAAAAATCTTTTTTCGACTGTCACGTTATTGAAGCAAAGAGGCGATATATGCATGTACATATTTTCATAAGATTCATATTTGGTTTACGCAAATATGATCACGTATCACAATATCGACATATGCTCAAGTGGCTTCCTATTCGCCTTCGACGGAATACTCATATTCTTACTTTACTTTACAACATTTTGTTTAATCCTGCCACTCCCATTTATTTAAAGAAACGTTTTCGGTTCTTAAATGACACACATATGAGATCCCTGAGGTCGGTGGAAAACTTGAGACTGGAAATACCAATGCATTCCACAAAATTCTACGATAAATCTTTTACTGTACAGGCTGCTCGTTTGTGGAATGCATTGCCTGTTTCCATTAGGCAGGCAAAGAGTTTGGCTTCTTTTAAAACTATGGTGTACAAGCATTACCTACCTCAATAGTCATTTTTCTCTATAAAAAAAAAAAAAAAAATCTGAGTACGGTATATGTATTAACTTATTATATATGTATGTATTGTAATATATATATAATATGTATTGATAAATATATATATAATATAATGTATTGTATTTTATAGATGTATACATATATATTGTGTATTACTTTTATAGTTAGGTATAGGTAAGTATTAGTTACCTATACATATATATATATATATATATATATATATATATATATATATATATATATATATATATATATATATATATTACTTATTAGCTAGCTACACCAAACTGCCCACTATTGGCGTTTTAATTATCCCATCTTTACTGTCCATCCAAAGGTTGCCTGTAAGAGATTGCTTTTAGCGATAAGGCCGCCCATTGTACATTACCTTTTTAAAATGTTTGTAAAAAAATATGTTTTTTTTTGGTGTACAATAAAGAGTTATCTATCTATCTATCTATCTATCTAAAGCAGACCGCGAACGCGTCTAGATAAATAAAAATATTGCTTTAAAATTTATAATAACTGTTTGCCTAGTGTTTTCACTTCTGTCGGCACTCCCAGAGTGCAATTTTTTTTTCAATTGAACTCCTTCAAACTATTGTTACCTCCGTGTTTTAATATACTTCTGGTTTTACCGCGATCATGCTTATTTACACCGGCACACTAAGTTACACCGGCCGTGGTCATAAGCTGACTGGTAAAGCGATGTCAGGACTCCGTTCAGAATGAAATTAATGACAATTATATAAATCTATCCTTACAAGATTGTTTTGCTAGTAAGCGGCAAATCGCAGATCGCCAATACTAAAAGAAGCATGTCTGCTTCAAGCCCAAGTGGCTGAGGACCACCAACACTTGTAGTCAAATATGACATAACACATTCAATAACTTCATTTGAACAAAAGAATACAGATAAATTCGAAGGGCCAATCTTTCAAAAGCGCCACGCGACAGATTAAGCCTGGTGTCCGAATATGATAACTACATGAAAAAGGTTACGGGAAAACCGCATCTAAGTTGGTTAACTTTAGACGCATTTTTCCAAAACTTAAGTCACATAGTTACGTTGTTCTTATAAGTAACGAACAGAACTTGCAAACGTCATAAAACCTTTCACACGAGCTTTAAAGACATGACATATATGCACTCAGTACTGCGTAACACGATGTTATATATGCATATTATGATAATATGAAGTGTATATTTGATCTATCAAGTAGTTCTGACCGCCTTTCATAGAGGGGCTTCAGGGGTCACTGCTCTACAGCGCGTTTCCGAATAATTAACCTATATTAAACATATGTATCGTGAGCGATGAGCTATTGGTAAGGCAATCGGAACACGACTCGAGGAAATGACTTGGTGTAAATTTAGCAACATCATAATTGTAAATGTATTGGCATTGCGATGTAATCTAACGCTATGAGACAAAATAATAAGGTTTATAGATTTATTTACGAAAGGGGAGGCATAAGTGTATGATATTTACACTCGGCCAGTTATCTTACGAGTTACACACATTACAAGCGAGCAAACCCGGCTTGGAAAGGACCTTACAGAAAACCGCATAATAATTACATACAACGGTTACGTAACACGGAAATCGTTTCCGGGTAAGGATTAAAAAAAGGCATAACTAAAATATGTTTTTTTTTTAATACAATTTTCGTATTAAGAAACAAACCCTGTATCACGAGGAGAACAACACACAATACAATATATACGAGTAATACCTAGACGACTATACAGGAACTAACATTTTTGAATCACACAAAGTCCTTTCTGAGAAAACGCGATTTTATATAAAAGAAGGTTATATACCTACTGATATTGTGTATATTGAGGTTAGAAGGCTACGGTAACTGCTTACCATGGAACCAATATACTTGTTTGCCATCTAAGTGACATTAAAGTGATGAAATGACGTTGCACATACTTTTCTTACGTCATAAGAAAAGAACAAAACAATTAAAACTTGTTCTTCTCAAGTTTATCTTATCGGTTATTGTACCTGCTGTATATAAACCGATAACTACGTAATAAGTTGACATGTAACTTAGCTAATTACACAACGAATTGTATCAAATATCGATGTTATCTTCTCTTTGTAAAATATTGTGTCACAGATATATATCGCTAAAGGCCTTTGCAGACGAACATTCTAAACCGCGACATTCGGCGACCAAACGTGTTTAGTTTAAACCGAATGTGGCACGGCACTACTTTCCAAGTCAAACAGAATTTATTAAAGCAAACAAAGGAAATAAAAGTTGAGTATAAGATGCCAAAAGACGTACTATCTGTACGTATCTCTGTATTATAAAACAGTAACAGCCTGCATTGCCTTTGCCAAAGTCAAAATATTTTTGTTGATTTTTTTTTTTTCAATTTTAAAAATAATTTTACAAATTATTTAATTATAAAATAAATCTATGTTCTAAACTTCAGCATTAAAATTAGTAATGTGTGTATTATTGCATTATTTACGTAAAAACCCTGCTGTCAATCTTATAAGCGAGTGGTTAGAAAAATCACAACAAGACGCGATTTATCAGTCAATGCTCCAGTATTAGAATGTATTTCTAGTGTAAACTTACACACACAGGTGCTATTTCAGTGTGAAGGTAAAATGATATGGTGCAAAAAAAACGAAACGAAATTATTAATTAATTTAATGATTGACACTAAATCGAAATGTGTCAAGCGTACTGAGCAAAAATGCACCAGGTTTATTATCAGGTAATCATGAAAATATGTAATTGTTGTCGGTTCGTATTATGTATCTATATAATAACTTTAAACGAGTAATTATTGCACATATTATAACAAGGTATACATACTCGTATTTCGTGTATCTGTTTTCGTGTGTAGCTGTTTGAAATAAAATTTTTGTTAGCTTTTTAATGTTATTACTTACAAACTAATCTGATCATCTGCCTGACCTGCAGTATTGAGAACTTACGTATATTTTGTTGTTGTATTTAAGTCGTTATACGACACAGCGAAGAATGTTGCGCTTATAAAAGATGTCTGTCTACGTAGGCCTTTACCTTTCACGAGACCGCGAGACCAAGCAACAAGTAATGTCTGGAAATTAGATCATAATCTTCCGGAGAACTAGGAAATAGACACCTATCTCTCATCTCTTTCCTTCCCTAATAACTTTCAATAGCGTTTTCTCTTTCGTTTTATTTTATCAGCGTTATATTCCGTCGTGTATGTACTTATAGTTTAGTTTAATATTAAATTGTTTAAGCTTTCCCTCGCCATTAGACTTTAAGTTGTTGTTATATAATGTCGATATTTTCTTACATTGCTGTTATAAAACATGGCGTTTGTCAAGTAATAAACATTCTAGAATGTAACGTAAATATACTTACAAACACGTAGATAAGTAACGGGAATAGTGGCTAACACATACCTGAAAAAATACATAAGTAATAGGTTAATATCCGAAATACAATGATAACTGCTTTTTCTATCAAGAGAGAAAAAAAGGATTTTGGACTTTAATTCACACAGGCATGAAATCCATGTTTCGCTAGCGATATAGAGGGCAAGTCTATTGCTCATATATAACGAGCACAATTCCTAGCTCCGATCTGATACTGACCGGCCCGAGCCTCGGACAGCATTGAGAATTATATTAATATGTATTTTTTCCCCAAATTTCAGATTCGAGAGCCCCACGACCGATCAATCTTGAGGCGCGTGTGTGATGCGGCATAACATGGTGTCGCCGCGCCACCTCGACATGCGCATGCGCCGAAGCAAGCCACCAGACAAACACAAACACACACTCTAATAATAAACAAACTAGTCCATAAAAAAACCAAAGCGTTAAGTTCAAATGCTGTGATATTGGCAAATTTGAACTGTGATAGAAACCAACCCTTAAAAATGGGTGTCCACGTACTTCTAGCGTCTACTGCACTGAAGACGGTTAGTGTGACTGGATTGTGGTTGATTCCACTATTGCTCGGAGCTCTTACATATCACAATTATAATTCATATGATCCTGAAGCGAAAATATTAGACAGAGAGCCGAAGAAAGAGTATGATTTTATCGTCGTCGGTGGTGGTTCTGCCGGAGCCGTGGTCGCCAATCGACTCAGCGAGATCAAAACTTGGAACGTACTTCTATTAGAAACAGGTAATTTACAACTATACTGCTCCCTTAACAAAGATAGCTAAGAGAAAACGTATCTGATATACTAGCTTCCGCCCACGGCTTCGGTCGTGGGATCAAAAGTAGCCTTTGATATTCAAGAATAATGTAGCTTCCTATTAGTAAAAGAATTTTCATAATCAAAAAAAAATCTCTACATTCATACATACAAACTAGAAATAAAAGCAAGTAGATTGGGGTAAATGCTACAGCTAAACACCGTGCTATTGGTATTTCTATACGTCAATATAAATCCGCAGTGCTCATAAGGAAACACGCCTGGTGTTGCAAGCGTCCATAGGCTACGGTAACTGCTTACCATTAGGCAGGTCGTATGTTCGTTTACCATCTTGGTAGTATAAAAAAACGATTACAGGTCAGATATACTAAACCCTGATTTTATAGACGAATTTTAGGACCGGCAACGCGCGAGTTAAGTCAAGTGTATGTAGGCTACAGCAACTGCTTACCACCTCATCTGGTGAGAAAAGAGCTCTTTTCTTGGCACTTGTGCCTTGCAGATGTGTCGTTCTTCGTTAGAACAGTACATACTTTAACGATAGTGACATAACATTTAAATGTATGATTTGAGTATCAACATTATATGGTTGTTAAGCAACAAGTGTGTAATCAATCAAAGAAATAAGTAAGTAATGGTCTTCTGTTTCACAACTGCCTAGAGCACATTTAATTTTAAGTAGTATGTGGCGTATTATTAGATGTGGTGTATATTAGCCGTCCAGATCGATGTCGGTCACATCGGCCAATCCCAACGGAGATTAGCCAACTGCGCAGGAAATATTATAGTGGAGATATTATATATATACTTGTGTATGCGCAAGCACAGGTGCACTCTTTATTCCCTCATTCTTATGAGAGTGAGGGAATATAGTTCATCATATCAATCAATCAATCATAGTTCGAAGGGACGGTAATCCGGCATGACCGTAGAGAGATGAGGCTTCTTTCTTCTGCAGTCTTTAATGTATTTTTGCTATCTCTGTCTATTTGTATTATCTGTGTTATTGGTGTCTGTAATTATTGTGATTGGTGTATTAACCGTTTTATTTAAAGTAAATAAATAAATAAATAGTCTCTAGATAAAACCTATGCAGGAAGCTCATTTTACAACCTAATAGTCCATAGGAGGAAATTAAACGCAATCCCTGACATATACATTTCAGGACCTGATGAGAACGAGATCACGGACGTACCCTCGTTAGCTGGCTACTTGCAGCTAACGAAGTTGGACTGGCAGTACAAGACCGAGCCTACGTCCTATGCCTGCTTGGGTTTCAAAAAGCGAAGGTGTAGTTGGCCGAGAGGAAAGGTACAAACATGATTATTTTATTTTACAGACTAGGGGTAGCCCACGACTTCGTCCGCGTGGTAATTTGGAATATTTTACCCGATTTTGCAACATATCACAATACTGCTCCGCTTCTATTGATCATAGCGTGATGTTATATAGCCTATAGCCTTCCTGGATAAATGCACTATTCAACAAACAAAGACTTTTTCTAATCGAGCCAGTACTTTCTGAGATTAGCGCGTTCAATCAAACAAACAAACAAACTCTTCAGCTTTATAATATTAGAATAGATATAAAGTCCACTTGATGGTAAGCAGTTACCATAGCCTATGGACATGGTCGACCCTACCTCTAGTACATTCTTCTAAGCACTGAAGACGTACTCACGCACAGGAACACAACTACGCCATTGTGTGTATTAGTTATATATCCGTGGTCATACGCTTATAATGTGGATTAAATTAGTATGAAATTACTACTTCAGTGGTGAGAGTATAATATATAATAGAGTAACTGCTGTGCTTAGGTCCCGAGATCTGTGGCCTTTTTTTATAATAAACTAGTGGCCCGCCCCGACTTCGTCCGGGTTAAACTATTTTCAGCTCAACTTTCTTATTTTTTCTTTTGCATAAGAACCTTCTCCTGACAATAACGAATATAGCAAAAATGAATTAGCGAAATCGGTTCAGCTGTTTTCGAGATTTGCGCTTAGCAACACATTTAGCTATTCATTTTTATATTATAGTTGATAAAACGATAAAAGATGTAAGACGGTTACGTCTGTATCTATCTTTTGGCGGCAAAGCGATCAAGACCGTAGGTATAAAAGCGCCTGCTGTAATTGTTAGAGCAATTTGTATAGAAGCATTTTACTTCTAGTGCCTAGTAAATTTATTACAGCAAACATGCAGTGTATCTTTGCTGTAATAAATTTACTAGGCGCTAGCAGTGTATTACGAAGATGCATGCGTTTCCAAGGTAAAGGTTTTAAACAGTATAAAATGCCTCCATTTTTTATTTTCCATATTAATTTTGTTCTATATTCTGAATTCCAGGTACTCGGCGGCTCAAGCGTGTTAAACTACATGATCTACGTGCGAGGCAATAGATACGACTTCGACCAGTGGGAGTCCATGGGAAATCCCGGCTGGAACTACAAAGATGTTCTCAAATACTTCATAAAATCTGAAGACAACAGAAATCCTTATTTAGCCAAAAGCAAGTATCACGGAACAGGAGGTTATTTAACTGTTCAAGAAGCGCCTTGGAGGACACCTCTTGTAGCGGCTTTTGTGGAAGCTGGAGTCGAAATTGGATACGATAACAGAGACATTAACGGAGCGGTCCAAACAGGGTTTATGATTGCCCAAGGAACAATAAGACGAGGCTCAAGATGTAGCACTGCTAAAGCATTCTTAAGGCCTGTTAGAACAAGAAAAAACTTAGACATATCCTTAAACTCTCAAGCAACGAGAGTACTCATCAATCCAGTGACAATGAAAGCCTATGGAGTAGAATTTGTACGGCATGGTGTAAAAAGAACAGTTTATGCAAAAAAAGAGGTGATTTTATCAGCTGGTGCCATCAACAGTCCCCAATTATTAATGTTATCTGGCATTGGACCAAAAGACCATCTGAGAGACGTGGGTATAAAAGTTTTAAAAGATTTGCCAGTTGGAGAAAACTTGCAGGACCACGTTGGTGTAGGAGGACTGACTTTCTTAGTGGACAAGCCAGTTGCGATTGTCCAAAACAGGTTCCAAGCTTTTCCAGTGACAATGAACTACGTTGTGAACGAGAGAGGTCCGATGACAACTCTTGGTGGTCTAGAAGGGATCGCTTTTGTAAACACAAAGTACGCAAACAGCACAGGTTTATGGCCTGATATCCAGTTTCACATGGCTCCAGCGTCATTTTCCTCTGACAATGGACAAATTGTGAGAAAAATTCTTGGACTCACAGATGAGATATACGATAGTGTGTACAAGCCAATAGCTAACAAAGACGCTTGGACCATCATGCCGCTCTTGCTTCGTCCTAACACACGTGGGTATGTCAGATTACGAAGTTCAAATCCTTTCCACTATCCAATAATGAATCCGCGTTACCACGAAGATGCTTTAGACGTGGCTCGTCTCGTAGAAGGAATCAAGATTGCTGTACAAGTAGCAAATGCATCTCCATTCAAGCAATTTGGTTCCAGACTCTACATGAAACCTTTGCCCAATTGCAAACAGTATAAGTTTATGTCCGATGAATATATAGAGTGTCAAGTAAGGACTATTTCTATGACTATATACCATCAGTCTGGTACGGCGAAGATGGGTCCGTCGTGGGACCCTGAAGCGGTTGTGGACCCAAGATTACGGGTCCATGGAATTGAGGGTCTAAGAGTGATAGATGCTAGTATAATGCCTACAATAGTGAGCGGCAATACGAATGCCGCAGTTATAATGATCGGCGAGAAAGGTGCTGATCTAATAAAACAGGACTGGTTAAATGATAGACGGTGACAGTGACTTTAAACATTTGTGTACCTTGTAAGTTACCAGTAGTGTTAAGTTTATGTCTATTTTACGAATTCCAAGTAAAATTACCTTTTAACCGTAAATATTATGCTGCCCTTTCTATTCCAGAATAAAGTAGGCAAAACATGAGGCTACATATTTACGTTTTAGATAATTTTACTTGGTAATCGAGAAATAGGCTTTTAGTATAATAAGTTCCAAAGATTATTAAGACGGTTGTTGTTAAAATTATTTCTGATAATACTATCTGTATGACTATAGCAATTTACTGACTGCAGTCACTAGTACAAAATGTTATTTTTGTATCAAAAGCCATTGTATGTCTGACCCCCAGTATACATATATTATAAGACTACAATAGAGAAATTAGTATTTCTGCATATGTCAATGAATCCTCACTCACATACTTTGATTCCATGAGGAGTAAGGGAGTTTTAATAAGCTTAGATGGACATAATGGCTGTTGGGGCAGAAAGGTCCTGGAGTGAGTGAACGAACTGGAAGGACGGGCTTCCAACAAGGTAAACCCACGACCTGGTAAGGGTCAGCTCAGGACCGAGAAATCTTTGGCGGAGGTCCAGCAGTCAGTAGAATTTATTTTGGCTGAGATGTTGGTGATGATGATAATGATGGACAGAATTAACATACGTGTCGGTTCTAAAAAGTTCACCGTGACCTTTATCCACGCACGCTGGCCTAATTCGATTTGGTGGAACACACATGCCTTTAGAATTTCTTTTAAGGCACGTGGGTTTCCTTCAGATGGTGAATCATTTATTCTGTCTTTAAAGTCAAACTTACATTAGTACTGCAACCTGGAATCAAATTTACGTCTCACGTGTAAAACTTTTCTACTCGGTTACGACGACAATGTAATTTTTACTTAGAGCTTTCTCTCTTCATAATGTTTTCCTCATCATAAATGTAAATTTGTCTGTAAATAATGTAAATATGTAATGTAAGTAACTAATACTCGGTAATATTGTTATTTATTTAGTTAGTACTGCCATAACACATCTTTATCACAACTCATTACCGTAGCGAGGCCATGTTTCTCATGTTGTTATTTGTTACAAATATAAATTGTATCATTTTTGTATTCTTGTTTTATTATTCTCCTGAAAGTATATCTGTATCAATGCGAAAGTGACTCTGTCTGTAATCTTAGCACGACTTAAGCGCTGAACGGACATCACTTATCTGTTATTACCATATTATCATTGTCCTGGGAAAAACGAAATAAACTACTTTATAAATGCAAACATAATTTATTTTCAAAATAATTAAGTAAAATTTACCTTCTTCTTATCGTTTAATTAGTGGCCAACCTGGTGACAGAGTTATTAAGATCGCCTTTGTTTAGACCTCTGTCGTGATCGAACTACTGTTAACAGTCGGGACCGATATTAAACGTGCCCTCCGAAGCACAGAGATGTTCATGAAATGCCACCTTTCGGTCACTCATAGGGTTGTCGTGCCCTTAATAGCTTAACCCGTCGATCGTTTACAGCACAGCGAGTGCACTTGGCTATGAGCGTCTCAGTCATTTTCTCCGCCGAGTAAAAGACGTTGGAGTTCCTGCATCAACTTACTCTTAGTTTCAAAAACCTGTCTAGCCAACACTAAAATTATTCTATAAGCACATCATTCAATAATAACGTTAGTAAAACTGAAGACCATTACCGGCCATGATATTGATTTGTTTAGAAGTTCAACTACTATAGGCGGTCCACGACGATATAAATAATATAATCTATAGGTATAATTAATCAATCGTATATTACTTTTTGCAATTTTTAGGTACGTCGCGTTACTGCGTAAACAAAACGACAAAAAAAATTTATAAAAACAAAAATGCTGATACACAATTACATGATAATAATTGGATAGCAAAAAAATCCCAATCTTGGCGATACATCTCTTCCGCACAACAAATACCTTTGCATATAAAATTGTAATATGACCGTGACGTAATATGTCCAAAGACTATGGGTGTACAAAAAAACTCCGAAACTGCGTATTACTTGGATACTTTAAACTATGCAAAAGAATTAAAGTTAGTAAGTTTCAAAGTAGGGACTAGGGAATAATATATAAAAACTATTGCCTCTCTAGACAAGTGGCATAAACGGTTGTCGAATCGAATAAAATAGAAAAAAATGATTTGGATTTGACGCACGTTTACGACATTATATCGTAAACTTATGTACACATGTCTAAAGGGGCTGATCTAATTAAAATACCAATATATAAAATATGCTAATTGGGACAGACACGCGAGCAGAGATTTAAATAATAATATTCAATCTCTCATTCCCTCATTAATTAGTCCCTAAACAAAGTCATATTTATTACCATCAGTGATCATCAATTTTGCACTTAATTCTATTATTTAATAAAATCATGCGGTGGACCGACAACCGGTGAAGGTTGCAAGTACAGCTGCTTGATGGAAAAAATTGTCAATCACTAAATAATATAACTTATTCGTCCGTAAACGGGACAAAAAATATCCCAAGTAGGTACATTTTTTGTTTTAACATAATTTAATGCATACACTTACTTATATTTATTTCTGCATTACATAAAGGTTTACGGATAGATGTTTCCGGCATTAGGTCCGCCGTTGTACTGATTTATTGTGTGTTTTAGTTTTATACATTTCCATCCACATAAGACTTATCTTTAATATTTCCCTATGGATATTGTATCTTGAAAAATTGTCGTATTTGCTTCAGATTACAGTGACCTATTTTAGTTTATAATTATTTGGAAACTATGTGTCGAGATTAATTAAATAAAAATAATTATCAAAATGATCGTCCTGGCGCCGCGGTACGAGAAGTGCCGACCCCAAATAAAGGGACAGGGCTAGGCAAAAGAAAGAAAGAAGAATTATCAAAATAATAGTTTTACATTCATAAAGGTATTTTTGTTTGCAAAATAAAGTAGGCACGGGCGAAAATTTTATTTCATATTAATTTATTATTATTATAATTTATTATTATTTACTGCTGTCGCGCTAACCAAACAAATCCTAAATATATTTTTTTATCTAGGATGAACGATCAAAATAAAAAATAATACATCGATTTTCAACCAGAGGACCAATTTGATCTTATAATGTAAAAGGCGCTTTAGATCATATGTAGAATTGAGAAAAACAAAAGGTTTTTTAGGTAATTCTTAGTTTTTTTACTGTGTGTAATTAAATAATTATAGTTCTTTGTAATGAATAGAATCAAACTAGATATAAATAATTGCCATTATAAAAACTGCACAGAACAAGGGAAAAAAACTTGAAGTTGAATTTGGATAAGTACTTATTTAGTCCTATTCAGGGCGTATTTTTAAGTCGTAACTAAGAAAATATGTTTGATGGATCAGAAATAATTGCCATTATAAATAATTGCCATTATAAATAATTGCCATCATAAAAACTGCACAGAACAATTATGGGAAAAAAAACTTGAAGTTGAATTTGGATAAGTACTTATTTAGTCCTATTCAGGGCGTATTTTTAAGTCGTAACTAAGAAAATATGTTTGATGGATCAGAAATAATTGCCATTATAAATAATTGCCATCATAAAAACTGCACAGAACAATTATGGGAAAAAAAACTTGAAGTTGAATTTGGATAAGTACTTATTTAGTCCTATTCAGGGCGTATTTTAAAATCGTAACTAAGAAGATATGTTTGATGGATCAGAAGTTTCAAATACTATCTACACGTATATCTAAAAAAAATATTAGCGACTAGGTATACATAGTACATATACATCTAGACATAAAATTAGGAAAGGTAGAGCATGTCCGACTGCTGAATGATCTCCACCTTACAGAAGACCACAGCTAAATAACTATACACAGACCAATGTATCTAGTTATTTGGCTGTGGACTCCTTCTGGGACCGAGTATATGTCTACATTGCTTATTTAGCGATGATTTTATAGAAACTTTTACCGACCTTATCACAATACCATGGTGTTACATATTTCAGTTCGACAACACACGAACGATGCGTCAGGTATTGCTTGCGTTTAAGGCTTTTGGTAAATACATACCTTGGTTTGTTTGCCACCTAGTTCAAAAAAAGCCAGGTCAGGCCATTTCAATGGGTCATAAAGGAACATTTTTTAATAATAATTATAATTATTGCCGTGCTAAGAAATAACTATTGGTTAACTACTTTAAATTGTAGACGGTTCCAAAAAAACATTGACACATTTTCGTGAAGAAAATAATTTCTTCACAAATATGTGTACGCGCACATACATTATGTATGTGCTCGTACTTAAATTTAAATTTGGAATTGTACTTGCCAAAAAGGATTTACTAAAGAGGACAAAAGAGTTTACATTGTATGTCTGCCCGTAACTTTGACTTGAACGTCGGTCCACCTTGTAGAATGTCAGCCCACGCTGCTTGTAAGA
Organism: Trisateles emortualis; assembly: GCA_947095525.1. Classification (NCBI taxonomy): domain Eukaryota; kingdom Metazoa; phylum Arthropoda; class Insecta; order Lepidoptera; family Erebidae; genus Trisateles; species Trisateles emortualis. Next base: position 11,337,511 of record OX352750.1, read on the forward strand.
TTGTACGTCAATCTTGATTCTTCGCAAAATTATTTTATAACTAAAGCGAGATTCAGTATATTCAACTGCTTAAGTACCTACATCTTGTAGGTACTTGTTAATTACTGACAATGTACTATTATAGGTATTCGCTGATAGCAGCAAAACAGCCCAACTTGAAAGATTTTTCGCAAAATCTGTTTCATTTATTACAACAAAAATTATATTTGTTGTTATTTTTATTTTATACTGTTTGAGTGACAAACAAACATAAAGAAAATGTAGACCACAGCCAAATATGTAGTTATTTGGCTGTGGTCTAAATTTTCTTTGCAATATTTACGCTAATATAGTTGTCTCCGAAATACATTTAAATAAAAAAACATACATAAAAATTATGTCAATGTCACTCCCTAAAATATATTTATAGAAAAAAATATTTCGTTTATTTAATTAATGGAATTGGTAATATTTGAGATATAAGCTAGTTACATGTTTTAAAAATTTTTGCCGAATTATTTTTTCAATTATGCCACTACTTATTTAGTAAATATCTATTATTTCAATTTCAGCGATGCACCGACTAGTTTGTATTATTTGCTTCTCTTTCATTCCTATGCAGATCGACAGTGACCAATTACTATTTAATTCTCAAGGTCGTTGGCCAATTCCAACGACCTTGAGAATTGGCGCTGATCAATATCAGCGCCAATGCAGTAAGTAACTTGTTATTAATTAATTAATTACAAAGTTAGAATGACGTTGGTAAACACCTGGTTGTTATTTATTTATGAATAAATAAAACTTTTATGGATTTATTCTAAGAAAAATATATTGTTGTGGTATGACTTCATGCTAAGTATCTCAATAAGAATATAAAGAAACGTTATATATTATAGAAAATGCGGGGTAATGTACACATGAAGATATATAGAATATTCAATAAAAGGTTAGTTTAGAATTTATTTATTATACAAGCTGTGGCCCGCGGCTTCGCCAGGAAGGATGTCCCTAGGATATTATGATATTGCCAAATTTCATTACGATACGTTTAGTTGATTAAAAATGGGTTGGCAACACGCAAGCGACACCTCTGGTATCGCAAACGTCCATAGGCTACAGTATCTGCTTAACATCAGGCGGGCCGTATGCTTGTTTGCCACCCAAGTAGAATTAAAAAACGTAACATGACAACTATTACTCATTGCACGATTTTTTTTTTTACTAACATATATAACTGCACGGGTAGTGCAGTTATATTGGTTCAGTGGCTTAAATGGTTACCTCGCCAATGCGCGGCGTTTTCGGTTCGATTTTCACATGGGACAAAAATTTGTGTGATTCATTAATTGTTTTCCCGCGTCTGAGTTTACTTTGTGTCCGTTAATTGTATATTTTGTAAAGTCCCCCGCAACACAGGGCTTGAAGGAGTTGTCCTTTTAAAAAGCACAAAAAAAATATTTTAACTCAAAAATACCAGACTAACATACAAATATTGCTAATCAAGTTATTATGACACGCTTATCATATATTATAAAATACTCCCGATAGTTACCTACGTGATCTAAGCTATAAACTGTGGTAGGTATACGTGACGCACGGCGCATGCGCGTAACCGACCGGATCGTCAGACAGTCCCTTGAGCGATCCTCCTCATGTCCTTATCTATAACTACATTATAGACAAATGGACCTTGATGTACGCTTCATCGAAGATACAGGTCACGCCCCACGCCCTACTCATCTGTATCGCAGCAGAGAATTACTTAGGTAAGTATATTTCTTCCTTGTGTTCATTGAAATGTCTTTAAAAATAATAATAATGTACGGCAGCCAATCTTTTTTTATATCACGAGGCATGCATACGGCCCGCCTGATGTTAAGCAGTTACCGTAGCTTATATACGCTTGCAATACTAGAGGTAGCACTGCGTATTGATAAAATACAGCTTATACTAGTTCGGGGACCAAAGGATTCTATTTTGTAATTTATCTTATGTCAATAAAGAATTGCCTGGGATAGGAAATTGTTTTTTCAAAACAATTCCCTAAATGAGCGCTGAAGACCTGTTCTCACATACAACTACACCGCTGTGTGTAGTAACTTGGCTGCACTGTCTGCCATCAGGAAATGTGAGAAGTAGAGCCTTGAGAGTAAGTAAGTATGCTCCTTTATCTACAGGTAGGAGTAGGACATTTTTTTTAAAATATTAACTTTTTTATGTTGTAAGCAAACAAGCTTTTTATTCTATTCGATTCGATTACCGTTTAAGCCACTTGTGATCACTTGTCTAGACAGAAAGACTGTCAAGACAGAATTACGTAGGTACTTATATGAACCTTACTCTTCAAAATCCATCCAGAGGTTGTCTGGAAGAGATCGCTTTTATGATAAGACCGCCCATTTTACAGCAAACGATTACATAAAGCTGTTATTTCATACTGCTATATTTTTGCTTGGTGTAAAATAAAGAATATTCTATCTATCTAAATGAACTTCAAATCAATAACGCACCCTTGACCATGTCCTTTATCCCTATTATTCATCAAACATCGACTCCATATGATTCTAAAGCACAAGGTCTAATTACTCACATGATTATGGTGTAGTTAATATGTGCTACAACGTACGAATGAGGAAGAGAGACAGTTTCTAAAGAGACTGATCAAGGATAATCTTAATATAGGAATAGGATGTGTTGTTACGATATGGAAACATTTGAATTGCCCTGCACGTTCTAATGAGGCTAATATGAGTATACTCCTATCAAAGCTGGGTGTGCCGCAGTAAATGTTTTTCTCTGGTAAACACTTTTTTTAAACAACCCCCGCACTAGGGAACGAAAGTCCTGTGTCGCGGGGGACTTTACAACCATACAATTAACGGACATAAAACAATCGATGGGATCGAACCCACAACACGCCGCTTAGTGGAAAAGATAACTACGAACCAACCGTGCAGTCTAAATAACTTAGGTACATACTAAATACTATTATTATTTCATAATTTATTATTTTATAATATATTATTTTAATGAACTGATGGCCGTTGGGGCAGAAAGGTTCTAGAGTGGCGACCACGAACTGGAAGACGAAGCGTGGGCAGGCCTCCAACAAGGTGGACCGACGACCTGGTAAAGGTTGCGGGCAACCGATGGGCGAGGTCGGCTCAGGATCGAGAGTTGTGGAAAACCTTGGGGGAGGCCTATGTCCAGCAGTGGACGTCTTTTGGCTGAGATGATGATGATGATGATGTTATTATTTTATAATATATTATTACTAATAATATAAATAAATATTTTTATTTATGTTAATCTTATTTATTAAAATTTAGTACGCCAACAACTACCACTGAATCCAACCAACATGTCCATCCAAAGGTTGCCTGGTAGAAATCGCTCTTAGCGATAAGGCCGCCCATTGTACAGACCTATTTATAAGCAGTTTTTTGTAATATTATTGTTAATGGTGTACAATAAAGTATATAATAAATAAATAAATAAATACGAGCCTCCGCCCGCATGTAATATAATCCCACGAAAACAGTGCCCAGCATGAAGTAGTCTATATGCTCCAGACTAAAACCTATCACTCTGAAAATTTCATCCAAATCCCCTAACCCGTTTTGGCGTGAGTAACAAACAGCCATCCAAACTTTCGCATTCAAAATATTATTAAGATAAATTTCATCAAGGCATAGACAAAAATTCATGCTTATCAAAAAAAGATTAGTGAAATCGAACCCGTATTAGTCTTCGCCGATTGATTACCATTCAATCGGCGAATCTTTCCAGCTTAGCAGTCAGGGTAGTAACTATTTAGTAATCTGTGGTCAGGGTCACTAGACCAACAGGCGAGTAAACATTATGCTTCTGTGCCACCTGCCTTCATTTTTAACCGACTTCAAAAATGAGGAGGTTATCAATTCGTGTTTTTTTAAATGTTTGTCACCGCATAACTCCGTCATTTATGGACCGATTTGAAAAACTCTTTTTTTGTCTGAGACTGTCTCTAAACTTAAACAGGAAAAAAAGGACTTAATAAAAATAAAAAACAAACAAATTTACCAAATAGGTCACCCCACTCTGTCAATATTTTTAACAACACATCAAAAATTTGCATTCATAAAGTATAATATGATCAAGCAAAACTGATGAAGAAGACCACAGATGGCCACCTGAACTTCTCAGAAGAGTTTGCATGAAAGTTCATTCTGTTTAAATACCTACGCTAAAAATTCTGCAAATTATACTTTAACGTTTATTCTCAACGAGTCACACTGCATCCTGTCACACTGTAACTGGTTAAGAAAAATATTCGCATCAAGTAACAATGTGACTCGATGCGAATTTTAATTCTCATCTAGTAACACTGTTCGTGAATAGTGTTACTCGTTCGGAAAAACAAATCTCAACGAGTAGCAGTGTGACTCGATGCGAATTTTTATCGTTTATTCTCAACGAGTCACACTGCATCCTGTCACACTGTAACTGGTTAAGAAAAATATTCGCATCGAGTAACAGTGTGACTCGATGCGAATTTTAATTCTCATCTAGTAACACTGTTCGTGAATAGTGTTACTCGTTCGGAAAAACAAATCTCAACGAGTAGCAGTGTGACTCGATGCGAATTTTAATTCTCATCTAGTAACACTGTTCGTGAATAGTGTTACTCGTTCGGAAAAACAAATCTCAACGAGTAGCAGTGTGACTCGATGCGAATTTTTATTCTCATCTAGTAACACTGGTGCGTTAACGGTATTACTTGTTCGGAAAACCAAATCTCTACGAGTAACAGTGTGACACGTTGCGATTTTATAACCGACTTAAAAAACGAGCAGCTTATCAATTCGTGTGTATTTTTTATGTTTGTTACCGCAGAACTCCGTCATTTATGTACCGAGTTGAAAAAATTTGTCTGAGAGGACATACTTCCAGTTTGATCCCATTTACATAAAAGAAAGTTCTGATGATGGGATCCATGAGGAATTGAGGGAACTTCTCAAAAATTCAAAAAGTATATTATGATGAAGTAAAACTGATGAAGAAGACCACAAATGGCCACCTGAACTTCTCAATAAAAAGTATTTTACGGATGGCGATTAGATAAGTTTCCATTTTGGTTGCTAAGCAACGATTTAATGATAAAGCCTGTAGCTAGGCAACCGAACTTAATAATTTAACATGTAATCTAGCCGTGTTTGGGCTTATGAATAAATTATAAAATATTAACCTTACACTAATAGCAAAATATTAACCGTACTTGACAAATTATGTTACTAAATGAGAATAAAAAAATCGCATCGAGGCACACTGTTACTCGTAGAGATTTGGTTTTCAAAACAAAGTAATACTATTAGCGCACCAGTGTTACTAGATGAGAATAAAAATTCGCATCGAGTCACACTGCTACTCGATGAGATTTGTTTTTCCGAACGAGTAACACTATTCACGAATCAGTGTTACTAGATGAGAATAAAAATTCGCATCGAGTCACACTGTTACTCAATGCGAATATTTTTCCTAACCAGTCACAGTGTGACAGGATGTAGTGTGACTCGTTGAGAATAAACCTACTTTAATACCTAATACAGTAAAATGAAGGCACGTGGCACGGGCTCATAATGTTTTATATCTAACTAGCGACACACTCTCGCTTCGCTTCGGTTTTTTCTGGATTTCTCGACTATAATATGCATGTATTATACACATAAACCTTCCTCTTGAATCACTCTATTTCTTAGTTATATTATAGTTATATTGCTTAGTTCTAAAGATCTAAGCATACATAGGGACAGACAGACAGCGGAAAGCGACTTTGTTTTATACTATGTAGTGATAGTCTTATATTGTTTCCACTGGCCTATTGGTCTAATGACCCTGACTGCTAAGCTATAATTATCCTCACAGACCGCAATTGATAAACAGATCACGAAATGCACTTTGAAGCCGTTAAAATAAAATATAACTAGACGTCATTTATGCACTAGTAAATAAATTCGTCTGCAAAGGATGTAAGTATAAAACTAATCCTTACTTATATTACAAACGCGAAAGTTTGTGAGAATGAATGGATGGATGGATGGATGTTTGTTACTCTTTCACGTAAAAACTACTGAATGGATCTGGATGAAATTTGGCACAGAGATATTATGGATATTATGATTATGGTCTGGAATAACACATATGCTTTTTACAGCGTTATCCGACATCCACGCGGGCGGAGCCGCGGGCAACAGCTAGTACTTATATATTTCTAAAAACAAACATGTTATAGATAACTACATCATCCACACAGAACAAACAATCATGCTCATGAAAATTTGACTTTGACTGAAAAAAAATTGAGACTGTCGAATATTTAGACAAACTCCCCAGACAGATCAGGCATCTGTGCCAGCTAAGAAGTAAGTAAGGTGGAATTTCATATGGATCAAACATCAATTTGAATGGCGTGAGATAAGAGGTAAGAGCTCGGTAGGGCGTTGCTCATATAGGTAAAACATATATACATATAGGTAAAACACCACATGTTTTCCTTTATATCTTTAAAACGATGCTTATCGACGACTTTGTGTGTATGATTATACTTCTTATCTCGGTAAAATATTAATTTCCTTCTGTGACACCGGTCAGTTGCGAACTTAAATATTAAAATTATTGTAACTATACTGTTGCCATGTAACAATATCTAATATTGTATTGGAATTTATAGTCTTGGCAGTTACACTTATTAAACGAAATTTATGCTGTAATTGTTCCTTTATTATCATGTAAATTGATTTGTTTTTTAGCAATTCATTTTACAACAAGGATCGTGTTACGTAACTTTTCAATATTCTATCTACGTATAGATTTCCTTGACAAAATATATTATTACCACAAAAATACATACTAAGTCAAAATTCTACAGTGATATTTGAGTATTTTCTAAACTAAAGTGTTTACTGCAAATGACAGTTAGGACAGACCACTTTTTGCTGGTAAACAGTTTCTCATACCTTTTTGGGGAAGAGCTGAGCAAGAGAGAGAGAAATAGAGAGAGACAGAGAGAGAAGGGGAGAGAGAGAGAACGAGCTAGTAACGACCTTGGTATTGGGAGCGGTTATTCTTTAATTTTTATGGGCAATTGTGATTGCTTACCTACCAACAGAGCGATTCACATACATCATGAAGTAATCATGCTTTTATCGAAAAAGTCTTATAACCGTTGGCAGATGGTATCACCGTGACCTAATGTAACTCGTGAAGTAATTGCAAATCAGAAGAATATTTTTAACGCGAAGATCACTGCAATGGCCTAAATGCAATCGTTTTACTTGGATAAAACTTAATCATTCTAGATGCATCGTCGTTGAGATTCGTCACCTCACTTGACAGATCAATCAATAAATCATGATTTTCCACAAAAGATAAGTACGAAGACAAGGTGAAGGATCTGAAATCATATATCTTCAATATTATACAATTTTTTTTTACACTACTTAGGTGGCAAACATGCATACGGCCCGCTTTGATGTTAAGCAGTTACCGTAGCCTATGGACGCTTGCAATACCAGAGGTATCACTTGCGTGTTGCCACCCGTATTTTTACACCAGGGCTTTAAGATGGAGTAACCCTGGGATATAATATAAAATTATCACCTTAGAATTGTCTGAGGTGATAATTTTTAATTATTATAAATGGCACTTGTATAATTATATACAAGTGCCATTTATAATTATTAAAAAAAGTACCACGGCATAATTACCGTGGTACTTTTTTTGTATCTCGTGCGAGGACGATGCGAGGCGACATCTAGGAATGCTGTACGTTGATACATCACTCAATCAAATCATTTTTATATATTACAGATTTTTATCAGTGAAACAATCTTTTTAGGATCTCGGATTTATTCTGATAATCCTCCAAGCATGAACTTTGCCTCTATGAGTAGATAAGTTTCCGCTCGCACATCTGTTTCAAAAGAAATCCTTGGACATGCAATTTCTAGAGTTTAGTTATCATGATTACTATAATGTCCATACGCGAATTTTAATAGTTATTTTCAACAATAGTATTATAAATAAGGTCATAAGTATTCTGCGATAACAAAACATTCATAAAGAACGATGAAGGAATGCCAAACAGTTTTATAGCTAGCTTAATATTTTACGTGGCATAACTTTATAGGTTTTAAACATGGTCATGTCTTCTGCTGCCATGTCTATCTAGATTTTTGTTGTATTTTTATTTTGAATACTAGCCGTATGTTTTTACGTCACTGGATTGCCTAGTCAAGGCAATCCTAGGCTAAAACTCTTTCTTCTTATTATTGTGTCAAGGTATTAGGGTTTTGCAGATTCTGTTGAATTTTAAGAAAAGTAACCAATACTATCAACCCGACTGGGAGAGGACCTCTTTAACAAGAACACATCCAAATAACTACACATGGTGGTATAGTTGTGTTCCTGGGCGTAAATACAAGTCCCTGCTAATCATTTCATCACAACCCATAAATCATTAAGGTGGGATTTATTTTACGGTTTTTAAATAAACGTTTTTCTGTCCCAGGAATACAACCTCACAAAAACCTGATGTTACCGTGTATTGAAAGCGTCCATAGACTATGGTAACTGCTTATCATGAGGCGGGCCGTATGCTTTTTTGCCACCTTATTTAAGTATATCTCGTACAGGTATTCGGGGGTCTTACGAGACTAAGAGAATAGCCTCGCACATGAGACCTAACATGGTTCGAAATACGTGGATATTCATAAGCACTAAAAAAATCTTCTTTAATTTATAAATTACGATCGCCTGGAGACCCTGGAGAGTAGAGATAGAATAATAATTATGTCATTTATTTACTATATCGCACACACACAGTGGAAAAAAGACGTAACTTGCGAAAGGCTATTTGACAATTTTGACCCTTAATATTGTTACCAAGCACAAGGTGAAAATTGCTATACAGACACATCCATACTTAAGTCATTTTTTACGATATACACATTACACATTCGTTACTACATACTGACATTCAAAAGTCATAGTACATTATTGTAATGTGAAATTACTTTAAATTTTGAATACTACTCACGTCGCAAGTTTAACTGTGCAACGAATTTAAACAAATGTATTTTGGCAACTTTGTACGGCTATATTCCTGACCCTTATACCTTACATACTTTTAGCTCATGGGTCGATAGGTCTGCGAAGTTAAGAAGCGTTGCCGCGATCAGTTCACGCAATAACTGTGATATTTTGGCTATTCAGCCAAAATATAAAAGCCTGTGTGCTATTCTAGACTATAATCTATCTCTGTGCCAAATTTCATCCAGATCCATTAAGCCACTGGCGTGATTTAGTAACAAACATCCATACATGATACATCCATAAAATCCAACGTTCGCATTTATGATATTAGTATAGATCAATAGCTCAATCACTCGTAGGTATATACCTAATTCTACCAATCGAGTGGAAAATAACTACCGAGTTTTTTATCATTGGTTTTTCTAATAATGAATAAAAAAAATAAGAATCTTATAATTGTTGCGACCGCATCCTGTTTGTATTGGTAATTTGGTATGTATTATATTATACCTGAGCCATACATACCTGTCCAATTAACGTATGATAAACAGACAGACATATCTAATTACTAGCTTCGGCATGCAGCTTCACTCAAATTATTTATTTACTGGGTGTGTACATGATGTGGTGTTCATCAGCCTTTCGCAGTCGACTACTAAACATAGGTCTTTCCATGGATACGCCACTTGGCTCGATCCTCGGCTTCTTGTATCCAGTTACTCCTAGGCACATTGTGAAAATCACCTAGCCTGAGGGCGTCCTACATAACGTTTTCCGAGCCAACCAGCGGCATACATTATAATATTCAATTATATTTTGCTGATAAATACATATAAGTGTAACATAATGTGTCACATATTTATAATAATAGATAATAATAATGCAGATCTATTGAGCCGTAAAAAACATACACACCATACAAATTTGATATATGAATCGGCTTTACGTACTTTTTGAGGCACGGAGGTGTATTCACCGCCAATTTTTAAACTACGGTCATTTATTGAGAGAAAAACCCGATATTCGGATTTGATTCCCGGGTCGAATCAAAAATCGGGCTCGACCCGGGAATCGAATCCGAGAGCTAGTGATAAGCAACCTATACCAACGAAGCAGGGACTCAATAAGTACGTATACGTATCCATTTTCTTGTATTTCAACAACATCGCATTAGCATATATATATATATATATATAATAAACCATAATAATATATAAATGGTAAATACTTCTAATATATTATTATAAAATGGCAATCCAAGAGAAATATAATCTAACAATTGATATGAAACCAGTTTAGAATTTAAAAATGTATCTAAAAACCGTCTAAATCGTAATTGATAGTTGCATACAAATTTATATACCCACTTATCTAGTTTTTTACACGTCAATGCCAAAATGGGGAAGTACTCGTACCTCTACCAAACAAGCAACTACAACTATTATAATTTTACTTTTTGTACTACTTAGTTAATAAGCATAATTATGACGCTTGCAATACTAAGGGTACCTTGCGTGTTGCCAGCTCAAAAATGTTATACCAGTTTTGGCTGTGATCTTAGTTAAGGTGCAGGTTCTTCCATAGTCGGACTTGCTTTATTGTATGGTGCCCTACCAATATAAAAAAACAATGTTGTTTTTCTAGTGAGTAGAGTTTCCATAGCGTCATGGTAAATGAGTGTACAAACAGCGCAGGAAAAAAAAAGAAAAATATTTTTAATACAAATGGTGAATATAATTTTGTTAGGAAGAATTTCATCATCATCAAGTAATGCTCCAAATATAATAAGTGTCCAAAGGCTACTACGGTAACTGCTTACTATGAGACAGCCGGTATTAACACATCTCTAAATGGGCACTGGAGAACTGTACTCACACACAGAAACACAGCTGCATCACTGTAAGTATTTTTTGGTTGTGATTTTCTGTAAGATAGAGATCCTTCCTCAGACGGGCTTGCTCACTTGTATAATGTTTGACTGCCTCGAAGGTCCAGTGGCCGCAGTATACGCCTGCTGTGCACGAGGTTGTGGGTTCGATTCCCACACAGGGCAAAACTTTGTGTGACCAACAAAGAGTTGTTCTGAGTCTGGGTGTAATTTGTGTCCGTAAATTTTATGTTTGTAATGTCCCCTGCGACACAGAGTTTGTTTTCTAGTGCGGGAGTTATCTTTTTAAAAAGAAAAGAAAATGCCTTATGTAAGTATTAGACCTTCTTTAGGTTTATTTTGAATCTATGATTTGAATATTCGCAAAAGCCTAAAGGGATTAATAAGGGCGTTATTTAAAAAAAACTGTGCGTGTGACACGAACCAAATTCCAGCCCCACAAACACCAAGGACTAAATTAATCACAAGTCTTAATGGCTGTTATCTAGGTTAATTAAAGATTTACACCGTTTAATCATTCGATGACTAAACTCCTTCTTTCAAGTGTACGTTACAGGCAATAATTAGGGTAAAACCTAAGTTCTTCCAAGGTTTACTGACTACAAGTAACTAGTAATCAAATGCACGAAGTCACCTACGGTTGATAATAATGCAGTTTGATTTCGGTCATGGCAGACAATTTATCGAAGACTAGCCGAGTATGTATTAGACAAGCCCTGTCTCTCTTCACAATTGTCAAAACCTCCGCCTTATAGAAAACCACAGCCAAATAACTTCACTAAATGATGTTGTTATGTTCCTGTGCATTCTTAGGGCTTATTTAAATATGTGTTTTTAAAGTAACGTTTTTCAATCCTAGGGATACAGCATTAGAAAAACCTGTTATCACATTTTTGGGCTCAGCAACACGCAAGTGATACCTCTCGTATTACAAGCGTTCATAAGCTACATCTAGCTTACCATCGTGCGGGCCGTATGCTTGATTGCCACCTAAGTAACATGAAAAATAATGCAAACCCTTTCAATGATATCTATAGCCTTGTAGAACTTTATACTATACTTAGGTATGCATTACATAATAAATATGTATATAGGCACTTATTACAGCGGCCATGTAATATAAAACATGTCGTGTCATAGTATGGGAATACATACTTATTATATACAAGTACGTAAGTAACTGAATTGTACCTGTATCAAATCATTAGTTACGCAGTACGCTGTGGAGCCTGACGGAAATCCCGAATGTTTTGCTGAAGCTCGTCAATAATAAATTTCGTATTATAATTAAATACGTCAACAAATATCTACATTTGGTAGTGATATAAACGAGTTATTAAAATTATAATTTAATCAAAGAAATTCTTACAAGTGCACCTTTAGAAGTGTCTTGCATTGAATATATTGGTAAAACCAAGAACATTACTCGCGCATTATCGATTTTTCTTTAATTCTTTATTGCACACAAATTATAGTCACAAAACAAAATACTTAACAAAAGACATGTACAAAGGCGAGCTTAACTCAATATTAAGTTTTCTTACAGCAAACCAATAGTGTTAGAGAAAATATTGTATAAGAGTATAAGAGCATTATGAAATGTACAACAGAAGGAGAAAATAGAAAAAAAGGTAAAAACACAAAAACTAACTAATAATATTGTATACATAGCGTATACTTTCATAAACATACATACTAGGACTACATAATATATACTTAATATAATATATACATATGTATAAATTAAAATACTTATACTTACATACATTATAATACATCTACTACGAATATTCTTTAGAGAGAAAATGATCATATTTTAACACGAGTTTTGTGTTATATGTAATTCTGGGATAAGAAAAACACTATGTGAAGTTATTTGGCTGTGGTCTTCTGTAAGGTGGAAGTCATTCTCCAGTCAGATTCAGATGCCACGTGTAGTCTTAAAAATACCTATCTATTGCGCTTGAACCGATATCCATGCAACATAGTTATAGAAATAGCCTGGTTAAAGAAGCTTCCAAACAAAAGGAACTCATTATAATCAAGCCATCTGTTTAGCCGCTACAGTGTCACACCTACGGACAGTTTCGGTATTAGCGTACGTCGGAAACGAGAGACGTTCTGTTATTGCTTGTAGAGAGACATATGTCAACTACATAGATATAGTAGGCATAAAGCATTTTCTTCAAAAAAATATGCCTTATGAAAAGGACAGAAATAGTGTATTATTTTGTCCTCTTTGAAGGAGTCCTGCCCACGCTGCGTCTTCCAGTTCGATACAATACTATAAATGTTGAGGTATGTAACTGTTAATGCTAAATTTATTTTATTAGTCTTTTTGTAAAACTATTCCGGTTTAATTTATTAACAGGTGTTAGTTTAGGGTATTCCCAATGTATATGATTATACCCTTTCGCCAACGAAAACCACAACGGCTCAACTGGTAAAACAACATTTTTAATGCTTAATATTCGCACAACAGGATGGGCAAATAATATATTATGTATATCGCCTCACATAAAGAACTGGGAAGTTATTGCAAACAGACGAGTTCGAATCGGGCTCGCATACCGACAATCCGTCTGTTCGATGGTAAGTACATTTTACGTTCTGATTTTTTGAAGAGAAAACTTCTTTAAGCACGTTTGGCACTTTTTATATGGGGTAAATGCACTGGACCCTTGTGAACGTCACGATACATGATATACAGATGTATGTGTTTACAAGTTTGTGAAGCTAGGATGTTTTTACTTCTGGCGTACAGTCCTACGAATGACAAGTTTTTGTTAAAACTTGTATATACACACATACACACACACACACATGCTTGTTTATTTTTATCTTTTATTACCATATCTTCAATTTATGTACTCGTAAAAATATTTCCCTCATTTACAATTGTACTTGTTAAAGGGAGAGCTGTTCCCCTAATACAAGCAAAATATTGCTTAAAAGGGGGTTCAACACCATCTAATGTAAAAGAAATATATTTTTAAATACAAGTTTTTATGCTGTCTTTTGCAGTGGACGATTCAGTTAGAATAACTCTCAAAAGTTATTATTATTTACACAAAATAAGTCATTAATTAGTGAAAACACTATATACTAATGGTTGTTTTTTTTTATTGCATCTTCATGGATGACATTATGTGCAATATGTGCATCATTAATTTTACCCATTTTTTTTTCTTATAAAATTAATAATGAAACGCAAAAAGCATTAAAGGGGTATATCAATGTTAGGTAGCAACGTATTTAAGTAACTTTATGGCAATATCACAATAAAAGCGAGCAAGTCTGACTGCGAAAGGACCTCCACCTTACAGAAGACTACAGCCAAATAACTACTAACAAAGAAAGAGGAGTAAGAAAATATATTAATTTCGCTCTTAAACTTATAAACAGTATATATTAGGCTAACGGGGTCCTCCCAAGGCAGGCTTACTGGCTTGTATGGAACCTCTTTCAGGTGATCATTTACTAGTATAACTATACAAACAGGAAAAGATAATATTTATAAATTAATTATTAATTTATAATAATTGGGTGTGGTTTACTGTCCCCCGTCCACTGATTACTTCTCCAGTATCGAATCGGTACTGGAATCTTTAGGGTCAGACTATGCACACCATATCATCATGGGAGATTTTAACTCCAACCTCCTTTCCCACCAGTCCCCTCGTTCCCGTAAACTCCGACACATCATCGAGTCAGCAAGTCTTCACATCTTACCTTTGCAAGCCACTCACCACAACACTGATGGAGAAGACACCTGGCTTGATTTAATCCTTATATCCTCACCTGTCCTTGTCCACTCCCACGGTCAATATATTGCTCCAGGTTTCTCCCACCATGACCTAATTTTCCTATCATATATCCTTAAACCACCCAAACCTAGACCTAAAGTTCTGCACATGCGATGCTTTGGACGTATGGATATGAACAAATTGCATAAGGATGCGTCTGAAATGCGTTGGGAAAATTTGATATCGGCTACCACTATTGACGAGAAGGTACAGATTTTCAATTGCGCCGTCCTCGAACTGTACGATATCCATGCACCAGTCAAGAGAGTAAAGTTAAAGCGTCCACCTGCTCCTTGGCTTACGGAGGGAATTCGCATGGCCATGCGACGTAGGAATCGCGCCTTTCGCAAGTTTAAAAATAATCGCTCCGATGACAATTGGTCTCAGTATAAAGTTGCAAGAAATCGGTGTAATCAATGGATACGCAATGCCAAACGCCGATTTATACACAATAACATTTCTAATTCATCTCCCGCCGATATCTGGAAGTTCCTTGGAACTCTAGGTATCGGTAAACAGGCAAGTGGTGAAGTTAACGGAAATATTGGTTTGGACGATATAAATCGACATTTCTCCACTGTTCAAGTCATTGATGACCTAACCAAATCACGTACCGTTAACTACTTGTCAAGCCTACCCCATCCCGATATCAATACCTTTCAGTTTTCTCCAGTCGCTTCGGAGGAGATCAGAAAGACAATCCTTTCCATAAAATCGAATGCCGTAGGCTATGATGACATTAGTCGTCGGATGATCATTACCATTTTAGATCACCTACTGGCAGCGATTGCCCATATCATTAATTTTTCCCTACATTCACGTTCTTTTCCGTCTCTGTGGTGCAGGGCTTTTGTCCGTCCTTTGCCTAAGATATCCAATCCTTCCCTTCCTGAACATTTCCGGCCAATATCCATACTCCCATTCCTCTCCAAAGTGTTGGAGGCCTGCGTCCACAAGCAGTTATCAAAATTTATTTTTGATAACCAACTTTTAAGCTGTTATCAATCTGGATTCAGGCCTGGACACAGCACTGTCTCCGCTCTCCTTAAAGTGACTGGCGATATTAGAGCGGGAATGGAGGACACCAAAGTCACTGTAATGGCTTTGGTCGACTTCTCCAATGCGTTTGGTACCGTCAGTCACGATATCCTTCTCTCCATCCTCTCTTATCTTAAGGTCTCCTCCGAAGCTTTGGAATGGTTCTCGACCTATCTTCGTGGACGTCAGCAGTTGATACGCATCGATGATTCCTCATCTAGTTGGTGTGATCTGAACTCTGGGGTTCCACAAGGCGGCATTCTCTCTCCGTTGTTATTTTCTATTTTCATTAACCTCCTTACCCAAAATCTTCAGTGTTCGTATCACTTGTATGCCGATGACTTGCAGCTTTATATTCAGGCGGGAGTAGATAATGTTATAGATGCAATTGATGGAATCAACCGAGATCTGAGTTCAATACAGAATTGGTCGGCAAGATTTGGTGTCACGGTAAACCCGTCTAAATGCCAGGCCATCATTGTGGGGAGTTCACGAACACTCTGTAAGGTGGATATTACAGGCCTACCACCTGTGATGTACAATGGTATGACTATACCTTTTAGCGCTGTTGTTAAGAATCTTGGCCTGCATATCGACAACAATTTGAATTGGCAAAAACAGGTATCACAAACTTGTCAAAAAGTAACTTGCATACTTCGTTCTTTATATCGCCTTAAAAATTTTCTCCCAATAAGCACCAAGGTAATGCTTGTGCAGACTTTAGTTTTCCCAATTATCGACTATGGTGATGTGTGCTATTTTGACCTGAATGCAGAACTTCTCGACAAATTAGACCGACTTCTTAATAACTGCATTCGATTCGTCTACAATCTTCGTAAGTATGACCATGTGTCTGCGTTTCGTTCTGAACTGAAATGGTTGCCCATTCGCCAACGCCTAAGTTTGCGTGCTCTTACTACACTTTTTGCCTTTCTGAACTCCTCAACTCCTCCTAGTTATTTAAGTCCATATTTACAATATCTTTGCTCCGTTCATAATAGAAATCTACGCTCCACTAATAATCGTCTACTTGCATGTCCTACTCATACCTCTGGTTTTGTACATTCTTCCTTCTTTGTCCAATCTGTTCTTCTCTGGAATGGGCTTCCTCTCGAAATCAGGATGTTGTCGAACCGATTGACCTTTAAGGTAAAAGTTCGCGAGCTACTATTGCGTAATGTGGCAGGATCATCGTAAGGAGTTTTGTCATTTCATTCCTTGTTTCTATTTATATATTTTATTACTGTATATATTTATTTATATATATTATATATTATTGTATGTATTATAATATTATTATATAAGTATTTTTTAGTATATTTAATTAGACATCATTATTAAGATATTTATAGTATATTGTATACCACTAAATTTCAGAATGCACCTACTATCATGTTCTCTCTGCATTACCCTAGGTTGACTGTTAGAGAATGCTTTTAGCATTAAATCCGCCTATGTACAAATATATGTGCTAAAGTTAAATAAATAAATAAATAAATAATAGAAATGTCACTAGCAGTGATACCTTTAAAAAACGACAACAAAGAATTAAAAACAAGTTATTAGTTATCTAAATTATTTAAAAAACACGACACGTGCAGGTTTGCTAAATATAAAATGCTAATAACTTTAGAACGGTCGACTGATTTCTAACCTGACTAAGACTGAACCTAGCTACGAAACGTGCTGATAAAAATAAAATTATGAACAAAATCTCGCATAAATATCTATTTTTAGAGATTTTTATTTAAATCATGCTTTTTATACGAAGTATAAAAAAAAAGTATATTTAAATACGAAGTTAAAAAACAAAAAGTTAATAAAGTTGACTATTAGTTGATTATTCCTAGGTACCTAGTTTTTTACTTGTTTACATGAGTCTAATAATGCAATCAAAAATACAAAAAAATAATTTTCCATTGTCTTTTCTTTCTACTTATGGGACGGATATAGTGAATCCTGCGCCTTAAGAAATCTTGAACAGGAACTGTAGCTCAGGAGAAAATGTATCTCCTTAAATTCTTATATTAAAACGAATACATATAAATTTATATGAGAATTTATTAAATACCATTTAATATTTTTTTGGCTGTGCATATTTCCTGCTTCTTTCACCCCGATATACGACATAATAATCATAAATGGGACACTTATAAGGAAATATCACCAATTGTCACATAAAATTAAATGGAGATAAATGATAATAAATAGTATATTTACTGAATCTGCAATTATAATGAATACCAGCAGGAATAAACATCGAAGATTAACTGAGATGTGTAAAAAAAACAATTCAGAAATACACTGGACAGCAAATAAACCGAGCCACCCGCTACATTGGGACTCTAATGCAATTTTCTCAAAAAGTATATGACTTACAAATATTAAAGTTATACCTACTTAAAGAGCGTTTCATGACGATTAAAATTACTATGAATTTAATCGAAAGTCCCGTCAATTTACATTATAATCAAGCAACAAACACAATGTTAACGTTTTACTCGGTTTTGACTAGAGTTCGCGCTTAGGTTATTTTCTTCTACAGTGAGAGTACTCGGGTATTTTTTATGATTTCTTTAGTTTTTGTCGATTGTTTGCTAAGACCCGTGTATTTTTGCTGCATTATTTTGATCAATAATGAATACAACACCTCAGGAAGCAGCTCAAGCTGTAGCACTACTTCAAGCAGGCTTTGGGCAACGTGAGGTCGCTCGAAGACTTCAAATTAGCCGATCTACAGTGCAACGTGTTTATAAACGATACCTAGAGACTGGAGCATTCGATCGCCGTCCAGGTACTGGCAGACCTAGGGCTACATCAGCAGCAGATGATCGTTATATCCAACTCACTGTTCTGAGAAACCGCCGCCTCAACGCAGTTCAAGTGCAACAAAGTCTGCGTGACGAACGCCAAGTGGTTATAAGTTCAGATGACGTGAGAAGGAGACTTGCTGAACGAATCCTGACTCCAAGGAGAGCTGCAACAGGGCCAGCATTAACTGTAGCCCACCGTCTAGCACGACTTGAATTCGCTCGTGAGCATAGAGACTGGACGTTAGAGCAGTGGGGCAATGTACTCTTCACTGATGAGACCAGGGTGAGTCTACATGGAAGTGATCGACATCAGAGAGTGTATCGTCGCCCTGGTGAACGTTTTTCTCAGTGTTGCATCGAGGAAACTGTTGCTTATGGAGAAGGATCTGTAATGGGCTGGGGCGGCATCTCGTTAACCGCACATACAGTGTTAGTTTTCATCGAACCGCGGGGCCGTACACGTGGATTAACTTCTCATCGCTACATCGATGAAATCCTTGCAGACCATGTGGTACCTTACGCAGGTTATATCGGGCAGGATATGCAGTTGATGCATGATAATGCACGGCCTCACGTTGCTCATGTGGTGACCCAGTATCTACACGAGGTCGGCATTCGTACGATGGACTGGCCAGCTCGAAGCCCGGACTTGAATCCGATAGAACACCTATGGGATAAGCTGAAACGTCGGGTTCGAGCCCGGGTACCGGCACCAACAAGGCTTCCCGAGCTGCGAATCGCTATTGAAATGGAGTGGAATGCAATTCCCCAAGAATTGATCGTCACCCTCGTGAGGTCCATGAATATGAGGATGCTAGCAGTTATTAGAGCAAGGGGAGGAAACACTTAATACTGACCAACCATTTTTTTTTCAATTTTTTCATTGTTTTAGGCATTTTTTTTTTAAATTGGTTGTTATGAAAGTTTCACACTACAAGAAAACGACACTTTTTTTATAATCGTTAATGAAAGCTTGATTAATTGATAAATCCTAACATGTTTCCATTCATTTTAATTGTCATGAACCGCTCTTTACGTAGGTATAACTTTAATATTTGTAAGTCATATACTTTTTGAAACAATTGCATTAGAGTCCCAATGTAGCGGGTGGCTCGGTTTATTTGCTGTCCAGTGTACATAAATACTTTTTACTTGTTCGCCTACTACAAACTTATTTTTATGGCCTCCTTTCAGTTTGTATCAATAAGTTATATTCAGACTCACTAGCTTTTTTCTGATTAAAGCAAGTGCATTCCAAGTATTATCAGAATCTGATTATTCCAAGGCGGTACTGGCAGTGTAGTGTACTTTGTGTCCGTAAATTGTGTGTTTGTAAAGATTTACGCGACACAGGGCTTCTTCATTAGTGCAGAAGTTATTTTAAACAAACGAACAATTAATATACTAACTAGAATAATGAGTTGGCAAACATTTTGGGGATTTTGCTGTCGTTAATGGACAAAAAAAAGTAATAATAGCAATTACTTACGAATTAACAGATCTTATCGCAAAAACTTTGACTTAGGTCAATTATGTACTTTACGATAATGTGCATAAGGTCGTATTTACACTTAGGAGGGTCGCTTCATGCTTAAATTATTGTTTTTGTGAACCACCAACATAAACACCAATTGAAACATGGGTAAACAACCTGTATGATGATTTACACGTAAGTAAATAAAAACATTCGTTTTTAAAAAACTTTTTACACAAAAGTTAATCTTCTTGTTATATAAGTAATTTACTAATATTTAATGGGTATTTGACGACAAATTTATAAAAAAAACATTTATTTATTGCAATAATTAAGAGAGGTAGGGCACCATACCAGCGAGTAATCCCGACTGAGTACAGGTCCAACGGTCATTTAGGGATGCGTTTTGAAAGAAGCGTTTTCCTATTCCAGGGATAATCGATTTTAAAGCCCTGATGTAAAAAAAATCGGTTACACGCAAGTGATACTTCTAACATTGCAAGCGTCAATAGGTTATGGTAACTGCTTAACATCAGGCGAGCCGTATGCTTATTTGCCACCCAATTAGTATAAAAAAACACAATTCATATTTATTTAATACTATGTTATAAAATTGAAATCCGAATTAAAATAGCAAAGGAAGTAAATTATATCTTAAGTCTGGAGTGCAAAGGGGGTTTTTCCCAGACATCCACAACCTTTCATACATTAGGCATACATTGGGATACAGACAGCGGGCTGTCTGTCTGTCCCTATGTATGCTTAGATCTTTAAAAATACGCAACGGATTTTGATGCCGATTTTTTTATAGACAGAGTGATTCAAGAGGGTAGTTTATATGTATAATACATGCATATTATAGTAGAGAAACAAAAATAAAACGAAGCGAAGCGAGGGCGAGTCGCTAGTATTAGTATAAATTTAGAAAAACCAGCAAGCGGCTCTCAACCTTTTTCAATTAATGGCAGACCCATAAGGTTTTTATTTGCGGTAAGGACTTAAGTATTTATATGTTTTGGACAGGTAGGAACTGGTTATCTGTTTTTTTAGTCCATTTAACTAATAACACCTACCTAATTTAGCAACAAAAAAGCAACCCTCACGACCCAACTACGTCACATGTTTACTGTATAGGAATAAAAACCAACTTCACAATACTTCACAATATCTTGATAAGCAATGCTTTGCTATATAAAACGAAAAAAAACAGACGAAATAGAACCTTTTTGGAAGTCGGTTAATAAATCGCTATATGTTATTACAATTTATTAACCGACATGCAAAAAGGTTTTTTTTCCTTTTTTTGTATATACACACGGCACGTGTGATATACATGATGTTATATGATTAGATAGCCATATGATTTTTTGTGAAATATATTTTTATCTGTAGGTTTAGTCTAATTGTGCACTTTTACCAAATTTCACAGATACAATAGTTTTCTTAAAAATCGGTATGTACTCGTACATCGATAAAGTGGTCAATTGTGAAACGATTTTAAAAAAATAATTTTGTTTGAGAGGGATATTTTCATACTTTCGAATTAGTTCCATATTACTTTTGTTGATACTCAACCTTGGACCCCGGAAATTCACCATGCAACTTCTTAGAAATAGGAAATGAATAGTTGCTTATGCCTGACTTGTTGCTATTAAAAATATCGTAGGCGTTAAAATACCGCCTAATGAAAGATATCGCTCGCCTTTAATAACGTGACAGTCGAAAAAACATTTTTCGGATATGTCAAGCTGCGTCTCGTAAAGGTGTCGCGAATCCAGAGATTTTATCCAATATAAAAATATGCGTGCCGTGCTAAAATAAGTTTTCACTTTAAAAAATATATTTAATAATTTTAACAAAAAAAACCGACTTCAGTACGGCAAGTTGCAGAATTTCAAAAACCTTAAAAACGGCTAGATTACATTGTTTAATTATGAAGTTCCGTTGCCTAGCTACCTTAGCAACCACATTGGAAACTTATTTAATCGCCATCTGTAAAATACTTATTATTGAGAACTTCAGGTGGCCATCTGTGGTCTTCTTCATCAGTTTTACTTCATCATATTATACTTTCTGAATGCAAATGTTTGATGTGTTGTTAAAAATATTGAAATTGCTATATGTGTTTCTATAATTTTTGAGGAATTCCCTCAATTCCTCATGGATCCCATAATCAGAACTTTCTTTTGATGAAAATGGGACCAAACTGGAAGTATGTCCTCTCAGACAAAAAAATATTTTTTCAAACCGGTCCATAAATGTAGGAGTTCTGCGGTAACAAACATAAAAAATAATAATAATAAAAAAAGAATAATAATAAAAAAAATACACACTAATTGATAACCTCCTCTTTTTGAAGTCGGTTAAAAATTAAACCGGCTTCAAAAGGCTAAAAATAAATGAATACAGATTAAAGTCGTTGCTACGGTTAGGTGCACTCCTGGAACCTAATATTCAGCGGATCTGTATTCAGTTATTTTTTGTTTTTAAATTCAAATTGAGATCAACATAAAATAAAAAAAATTACCTAGGTAAGGTTATTTTTTTAATTTTTTGTTGATCTCAATTTGAATTTCGTTCATTGGTAAATTTAATGCAGCGATTCTACCAGAAATGAGCAAGGATGCATAGAGAGGGATGCTTTCAAATTAATATCCAAAATGAATCTGTAAAGTTTGCCATGGTGCGGATGGACCCTGAACCAAGGAGCCGACATATTATATAAGGTAGTATGTAGGTACCTAATAAAGGTTTTTGTACCAGGAGTATTTTTTTTTATTAAATAATATGTAAACAATAATACACATTATGTCCAATTGACATCTATAAAAAACATTTTAGGTTATGATAAGGTAACAGCAATACAAAACCGTGAATGTAATATGTCCCGATGATCTTCCCAAAAAAATATAAAACGCTACATAAAAATAACTTAATAAGCTCAGAATTAAAACAAACAATGACAAGTTTTTTGTACTTTTCATTTTTAATGATAAATAAATTGATTGCACGGATGGCGTAGTTGTTTAAGTGGTCACCTCGCCATTAGCCACAATGCGACATGTTGTGATTCGAACCGGACGGAATAAAACTTTGTCACTAATTCTTGTTGTTTTGAGTCTGCTCGACTCTACGTCTAAGCAAGGAAATGTTTGAGATAATGCGATCTTATTTTAAATTAGCTAAAACCGCCCAAGCTTCGTTGCGGCTCAGCCTGATATACTTACTTAGAAGAAGATATACCGATAAAGGTCCCAATAGTATAGGTCCAGTCGTTGCGGAGATTACAGAGAGAAACAGGCAGACAAAAATGTATTTTATGCTGTTATTTTGATATTATAAACAGACACTTTAATTTTATTTATATCTGAAATTGGTGGACAATATTTGAAAATATAGTTAATATTTCATTGCCAATAAACACAAAGCATACAAATTATTGACAGTAGTTATAAGTTTTAAAATAAAGTAAAATTGTATTGTGTATTCTCAGTAAACATTATTTTCTTATTTTTTTCTTTCTATAGTGTATATATAGGAATTTCTACCTTACCAACAAAGTCATGCTGTTGATAAGCCAGTCAGAATTCTTTAGCAATTAAATAAAAACATAAAGATATTTTTTAACAGTGTCAATTAGGCTTAAAATAAACTATAAACCGAGTCATCGACATTGCCCACACGTAGATAATATATATTCTATTTAATTAACATTATTGCCCGCTTAATGATTTTTTTATTAGAAACCCGAAATATTACGTTTTTATTAACGACGTAAAACAACTTTACTGAACACCTATAAACAACTAGGTTAAAAATTAATATATTTCATACAAAAATTGGTATACGTAGATTTTTTTTTATTGCAAAAGGTGACCAACTAGCCAATGGCAATTTTGATGGTTTGTGGTAACCGCTGCATCTACATATGGACTTCGGCAAAGCCAGGGACACAGCAAAGAATACCTTTAAATTTGTGCTCTCTTCAGTGTTTTTTTAAAGACAACTCCCGTCCTATAGAACAATTGCAAACATATAATTCACGGACACTATTTATTTTATGAAACACTAGTTGTTGCCCGCGGCTCCGCCTGCGTGGACGGTTATCGCTGCAAAAGTACCCTATGTGTTAATTTTACGGTCCCCAACGCAACAGTGATGCTCCGGCCGACTGATTCTCTAAGAAACAGCGATGGCAAACTGACAGTTGTGATCGCAAAATTGACAGTTGTGATTGCTCGGTGACGGCACAATCTATTGACTTAACGTCAAAAAGGGCTCTTACGGAATACCGATTTTCAATCTGACAGTCAGATTTTGCTCGGTTTTTGCGGTGGCTCGGTTTTTGCTCTTACGGAATACCCCTGCCGGTGTTGTAAGCGACCATAGGCTACGGTAACGGCTTACCATCAGAGGCCCTGTATGATTTATACCACCTTAGTGATGTGAGAAAATTATTTTAAATATACTAGACACATCTATATTAATTAATAGGTATATGTCTAGCATCTAATGTTATCAATCAATCTTTGATAAAAATAAAAATAAAACGCATTGTTATTCAAATTCAACATATTTTACATTAAACAACCATTATAGACAAAAAGGTGGTGATTTGTTAACGTGTTTTCGTCGCGAATACCTACACTGACACTTGCAATTCGACTATGTATTTTAAATTTGTATACTACCAAGGTGACAAACAAGCATACGGCTCGCCTGATTGTAAGCAGTTACCTTAGCCTATGGACGCTTGCAACACCAGGGGTGACACTCGCGCGATGCCGACCCTATAAAAACTTATAACTTCTTTCTTGAAGGACCCCGTGCGTGATATAGTATCTCGAGAAAACCTCGGCACGGAGAGCTAATTCCACAACCTCATCGTACGTAGAGGCAATTCCTCTGAAACCGTACAGTACGGCATGGTAGAGGTTCTAAGATGTGCAGATGAAAAAACTTTCTTCCATGCAAGACTAAGGCAATGCTTGTGCAGGTTTCAATATTCCCTCTTTTCGACTATGGTGATGTGTGTTATTATGACCGGAATGCAGATCTTCTTAACAAATTTGACCGTCTTCTTAATAACTGCATTCGACTCGTGTTTAATCTTCGCAAGTATGACCACGTGTCAACTTATCGTACTCAATTAAAATGGTTACCTATCACTCAACGTCGTAGTTTACGTGCTTTCACTACCCTTTATTCTATCCTGATGTCACCCAATCCCCCTTACTTAACTCCTTACTTTCAATATCGCAGCTCTGTCCATGACAGAAAGCTTCGCTCTTCCAATAATCTTCTCCTCACAAGTACCTCTCATACATCTGGTTTCGTTCACTCTTCTTTCCCTATTCAATCTATCCTTCTTTGGAACGCCCTCCCTCTCGAAATCAGGAAGTACAGTTTAAAGTAAAGGTTCGAGATTTGCTAATTTAAGGCAGTTTCATCACTTATGTCTATTTTACTTCATATTTTATATATTTTTTTTATAAATACATATATATAAATAAATATATTTATTATTATTTATGGTATGTACTTATAATATTTATTGTATTTATCGGCTTAGTTTATATTAATAATAATTATCACATTATTAGTGTACATAACTTATTCTCTTTCTCTTTTTTTTTTTTTAATAGACAACTCCCGCACTAGAGAACAAGCTCTGTGTCGCGGGGGACTTTACAAACATACAATTAACGGACACAAATTACACCCAGACTCAGAACAACTCTTTGTGGGTCACACAAAGTTTTGTCCTGTGTGGGAATCGAACCCACAACCTCGTGCACAGCAGTCGCATACTGCGGCCACTGGACCACCGAGGCAGTCAATTTATTATACACCTACTTTGTTTATCTCTGCATCGCCCAGGGTCGACTGGTAGATAATGCCTCAGGCATTAAGTCCGCCTTTACCATGTTTGTGTATAAAGTTTAAATAAATAAATAAAAAATAATTATAATTAGGTCCCTGTACATGAGAATCAACAATAATTAAGTGCAGAGATGCATTTTTAATAAAACGTTTTCTTATCCCAGGGATACTCAATCATTGAACCCTGGTGCTACAATTTGTGGGTCGGCAACACGCGAATGATGCCCCAGGTAACGCAAGCGCTTGCTATTGGCTTGTTTGTAACCTAAGCAATATAAAGAAATGTATAAAAAGCACTCGATTTTCGTAACCCCAGGTAACAAAAATCTAGTAGATATGCGATCTTCCACCTGTTCAAGCTCTGTGGCAAAACTTTCTTATAAATTACTGGCGGCGGAATATCAGGCGGTATTCCGTTATCCTTGGGTAATAAACGCCAGATTCCCTAAATTTTCCACAGGCAATTTAAAAAGCGCGCGGTCGAATTCGCGGGAAATCTTTGTGACCTGGTGCTATCGTCGCCTTTTTACTAACGCACCTCTCGACTCGTCAGCAGAGTTTCTTCCAACTCGGTTTGCTTCCAATGTTAATTTCTTTCACGTAGGTTCATGTAGGCTCTGGAATAGACTTCCCTTGCAGTATTTCTCAAGTGAAGCGACATGTCTTTTCAACCGACTTAAAAAAAGAGGAGGTTACCAATACATACTTCCAGTTTGGTCCCATTTTCATCAAAAGAAAGTTCTGATTGTGGGATCCATGAGGAATTGAGGGAACTCCTTAAAAATTATAGGCACACATAGCAATTTCAATATTTTTAACAACACATCAAACTTTGCATTCAGAAAGTATAATATGATGAAGTAAAACTGATGAAGAAGATTACAGATGGCCACCTGTTGGCGATCACATAAGTTTCCATTATGGTTGCTAAGCAACTATTTTATGATAAAGCCGGTAGCTAGGCAACGGAACTTCATAATTAAACAATGTAATCTAGCCGTGTTTGGGCTTATTTGAATGATCATGATCATGTACTATAGCTGCAAATTATATCAGATTAAAAGGAACCGTTCTTAAGAGAGGAAAAGTCAGATAGGAGTTTGCATGAAAGTTCATTCTGTTTAAATACCTACGTTAGACTAGGAGTTTAAAGGTTTTTGAAAATTCTGCAACTGGCCGTACTGAAGTCAGTTTTTTTTTGTTAAAATTATATAAAAACAAAGTTCTGATTATGGGATTTGAGGAATTGAGGGAACTCCTTAAAAAATATAGGCATACATATAGCAATTTCAATATTTTTTTCAACAAATCAAACAATTGCATTCAAAAGTGGCCATCTGCACTTCTCAATGATAGTATTTCACGGATTGCGATTAAGTTTTTAAGCAACTATTACTAAGCGAATGTAATGTACAATGGTACAATTGAACTGAACTGATGATGAAGCCGGAAAGTAGGCAACGGAACTCAATAATTAAACAATGTCTCGATGTGACTGCCTCGGTGGTCCAGTGGCTGCGGTATGCGCTTGCTGTGCACGAGGTTGTGGGTTCGATTCCCACACAGGATAAAACTTTGTGTGACCCACAAAGCATTGTTCTGAGTCTGGGTGTAATAATTAGTGAAAAAAAAAAATGTAATCTAGACTTGCTTGGGCTTTTTTTGAATAGTCAAGAGATGCACTTTAGCACACTGTAAATGATAAGATTAAAAAAAACCGTCTATATGGGAGGAAAAGTGGGATTAGGGTTTTGAAAGGCGGTTTTTTTTGTTAAAATTATTTCAAATAAGGTTTAAAATAGCACCAACTCCACGGTGGGCAGCGGTTTGGCTGTTCCTGGCATTGCCGAAGTCCACTTACCATCAGATCGGGTACTGGATCATCAGCTACCAATGTCAATAAAAACCTATTAAGTATCATTTAAGTAATTTGGTTGTTTTAAATGACAGAAAGTAGGTTGACCTATTTTGAGCAACATTGTAATTAATGCCTATAGGTTAATTAATTAATATTACAAAACAGGTTGCCTGCTTCAATTTTAAATAATACTGGCAAATTAATATATGTACTTCCGACGTACATAATATCATTATGTACACGCTGGCAGCACTACGTACTACTAGTACTAGCTACATAAAATGTGAAAATTCTTGTGTAGAATAAATTATCCTTTCTATATTCTTCGTGTTACCTGGCAAACCACTGACCAGCTTCACGGCTTACCTAAAACAAAGAAAAATACTACATTATTATTACTACATAACGATAATATTTAAATGTCGAAATATTTTTCTATCCACAAAAATAAAATAAGAAAAATATAAGTTCCGTATCCGTACGTTTTCAAAATCTCTAGGCAAAGGCACGCGTTTAGTATGCCATCAGCACGCGGTGTACTTGAACGCGAAAGAAAGGTCACGGCGATGTGTCGTCGTAGTGCTGTCATCTTTCGCAGCCAAATAAAATAAGAAGTTCGATCCCGGCGCGAAGCAGTGCCGGCCAAGGAGCGACGATCCTGTACGCGCAAGGCATGCGTTCAAATTATCTAATGCTTTTGCTTGTATAGGTCGTAACGTAAGATAAATAGAACGCGCGTTGTGTTGTGACTGCCCATGTGACGTGTTGTGTTCCAATTTCAAAATTTGTGGGAATATTTATATTTTTAAAGTAAGTAAAGTTTTTTAAAATTAAACAAAATAGGTTATTTCATTTTCTTTTCAAATTTAAAATAATAGACCGATATACGGTGTATTATTTACTTTAAAATGTTGTACAGTAAAAAACCATACCCAATAAATAACCATACCCAATAATTATTATTGTAATTATCGAAACAAAAAGTAAAAAAATATGACGAAGGTACACAATAAGTCAAGTCAAAATCAAAATAAAATAATTGTTAACCTTTAAATAAGTTTAATATTTTAAACTATCGCAAACATTTCGTAATGTTTTGAAATATAGTTAGCAGATAAGTAATATTATAATATTATTATAATGCAAATCTACCAAACGCGTTGCTTACTTGATTGAAAATATAAAAACATGTATTCATATTTTTATTTATTAGAATGACACTTTTAAATAGTATCTTTGAGTGTAAATAAATGTGTACCAAATAGTAATTACTCATTATTGTAATCTACTGTTGTAGTATACTCAACTATAATAGCGAATCTGTAAGGTTAAATTACACAATTACCATTGGTAATGAGCCATACGGTGCTAACAATACCAGATACTGACAGGGTATCACAATTTACCTCTAACGAACCACAGATATTCACGTAAACTGTCTAAAAATGCAAGTACCACATCTAATGAATTTTTAATTACTTACATATTTCGATGTCACATATTTTAGAAAAACCTAATTTAAATAAAAATTGTTGCTGTTAATGGCAATTTCGTTTTTATGATTTTAAATAATAATTTGGGTAAGAGCTATAGTGTCGTAGATAATTATTTATGTTATATACGGCTCACCTGATGATAAGCAGATACTGTAGCCGAGAGCCGTACCAAGAGAATAATATCTATAGCTTTAAAAAAAGGATCGATAATAGTTGCTTGACAACTATTATCGATCCTTTTTTTAAAGCTATTGCATAGCTTCTATCGCGGGCCTTAAGCGTGGAGACCGAATCCAGAAATTCCATGACGAAAATGACCTAACCTAACACTCCGACCGGCACAGCGGTGATACTTTTTTTTAATGACAAATTCTCTAAACGGCCAATAATAATTGTCAAATTAAAGACTATTGATACAATTTATAATATTCGTAGGTGTCTTCAAAGGGCAGAAACAAAATGTATCTAACTTATTTACTTCTACTTTACTATCCCAATAATATGAGTCGTAATCCCGAATAAATAATCGTGTTAAATACGTACCTGCTGATATTAGTAAGCAGTCATAATATAAATTTATTATATTTATTTGTACCTAGTAGTATTCATTAATATCTTTTTTTATATAATATACTACTTGGGTGGCAAACAAGCATACGGCCCGCCTGATTTTATGCAGTAACCGTAGCCTAATGGACGCCTGCAATACCAGAGGTATCACTTGCGTTTTGCCAACCCATTTTTTATACCAGGGCTTTAAGATTGAAATAACCCTGGGATAGGGTTCCTTTTTTCTTTCAAAACGCATCCCTAAATGAGCGCTGGAGACTTGTACTCAGACACAGGAACACAACTACACCGCTGTGTGTAGTTATTTGGCTCTGGGCTTCTGTAAGGTGGAGGTCCTTCCCCAGTCGGGCTTTCTTGCTAGTATGGTTTTTTTTTTTTTTTTATACTACTTGGGTGGCAAACAAGCATACGGCCCACCTGATGTTAAGCAGTAACCGTAGCCTATAGACGCTTGCATTACCAGAGGTATCACTTGCGTGTTGCCAACCCATTTTTTTACACCAGGGCTTTAAGATGGAAGTAACCCTGGGATAGGAATACGTATCTTTCAAAACGCATTCCTAAATGAGCTCTGGAGACCTGTACTCACACACAGGAACACAACTACACCGCTGTGTGTAGTCATTTGGCTGTGGTCTTCTGTAAGGTGGAGGTCCTTCCCCAGTCGGGCTTGCTCGCTAGTATGGTGCCCTACGTCTCTTCTTGTACAACAAAAAAATATTTGCGTCTCAAATAAAAAAAATAGGTAAATGTATAGTACATTTACCTATTTTTTTTATTTGAGACGCAAATATTTTACAGTTCATGGCCGACACATTATTTATGCTCTTATTATATCATCATATTTCACTCCTACAATGAACACAAATTAAACAAATCAAATGAAGTACGGCTCAAATTAAAAAATATAAAAATGTATAATGACTGCAAATAAATATAATTATTTTAAAATAATAATATAGTATTTAAGTAGATATAGATAGGTATTTATTACCTATTTACACATTATATAAATTGCCTAAATTTAACTAAAGAGGTGCAATGTAAATCCAAATCTCATAGATACTGTGGAAATTGAGAGTCAATATCGAAGATATTGAGTTTTTTTTTTAATTTGAGCTAAATGCATAGCAAAAATGCTTAAATATTAAATAGTATAAATGTAGTCTTACCTTAGCATTATTCTATTGAAAATATTTTAAATATTATTCTATTAATATTAGTTATTTTTATTTTTTAATATTAAAATAATTTTGTACAATCATTCGTATAATACAGATAAATCTTTCTGTTCATCACCATAAAATTAACAGCCCTTAGACCCATTTCTTTTTAAATGACAACATTACAAAATACTTCATTCTTTACATGACGTCTTTAAATGCTCATTATTGATGATTTGTATCAATTAATTTTGGCCATGACCGTTGCCAAGGATGACGCGGGGCTTGTCACCGCGTTCAATTTGCAACTATTTTATTAAAAACCAGTTTCGAAAACGATATAGTTCTAACCGGTCGATGACATTAGATACTTACCGAATTATAATAGTCCCTTTATTATACTTACCACTAAGTTGTCAAACTGGAATACGGCAAAGCCTGCCTACTTATCGATTTTTACTTAATTAAAGATGATATTGTGCTTTTCAATAACGATAGAATCATTTTTGAATGGAATTAATTTAAATAGGACACCTATACCTAGCAATTGGCGGATATGATGAAAAAGAAGAACAAATTATTGTTACTTATTTTTCAAAAGAGGTACCATTTTCCAACGCTCATTTAGGGGTGCATTTTAAACGAAACGTTTACCTATCCCAGAGATCTTCCATCACTAAACCCTGATGTTAATACTTTTGGGTCGTTACACGCAAGTTTACACCTCCTCACGTATTTCAAGCGTCCATAGGCTACGGTAACTGCTTACCATTAGGCGGGCTGAATACTTGTTTGAATTTAAATTGAAAATAATTAATTAAATTATTGGCTGAAGTAAGCTATTATCAGGAATGACCAATAAAAAAAAATTGAAGTAATAAGTAGGAACATGTCTATTTAGTATTTTTAATGACCCTAAACTACCACTATGAAGTTTTATTAAATAAGTAAATAAAAAATAGCGTATTTTATTCCTCAAGTTTTAATTAAAAGTTATTAATGAAATACAAAATATATTTTATTACAAAAAAAAATCTACTTAAAAAGCGAAAAACAACTGAATTACAGATTGAAGTCGATGCCAAGCTGAATCGTAGGTGAAAGGAGTGAACCTAGCCTGCTCATTGTCGTTAATTCGTAATTCAGTTATTTTTTCAAATAGGTTTTTTTTTTAAATAAAATATACATTGTATTTAATTAATAACTCTTAATGAAAACTTGTATACTTACCCTAAATCATGAGGAATAAAATACGCTATTATTTTTATTTCAGTATTTCTTTTGTCTTACTAATAAAATCGATCCAACTAACCGAGATCTCGGTGAACATAAAAAAGGAAAAATACATACTTTTTGAAAATCAGTTTAAAATAGAGTTTACAGACTAATGCGTCCAAATACCAAATACTTATCATCATGCAGGCCGTATGCTTATTTACAATCCCTGTGGTGTAAAAATCATAGACAACGTTAAGACCAATGAGTGGGCATAATAGAGTTCCGTATTTTTTGCACCGCCAAAAATAATAATTATACTAGCCATGATTGTAATTACGTAATGATATTTGGATAAAAAACAGCAGATATACCTACGATTACAAAAATATTTTATAAGTACGATCGTCACGCCGCGCCACGTTACCGCCGTAAACAGTATCTTATGCATTTGTATTATAACTGTTATAAGATACGGGGAGCAATTTTGCTAATTACGGTCTACCTGATAGTAAGCAGTTACCGAAGCCTAAAGACACGTGTGTATAGGACATAAAGCATGTCTCGCGCGTTGCTTATCCAAAATTTACAAACTTGAAGGCCTACACTCGTGTCACTAGGGGTTTTGCGTTGAGTTTTAGAAGTGAATGCCGAGTTTGGGTAACTTTGGGATAAGAAGTCGTATCCATAAATAAGCACTGGAGACCTGTACTGTCCCTTACGGATTGACAATTAAGATTTCTTGTACACAATGGGATATTTATAGTATTTTATAATATAACGAATGTAGAGGACAACGTCCAACGCCTATAATGTACCTATGTGTGTGAGTAAAGTGTATAATTGTTACAAAGTTTCTAAACTTTAAGTAGAGTTCAATTTCAAATCTTTGATTGACTATAAAACACAGTTGACAGTATAAAGTCCAAATAAATTCGATACCTTGAGTAGAAAATAGGATACTATAAGGAAAATATGCGTTTTGAACTGGTCAGAATACCAATGATATAAATTCTACATCCGTCTCAAAGAAACCTGACGGTATGACGTCTACCTGAACCGAGATATATTATTATTAACCTTCTGTAAGCAGATTTAAATGGTCATGATCTAGGAAGTACGTTGCAACACAGTAAGATAAAAGTGTAGGCAGGTGAAATGACCTTTTCTCGTCATTTAATTTCCATTTTAAGACACTAGACAGTACTAGACACCCGCCCCGGCATCGGGTAGCAGTACAACAAAAAAAACTGTTTAGCCCGTCACTGCCAAACTTCACAGGGGCTGGGCTAATCTGAAGATTTCCTAAAAATATATTAAGTTCGTTTTGGAGACATAAGAAATATACACACATCAAAATGTAAAAAATAGAGATAAGGTAAAAAATAACAGCATATTTCAATATAGACATATCATCAGCATAAACTCACCTAAAGCCCAATGTGCTACAATTAGTACATAGTTTATTACATGGACTGATTTTAAACCAATGCATCGATCGCAAGATGAGAGCGGCAACATGTCAAAAGTCAGAGTCAATACTTTAAAACACTAAGGTAAAAGCACTAATGCCCGACATTGAACTAATAGATGACATTTTCGAAAAAAAACTTTTCTAATAAGAAAACGAATCATTTATATAACAATGCTACAGATCTCATAGACACCTAGTGCCATCCATGATACGTGTTCAAAAGCTTGCATAGATTGTCAAACAAATTTTTAATTGTTTTCATTTGTATTGCTACTGTTTCATGAAACTTTACTTTTGCCTTTTTATATACATGCAAATACAAACGCTCGACAATATAGTTAAATAGTTAACACCTTTCATTCACACTTCTATGCTAAATGTATAAAACTAACAACTAATTTTATTATCAGACAGTTCTATTAGAATTTTGTTCTAATTTTATGACAAAATAACTCATTTAGGTGTCTTCACATTTTAACAGTATTTTTTTGTTTTGTGTATTCAATGGTTATATTTTGCTACTCTACTTACTACAGTTGTAGCTGGGACTTCCTCAGATAGCTTAGTTACTAAGACACAAGTTTGTGCGTTCACTGCTTAAAAAAACGATTTGCTATGATTCCACAATTCCTGGACATAGCTCTATAAGGTTCTTTTAAGAAAACGTAGCTGAATATGTAACACGATCTGTTTGTTAGGGACACTGCCAAGTAGGACCTTACACGCGAACAAGCCTAACTGGGAAGGGACCTCGACCTTACAGAAGACCACAGCCAAACACATACAGTGGTGAAATTGTGGATCGGTGCGTGAAAACAGGTTTCCGATGTTCACTATTTAAAAAAAACTTTATCCCTGGGTTACCCATAACACAAACCTCTGGTGTTGCAATATGTAGTGTCGACAACGTGTTTGTAATGCTCCTAGAATTGCAAGCGTCCATAAGCTACGATAACCGTTTACCATCAAGCGCGCATATAAATGTATCTGCACCATTTCTCCAACACTAAATAAGCATAAATAACAATGAAAACAAAGGTCGAGTTATCAAATAAAATTGCTAAAACAACCTTAAACTTGACGTGCAATAATTGCCTACAAATTACAAAACATGATACCAACTAATATGAACTATTGTATCATATTTCAAGGTAATAGTTGTTGATAACATATTGCATTGTATTTTACGTAATAATTATGATATAATACGTTCTTCGCATAGATAGACAGACATGTTAACCTATCTGGTTGCTGTTTACACATGTAAGTTAAAACCTATTGTACTAATACTAATATCTACTTATATTATAAAATCTAAAACTGTTGCCTGCACGGTGGGTTCCGTGCTCAGAATGCTTTAGTTATTGTTCTGAGGTTCCGTGGCTTAAAAGGTTACTTTGCCATTTACCACTGTGTGCGGCGTGTTGTGGGTTTGATCCCCACGGGACAAAACATTTTGTGATCCATAAATAGTAGTTCCGCGTCTGGATATATTTTTTGCCCGTTATTTGTATGTTTGTAAAGTTCCCCGCGACACAGGTTCTTGGTCTAGTGCGTTTTAGGAGTCAAAAAAAAATAATAGGAAAACAAACTTTCTACGTTGTGCGTTTATTTCGTTTTTTTTGTATTTCCGTAAACTCTTTCAGAAAGTTAAGCTGGATTCACACTGAGACGATTTGATAGTTCGCTTGCTAAGCTTCTTATTCGTGTTTATAATACCACAGTACCAAACAACCGTACGTCTCGTCTGATGGTAAGCAGTTACCGTAACTTATGACGCTTTCAATAACCAGGAAAATTACTTGCGTATCAAAGCGGTAACCAAAATAACGTTTTCCTTAACTTAAATAAGAAAAATGTTATTTTAAAAACAGTCACCCTTAAATGAACACCCTTATACTTATATTTTATAGGCACAGACATTCTCTACCACACAACCTATAGGGTGATCGGAAATTATAAAGTAGGTGCATATGTCTATACTCATTTCGTGTCAAATTGTTATTATATAACAACTCGTCAACTTTTATAAAATATTTTTCCAAATCCGCCATATATGTAGTTCCAAAGATTAGTGCGTTCAAACAAACAAACATACTTCACCTTTTTACGTTAGTAGCTATAGATTACGTTGTGAAGAAAACAAACAAACACTCTCATTTACATTATTAGTTTAGGATTCTACAGTAGCACTTATGCTGAGTGTTCCCAAACTAACATTAGTTCACGCCACAGACTTAACTTATAAGGTAAAGGTACAGATTTAAAAAAAGGCCAAGTGCGTGTTGGGACACGCGCAATGTACGGTTTCGTAATTTCCAGACACAATAATGCGGATTAAGAAGCATAGGATGATAGTAACAATTTTGGTAATACTCGTGAAATAAGTCTCCTTAAAAGTTTAAAATTTGGTACATCAATTTTATGTTCGCATTATATCTATATAACTAGCGGCCCGCCCCGACTTCGTCCGGGTTTAACTATTTTCAGCGCAACCAAGCGCAACTTTCTTTTTTTTACATAAGAACCTTCTCCTGACAATAACAAACACAACAAAAAAAAAGATTTACTGAAAATTCACCGTTCACGCGTGATGCCGTGACCAAGGGAAATAGGGATTCATTTTTATATATACAGATATTCTGACACTCGCCGGTCGCTGCCACGCGGCCACGGCACGCTCGCTCGGCTCGTGCGTAGAGAGGCGCAGTTCTAACCTAACTTAATCTACTGATCATTTTGTTTGGTCAGATTTTTTTACTCCAAGACCTATTTATTACAGATTACGCAAATATCAAAAACGAATTTATAGAAATTTACGAAACAAAAACCTGCAACTAAAATTATATAGAATGACTTGATAGAACCCTCTGGGCACGTCCTTCAATACCATTTTATAAGTTAATCGACTATTACTTCTAAACTTGTGATAGTTTCCTTTTAATTTACGGCTACGGTAACTGCTTACCATCAGGCGGGCCGTATGCTGGTTTGTCACCATGGTAGTATAAAACAAAAAAAAATCGTTATACTCTCTATATTACTACCGTGATTATTTTTACATATTATTATCCAAATACCACCATTTAGCTGGCAGAGTCAAGTGGACCTGGACCCCCACACTGGACTCAAGCTACCACTTAAAAGCTTAATATTTCACAAGCGAATCCCTTAATCGAAAAATTGACTTAACAATATTTTTTTTAAATATATATATTCAACGATCCTCAATATATTATTAGGTAGTTGAGGAATAAAAATAAACATCCTCACTTTACATGTGCAGGAGGTAGGTACAATATATATTTTAACGACTTTTTGACAAATTATTACTAATATGAATATTCTAGTAATAAGACCCTTTGCGGACAGACGGATGGACGGATATGACGAAACCATAAGGGAACCCTAAAAACCGTACGGTAAACAATTTACACATACATACGTTGACCTGCATTCTTTATTACCTGTGTTAAAAATAAAGAAGATAATCGTGTCTTAAAAAAAACAATTATTTACTTTATTCATTCACGAAACGAAGTCCACAAATCTCATTATTGTCGCACAGCATAACCCCCTAAGAGAAGCAGGTAGGATTTAGACATTGATCAGATAGGACTTGGACACAGTGCGTTGTGGAGCCTGTATCAGAACAAGCCCGGGTGTTCTACAAATTAGTAATGCAGACTCAGTACTGTAAGTACTGTGTAGACTTTGAAAGCGTAATAAACAAACAAACTCACTTTCGCATTTATAATATAAGTATACATATATGTATATAGATTGTAGTATACCTTGTGAACCAATATGTTATTCAATTCACTCTTACTTACAAATATGTAACTTTGACAATATGCATAACATAAATATGTATACATATTGTAAATGTTAGGTGCATATTTTAGATAAATTATATTAATGAAATACAGAATTGTATTGACAGGAATTATTTCAATGTTATTTTGTTGGCCGAGTGCACTGTTGTTTTCAGAAAACTAATGAAAATGTAGACTTTCTCAATGCATTTAAATAACAATATACTTCTATACTTCTGTTTGTATTAATATTCATTTTAACAAAAAAAGCTGGAGACATGCTATTTTTGCTTATTTTATTTTTAATACACTACAAATCGGCACTAACGCCGTGCCAATATGTTGTTGGTTAGGTTAGAACTTTGTTTGATCCATAAATGTTTGTTCCGAGTCTGGATGTTTGTGTCTCAGAATTAATATGTTGGTAAATTCCCCTGTGACTCAGGGCTTGATCCCCAATGCGGAAGTTGTGTTTAGCACTTTGCTATAGCTATGTTTACGGTACCATACAAGCGAGAAAGCTTGTCTGGGGAAAGACCTTCACCATACAGAATACCACAGTCAAATAACTACCTCACAGTGTTGTAATTGTTTTCCTGTACATGGGATAAGAAAAACGTTTTTTTTTAATACTATCATCATCATCATCTCAGCCTGATAATGCCCACTGCTGAACGTAGGCCTCCCTCATATGTCTCCACAATGGCCGATCTTGAGCTGCCTGCATCCAGTGCTTTCCTGCAGCTCTGATGATGTCATCTGTCTACCTAGTGGCAGGTCGTCCCACACTGCGTTTTCCTGTACATGGTCGCCACTCGAGAACCTTTCTTCCCCATCGGTTGTCGGTTCGTCGAGCGATGTGGCCTGCCCATTGCCACTTCAACTTGCTTACTGTAAGAGCTATGTCGGTAACTGTGGTTCGTCTGCGGATCTCCTCATTGCGGATTTTATCACGCAGAGAAACACCGAGCATAGCTATTTC
This sequence comes from Trisateles emortualis, assembly GCA_947095525.1. Classification (NCBI taxonomy): domain Eukaryota; kingdom Metazoa; phylum Arthropoda; class Insecta; order Lepidoptera; family Erebidae; genus Trisateles; species Trisateles emortualis. The sequence goes on from OX352750.1 coordinate 11,376,040, forward strand.
CATAGCTCGTTGAGCGTCAACAGTCAAAGACCACGTTTCGGTGCCATAAGTCATCACTGGCGGCAACACACATTGGTTATAGACTTTCGTCTTCAGGCACTGAGGTATTTTTGACGAAAAGATGTTACGCAATTTCCCGAACGCTGCCCAGCCGAGTTGGATTCTTTGGTTGACCTCTTTCTCGAAGTTGGACTTACCTAACTGCATTAATTGCCTGAGGTATGTGTATTCGTCAACAACTTCGAGAGTAGCATTCCCAACAACAACCGGTAAGGGCGTGATATGGACATTGAACATCCATATTCTTTTAAATACTATATGATACAATAATTTGAATTTTAATCAGTAACAGGAGAGCTAGGTAATGAATTTGGTATAAGTTTCAAATTTGGATTAAAAATGAATCGTATTAGGGACATTATGATAAGGCTCCAGTACTGGCGGAGACTTAAGTACTTGCGACGGGAACACCACAACTACACCATTGTTATTTAGTTGTGGTCATCTATAAGGTGAAGGTTCTTCCCGAGTCGGGCTTGCTCGCTTGTAGTGTCTAACCATAAGAATAGTAAACAGGTAGATATAATTTATACTTTAGGTCGTACCTCTACTATTTGTAATAATTAATTATTTGTGTATCGGAAAAGTTTTGGAATACTCTCGAATTGCTTAATTCCTTTTAAATGACTTCATCGATTCAATTACAATAATGATTGGTCAGTGCAATCTAAACAGAAGGTACTCTTTGAACAGGTTTATGTACCTAAGTACCTACTTACGTTTGTATAGTGGCCACCATACAAGAAAGAAAGAAAGAAATGCATTTATTCGAACATATACAGGATAACAGATGGTAAACAAAAGATAGACACATAATAACAACACAAAACATTATCCTGTGTGATGTCAGAAAGGGTCCCAATCTCATGCGGCATTTTATACTGCAGCGCTGATTTTCTGATCCGGCCTTAGTGAGATCACGGTCAGTTATATAGATAAATAAATAGATGAAATCTTTATTATACACCATACATTTATCATACAGAATATAATATACCTTTAAATATGTGTTTAATTAAATATATTAAGAAAAAATGAGAAGAAAGCAAGGAAGCCTACAAAATGACTTCTCGTAGGATCTGCGCAAGCAAGTCACCAGTGGCGGCTCCTACTGGCCAGCGACAAACAGTTTACATGATTTTTCATACTATTCTTATAGACTTGCCGCGCACGCATAGCGACTGAGTGGCGGCGACACGCCACAGGTGGTGACCACTCGCTAGCAGTAGGGTGAAACAAATTGTAGCAGCCATTGACCACCTTCGTTTGTGGCTGTGGTCGGTGGCCTGTTTGCGCAGAGCCTTAACTTAGTAATGGTTAGCCCCAAACTCTGAACTCACGCTTGACCATTTGGCTCATATTGGAACAAAAAAAAACATATTACCTACCAAATTTCACGACGATGAATCGTCTCTGCGATTTCACGACGTTACATACATACAAACATCGGATTGTTCTAGTAGTCTCGGAAAACTTCACTCTCTTCGCTCACTCGTTCAATTAGGTATAAATGAAAAAGGCAGAAGTATTCGAGCGGGTAAATAAAACGTAAGATATGAATTTGATTCCGACCTGCAATAAATGTTAATAATAATTATTCTAATGCCAAGCAGGTGTTTACTAGCATCATTCCAACACAGTCAAGTAATTAATTAAAAACAAGTTACTGCATTTTAATTAGGTTGCATTGTCAGTAGTGCAGCTAATAGGTAGGTAGTAGACGGTATTAAAGGCGTTTAATTATTGTTTACAGCAAAGCATTTTAGCACATCATAAACCGAGATCTCCGTTAGTAAATTAGTAGAAGTAATAGTAGTAGCACCTAACGAAACAAAAAACTATTTAATCTTCAACAACAATGCACCATATCGGTCAATAAGAAGGAAAATCAGCCCTGCACTACATAGTGCATTCTAAGAAACATGCGAAGGCCTGGTATCGGCCGGGCGGCTAATTAAAATGCCAAGTCACGCAATCATTGATGTATCCTTTTGTTGTAGACCTATGTTGTCAACCTCGCCATCGACTTTGAGCATTTACTAAGAGCATTTAACACAATAACACAGTTCTTTATTAGGAGAGTTTAATCGTTTTCCGTGAGCTATTTCCTTAGCATTTAGATTATATTTAATACTTGCAATAAGTACTTCCGTTTGATGCTGACGCGTTGAACATAAATATGTATGGTTAATAACACTTTTATAAAAAGCTTGATACTCATTATTATTTTTCCTTGTTTCCAGATGAGGTATCAGCACCGCGCGCCGACATTAGCGGCGACACTCTGGGTGTTGTTTGCTTTCCTGCTTCCAATTGACACACAACTCGCCAATCCCATCTCCTCGTTTATGAACTTCTTGCACGAAGGATCAAATCAACTTGACAACGAACCGCCGGATCAGGTCAATCTTTTGGCAGAATATGATTTTATCATAGTAGGAGCTGGGACAGCCGGCTGTGTCCTTGCGAACAGACTCACAGAAGTTTCAGAATGGAAAGTTCTACTAGTGGAGGCGGGGGTCAACGAAAATTTTGTGATGGACATTCCTATTGTAGCTAATTACCTTCAATTCACTTCTGCCAATTGGGGTTACAAGACAAAACCGTCAAACAAGTATTGTGCTGGATTCGAAAACCAACAGTGTAACTGGCCACGTGGTAAGGTAGTTGGAGGCTCTAGTGTATTAAACTACATGATATACACCCGAGGAACTAAGCCTGACTATGACGCTTGGCAAGAAATGGGTAATGATGGTTGGGGTTGGGATGAAGTCCTCCCCTATTTCAAGAAAATTGAAAACTATAATATACCATCTTTCGACAACAAGGAGTTCCACGGACACGGGGGACATGTCAACATTGAACATGCACCTTTTCGAACGAATAAAGGTAAAGCATGGGTTAAAGCAGCTGAGGAAATGGGCTTCAAATATGGAGATCATAATGGACCTGACCCATCTGGAGTATCTTTTCTACAACTGTCAATGAAGAATGGAACGCGTCATAGTTCAAGTAGGGCCTACTTGCATCCTGCGAATGGTCGGAATAACCTTCACGTCTCTAAAGGTAGTATGGTGACCAAATTAATTATGGATGATACGAACACGAAAGTAATTGGAATTGAATTAGAAAAACAAAATAAGAAAATGAAAGTGTTGGCGAGAAGAGAAATTATTGTGTCAGCCGGTGCGATTAACACGCCGCAGCTATTAATGTTATCGGGTATCGGACCAAAAGACCATTTAGAACAAATGAGAATTAATGTTATAAAAGACTTGCCAGTAGGACATAACTTGATGGATCACATTGCTGCTGGTGGAGTACAGTTTGTAGTCCGACAACAAAACTCAAGTTTATCCACTGAATACATATTAAATCATTTAGATTTGGTATTTAAATGGATGAGAACACACAAGGGGCCACTCTCCGTCCCTGGCGGATGCGAAGCTCTAGTTTTCTTGGACTTAAAAGACAAGTTCAATTCAACTGGATGGCCAGACATGGAGCTGCTCTTTATATCTGGCGGATTGAATGCAGACCCGTTGTTACGTCGTAATTTTGGCTTCGACGATCAAATCTACGCTGATACTTATGGACCTTTAGGTAAATCTGACGCGTTCATGGTCTTCCCTATGTTGATGCGTCCAAAATCAAAAGGAAGAGTTATGCTACGAAGTAGAAATCCTAAAGTACATCCATCATTAATTCCTAATTATTTCGAATATCCTGAGGACTTACAAAAAATTGTAGAAGGTATAAAAGTGGCTATAGAAATAGCGAGGCAACCAGCTATGCGTAAAATTGGTGCAAAACTCTATGATGTTCCAATTGAGGATTGTTTGAGGTATGGACCATTTGGCAGTGACGCTTACTTCGCTTGTCAAGCTCAGATGTTTACGTTTACTATCTACCATCAGAGTGGAACATGTAAAATGGGCCTACAATCTGATCGTACCGCTGTTGTCGACTCACGGTTAAAAGTTCACGGTATAGACAGTCTAAGAGTGATCGACGCCAGTGTTATGCCTGAAATAGTATCCAGTCATACAAACGCTCCGGTTTATATGATAGCTGAAAAAGGTGCAGACATGATTAAACAAGATTGGGGCAAATTATGATAGAGTATAAACAGTATTATATAAGGCAGATCTGTGATGTAATTATTACCTACCAAACAATATTTATAATAACAAGTATACTTAACTTGCATATAGGTATTGTAAGTATTTATCAAATAGAACATAATATAATAGTTTTATTGTTACTACCAATATTTAATGATGCCATTGAAAATATCGTATATATTGAAAAAAATTCGCAAAATTCTCTTTAAATTTTAAGTAAGTATAGGAAGAATCGATGTGCACGACGATCATCTTTGAAATATAATAAAATATTTAACAATTGACATTGGCAGTATAGTAGAAAATCGTCGGCGTGATTGCCGTAAGATATAAAAAGAAAAAGATGGTGAGATGTATACGATAGCTCACATTCTCCTCGTACTATGCCAAAGAGCTAAAATAATACAAATAATAATGAGCGGTTTGACGGTCTCTTAGTGGCTTACGCTTATATTACGTAAATGATACAATGTAAAACGGTGAAAACATGCCTTCAGTATCATGCAATCCTATGATACATTCTATCCTAATAAGTTCTATTATTTAAATATGCTCGAAAGTGAAAAGCTATTCATCTAATTTGCAAAATATCTGTAAAAGATCTTTTCATTTATATATCGACTTCCAAATCCACGATATATTAAATCAAATTTTATTAAAAGTTTGATGTCTCTTCGGACCAATAAAAAGTACATTTTTATTGGTTTGAAAATACTTTATCATGGATTCAGTTGTCAAGATCTAACAGAATAGTATTGTTGCACAAATTATGGTCAAGGTAATCTTAAGACAACTAGATAATATGGTATATTGTTGTTTTTATCTTATTAATTAGGTACTCGAAAAGTATGTGTTTTGAGTAGATACTGTGCAAAATGTGTATCCGGGTTTTATGTATAAATAAATGTTGATGAATGTTACTAGATTAAGAAAAACTGGTTTCTTATTCCTTATGAAGCCAAAACCTGAACTAAAACGCTTATCAAGCCGGAAAACACTATATCCTACCTCACATGTTTGAACTAATAAGTTTGTAGTTCAAGTATACATTAAATAATTGTGTAATAGATACCCGTTTCAGTAATGATTGAAAAAATGGCTTCGCTTCCAATTAATGTCCGATCGAATCACTTGGCCTAAAAATCAACTTCGGCTTCGGCATTCGATCGGACAGTACTTCCAAATCATTTTTATTAAATATACAAAGTTTGTTTTTTTTTTTCAGATAAGTATGTGCTCTTATATTGTCTTTGAATTAAGTGTGATTTATGATTTTTATTAAGTATATGTGATTACAAACAGTACACTTTAGTAAATACACTGACGGACAAAAACTGAATCAAAGTACAAAATAAAATTAAATAAAAATATTTATCCAATATATAAACATTTCCAACAGTGAAAAAACTGTCTCTGCCTATACCTTTGGGAAACAGGAGTGAGTCTATGCAGGTATGTGTGTAAGGACTGACACAGGCCAAGGCTGAACGATGCAGTTTATATGTCAGTCTAAGTATATGTATATTATATTTATTTACAATCTGTAATATTTATTTACACGTACTATGTTAAATAAATAGTTGAAAATCTGTGTGCAAGGTTTGTCTGATAAGTCTGATGTTACCCTTAGTGTTAAGTTTAACAATTGTTTATTTATTTATACTTCATTGTACACTAATTAGAATACATTCAACAGAAATTTATTATGATTAAGATCGTAAGACGGGCGGCCTTATCGCTAAGAGCGATTTATGCAGAAGCCATATTATATGTAGATATATTTTAAAAATTATATTTTATTTATATTATTTATAATGGTAATTAATTGAGGAAACAATAAAATAAAAATATTTAATGTGTAGTTTTTTTGTTGCATTGTATGATAACTGTATAAATCTTACTTTCTTATGTGACGTATATACTACCCCTCTATCTTTATTTTACTGTAGGTATGCCGCAAAACTGATAAACGTTGGAGTAGACCGTATTCTTGAATTGAGAACGTGCCGAAACGCCCTAAATATACATATTATGTAGGTACTCGTATATAATTTTGATGTAGGTATAACTTTAAAAAATACAAGACAAAGCACTTAGTTTATAACCGAAAATCCTTATCCATACTAATATTATAAATGTGAAAGTTTGTGAGTATGGATGGATGGATGTTTGTTACTCTTTCACGTAAAAACTACTGAACGGATCAGGATGAAATTTGGCACAGAGATAGATTATGGTCTGGAATAACACATAGGCTACTTTTTACAGCGAAAACCGACATCCACGCGGGCAGAGCCGCGGGCAACAGCTAGTAGATTATAATAGTAAATTACAGCTACGGACGGGTGTTATTGAGATAGTTTTTACTCGCAACCTGCGTATTTCCGTAAGAAACTTAAACTTAAAATAAAGATGAATAGTATCAATAAAGGCGTTCTCATTGTGGTTCTAAACTGATTGCCTGACCAAAGGAAATAGGGATCAATTTTATTTATATAAATTTTTGCAAACGCCTACTAAATAGTGTCTGCAATCATCACAAAAATACTTTGCATTCCAAAAATAACAGATACTATATAGTACTAACTACATATTATTAATATTTGCTGACTGCTTAAATGCCATGGCCGTACATTATGTTCTGTGCTTTATATACTCGTAAGGTAGGGGGTTAAGGGTCCATAACCCGCGCTCTGAATATCTGAGTGAAATAAAAATCGCTGAATATTATTCCAGTTTATGTAACTTCTAATTAACTGAGATTTGCTTTCAGAACTCTATGAAGAAACCTTGTTTATGTTTGTACATTTCACATTCTTGTAATCTACAAAAAGTAATTTATTTTGTATTTATGGAAACATCCCCCCGTGAATGCTATGTATTACGTAAATGTATTATTATAATGAAAGAAATAACTAAGTTTTAAAGCTTGGGTTGTTTTCTCTATACTGTACTTATTTTAGTTTCATTAACGACGTTGCAAATTGTTTCATACGGTGGTACAATATAAATTATAGTAAAACGCCTTACAGAATACGCATAGCAAAATATCGACGCTCATACATGCGTCGATATTTTGCTATGCGTATTCTGTAAGGCGTTTACGAGTTTAATAAAATATTATTAAAGTGTTATATTTTAACTATTACATGTTAATCGGTACTTTTGCTGCTTTTTATTTATTTTTTTCGCTATATTTATAGAAAATTAAAAATACACAATTGAACTCGAAGTTTAGTTTGTTACCTTGTTCAGAATAGAAGTATCGTTACATTTGATAATATAACACACTTATTAGTGTAAATTCTTTTAAGCTGCAATTGCTAGTCGTCGAAGAAAAACAGCGGGCTCCACTTTCCTTAATAGAGCCGACTTAGCATTTGAAATACTTACTTTACTTTACCAGACCCTTCGCTTCAATTTAGGTTTTCTTGGATTTCTCTATTATAATATGCATGTATTATACATATAAACCATCCTCTTGAATCTCTCTATCTACTGCTAAAAACTGCATTAAAACCTGTTGCTTAGTTAAAAAGACCTATACGTTCAGACAGCGGGACCGACTTTGTTTTATACTATGTAAAGATTAACTTTTTCTAATAAAGAGTTTATTGGCTTACCTGGTTATATAATTGTTCAGATAGACTATACAGGAATCTGTCGTGATCTAACGACTGATTACAGTTGGGTCCGATGTCGCTAAGATGAAATATCAAAAAGTAGTCACCCATCTAAAACGTAAACGCGACCTTAGTAGCTAAACCTGCACCAGTAGGCTACAAGCTCCTATATTTTATGAAAACACTTTTGAAATTCTTAGACTGGTTTGAAAACATTTGCCAATACTTAAATATTTAAGTCAGTAACTAAATTACCTAGCTATGTTCGCTAGTTACTTACTTGTATCTTTACATTGAAAATATTGATGACAAATTATGTTATGATGTAAAAAAGCTAAAAATGTATGTAAAAGCAATTACGATTTATGTACCCGTTTTGGTGTAGAGTTAAAGCACAGTTCTCCCGCCAAAAATGAGGTAGAAGAATGCAGTTTACCGTAGCCTATAGGCGCTAGCAATACCAGATACCTAAAAATGTAATATCAGGGTTATGTGAAACACATTCCTAAACTTTCTTTCAAACTCCTCCTATTTACTTCTGATTAAATTCGTTGCGAGGTCCAAGACAGTAGGTTTAGTTGTCCACGGGACGCACAAGTGTCATAGCTCCGTGTATCAGGTGGTTACTCCGCTGTTAATCTTGGCTCACAGCAGTCAGCAGTGGGCATGTGGGTGGGATTGTCCAATGTACACACGGTAACGGAAACAGATGTACAAGATCGCTATATCAAGATTACTTTTTAAAGAAAACCATTGTTTATATTTCTGTGGAATTCGGTAACAGTGTATAATTAGACTAAACCTACATTGGTTTTCCTAAAAAAACAAATTTTATATAGCGGCCCTGTACAACTATCTCCGTTGCCCACCGTACATATACATATGTTAGGTACTAGCTGTTCCTATCTTCTCCACCCGCGTGTCAGTTATCGCGGTAAAAAGTACCTACCTATGCCCTTCCCCAGGATACCATCTATCTCCTTGCTAAATTTCACAGTGATACCTTATAATATTACGCATACAATACGAATTTATACTAATATTATAAAGCTGAAGAGTTTGTTTGTTTGTTTGGTTGAAGGCGCTAATCTCAGAAAGTGGTTCGATTTTAAAAAAATTTTTTTTTGTTGAATAGTGCATTTATCCAAGAAGGCTATAGGCTATTTAATATCACGCTATGATCAATAGGAGCGGAGCAGTAGTGAGATATGTTGCAAAATCGGGGAAAATATTCCAAATTACAACGCGGACGAAGTCGCGGGCGACCCCTAGTTCATAATATTAGTATGGATATTTCATCAATCACAAAGCTTCGACTCAAAGGGAGTATGGCAGTAACAATAAATATGACCCTGCATGAAATGTAAATTTAACGAGGGTAATACCACATATTGCCACTCCGAGGCCATGTCCATTGTCATCCTTGGGGGAGTCCCAACAGTGGACCATTTTCTGCTGAGCAAACCAAGGAAACCAATCATCGTAAATAATAAAAATGGATAGATGGGGTGCATTACTACAGTCTCTTGTCATACATAATTTTACATATATATATATTAATTTATAACCTTGCCATTTAGCATGATATATATTCATAATATGATTAATGTTTTGATATTATGCAATTTTTTTTTTGCATAATAGAAATATGTGGCGCATGTCCGATGATCTGTGTGCAAAAACCACAACCAGGTGGCTGCCACAGAAGATTAAAAGGCAGGCCCAGGAAAAGAAGGTGGGATGAGCTGGTCTCCTACCGCGCTGACTAGCAAGTAACAGGTCTCGACCGTGATTTATGGAAGAAGGAAAGAGAGGACTTTTGCCCTGCAGTGGGCCAGAAATGGCTGATAATAATAAATAGATACAAAAAGTTTTAAGGGTTATCTGCAATATCTGCATACTTCCTACCACGGCAAAATAATCAATAGATCTGTTTGAAATAACATACACATACTGACAAAGTGGCCTAATTTACTTTAAATTCTCCAAACGATAACTACAGTACAGTAGTACAGTGACAACACTTCTATCCTTCAGTTGGGCAGGCTATTTCATGGCGAAACCAAGAAAAACGTCTGATATATTGATATCAGACGTTATATAAGTATTGAATGTCAGTCCAGAACCTAGTATCCAGTATCAGACCTAGATCTCGTATTAGTATGTCACGCTCTAACGGCTAGCCTGCTAATTTTTAATCATGGCAATATGGTAATCGAGAGCGAGTAAAAATGACTATCTTACATTTGGATATGTTGAACTGTGAGCTGACTGTGCACACTCAAGACAACCAGATTTTAAATGGCTCGTATAAGCGCGACGACTAAATGGCAATAATAATTATAAAATCTATAAAAAATATTTATAGGTAGTGTATTTTTGTAACCGATGGACAAGGTCAGCTTAGGACCGAACGATGTGGAGGGGGTCAGCTTTGGACCTAACGATGTGGAGGACCTTGGGGGAGGCCTATGTCCAGCAGTGGACGTCTTATAGCTGAGATGGATTTTTGTAATTTATCGGTTTTTACGCATCAAATATTCTTAATAAATAGTTATATTCTCTTTATAGTTTCGTTGAAGAGTTCCTATGACCACCTTCCAACTTCAACACCGCATTAAATCAACTAAATAACATAAATTACAAGCTAAATAAAAGCTTTTAAAAAAGTGAAGCCATCACTACAATATACCATGGGATAGATCCCTTGAGAAGCTGTCGTTAGTTACGTCATTCAAACATATTGCAGGTGTGTATAAAAGCCATTTTTCGATTAAGGGATCTGTTTGCGAAATATTAAGCTTGAAAGTGCACATTTATGTTAGGAGTTACGTGTCGTCGTTAAACTTTGTAGAAATTGTTTATTTACTTTATAAAACTAGTTTGCTACAAATTATTGTGTAATGACTGTTAAAGGACAACTTCTTAATAAATTGTTAGGCCGTTGCTCCACACTAAGGACTGCATAAAGCGGGACATTGCTGCATTTTTAGAGAATGCTTGCCTAACGGAGGTGTAGCGCCATACAATTGAGAAAGCCCGACTGGGGTAGGACCTCCATCTTACAAAAGATTACACACAACGGTGTAGGTGTGTTCCTGTGTGTGAGTACAGGTGCCCAGCGCTCATTTAGGGACGCGTATTTAACGAAACGTTTCCCTATCGAAGGGATACTCCATAATGAAACCCTGTTGTTACATACCTTCCCTAGTCGGCTTTGCTTGCTTGTATGGCTTAGCATGATCAACCGCAAATTGTTTTTGTCAGGCCTATGGTAAAGTTCGTTGTGTACGTATCGGTCTTTTAAGCCATTAAAGACGTTCTCCCTAAGATATTGCTCCATAAATCGTCTATCAAAAAAGTATTACGTAGAGGCCTCATAATATATTGCTTAAAGCACAACACAAAACAAATCGTAGATGCTCGTAAAAAAGTAGGCCAACATCTTAGTCGCTTGTGTAGTTGCTATTTATTTATGTAAGTATCTTTTGATTTAATTTCGTTATTTTGAAGTGAAAACTTCTTTTAGCACGGTACGCATATTTTTTAAGATGAGAAATCTCTGGATTCCCGACACCGTTACGAGACGCAGCTTAACATATCCGAAAAATCTTTTTTTCGTCTGTCGCGTTATTAAAGCAAAGAGGTGATATATGCCATACAATTTATGACGGATCCTAAGTATACTGGGTCAACTATACTTCTAATAACTTTATAGGAAGGCGATAAGAAGAGCGAATAGTTATATTAAAACTGTTAATACAACCAAGAAAAAATAACTAATCAAAGTGAATTAAATGTTATTTATGGAGATATAAATTTTATTTTTTACAGGTAAATAGGAAATGATTTAATTGTTGTTAATATACTAAAAGTGCAATTCTCAAAATTTGTTAGTTGACTCAGTATACTTAGGAGCCATCGTTATAAAAACTGTTTTGCCTAGTGTTTTCACTTCTGTCGGCACTCCCGGAGTGCAATTTTTTTTAACTCAGTGAAAATTCAGTTGTCTTTCTTACTTTACACATAGCTTTTTATTTAATTATCGGAACCTTGCATGGCCTAAACACGTATTCGTTGCTGGCGGCCGTTTGCTTTCACTTACATTTTAAAACACAAGGACTCCTAGATACCAATCTTGATAGTAATTGATCAAGTAATTAAATATTTTGCTTAACCTTCCGCCTACTTCTTTTCCTTATACTGCGTGCAGAATCATTGACGAGTAGTTAATTATCCCTACCCTTTTTACGAGTAAACGGCACACAAGATAATATATGGTATCCTGGGAAAAGATATAGGGTACAACACATAACAGCAAGCAAGCCCGACTGGGTAAGGATCTTCATCTTACAAAAGATTATAGCCAACCAACTAACAGAGGTGTAGTGTTCCTATAGGTGAGTAAAGGTATCGGGTGCTCATTGATGGATACACTTGGATATTAAAAGCGTGCTTAGAAGATCTAAGTCACCTCCTGCTGTCTTTTATTTTAGACAGTGGGAGGTGACTTTATTTTATACTATGTAAGAAGGACATACATATGATATAAGTATACCTAATACTACACAGTACCTACGCGCCAGCCCTTTGTTGAGAGAACTTAGCGTCGCGTACTGCGTGCGCTTTTATTATAAACCGTTTTCGTCACGTTCCAAAGTAATTGCTGTTACTTTCAAATCTAATTACCTATTACTTTTGACTCACGGACTATAGGGCGTCGCAAGGCTATGGCACACGAAGTACTTTTAATATTGTCGATCCGAAATTTTAATTAATAAAGCAATTTATAATAAGAGAGGTAGGGCACCATACTAGTGAGCAAGCCCGACTGGGGAAGGACCTCCACCTTACAGAAGACCACAGCCAAATTACTACACACAGCGGTGTAGTTGTGTTCCTGTGAGTGAGTACAGGTCTCCAGCGCTCATTTAGGGATGCGTTTTGAAATAAACGTATTCCTATCACAGGAAGTGATACTTCTGGTATTGCAAGCTATAGGTTAAGGTAACTGCTTAACATCAGGCGGGTATGCTTGTTTGCCACCCAAAAAATGAATTAATTAACAGTAAGTATTACTGCATACAACCTATCGTACTCCGCTGATATAACCTATTTTACTGTGACGATGTAAGAAAGATCAAAAATAAATATCAAATAAAGTAGGTGTTGCTGAATATCGGCGCCGCATTGCTTAATATGATGCAGCTTCACCTTTTTTGTCAAGACCGACACTATGTAGTACAGTATTTATAGTTAGGGATAAATAATATTAATTTATAAAGCACACAATAACAAATTGATCCTTTAACAATCCCCTCCTTACCACTTTGTGAAGATAAATAAGCCTAGCCTGTAGCATCGAACATGCCTTTCAGCTGTCTCTGTTCTCTGTCGAATCATTTCTTGTTTTGACTTCAATCCTTGAGAGAAATACCTTAGCCCGCAGTAGCTAGGATAAATAATGATGATGATTCATCATCATGATTATTATTACAACAAATTAACATGCATTCAGAGATTTAAAAAAGGGGGTATATATTTTTTCCATGGAAAGTTATTTATGTTGTATAATATATGCAATAATATAATTCATGCTCTAGGTTAAATATCGGCTTCAGTAAGATAAAGATAAAGATAAAGATAATTTATTTGTCTGAACATGTGTACATTTGAGGTGTTACAGAATAGGTAGTTCCAACATGCCATGTCTATTAAACATACAACAAACAGTGACTTTAATAACGTGTAAACAGGCGCTCTCTAAAAAAACATTAAGAAATATAATAAACAATGCACTTGCATACTCTCACTTGCACTCACACTCCCACTCCCATTTAATGATAATTGTATATTTTACTTTGTTTGATACGTAATTGTATTGTTTATTTAACTGTAAAATACATAAGAATACACGATATTTTTCCTTTTTTTACTAATGTAATTATTACATAACTTAAGTTAAATTACATTTACAAGATTTAAAAAAAAGGACAAAAGCTCAGTTCACCGGTATTAAATAAACTTAAATGTATTCATTTTGTTTTTATGGATATTTTTTAATAATTAGTTTTATGACTTCCGTGGCTTAGACCGTTTTGATTTAATATATTTAAATAAAATGTAAGTTATGTGCTATTCTGATTTATAAACTATACCTAATACTGTAAAGCAAACTTCACAAACTTTCGCATTGAAAACGTTAAAGTTTATATCATAAGACAAACTTTTCAGTTTTTTGTTTTTAATATTAATTGTAATTTATTATTTCTGTTATTTTTATATAATTTGTACGGGATAGTTGTACATTTCGCCATCTGTATGGTCGAATGTAGAACATAGCGGGTTTTTTAGCTACTTCTTCTTATCTTTTGGTTAGTGGCCAATTGAGAGGTTTTTTTAGCTTAAGATGGTTGTTTGTTACTCAATCACTCCAGCCGCTCTAGACAAGTGTATAAACAGCAAATAAATAAAAAGATAGAATAGAAAGTATATGTATGGGATATTGACGTAAATGTACGACATTATGTCGTAAATTTATGTCAAATGTTTATATTCATGCCACTTGTCGAGAGGGGGCAGAACGGCTTAACGACATGAACTACTTATGCGCCTTAACGGCTCTTACTACTGCTTACATTTTATATTAGTAGAGAGGCCAATGCATTAAAAAAAAGTTTTCGTAGGACTGAAAAGGTTTATAGCGACAAGTGGTATCGTTGGAATCGGCATGGTCTGCTGATACTCAAACTGATTGTTGTCGCTTTCTAAAGTGGTGGAGGGGGTAGCTATGACGTCATTTGTGACGTCACTCCTGGTTTTAGATTTTGTCGATTATTGCGGTAACTATTCACCCGATTTAAACAATATGGGTATCAAATGACAGGTAATTAAATTCCTAACAAAACATGCAAAGCAACTTTTATTTTAGGTATTATATTTTTAAAGATATTTTATAAAAATCGGCAAAAATGCCGTTTTTTTTTTAACATAAAATGTTTGGTGCGCAATAAACCTAATTAATATAAATATTAGACCAACACTTGCTCAGTAAAAAAAATAGCTATATTATCGAAGTATACAATAAACTTTGAAATTTGTAAATTGCTGTAAAAACAACAAAATTATGACGAAATTAAACGCCGCCATGCCCAGCGCAAAGACGCGAGCCAGCGAGTTGTTTCAGCGTCAGACGCTTACAAGCGATGATTCTGATGATACCTACTTACGTACATTTGCCAAATCATTGCCTATGTGAATGTAAATTTCAGTAAGTCATGGATTTATGTATTGAAAATTAGTTGATTTTATTTTATGTATTAAAAATCAACACAGGTACATAGGCAAACTTAATGTCAATAACATTTTCTACCAGTCAATCTTAGATTGTGCAAAGATAATAATAAAATCCATGCAAGTGTTGTAAAAAGAGCTTATAGCAAAAATGCTAAAAATATGTATTTAAATCATTTAGGTACGTATATTTAACGCATATAGACCGAAAACGCTTATTGAGCGACAAAAATAATTGTGTGTTCATTTACGCTCTAACTCTGTCGTGAAAAGGTTGCATCGACTATAAGACATTATAGGTTTTCTATGTTGCCATATCGCGTTGTGGTCATATACAATAATAATATTCAAGATAATATACCTATGAACTTCGCTATGTGGTCTTTCTGTGTTTGCCACTATACGTCATGAGTGTTTTAATTAAACCAATAACACGAATGTCGCGATGTGAATGTTTTTCAGTTACCGCAACCAATTGTGATCTGTTTTGTTTTTACTTATTGAGCCTTTTCGGTCCTTTAGCGAAACATTTATTTTATTACAAACTTAACAACTATCATTTGTACATAACATACTAGCTTCGGGGTGCCGGCGTGTTAGAATACCACCATTCCTAATCATCTCGAGGGTTTCACAAAAAGGGAAGGAACATGATGCTCTATAGGTATGGGGGCAGCAGCGCCATCTTCAACTATATTACCTATCTAAGATCAAAATGCGGTCATCAATCTACATTTCAGGCATGGTGATTATTCGCAAAACCCCGTTAACGACAGACACAACACTACCACGGCCTCTAGTCACCGATAGCCCCGCTAATCCTAGCAACGGTAGTGATCAAGGGTACGGCAGGGCAGGGAATAATAAAAATCCTCGACAGAGAACCGGCTACCATCCCCAACAAGGACTGGCCCTAGTGATATACAATGCACGCACGTTGTGATCTGAAAAAAAAGCTGAGTTGGGAGAAAAACTAGATTAAAATATAGTTGGACTATCTGAAGTCCTCGAGCAGGACTCGATACTACTTGAATCTTGTTCTACTACCGGGAGGACAACTGACCCTTGGTGTAATCGAGTTTATCGTCCACAAGTCCATCATAAACAACTCCTTACCATCAGGCGGGATCCGTATGCTCTTTAGATAAGCAAGTAACGCCAAAACCATCGAAAATGTGTCGACTAGGGTAGCGTATCTTGTGCTTAAACACCAACAGGTATTCACTGAATTCACGATGACGAATTCACGAATATATTGGCTAATATAACTATACAATTGTGATCTGTTTTGTTTTTACTTATTGAGCCTTTTCGGTCCTTTAGCGAAACATTTATTTTATTACAAACTTAACAACTATCATTTGTACATAACATACTAGCTTCGGGGTGCCGGCGTGTTAGAATACCACCATTCCTAATCATCTCGAGGGTTTCACAAAAAGGGAAGGAACATGATGCTCTATAGGTATGGGGGCAGCAGCGCCATCTTCAACTATATTACCTATCTAAGATCAAAATGCGGTCATCAATCTACATTTCAGGCATGGTGATTAGCGAGCAAGCCCGACTGGGGAAGGACCTCCACCTTACAGAAGACCACAGCCAAATGACTACACACAGCGGTGTAGTTGTGTTCCTGTGTGTGAGTACAGGTCTCCAGCGCTCATTTAAAAAAAAAAAAAAAAAAAAAAAATACAATACAATTTTATTATATGAATAGTTATTAAAATGAAAGTAACTTAACCTTAACTACCGCGAATTATTAATTATTTATTCACAAATTTATATGTAGGAGACAAAGATTAGCAGACTTTATGGAAAATTTTTGAATTTAATGAAAAGCCTTTATTTCATGAATTCGAAGCCACAAGCGACTTTATCCTGTCATTGAACAAGCAAATATTATGGTGATGTATCTGTTATCAATGGGGTAAGAGGCACACTAAATATTAACTAGACCTTAAAAAAGTCGGTTGATGAAGTCTAGGTACCTACGTGTTGTAAATATTCAGCTTTGGTAAGTCCACAATCACTTTTAATGCCTAGAAAACCTATAAAAATAAAAATAAAAAAATATAAATGACGGGTTTTCGGGACAATCCCACCCACATGCCCACCTCCTGACTCCTGTGAGCCAGGATAAACAGCGGAGTAACCAACTGATTCACCGAGTTTCGAAAGTCGTGCATCACGTGGACAACTAAACCTACTGTCTTGGACCCCGCAACGAATTGAATCAGAAGTAAATAGGAGGAGTTAGAAAGAAAAGTTTCCACTTCCCTCCACGAAGGACCTTAAACTACGGGACCTATGGGAGCTAAGTTTGATTGCTATAATATGTATGGCAGAAACGTTTAAATGCACGGAAATTCCCTCCAGATGAGACTAAATCCCCATAGTAGGCCACTCCAGACGATACATGTAAGCTGTTCAACATAATAGTACGATCATTGTGCCAAAGACTACACTCCCAGAGTAGGTATGTGATGAGCAGACTGCTCCTGATCGGAGCCAGGTGTTGAGCATTGACAGTTCGGCGAATCAACTAGCTTAAATGAGTATAACTTGCTCCGAAAGTTACCATGACCCGTAAGAAACTGAGTGACACTGTGGATCAATCTCCTCAACCTTCAAATGACGGGTTGGCAGTTTAAGTGGTTGTTGTTAAAGCTTTTAGAAAAAATATCTTAGCTCAAACTCTCAATTTATGAAGGTTTAGCTCAAAATGAGAGCCCCGTATTTCAAGTCTTTCAGAAGCTTTTTAATTCCGTAATCGTTGAATGAACCTAGTCTAAAGTATGGAAGATATGGATAAGAGGAGTAGAGCATCATACTAGTGAGCAAGCCCAACTAGGGAAGGACCTATACCTTACAGAAGACCATAACTAAATGACTACACACAGCGGTGTAGGTGTGTTCCTATCGTTTCGTCTACTATATTATCGTTTTAACGAACGTCTTCCTATGCCAGGGAAATTGCATTATGAAACCCTGCTTAATTTTGGGTCAGCAACACGCTAGTGATACCTTTCGCATCGCAAGGGCCCTTAAGCTACGATAACTGCTTACCTTACGCTTGTTTGCCACCGTAGTTGTATAAAAAAATGGACCAGAAGAGTGGTGGTTCTTTTCTTTAAAAACCACACCGTAATAAAAAACTAGACCCATTTCGCTTCTTAACCATATCTACAAATTGTTCTCCCAGGGTTATCGTGATTTGTCAGTAATTCAGATTTTTAATAAAAAAAAAAAATCAACTAACTTCACTGCATAAATCCATGAATTACTGAATAATGATTAGACAAATGCATGTACGTACATAAATCATCGCTTGTAAGCGACTGACACTGAAACAACGCGCCGGCACGCGTCTTTGAGCCTGGCATGGCGGCGTTTAATTTCGTCATAATTTTGTTGTTTTTACAGCAATTTACAAAATTCAAAGTTTTTTGTACACTACGATAATGTAGCAAATTTTTTACTGCCCAAGTGTTGGTCTAATATTTATATTGATGAGGTATATTGCGCACCAAACATTTCGTGTACGGAAAAAAAACGGCAAAAAAGTTACATTTTTTAAAATATCTTTAAAAATATAATACCTACAATAAAAGCTGCTTTGCATGTTTTGTTAGAAATTTAATTACCTGTCAATTGATACCCATATTGTTTAAATCGGATGAATAGTAACCGCAATAATCGACAAAATCTAAAACCAGGAGTGACGTCACAAATGACGTCATAGCTACCCCCTCCACCACTTTAGAAAGCGACAACAACCAGTTTGAGTATCAGCAGACCATGCCGATTCCAACGATACCACTTGTCGTTATAAACCTTTTCAGTCCTACGAAAATCGTAAATAAGCGACTTTTTTACAATTGGCCTCTCTACTATATCGGAAATGACCGATTCCTGTGGGATCCATTTATTCTTGTGGGAGTTGTATACGACGGGTGAAGTTACGGGAGGCAGCTACAAAGTCCTGCTAATATTATAAACGCGAAAGTTTGTAAGTTTGGATGGATGGATGGATGTTTGTTACTCTTTCACGTAAAAACTACTGAATGGATTTGGATGAAATTTGGCACAGAGATAGATTATGGTCTGGAATAACACATAGGGTACTTTTTACATCGATAACAGACATCCACGCGGGCGGAGCCGCGTGCAACAGCGAGTATTGTATAAAAAGTGTTTATCACCTTATCAATCTATGATCACCATTATAAAATACTAGCTGTTGCTCGCGGTTCTGCCCGCGTGGATGTCGGGCAAATTTTATCAAGATCATTCAGTAGGTTTTACGTGAAAGAGTAACAAACATCCATCCATCCATACTCACAAACTTTCACATTTATAATATGAGTAAGGATTTGATTAATATAAAATATTTGATTAATCGATTACCTACACTTGCGAGATGTTTTCTGATTTTGACATAATAAAAAAATAATTGCAACGCATGCTGCGCATTAGCTAGTGCAATGAACACATTACATTTTTATTAAGTGACCTCTAGATAGTTGCATAGAGGTTTTTACTCTTATTCGAAACGAGTGTGCTGCCCAGGGAGGTAGTATCCACACGCAATCTTGATTACGCACTATTTGTGCGCCATGGCTTATTAAGCTAGTGTATTTGTGAAGTGTGCCTATTTTTTGACTAGTTATTAATTAAAAGTAAGTACGCAGTGTTTATTTTTTTATTTGTTTTATAGTTGCGACTCAGTGGTTGCGACGGTTAATAAGTAATAGTAGTAATCTTAAATATGTGAGTCAATTTTATCACCTACTTATATTTATTACGAACCGGTGAACAGGGCCCCAATTCGCTAATTTACGGATGGCTCAATTGAATCTCAGTAGCATTTTTGGTAATCTGCTCATAAATTTAAGACCAATAGTTGGAAAACCATTGGTCTTAAATTATTAACATTTTTGGTATTACATTATTGTTATTCTGCTAAATAATTTGAAACCAATGGTTTTCCAAGTATTTGTCTTAAATTTCTTAGCAGAATACCAAAAATGCTACAGAGATTCAATTGAGGATCAATTCAGATTCAATTTAGCCATCCGTAAATTAGCAGAATTGGGGCCCAGTTTTCTTTAAAAGATTTTCTCTTATCTTTGTCGTCTTTCTTGCTATCTGTAAAAGTGTATAATGAATAACATTGAAATAAGGTTTAAACGTCAATTCATAACGTAGATATAATAATGAAGTAGTTTTATCTCTGAAAATGAAGTAGTTTTCTCTCTGCATTGCCCAAATGTTAAGGCGGACTTAATGCCAAAGGCATTCTCTACTAATGCCTTTGGCATTAAGTCCGCCTTAATACACTTTATTGTATTTTGTGCCAATTTTACACAACCATACCATAATAGTAGTTTAAAAGATTATACTCGTACAAGAACATAACCAAGTTTATTGTATTAATAAAAAAAAATGCATCACGTGAAAACTTTGAAATAATTTCTTGGTAGAATAAAATTGATAATAGAGTAGAAAGTCTGTATTGATTTTTTCTTATCCCAGGGATACTCAATAACAAAACTCCGGTGTTAACATTTTGGTCGGCAATACGTAAATGATACTTTGGTATTGCAAACGCTTATAGGCTACGGTAAGTGCTTACCATCGGCCGTATTTCGACACAAGCTTCTATCGTTTGGTTTATCGCTATTTAGCACGTTTTTACTCATCAAGTTCCAAGTTGTTCTATCGAGCCCAAACACCGCAGCTATCTTGTTTTGTTTGGGAGATCCGACTTCAACCATTACCTTGAATCTCGGTGAAATCATCAAACATTTTTTGGGAATAATGACATCCCGCGGGCGAAACTACGTTAATAAGCTAGTCGTTAAAACTGCTACAAAAATGAAGATGTCACTAGAGGCAAGAAGATATGATCAGAGCCGTTGGAATGTTGTCGCTATTCAGGGTCATAAAAGCTCTTGAAGGTTTATTTTATTTGGTTTAAAAAGAAAACTCTTGAGGCTCTTGAGGGTTAGCAAGCTTTATTCTCGGCCAACATTGATTCGTATGTTGTTTACATTATTCCAGTCCTATGACCACCGGGTTTACCTTTAGTAATTAATATTTGCTTATCATAACAGTGGGCTGAGAAAGTATTTATTTAGTAGAGAATGTCTAAATCTAATATGGATGCCGTGATAGAGACGGGCCTAGAGATCCAACAGTGGGTGAAGGCTGAAATGATGATGACAGACCGCAACAATTAAGTTATAATATAAATAACTGATATTGGTCACTTAACCTCGAACATGTATTCTAATTTTAACTTCCCAATGAAGTTTACTGGCTTTTGGCATTTAATTTGTAATAAGTTTAATTAAAGGCATGTGCCAATTTACAGCTCTATGCAAATTAATTGGTACACACTTCAAATTTTCGCAGCGTTTCTGTAGCGATTCAATTGGGATGCAGTAGCGATTAGTCGGAAAACGTCTACCTCTATACACGTGCGTGACTTTAATATTTAAAACCTTTTGCACTAAAATTGTGAAATATTGATAGATAAACGTACTTACATTCTATTCATGGGTGCAAAGATATACATAGATACATGTTATGATCATACCCATGAATTCATTTCATTTTTAAGAAGCTGATCAAGTTTGTCATGCAGATCTGCATTCAGATCAAGGCAGTGCATCATAATCAATAAACGATAAATAATATTATTATTATATTATAATAAACAGCGGTATAATTTCTGTCTACCATATTGTGTTCTGTGGTCTAAGTAACTACTTCTTGATTCATCATTTTCATCAGTTTAAATTATCTACACTATGCTTACTAATATTATAAATGTGAAAGTTTGTAAGAATGGATGGATGGATGGATGGATGGATGGATGTTTGTTACTCTTTCACTTAAAAACGAATGAACGGATCTGGATGAAATTTGGCACAGAGATAGATTATGGTCTGGAATAACACATAGGCTGAGACTTTCTACAGCGATGATCGACATCCACGCGGGCGGAGCCGCGGGCAACAGCTAGTACATAATACACAAGAAAAAATTGTTTTTTGTTTGTAATAAAACTCATATTATAGAGACTGATTTGAATAATCCCTTTAACCGTAAAATCACTGAGTAACGGACTTTTTTTTTCTAAATAGAGACTACTACATGAACTAAATAAATATCCGCTAGTTAGATATAAATGTTTAAAATGCTAAAGCAAATTATACCTACTCCGCGCGACTTGAAATAACTAGATCAAGTGATTCGTTTAATTACACCAAGTATAACTATTAGTTTCTATATTATATGAACTTGAATACGTTCAAATAAAACTTTGCTAACTAAACATCTCAAGGTCTGTTTGGTAAACAAGCGACCTTGGTGTTGTTTAAGTCGCATGATATATTATATCGTTCATCTTAGCCTCTACTCTCTAATAATGAAAATATAACCGGCGTAAGTGGACACTCTACTTGACCTTAACACGTGTTATAAAAAAATATTCCGAACTGGGCCAGTAGGTAATTGCCTTGTTAAGTTTTATGACGGTGAAACACGGTTCATATATTATTTTGTTTTATTAATTAGAATTTTACATTATGTTGCGTCACTTTCTGCGATATCACAAATTGTAACTACATAGGATCTGGAAATTAGTTAAGGTTATATGTTAAAAGAGTATTATCTGAAAGCATGAATTAAAAAGTCCTTAAGCAATTATCTTTAGTATAGGAATATGTATTATGTATGTATTTAAGTGTGTATGTATTGTTATATATATTATACATGTACGTATATTTTTACAATGCAATATTGTATTTAACTATTTAAAATTAAGTGTAAATTAAATAAACTACACCATCACTTGTTTTTAAGCTTTCTGGTCATTCCTGTCCATCCCAAGGTTGCCTGGAAGAAATCGCACTTAGCGATAAGGCCGCCCATTGTACAAGATTATTGATAATTATTTATAAGTAAGTTTTTGTAATTTTATGGTGTACAATAAAGAATTATCTATCTATCTATCTAAGGTTCTTGCCAGTTCTTTCCTAATTCTTCTCTATTTACTATTCGTTCTCTACCCCTGTCTGTTCAGTCAACGAATCCGGCAGTAAGGCAAATTAGCTGACGTCATATTTGGCATTTCTACAGGTACAGTGATTTTCTTCTGAATAAAAGTATATATAGGTACTATGTGTAATTCCAGATTATAATCTATCTCTGTGTCAAAACCAACCGTTTAACCAGATCCGTTCAGCCTTTCTAGCGTAATTATGTAACAAACATGCATCCATCCACCCCTCCATACAAACTTTCGCATTATAATATTTTAAGTAAGATTATAATTATTTTTTCCTTAAATTTTCAGTCATCTCTTTAAAATGGCTCCAAGCAGTCTACACACGTTTTGGTCGATGTCAACATTACTGATGCTTATCAGTAACAGCGTGATATGTGAAGAAGGCTCGTCGACCATACAGAACTCAATCATCAACTTAGTTCAACAGTCGGTGGCGCCAAACTATACTCCAAGGAACCCTGGTGATCTGTTCGATTATTTAAGAGATCGCTATCCCTTACCGGGTGGTAAGAATATTTTTACTATAGTTTTTATTATAACTACTTAGGAATACAGCCCGTATGATGGTAAGCTAAGAGCCCATGAATGCTTGCAACATCACTTGCGTCAAACATTTTAACTTTTGTGATAGCATTTCCCTGGGATATGAATACGATTCATTAAAACGCATTCCTAAATGAGATCCCTTTATGAGTATGTGTACTGTTGCTATTTTTAGCATATTCTTCTTCCGTAAATTTCCAGGTTCGATTCTCTGCTTAAAGGATTTAAGATTTAGCCGTTAACATATCTTAGTAGTAACATAGGAAAAAAGAAAAGAGAAAGAGGTGAAGTTTTGAAGTTCAGTTTAGGAAGTAATCTCCTAAACTTATGATTTTTTTTTCATCATATACCTTTTATCGACATGTAACGCGAGCAAATCCGCGGGAAATGCTAGTATAGTATAATCTAATACTTATGCTAAAAACACGGAAAAAATTAACAAGTTTTCAGAAGTATTTATTCAAACTTAGTATTTTGCTCTTTTATTCTAAACCAGTGAACAACTTAAAACTCTGCCTAGTTACCAGCTTACTAAAAACAACAAAATGAAGGACTCAAAAAATAAGTTTTTAATATATTATTTTAACATCTAGGCAATGCAAAAAATATGTAGTAATTGAATTATCATTACAAAAAAAAACAAATACCTAATGCACTGTCCTTTAGACTTCTTCACACTGCGATAAACATCTGGGCATCCACAAAAAGAAAGCTATAATACGTATGTATATTATTTTTTATATACTACTTGGGGGGCAATCAAGCATACGACCCGCCTGATGTTAAGCAGTTTGCGTGTTGCCAACCCATGTTTTTACACCAGGGCTTTAAGATGGGAGTATCCCTGGCATAGGAATACGTTTTTTTCAAAATGTATCTCTAAATCAGCGCTGGAGAACTGTACTCACAAAGGAACACTACTACACCACTGTGTGTCCTTATTCGGATATGGTCTTCTGTAAGGTCCTTTCCCAGTCGAGCTTGCTCACTAGTATGGTGCCCTACCACAATTGAAAAAATATTTATAATTAATTATTAAATTTTAGGTTTGAAAGCTCCACTGTCAGAATACGATTACATCATAGTGGGGGCAGGATCTGCAGGCTGCGTGCTAGCTTCGCGGCTCTCTGAAGACCCCGACGTGATGGTTCTATTGTTAGAAGCTGGCCGGCCAGAAAACTTCTTCACTGATGTTCCTGGCATTGCACCTTTTTTCCAACGAACTGAATACGCTTGGCCCTATCATATGGAACGTGAATCTGGGGTCTGTTTAGGTAAGCACCTACATACTTCTCCGATCGCTAGAGGCCAAGTGATTGGTAAATCAATCGGTATACATGCGCGATTTTTTGTGACGTGTCGCGGGCAACAACCAAAAAATTTGCCTTATAAGTTCCACCGCAAATTACAGACTTAAATGGGCCGGTCGTTAAGTGAAAATAATATGAAGCATCATTTATTACAATGTGCGCTCTTTCATGTACATTTATGATAAAACTATCGCCAAATAGTAAGTCCTCAGTCTGCGGGGACTCGGTCCCTATCACGCTCTACGCTTGTGTTATAAGTTTATGCTACCTTTTAACATCTTGCTCAGGCGCCATATTTTTATCTGAAACCTATATAATTGCTGTTGAATTGTCCCTGAAAATGTATTGCCTTATATTACAGGTATGGAGAATAACAAATGCTATTGGCCGCGAGGCAGGGCTGTTGGTGGTACTAGTGTTATCAACTACATGATCTACACTAGAGGCAGGCCCGGGGACTGGGACAGGATTGCTGCCGCTGGAAACTACGGCTGGTATAAACACTTTCTTTTTATTTAGAAATCAAATTCAAAATCTTTTATTCATCACACTGAGACACTAGTGCAGGTTTTTTTTTATATACTACCAAGGTGGCAAACAAGCATACGGCCCGCCTGATGGTTAATAAAAAATACCAAATAAGACATCAGCTAATTTGCCTACTACCGAGTTCGCTGACTGAACAGACAGGGGTAGAGTCTAAGGAAGGAACCGGCAAGAAACTCAGGCCTCTTTATTCAATAGAATATTTTTTAAAGTGAAAACTTCTTTAGCGGCGCCGCGGCGTTGTCCACTTTTTGATGGGTAAAAAATGTTAAACTCGCGTCAGGAGTGCAACCCGTTGTTTCTTTCATCATACAACCCTGGTGTTTATTTTGGGGTAGGAAACACGCAAGTGATACCTGATGTGGTATCTAGATGGTATTGTAAGCGTCCATGCTCCGGTAACTGCTAACCATCAGGCATACCTCTGGTAATGCAAGCGTCTATAGGCTACGGATACTGCTTAACATCAGGCGGGCCGTATGCTTGTTTGCCACCCAAGTAGTATAAAAAAAAAAAAAAAAAAAAGCCGTATGCTTGTTTGCCACCCAAGTAGTATAAAAAAAATCACCTCATATGTACATAGTTCCAATGAGCGCTGATAGGGTAGAAAAGATTCATTTTTGTTAAAGGAATATTGATTAGTTAATATTTTGATGACTAACGCATCTTCTAGTCAAATAACTGCGTAATCTTTTAGTAGAAAATTACTTTTTAACCGACTTCAAAAAGAGAACAAACATTAAAAAAAAAAAAAATACACACGAATTGATAACCTCCTCTTTTTGAAGTCGGTTAAAAAGTAATTTTCTACTAAAAGATTACGCAGTTATTTGACTAGAAGATGCGTTAGTCATCAAATTATTAACTAATCAATATTCCTTTAACAAAAATGAATCTTTTCTACCCTATCAGCGCTCATTGGAACTATGTACATACGAGTATGAGCCGTCATTTATGGACCGATTTGAAAAATTCTTTTTTTGTCTGACTGGACATACTTTCAGTTTGGTCCCATTATCATCAAAAGAAAGTTCTGATGATGGGATCTATGAGGAATTGAGGGAACTCCTCAAAAGTTATAGGCACACATATAGCAATTTCAATATTTTTAACAACTAATCAATCATTTACATTCAGAAAGTGTAATTTGGTGAAGTAAAACTGATGAAGAAGACCACAGATGGCCATCTGAACTTTTCAATAATAAGTATTTTACTGATGGCGATTAGATAAGTTTCGGTTATTGTTGCTAAGCAACTATTAATAAGAAATAATGACGTGAATGAATTGGGCACAGATTAAATATTGCTTTTAATATCTACTTGACCTGTGTTCAGCCCGACGCTCAGTCGATTTTATTCGATTGTAACAAACAAATATTTGAAAATTTTACAACTTGCCGTACTGAAGTCGGTTTTTTTTTGTTATAATTATTTTTTATCGGTTCAATTTTTTTTTAATGTCTTCCACTAAAGACTTCTAGACTTCTAGATTACATTACTTGTTAGATTCACGACTAGGTCTCTCAATGATCACACACACAATATATGTTTTTTTTTTATTTGTTGCTTTTGTCAAACTGTTTTTATTCATTAAATTTAATATAAACAGTTTGATTATCTGAAAAATATTTATATCATGCTATAAACTACTTCTAGTAGGTACCTAATAAATGCTTGCTTTACCGCGTTTAAATGGAAGGTCACGTTTGCTATAAGTTATAACAGAAAATCTTTTTACTGACTTGATATAAAAGAATAATCTTTTTTTACGACATGAATTAATTAACGGTGATAAAATACGTATTTATTTATATATTTTATATGAATAAATAATTAATCGAAACTCATGATTAACCATGAAAGAAAACGGTTTGAAAAGTAATAATGCATAAATGTATCTTTGTTCCTAAGGTCTTACAGAGAGGTACTCGGATACTACATGAAATCAGAAAACGCACAGTTGCAAGGTTTTGAAGATTCACCTTATCGTGGAAGAACTGGAGAAATGAACATTGAACTTGTAAATTATAGGTATTGTCTATTTATATTGATTTCGTTATAATTTCAAATCATTATTTTACTTTCGTTTTTTCGGTGAACATGAACACTGCTACCTACGGCTGTAATTTAATTTAGCTAGGTACTATACAGTTATGAAAAACATAATAATTCAATTCAAAAAATATTATTATATTATTATTCAAAAATAATTTATACCAACTCATTTTTTATTATGTTGTCCCTTTCATTTTCATTCTGCAGCAATTTCTTACGAGTGCATTTTATTGAGTATTATTTTAATAAAATGACCTTTTTTTCAGGACACCACTGGTAGAAGCGTTCTTAGAGGCTGGTAGACTATTTGGCATCCCCACTGTTGACTACAATGCTCCAGAGCAACTTGGATTCGGATATACGCAAAGTAATATCAAAACCGGAAGAAGACAGAGTGCCGCCAAAGTATTCCTACATCCCGTCAAGACACGTCCAAACCTGCACATACTACCATCAACTACAGCTACCAAAGTACTCATAGATAAAAATACCAAAACCGCTTATGGAGTAGAATACGTTAGAAATAGAATAAAAAACACGGTGATAGCACGTAGAGAAGTAATACTGTCTGCTGGACCGATAGCTTCACCACAGTTACTTATGCTGTCAGGAATAGGTCCAAGGGAGCACCTCAAAAGCCATGGTATTCAAGTCATACAAAACTTACCTGTAGGACGAACGCTTTACGACCACATAACGTTTCCTGGACTAGTATTCACCCTCAACGATACTATAGGACTTGTAGAGAACAGAGAAAGTAATTTTCAAAAGTTCTTTGAATGGCTCCAATTTGGCGATAACGCAGCGTCAAGTCCTGGAGGTGTAGAAGGTATCGGATACATACAAACTGGGTTGTCCGATACATCAAAACAAATACCAGATATTGAATTTATAAGTCTTGCAGGATCAATTGTATCAGACGGTGGATCCAAGGGTAGTAAAGCAATACGACGAGGAATGAAGATCACTACTGAAATATTCGATGCAGCATTTGGACCCATTGATAATACTGATACTTATAGTATAGTGCCTATGTTATTACATCCAAAATCTGTTGGATATCTTGAGTTGAAGAATACTAATCCATTTAGTTATCCACGGTTACATGGGAATTATTTAACACATCCTCTGGATACGGCGACGTTAATAGCATCTGTACGTTACATTCAGGCTTTAGTATCGACGACTCCTTTTCAGCGTTATGGAGCGACAGCTCATAAAGCAGATTTCCCGTTATGTCGCCAGCAGCTATATGATTCTGATGAGTATTGGGAATGTGCGATTCGAACTCTCACGGCTACGTTACATCATCAAATAGCAACATGTCGTATGGGCCCTGTAGGAGACCCGTTGGCTGTTGTAGATCCAGAACTACGTGTTCAAGGAATAAATAGTTTAAGGGTAGTTGATTCTAGTATTATACCTCGAACTATTTCTGCACACACTCATGCTCCAGCAGTTATGATTGGAGAGAAAGCAGCTGATATGATTAAATCTACATGGGATCGAGCAAGTCTGTTTTAATACATAGACAACGTGAACAATGTTATGTAATCGCTGGCTTAGCAGGTAACAGTCTCGAATCTAGTGTCGCGTTAAGCCTAGGGCCACCTGTAAACACTTTTTGTTATTACTCAAGCTCAGTATAAAAACCTAGGCAATCAGTATTATTTATACCTAAGTTTAAACAAAGCGGGAGATCTGTAGACCACAGTAATAAATGTTATAGTATGAGAGTCCTCTTTTTAAGTCTGTTAATTAAATATACCAATATTGTTCAGTGTTTTGATTAAATTTTTTTTTTGTGGAAATCCTCGGGGAGGTCCTTGTCCAACATTAGTTATCTTTTGGCTGAGAAGATGACAGTAAAGTAACAATTATTACTTACAAGCGCATAATATTTAATTTATATAAGACAAAATTTTGTGGATGTGGTGATGGTATGGACATACCTATTAGTCATGTCATACCCATATCTTATGTAAATAAGTATATTGAATTTTAATAATATCTTATCAATAACAAAAAAAATGAATGGCATGTCTTACACATTATTCATTCAATATAATCTTATATTTTCATTGATACATCATTTCAGATTAGATTTTAGTTTTAGTCACTATATTCATATCTTTGACGCACTCATTGACAAGTGCACTCGGTAAACGATCAGCTGATAAACTACTAAGGGCGCGGTTTCACTAAGGATCAGTAACCACATAATGGTATTTCCGTGTTAATAGTCGCTCCCGAAAAGGCCTATGCAGGCAATCGAAACACTAAAACGAAACAGCAAATTCTTTCTTTTACTTTACACAAACGACAAAGTTGCTCTTTTAAATTCGTCAGGCGCAGATAGATTTTTCCGATATTCGTTTGATACGGTAAAGTAACACTTACTTAGCTTAACTTAGTTACAACTTATCAATTTACGAATTGCTATTGCTTAAAAGACAAAAAAAAAGTGTACGATCCACCTCGAATCTAGTATTAATCTGAGTATCGATTTAAAAAAAGGGGCTCATATCAACTGATTCGTATCTTAGCTAAGTAACTACTATTGTACAATTTAATTTGGGTTAATTTAACTGAAATAGACTTCCTATAGTTATTCAAAGTTAAGCCAAGGACCCTATACGTATTGGTATAGGCCTTTTAAGCAGTCGATTGTAACGAGATGATTGGTTGAAAGGAAATATTACTAAGTTGGCGAGGTTTTCTGTTAGAGTACTCAATTTTAAAGCTTGCCTTTGCACATTAAAAAGTTATGTATGATGTGTAACTGCTTGTTTTATGCGCAATAAAGAACAATAAAAAACGTTTATGGACCAAATGCAACTTAACATGTGGACTTCATTTCAGATTAAAACTTAGTATAAAATATTGTTAATGCAAAAACCTTCAATTAACCTCGACACACAATAAGTTCACCCAGACATATTTTTTGTAGGTATATACCAAGTGTAGGTAAAGGAAAAGGATATCATTTGTAGCAGCGGTCACAAAAAAAGAAAAACGCATAACAACCGTACCGCCCGTATGGCGGTACGGTTGTTATGCGTTTTTCTTTTTTTAGTGCATGAAATTAATTATCCTACTACGGTGTAAATTAAACACGCAGCTCGCCTAATGGTAAGCAGTTACCATAGTTTTCGAACCCACAACCTCGTGCACAGCAGGCGCATACTGCGGCCACTGGACCACAAAAGACAGTGAAAAGTCAATAATTACTTTCACACAGGAACGCATTATAACACGTGTATCTACTGTATGTACACATCTCTTGAATCTTAAGAACACGCCAGAATATTAAGGATGAAATACCTATTAAAGAGGAGGATTTCATTAAGAGCACAAAGGTTATCCGCAGACGTAAGCTAGATAATGGGCGTAAATGGATAGGATTAGAAGTTGAACCTGTAGTTAGGAAACATCTGGCGACTACTAAAGATAAAGTATTTATAGATTGGGCAACTTGTAGGTTCATTGATGACGTTGAGGTAGTACGTTGCTTGAAATGTCAACAATTCGGCCATGTACATAAGTTTTGCACTAGTACAACACCTGCTTGTGCGAACTGCGCTGGGGAACACGAAACTCGGGCTTGCCCTGATAAGCTTACCCCTAATTTCAAACCTACGTGCGTAGCTTGCAAACGCCTAAAGAAACCCAGCGAGCATAGATGTGGCTCTCAACAGTGTCTGTCATACAAGCTTAAGTTAGAGCAGCTTATTTTAAACACCTCATATTAACTGATAGGTAGGACTCTAACTAGGTAGGTAGGGCCACAATGGCTAATTTAGTGTTAGGTCAATTAAATCTCCACAATGATAGGGTTGCTACATCAGAATTAGACCGATTAGTTATAGAACACAAGTTAGATATCGTTTTAGTTCAGGAACAGTATCAGAATGCGCACTTTCGTAGGCAGGTAGTACAACACAACAACAGAGCACGAGCTGGGATATACGTCGCGAATTCTAATTTTACAATAACGGCACTTTCCGATCTAATGACGTCACACTGTGCCGTTGCAGAAGTTACATCCTTATCCTGCAGGGTTTATGTCGTGAGCTGTTACTTTCAATATTCCGATCCTGTCACTCCTCATCTTCACCATCTTCGCCACGTCTTGCGGTCTCTCGCAGGCCACAAGATTATCATTGGCGCAGACGTCAATGCTTCTTCAGTTCTTTGGTATGGCAAACATAGGTCCAGTGATAGGGACCGTCGCTGTGCGGTCGAGGATTTCATTGCAGAAATGAACCTCTCTATACATAACACCCCCGATGCACCACCAACTTTTTGCAGCCCAATGGGCGAGTCTTCTATTGACGTCACACTTTCTTGTGGAGGCGTTCGCATTGATAGGTGGCGTGTCCTACCGGATGCGTCGTGTAGTGATCATCGTTTAATCGTTTATGGGTTTTCTTCTGGATTTGCACGGGATCCTTATAGTGGTGCCGGCAACTTCAGATATAAGAGTAAAGGTGCTAATTGGGAGTTTTTCGGTTTGCTCTTTGCTGCTCATGTCAGAGACTGCACTCGCAACGACTTGACCGCCGAAGAAAGTGCTGTTATTTTGTCAGACACTTTCACTTATTGCGCAGATGTGGCTCTTGGTCGGAGATCTCTTACTAGTACTCGTAGATGTGATTGGTGGAGTGATCACCTAGCTGAACTTCGTAGACGATTTCGTAGAGCGCGTAGGAAATTTAATATTATTAAGAAACGTAATATAGTAGGAGAGGCCCATGTTTCGGCCCTTGTTGCTCTTAGGGTTGCCAGATCTCATTACAGAGCTGCTGTGGAGAAATCTAAGGGTAATTTATTGCGTAGAATAGTCGATAGGCTTGATAAAGAGGGTCCATGGTCTCCAGTATATCATGAATTCAAAGCAAACAGGTCAGTTGAACTTGCATACATACATAACATAAAGTTCAACAATACACATACTGTAGGTTTAGAAGAGACAGCCAATAAGCTACTAGGTTCTCTTGTACCCGATGATCGACAAGATAATGACACGGAATACCACCAACAGATTAGACAATGGGCAGCACAACCGCCTTTATCTTCAATGTCAGATTTACCATCCACTGACGAATTTATCAATATTGTCAGATCTCTACCCATCAATAAAGCTTCAGGTGATGATAAAATTTCAAACAAAATGATTATAGAGGCTTGTAAAATCTCTGGGGAATCAATCTTAAATGTTTATAGGCGTTGTATTATAGAGGGTATTTTTCCTAGTATCTGGCGTTCCGGTAACATAAGGTTAATACCAAAAGGTGGTGATAAACCACTAGATGACCCTAAGTCGTATCGACCTATAACCCTATTACCATCTTTAGGGAAGTTGCTAGAACGCCTTATCGTTCCTCGACTTTTGCCGGGTGGGGTTAAATTTCATGAAAAACAATTTGGTTTCACAATAGGTAGGTCCACTGTAGACGCAGTTATATCCTTTAGGGAAACAGTCACTAGATCAGATTGTCAATATGTATTAGGTATTTTCTTAGATATATCTGGCGCCTTTGACAATGCATGGTGGCCGATGTTACTTTTGAAATTAAAAGCTCGTGGTGTGTGTAGTAATATATACTCACTTATCTATACATATTTTTCACATGGAACAGCTAAGCTTAAACTTGGCCACTATGCAGTGTCGAAGCCGCTAACAATGGGCTGTCCCCAGGGATCAGTATTAGGGCCGTATCTTTGGAATTTAGGTTTTGATGATTTCCTGACACTGCCATTACCATCTGGCTGCACTTTGACCGGTTACGCTGATGACGGTCTTTTACTTATACAATCTAACACCAGGGCTGGACTT
This sequence comes from Trisateles emortualis, assembly GCA_947095525.1. Lineage (NCBI taxonomy): Eukaryota > Metazoa > Arthropoda > Insecta > Lepidoptera > Erebidae > Trisateles > Trisateles emortualis. The sequence continues at coordinate 11,409,515 of OX352750.1, forward strand.
GAGAGCTTAGCGGAAAAATGTTTGCGCCTGATCTCTGATTGGGGAGTGCGCAACCGCCTATCGTTCGCGCCTCATAAAACATTTCAGCTACTATTGAAAGGGAATTTAAAAACGCCACCTAGAATTAGATTTAATAATATTACTGTTAGAAATAAGGATTCCGTTTGTTATTTAGGTTTGATTTTAGAAAGGAACTTCACTTTTGTAGATCATATTACAACGATAGGAGAAAAATCTAAGAATAGTTTTTACGCCTTGACGAGGATATCGACGTCGACATGGGGTCTGTCTTTTAACACCTTAAAAATTATCTATGCAGCAACTTATTTGGGTTGTATGTGTTACGGTGCACCTGTGTGGGCTGATAGGGCAACCATCGGTGCCGCACGACGCAAGTTGCTTCAGAGTCAACGTCTGGCGTTGATATTTTTGTGCAAGGCGTATAGGACAGTTAGCACTGAAGCTTTACCAGTACTGGCAGGTGTTCTTCCTGTCGATCTAGAGGTACAGAGACGAGCGGCGATTTATTACACCACACGTGACAACATCAATTCCAACTTTTTAATGCCACGTGATCGCCTTAAAATCACCCGATTATTTAAAGAACAAACTGAAGTTTATAGAACCCTCATTAATGAATGGCAACAGCGATGGGATACATCAACCAAGGGACGCCACCTCTACCAGTTTTTTCCTTCCGTTACTGATCGGTTGGCAAAGACATGGCTGGAGGTTGATCACAGTGTCGCTCAGTTCCTTACAGGTCATGGTAACTTTCGGAGCAAGTTATACTCATTTAAGCTAGTTGATTCGCCGAACTGTCAATGCTCAACACCTGGCTCCGATCAGGAGCAGTCTGCTCATCACATACTCTGGGAGTGTAGTCTTTGGCATAATGATCGTACTATTATGTTGAACAGCTTACATATATCATCTGGAGCGGCTTACTATGGGGATTTAGTCTCATCTAGGGGGAATTTCCGTGCATTTAAACGTTTCTGCCATACATATTATAGCAATCAAACTTAGCTCACTTAGGTCCCGTAGTTTAAGGTCCTCCGTGGTGCTCCTTTTCATAGGTTACAAACCTATACAGATTTATTTTGTCTCCCGCTTTGCTATGGAGGGAAGTGGAAACTTTTCTTTCTAACTCCTCCTATTTACTTCTGATTAAATTCGTTGCGGGGTCCAAGACAGTAGGTTTAGTTGTCCACGGGACGCACGAGTGTCAAAACTCGGTGTATCAGTTGGTTACTCCGCTGTTAATCCTGGCTCACAGGAGTCACAGCGGTGGGCATGTGGGTGGGATTGTCCCGAATCTCTTGAATCTATACTAATACTAGTGGACCTGGCAGACGTCGTCCTGCCGGAAAAAGCTGAAATACCGACAGCAGCGCCACCTACCGGGTCCAATTGTGAATCTAAACCATCCAGGGCCCTACCCGAACACACACACAAAATTTCATCAAAATCGGTCCACCCGTCTAGGAGGAGTTCAGTCACATACACACGCACACAAGAAATATATATATTAAGATTATAATGCTGAAGAGTTTGTTTGGTTGAACGCGCTAATCTCAGAAAGTACTTGTTCGATTAGAAAAAATCTTTTTTTGTTGAACAACATATAACATCACGCTATGATCAATAGGAGCGGAGCAGTAGTGAGATATGTTGCAAAATCGAGGAAATTTACGTTCCAAATTACCACGCGGACGAAGTCGCGGGCAACCCCTAGTTAGTCATATAATGGAAATTGGTTTAGGCATTTAAAGTAATGAGCTTTTTTATCGCACAAGAAATACTTTTTTAAGGTTGCGTGAACTGTGGTTTTAGTACTTTAACCAATTAGTTATATATTTTGTCAACCTGCACCTGTACGCGGGCAAATCACAGTAGGTCATTGAACTGAACCAAAATATAAAATAACATTTGTGGACTCAAAACTCGAAACCGGCTTCAGTACAATGAACCTGAAGATTGTAAATCACTTCTATCAGAGCAGTTCTTTATGAGACTACGTATAAGTAATATAATATAACATGACTCATCATATCTTGACAGGTGATGTAAGAAAACACACAATGCGTATTAAAATACTCATTATTTGTCTACAGATTTTTAAGATTGCACTGAAAACAGCACGAGCCTTCCAGGTCAAGATCCTCACCAGATTTATTCACGCAGGAGATACTTAGAAATTTAGATATAGGATGAGCAAAACAGAAGATGCTTTGGCCCCAACAAGGTTAAAAAATAGAATGAGAATTTCCCTGAAAATTAAAATCCTGCCTCAGTAACAAGCAGCATTTATAGAAAGGCGGTTTTATATGTATTAATAAAGCACCGTCTTTCTTATTTAAATTATTTATTATATGAGACCTGATGCGGCTAGACCTAGTTTTATCTAATACTGAAAATATTAACAAGCGGAATGTTGTTGTGTTTTAAGATGTAGGTACAATCGTACATCTTACTTATATGTCACCAGGTTGGCAACAACCAAACGATAAAAAAAAGAAGACAGTCATTGGAATTGTGTTCCTGTGCTAGACAGAATGTCGGACAACGCTACTGATAGTGTTTTTACTAATGTGCCGTTTTATGTTTTTTGTGCTTATGTGTCATTTTCGTAAACTCTCTGCGGTTCGTGACACCACAGCCCCTCTAGACAAGTGTCATAAGCGATAATCGAATCGAAAAGTCAAAAAATGAAATGTATGGGCTTTGACATAAGTTTACGACATATCGTTAACTTACGTCAAACCCCATACATTTGCTTTTTGACTTTTCGATTCGACTGCCCCTTTTGCCACTTGTCTAGAGGGGCTGGTGCTGCGATCACTGTGCGCCGCGCCGCAACTTCAGACCTCAGTATCGCCGCGCTCGAAATAAGTTTCATAGGGATTCATAGAAACTAGTGGTGTCGCCTACAGGTTGCGATTGCAGTTTGCGGTCTGCAGCGCATCTCGGAAATGTACCTCAATGTGCAAAAGGCTACCGTAAGGATAACAGATACATAGTTTTGCCATGATAACAAAGTAAGTATATATAATTTGTAATGTTGTCCATATAAGGAAACCTGGTATTTCTTCGTACAAATTGCTGTGTATATATCTACACTAACGAGGTAGATTATAAAATTACATAGTGTTGTCCTTAGATTATATACATACACAGTCCGGGATCAAAAAATGGCACCGTTTTAAAGTGGTGACAATTGACCGGACCGCGAGTGACCGCGCGCAATGAAACCTTTTTTTTTTTTTTTTTTTATACTACCAAGGTGACAAACAAGCATACGGCCCGCCTGATGGTAAGCAGTTACCGTAGCCTATGGACGTTTGCAACACCAGGGGTGTCACTCACGCGTTGCCGACCCTTTAAAAACCTTATAACTCCTTTTTTGAAGAACCCCATGCTATAGTCCTTTGGAAAAACCTCGGCAGGGAGCTCATTCCACAGCCTAATCGTACGTGGTAAGAAATTCCTCTGGAATCTTACGGTACGGCAAGTTTGAGGTGCAAGGATGTGAGGATGAACTCCCTGTCGGTGGCGAGAGGTGCGTTGATAAAATGTTTTACGCACACAATGATAAATATCGCGGCACGCACACAGCGAAGTCTTGGCGGGGCCGCATTAACGATGTTTGTCAGTACGGGAAACTCAATCTGTATATATGTCACCGGAAAATAACAAGACTCGTAAGTTGATCAATTTTCTAGGTAGTTGATCAACTCTCGGAAAATAATAAACGGCAGTTGAAATGTATTATTTAACGTATGTATTTTAGTAAATTGATTAATTTACGGCGTCTTGCCGTTAAATCATCCGACGAAGGTGAGGAGTACGTTGATTGGTTGAACGACTCACGTGCTTTTACACCGCTTCCCTCCTGCCAGAATGATAGAAGACTACAATCTTGCTAAAATTTTAGGTTAGGTTTATTAATTATTTAGTATACATGAACTTTCACATCTCTATGCCTAAACTATCAGTATTAAAATAACATATCTAAGTGTTTGTTAACTCTATGAATAAACACTTGCCTCATAATGAATGCCGTCAATCAATCAGAGAACAGTGTATTAAGTAACGGATGAGATAGTGTACCGTTAAATAGTAAAGTGACCAACGATTGGCTCGGCTCATTTGTCGATGATTTTACTTGTAGCAAAATTGTGAATTATTAAATTACTGCCAGGTACCGTAAGTTAACCGATTAGGTAAAATTCATTACGTTAAATAATACATTTTAACTACCATTTGTTATATTCCGAAAGTTGATCAACTACCTCGAAAATTGATCAACTTACGATTTTTGCTATTTTCCGGTGACATATATACATATCTTATCTGGGGTGCTGTGTGTACGTATACTAATATGTTTTATAAATTTGAAAGGCAAATTTAAAAAAGGCTTTTACGCTTCATAGTAAATTTATTGAGGAAGGTTATTACCATCACGGTACGGACCAGAGGGAGCATGTTGTAATAATAAATGTGACATGCGACGAAATGCAAATATAACGCGGGTGAAACCACAGGGAACAGAGTGGGAATTGGGAATCGAATGCACGACATTCGGCTTAACAGTCAGCCACTATACCAATTTAATTATTAGTAGTAAAATAAAAAAGCAATAAAATATTTCACTAGTTTAAAAAAAAATACTATCGTCACTGCACTAATAACAGAATTCATCAAGGCATAGCTTGAAGTATAACAACGAGGTATGCTAATAGCATGCCTATTAGAGATAAAACCTTGACCCTTGCAATGTAACATTTTAACTGCTCCTTCAAGGATATATATCCATAATTATTTGTTATTGACTGCCTCGTATTGTTGATCCTGCGGGACAGTGTTATTCTTTTTCTCTATTAGAAAATTCTCAGCACGCAGTACGGAATCAGAAAGTTTGCAGTGTAAACCTCGCGCCTCGGAAAGCACATTAAACCGCCGGTCCTGCACCCGATCTTTCCCCGTGATTGTCGGATTACCGTCGCATCGGACTTATAAGAGTAGAAGAATAGCGAGGTACGTACACTTATGTTAGCGTATTTACTTGTGCACTTATTACGTCATGCGGACATAGGGTAAGTAGTGATAGATGTAGGCTAGTAGCATGTGAAACTGGCCGCTCGATAGTTTAAATTCAGCCACTATTACTATAATGGAGAGCGTAAAAGTACGCAACTTCTGGCAATATTTTTGACTTGAAAGTGTCGCGAGTAATTATTAACAATGTTAAAACAAATAAACAAACATAGGTGTAAAAAGGACATAATCGTAAAAAGTTGTAAACTTGTAAGTCAATAAAAAATAATGAACACAATAGACAAATAAAATCTTAATTATGACCACAATAAAGTATTAAATACTATTTGAAGAATACTTTAATAAGTGTGTTTAATAATAACAACATAAAAAAATATATTTTAATTATGTAGTTAAAAAAAAATTAAACACTGACATGTTCCATATACAATCCACATGTTTAATGGTACGCTACATATTAGTTTGTCTTCGCACACAAAGCACACGTATCCTTACCCGACTGGCCTGAGCTTGCTCAGAAAACCACGAGCAAGCTAAGTGTTAAGTGGTCTACTAAAGTTGTGTAATTTTCTATCGTTTTTTTTTTAAGTAAGTAAGTAACAGAAAGTAATTAAGTTTTCAAATAAAATTCATTGTGTTCTAATGATCTATGGTGTTCAATATGCTATTAAAAATAATAACGATATTAGTATTTTTTTCTGTTTGTAATTCGTTTGAATATGATGAAGAGGAGGCGTTTGTGGACATTGTAAGTGATAATGAAGCACTTGAGGAGAGTCGGCAAGGAAGACTATTACATCCATATCAAGATAATTCTATGGTGAATATAGCAGTGCAAACATTAGTGCGTAACAACACGGGACAAAAACGTGAAGATCTATTTGATTTCCTTAGAGATTCGTATCCGTTGCCTGGAGGTAAGTCATGTTTATGTTATTACTATCTAACTTTGGAGGGAATGTTTAATTTTTGCATATATTTAATTTATAGTCGATTATTGATTGATTTTATTTATTTAAAGTAAGTGATTTATATGGCACTATAAACAGGCTCTATTTTTTAACCGACTTCAAAAAGACGAGGTTATCAATTCGTGTGTATTTTTTTTTTTTTTAATGTTTGTTACCGCATAACTCCGTCATTTATGGACCGATTTGAAAAAATCTTTTTTTGTCTGAGAGGACATACTTCCAGTTTCAAAAGAAAGTTCTGATGATGGGATCCATGAGTAATTGAGGGAACTCCTCAAAAGTTATAGGCTCACAATTTCAATATTTTTAACAACTAATCAATCATTTGCATTCAGAAAGTGTAATTTGGTGAAGTAAAACTGATGAAGAAGACCACAGATGGCCATCTGAACTTTTCAATAATAAGTATTTTACTGATGGCGATTAGATAAGTTTCGGTTATTGTTGCTAAGCAACTATTAATAAGAAATAATGACGTGAATGAACTGAGCGCGGATTGCACAGATTAAATATTGCTTTTAATACCTACTTGACCTGTGTTCAGCCCGACGCTTAGTCGATTTTATTCGAATGTAACAAACAGAAAAAATCTTTATTTAAACATATTTATTCTCTTAATTTTTTCCTAATATTCTCAAACACGTATGTAAAGGTATATTAGGTATATTCTGTATCATAAATGCATACAATAAAGAGTTTTCTATCAAATCAATTACCTATAAGTATGACTGACCGTGACTCTACCAAGGCCTGATCAGAATATCAGCGCTGCAGTTTTAAATGCCACAACACAGAGCTGAGATTACGACCCTTGCTGACATCACACAGGATAATTTTTTGTTTTGTTATTGTGTGTCTATCGTTTTTGTTTATATCTGTTATCCTGTGTATGTTCGAATAAATGCTTTTCTTTCTGTCTTTCAAATGTAATGCAGCAAATGAAAACTGGTACATTTGAACTAAACAAAGTTTAAAGGTATTTGAAAATTTTACAACTTGCCGTACTGAAGTCGGTTTTTTTTTGTTAAAATTATTGTTTTTTATGTCAATTCAATTCAGTTAAAAACTTAATTATTTCCATAAGATATATGTTACACGTATGTAACATATATCCTATGGAAATAATTAAGTTTAAATGTACGCATTTAAAAAAATCGTTGACAGATAAACAAATAAAAGACGTAGGTTCTGAACATCAAAAAAACATTGATTAATGAGTAATTATACCGATTAACAAGAAGAACGCACTTTGCGTTCTTCTTGTTAATCGGTATAATTACGGATATGGGTATGATACTTTAACAGATTTTAAACAAAGATAATTTTATTAAATAAAACAAAAAACGCTCAGTCCTTCTTGGAAACCTGGACGGAATAAAACATGTCCAAAGACACATTTACGATTTAACCTTTACAGTGCATTGGGTACTAAACCCAAAATACACTTTATTCAATATAAGCTAATTTCAAAAAGACTTTCTCGTAAGGAACGGAACCCAAATTAACTTATTATCTATTCTTGATATGAACTATACTCGTTATACTCATTTTCAAATGGATTGAATCTTGTAATGAATGATACTTAAAAAGCTCTAATTTAAAAATACCCTAAATTTTCAAAATGGCATAATTTCAAAATACTCGAACTCTTTAACGGTTAACTTTTCCAAAACCAACAATGCACCGTAACGACTTGGCTCATATAATAATAATAATAGCAACCCATAAAAGTCCCATTGCTGGGCACGGGTCTCCTCTCCTCTATCAAGAGAGAGAGAGGGTTAAAGCCCTAATTCACACACACTGGCCTAATGCGGGTTGGTGAATCAGACATGATTTTAGTATTTCTTCTAAGACATGTGAGTTTCCTCACGATATTTTCCTTCACCGTTAGCAGATGGTGAATCATTTGATTAGTAGATATAAACTCCACAAAGTGAGATTCATATTGGTACTGCCACCCGGGATCAAACTCGCACCTCCTGCGTGCAAGTCTGTTACTTTCCCACTCAGCCTCATTGTTAAGAATGGTCCATGTGGTGACGGATTAAGAATACAAATGTCACCACCCCATTCCATCCCCAAGGGGGTCGTAAGAGTCGACTAAGGCAGTAAGTTATGGAGACAATATCCACTGCAAGAGAGTGTAAACTCGAAATAAAACCCTATACCAACCCGTCTGGCCAGCGTAGTATAGTAGGCTGATATCCCTCCAAGTATATAGAGGAGACCCGTGCCCAGCAGTGGGACTTTTATGGGTTGTGATGTTGTTAAGAATAAATCAAAACTTATTCTTTACCTGACCGATGCATTAAGATCTAAACTTGAGATACTCCATACATAACAATTGAAAATTTAGGGTATTTTGGGTATCAGTCATTACAAGATTCAATCCATTTGAAATTGAGTCATACCGAGTATAGTATCAAGTTAGATCATATCAAGAATAGATCTGTATGGTAATAAGTTAATATTGGTTTCGTTTCGTTGGGTTTTATTTTATATTTAGTACTCAATGCACCGTAAAGGATTTAACAAACAATTTTTGTCTTTGTCAAAATCGCGAAGTAGCCAATATACCGCAATTAGTATAAAACTTTAACATGCATCGTATGTACATAATGTAATTCACGGCCTGGATTCTGGGTAATGATATCAGTCAGGAGAAACTTATAATTTTTATAATAAAACCTGAAAAAGCCTACAGCGATGGTCTAGAAGACAAGTGTGCTAATTACGAAATTTTGATAATTTAATATTTTAATGTCAAATGCTTATACATATGGCATTAAAATATTAAATTATCAAATATTGAATATTTTTTTTATAATTTAAATTATCAAAATATTTTAATGCCAAATGTATTATATAAGCATTCGGCGCAAACTATAAACGGCCTAATATTAATTTATATGTAAATTACCGTAATACAAATGCCAAGAACAGTATTCTTATAAACAAAAACAACAGCCATTAAAAAAAATGTCAACTAAATTGACATAGTATTTAATTTGAATTGGGTAAACCTAAATTGTGCCCCACTGACAATCCCCCCAAATATTGGCAAAAGGGATGCCAACAACTGGCATTTGCGGTGAGATACATCACATTCTTTTAATGTTCCTACGACTAAATCCTGAGATTTGAAATCAGGGTTTTATGAAATGTATAACGTTATTCCCTTCATGTGTTCTGTGCCCGTACTTAAGTACTGAAACTACACCACTGTGTTTCATTATTTAGCTGTGGCTCACGTTCTTGACCTTCGTTTACAAATATATAATATGTATTTCATAATGAACATTTGATTTCCAGATCTTTACAGCCCGTACGATGAATACGACTACGTCATCGTTGGAGCGGGTTCGGCCGGTTCCGTTTTGGCTTCAAGACTCAGTGAAGATAAAAACGCGACTGTTTTGCTGCTTGAAGCTGGGAGACCAGAGATGTTGCTAACTGACGTACCGTCATTGGCACCCTACTTCCAATCTACAGATTACTCGTGGCCGTACTATATGGAATATCAACCTGGGGTTTGTACAGGTATGATCGATATTATTTAATTTTTAAATTATTAATCTAACAGGCGCAGACAGGACCAACGGCTTGACGTGCTTTCCAAGCCACGGAGAGGTCTTGCAGTGTTTTTAGAAAATGGTTACCAATTCATATATACAGCCACTTAATACAATACAATAGGTACCTATATACATACGTAGGCAATGTAGGTATTATATATCCATCAAAATAATATTTTTAAATAACGCTGCAGAATACAAAAAGAACCCTAATAAATCTTAGGTCAAACAATGACAAGATACGATATAAAATTCCAGGCATGCTCAACGGTCGCTGTTTTTGGCCACGCGGCAAGGCTGTAGGAGGCACCAGCGTGATCAACTACATGATCTACACACGCGGCAGGCCGGCCGACTGGGACAGAATAGCTGCAGACGGCAATTACGGATGGTAATTTAAAGATATTTCGTTCTTGCTACTGCAAATACTGATTTAATAATAGTATGTACAACGGATAGCGCACTCTGCAAAGACACTACATTAAAAGTTATCTTTCGACGCATGGCATCAAGTGTAATAAAATTTAGCTCGCATCTGCGCCACAGAATAAAATTAAATATTAGTAGTATGTAAGGCACGTTACAACGCTACCTATCCAGAAAATTCGATTGTAGTACTTCAAGTGTGTTAAAAATAATTCTAAAGCGCTTCAGACCACATTTTTCAATTGCTGCGCCGGATAGTTACAATTTGCGCAGTAAATGACGCATGTAAAATCTCTATAAAAACATAATTTATAATCGATGAAAACCTATATTTAAATAGCGAAAACATGGTACCTATATGATTTTGATTATTATTTTTGAATAAGTACTAAAGAATATAATAAATAATTTCCTATGTAAACTAGACATATACCTAAGCTATAATATAATCCTATATGTATATAAAAATGAATCCCTATTTCCCTTTGTCACGGCATCACGCGTGAACGGCTATACCGATTTCAGTAATTCTTTTTTTGTTGTGTTTGTCATTGTCAGGAGAAGGATCTTATGTAAAAAAATAAGACAGCTGCGCTGAAAATAGTTTAACCCGGACGAAGTCGGGGCGGGCCTCTAGTTATTTGTATTTATATTGCGATATAAGTGTTAATTCATTAGATTATAAGTTATGATGATATTTCTAAATATATACACGCAACTCAACTGCCCGAATATGTTGTATCAAAAATAAGATTGTAACATCTTACCAACCATATTCTTGATAATAAACTATTCTATTCTAATACATAATAATGTACAATTACTATTTATATTAAAATATTATCATAATTTTTTCTTTAACTTGTGTGCGAACAATATGAAAACTTGTGAAAGGAAACAGATCTATTAAAAATATGTATTAAATTACAGGTCATACAACGAAGTTCTTAAATATTACATGAAACATGAGAGAGCTGCGTCATTAGGTGGCATTGAAAAGCTGCCTTATAGAAATCGCAATGGAGAACTACCTGTTGAATTTGTACCAAAAAAGTAAGTAACGTTTTCAGTATAAGTACTCGTATTTATATATTCTTGTAAGTAGAGACTGAGCAAAATGTTCTTCTTAGAGTATCGATGATAATCTTAACTCTGTTTCTAAGCCTATTATTATACGGATTATGGCTACGGATATTGAATACTTTGTTAGAAGTATTCATACGGTACCTACTGAAATGCTTCATCTTTCTTGGAACAGCACCACACCCACACCTCATGTTATTATAATTTATCTGTAAAATCTAACCTAAATAAATACTTCTTGCTTTGGCCATCAGTGTACGGAGTCTGTTTACTAAATATATATATAACGTTTCTTCTCTTTACAAATTTCAGGACAAAATTAGCAAAGGCATTCTTGGAAGCTGGCAGAACACTTGGACATCCAACTGTAGATTACAACTCTCCACACGAATTGGGCTTTGGTTATGTGCAAACAACGACTAGTTATGGACATAGATTCAGCTCTGCAAAAGCGTTTTTACACAAACATAAGAGAAGGCGCAATCTACACATATTACCTGAAAGCACAGCTACAAAAGTGTTAATCGATTCTCAGTCAATGGTAGCTTATGGTGTAAACTATGTCCGAAATAACATAAAACATACCGTTAGAGCACGCCGAGAAGTAATACTTTCCGCTGGACCTATAGCATCCCCACAACTACTTATGTTGTCCGGGATTGGTCCTAGACAAAATTTAGAATCAGTAGGCATTCCAGTATTAAAAGATATGCCTGTTGGGCAAACACTTTATGATCACATATGTTTCCCAGGACTCGTATTTGAATTGAATACTACAGGGGTAAGTTTACACGAAAATAAAGCTATGAACATACGTGAGGTTATCGCATGGGTTCGAAATGGTAACACTCATGTTTCTTCACCTGGTGGTGTTGAAGGCATCGGATACATTAAGACGTCAGTATCTGATGACCCAGAATCAGTGCCTGATATAGAATTCATTAATATCGGCGGTTCGATCACTTCAGATGGAGGCCCAACCGGTAGTAAATCCGTAAGAAAAGGTATGAGAATTCGAGAAGATATATTCAACTCAGCTTTTGGTGAAATAGACAGATTGGAAAAAGATACATGGAGTGCATTTCCGATGTTGCTACATCCAAAATCATTTGGACGTGTTGAACTAAAAGACAATAATCCATTTAGCCACCCTCGAATGTATGGTAACTACTTGACTCATCCGAAAGATGTGGCTACATTGATCGCATCAATTAGACACATACAATCATTAGCTGCAACCCCAGCTTTTCAACGTTTTGGAACTAAGTTGCCGCAGGCTGATTTTCCATTATGTCGAGCTACGGTATTTGATTCTGACGAATATTGGGAATGTGCTATACGTACGCTTACTGCAACACTACATCATCAAATAGCTACGTGTCGTATGGGTCCCGTAGGCGACCCACTCGCTATCGTAGACCCAGAGCTACGAGTGCACGGCGTACGTAGACTACGCGTCGTAGACTCTAGTATAATCCCACGGACTATTTCTGCTCATACCTGCGCTCCAGCCATGATGATCGGGGAGAAAGCAGCAGATATGATAAAACAGACATGGAAATAACAATACAACGCGAAAAGTAAATAAATTATTATAGTTATAAGTATCAGTCACTTACACATCATACAAGTACCTAAATAACAATAAAACTTTAAACAATCCTGTCTTTCTTTCATTAATTAGGGTTGTGCGGTCCTAACGGAAATACTTCTGAGATTACTCACTCAGTCATGCCTGCCTGTCTTCCATAGGTTAAAATACATGTATATTGCTTTGCAAAGTTGTTATAACGAAAAAAGGCACGCTTGCCAAAATATAGAACTGACAAAAGGGTCACACACAACACATACTTGTCTACATAAAAAAGGTCTTAATGAATAGAGTTTTATAGATAACTAGCTGGCCTGGCAAAATAAAGCTTCACTTTTAAATTTAATAGATTTTTAAACGAGACGGGACGAACATCAAATATTTGACAGATAGGAATAGTTTCTAAGGGAAAGCGAAATTGTTGTTTTTACTATATTCCAAGCATCCTTTGGACTTCCACAAATTATTCAAAACCAAAATTAGCGAAATCAGTCCAGCCGTTCTCGAGTTTTAGCGAGACTAACGAACAGAAATTAATTGATATATATAATATATATATCCGACATACTATTATTTATTAAAATTGAGCGCCTGGCCAAAAAGTATCTCTTAAACGCATAGGTTCTTATTTTTGCTCAAAAAGAAATAGTGAATTTCTTTTTGAGCAAAAATAAGAACTTCTGAACGTTCAAAATCAGACCGGAATATCTATTGACATTATGCGTACAGCTATAATATATATATATATATTGGCCTATGTCCAGCAGTGGTAGTCTTTTGGCTGGGATGATCAGGATGAATATTTATATTTTATTTTTTCATCTGTACATCTAATATATAAAATTCTCGTGTCACAGTTTTAGTGGCTTGACCGATTTTGATGAAATTTTATATGTATATTCATTGGTCTAAAAATAGACTATTATATTTTTTATACCCCTAAGTGATAAGAGTGGTCTACCCCACACATTTATTTTTTGTCAAAATTTTTATTTTTTTATGATGTGGCATTAAAAAATACATACAACCCTAAAATTTCACCCTTCTACCACCAACCCCTTTTTTAATAGCGATAATATTTTTTTTACTTTATATGGCAAAACAACGTTTGCTGGGTTAGCTACGAGTAGTATCTATATAAATTGCTTGTTCCCAATTGACTGATTCATCACCGCAGCCTAAACTGTTGGAGCAACAAACTTAACATTTTGCACAAAGGTTCTTTAATTAATGACGTAAGTGCGCAAGAAGAAAGGATTTTTTTAAATTGAATGGAAGTCCGTCGTTTCCAAAGTAAGAAGCATGAAATTTCTTATACTTGCTTGACAAGAAGCAAGTACATGGAAAAAAGCTTCTCTGTAATTTTAGATAAGTACCTACCTACCTAACATTGATAAATAGAACTCAAAATGTATTTACTTTTTATGTACATTGCCGGTGGTACAACGGTACTCTATACAATTCCTAAGCATTGTATACATTACCTAGGTAAAGTATGTAATGAACAATAATTTCCAAATTGTGTATTAATACACAATAATACTATATTTTTGTATTGTGTATTATTATTGTATATATATACTATATATATATATACAATAATAATACACAATACAACGGTAAATAAGATACTGTATATTTTGAATAACAGTGATTAGAAAAACATCAACCGTTACAAGAAGATTCACCTGCCGCTTAACTGTTCTTCGAAGATTAAAACCACACATCATTAAAAAGTCCAAAAACATCGTTTACAATGTTTTTTTCCTATTCAACAAAAAATAGACAATAATATACCTATACTGTATCGGCAAATATGAACAAACTAATAATAATTTTAACAAAAAAAACCGACTTCAGTACGGCAAGTTGTAAAATTTTCAAATATTTGTTTGTTGCAATCGAATAAAATCGACTGAGCGTCGGGCTGAACACAGGTCAAGTAGGTATTAAAAGCAATATTTAATCTGTGCAATCCGCGCTCAATTCATTCACGTCATTATTTCTTATTAATAGTTGCTTAGCAACAATAACCGAAACTTATCTAATCGCCATCAGTAAAATACTTATTATTGAAAAGTTCAGATGGCCATCTATGGTCTTCTTCATCAGTTTTACTTCACCAAATTACACTATCTGAATGAAAATGATTGATGAGTTGTTAAAAATATTGAAATTGCTATGTGTGTGCCTATAACTTTTGAGGAGTTTTCTCAATTCCTCATGGATCCCATCATCAGAACTTTCTTTTGATGATAATGGGACCAAACTGGAAGTATGTCCAGTCAGACAAAAAAAGAATTTTTCAAATCGGTCCATAAATGACGGAGTTATGCGGTAACAAACATTAAAAATTGAAGTCGGTTAATAATAATTTTAACAAAAAAAAACCGACTTCAGTACGGCAAGTTGTAAGTTTTCAGATATTTGTTTGTTACAATCGAATAAAATCGACTGAGCGTCGGGCTGAACACAGGTCAAGTAGGTATTAAAAGCAATATTTAATCTGTGCAATCCGCGCTCAATTCATTCACGTCATTATTTCTTATTAATAGTTGCTTAGCAACAATAACCGAAACTTATCTAATCGCCATCAGTAAAATACTTATTATTGAAAAGTTCAGATGGCCATCTGTGGTCTTCTTCATCAGTTTTACTTCACCAAATTACACTTTCTGAATGCAAATGATCGATTAGTTGTTAAAAATATTGAAATTGCTATATGTGTGCCTATAACTTTTGAGGAGTTCCCTCAATTCCTCATGGATCCCATCATCGGAACTTTCTTTTGATGATAATGGGACCAAACTGGAATTATGTCCAGTCAGACAAAAAAAGAATTTTTCAAATCGGTCCATAAATGACGGAGTTATGCGGTAACAAACATTAAAAAAAAAAAAAAAAAAAAAAAAAAAAATACACACGAATTGATAACCTCCTCTTTTTGAAGTCGGTTAATAAATAATAAACACGGTCCATACGTGGCTCTACCCGTGTCAGCGAACTGGTAGCTAAATTAGCTGGATTTCCTATGACATTGTTAAATTTTCGAAAAATGCATTTTTACAACACATTTTTCGAAAATTTTCACTTTTTTGGAACATGTAGCTTGAAAACAGTTGCCATAGTAGACCTTACTGGCTCTCTCCTTACAGCGACTTTTAGGATCAGATGGCCGTGTGTAAGTTGTCCCAATATATTATTTAAGGGGCGTAACTAAGACAACGATAAGTCTCTATTTTCTTAACGAAAATAGATAGATGAAATTTATGACTTCAGTGTCACAAACACTTTAATAAAAAAAGTGTTAAAAATACATATTCCGGATATTTTTAGTCTTTAAAATGTGAATTTCAGGGTCACAATACGAAGTTGCCCGTGAAAATAAACTTGTACATTTTATTATATGTATTTTATATTCAGTATGAATTATGTCCGAATGATCCGGATGCTGCAGGAAGGTGACATAATTCTTACGAGATTATCTCTATTATAATACCGAGTTACAATAGTAACTCGGTATATATAAGGAAGTACTATTCATTCCGCAACACTACGTATAGGTACATAATATCCTTGAAATTAATTATATTCGACAAATAGTGTTCACTTATGACATTGTAAAAAATGTAACACTCATTTATTTAACCATCATTTTGATTTTATAGCAACCAGTAGTTACCGGTAGTTAATTAACTTTATTTTTATACATTATTTTAAATCTTTTATGAAGCAAATATTTGGTAACAATATAATAAGATTATACCATAGCGGCTCGTGCCGGCTTCGCACGGGTGGACATTTATTAAGTTGTCGTAGGGATTAAGTGATAGGGGGTAGTTAAATGAAAAAAAAAGAATGTATATACCCTATGTTACCCGCTAATAATGAAGTTAGCTTTCGTATGGCAAAAGAATTTTTAAAATCGGTCGAGTCGATTTTGAGTTGAATCGTAACCGTAACAAACAAACAAAGAATCAAATCATGAAAGATTATATAAGATAGAGTAAATTTTAGTTTAGATATTATGCTTATATCTATGGTTAAATTCATGAGTCAAAATGCTCAGTATCAACTAGTCATGGCCAACTTCGGAGTCCGGATTTGTGTCAAGTAAGATCTGGTGAGATAACCATCTCTGGTCTAAATGCCATGAAAATCTTTGGGGAACGCCTATGTACAACAGTGGATCTCTTCCAGCTAATAGTATGCCTGCGAGCTTTATTATAAATGAGTTATAATAGCTGGTGAACCGTAGGTCACATACCTACATCTCTGCCGACGACTTTAGGAAAAAAAAAATTATACTTTGTTGTTTATTATATAAGGTATATCTGCAGTGACTAGCTGCTCACTACAACAACAATTATGCGACGATATTTAAAGCACTTGTCAGAATACCGGTTGGACTTTGGATATATCAGGAATTATAAAAAATATGAAACTTAATAAGGTATTCGGGATAATCCCACCCACATGCCCACCGTTGTGACTACTGTGAGCCAGGATTAACAGCGGAGTAGCAACTTAATAAGGTATATTTATATACGTTATTTGTAAGAACTCTTTTTGGATATAAGTCGAAGAGTTATAAAGCCGTTCACATCGAAACGAAATCAAAACCATCCTTTTGGCTTCGCTATATTCGAGTAAAATGTCAGGTTTTTTTACAGAAACCGGGCTTTACTCATACTTTAAGTTTTCATTATGGCATCCCTATACAAGTGTGATAATAAACAGCTGATATTATAACAGTTGTTATAAAAAAGTAACACAAAGTGATTAGCTTTATACAAAAGAACTTTTGAAGTTTTTAAATTCCTGTTTAAAAATAATAGTTGTAACAGTTAAACCGGTTGCAAACATCAGAACTCAAGCGAGGCTCAGAATAAACTTGATCACGGCCAAGCACACTATACTGATTAAGTACCTTAGACAATATGATAAATAAAATAATATTATTAATATTTTTTAATTTTTTAACAAGTGCTAATTTAAGTGCTTATGATGATGATGCCACCGTGGACATCGATGAAGCTTATTATGCTAAATCAAGTCCCTGCAGAGGAACTTGTGGTGAAAATACTAGAGAGAAAAGACTGACAGGTACTCCAATGAAAAGTCGAATATTAGAAGCAATGATGAACACGAAGATGCTGCCTCTAGGACCTGATGCACCGGATTTGTTTTCATTTTTGAGGGATAAATATGAACTTCCAAAAGGTAAGTGCATGACAGAGTAATATATATAGTATAAGATAGAGATAAAACTCTTTATTGTTTATCAATTACATTAATAACACAAACATATAAACATATTCCACACAGTTTTATACGTCTTAAAAGGGAGCAGGTAGATGACCACGCCTCCTTTTGGGGCATTTACACTTGCATGTTGTATTGTTGAGATAAGTGTGGTTCAGAAATTATAGCAATGAGTTCGGGTGTACTTTGTGTTTTTGATTTCAATGATTTTAAAACTTCTCACGACACAGGTGATTGCTGTGTGCGTTTTGGCAGTGACTGTTGCTTTTTTAAATTGTATAGCGCAGTATTTTGATTTGTTAGTTTTGTACTATACGCGCAGATTTGTGCTATCATAAATTGCATTGATTTCTTGTGGTATTAGACTCTACATATCCCTAAAATTGGCTAGAATCAGAAGCCAGACAGCCTATTTCACTGGCAGTGCCGGCTTAAGCACTACCGGTGCCCTTGGGCGAAGATCTAAGAAGGTCATGCCCTCTACATGTCATGTCTAATATGTCTAAATTTGTTAATTATTAATCACCGCCTCGATCAGTAGTAGTGTGTATGACTGTCATGTCTAAGGTCCGAGGTTCGAATCTCATGCCTAATTGTAAATGTCATACTCTGGCGATCAAAGAGTGGCCCGATTCTAAAAATATGCTGCATTTGTTTTTATGACCGGCATAAGTATCATGCATTTGATCTAAATTAATAAATGAGTTTGACTTTGAAGATCAGTCGGCCAAGTGGTAGGCATATAAGGCGTTACAGCTCTGCCTATCTAATCGGTGCGAAAAACGTGACGCTATTTTATTTCACTGTTATATCTTATTTTTATAACATCTACGTGTCTATTACCGTGCTATGAGTGTTATAAATGTATCTTTGATGAGATTAAAAAGGTCAGGTATAAACGATGTCAATGAACTTGAACTTATATCTGCGAGCCGCCGACGCGCGGCTTCATGACCCCAACCTGTAGCTTGTATACGAGTATATTGTGCACTAAGGCTTGTATAAACTGGTCATCTCATCCCGCGGGTCCAGTTTAGAGCGGGATCAGTTAACTAAACAGCCGACTGGCTTGGTGGTCCAGTGGTCGCAGTATGCGCCTGCTGTGCACGAGGTTGTGGGTTCGATTCTCGCACAGGACAAAACTTTGTGTGACCCACAAAGAGTTGTTCTGAGTCTGGGCGTAAATTGTGCCCGTTAATTGTATGTTTGTAAAGTCCCCCGCGACACAGAGCTGATTCTCTAGTGCGGGAGTTGTCTTTTTAAAAGAAAAAAAAAGAAAGTATATCTACTATATTACGTAGTAGAAGTGTAATGAAAAATCTTTGGAATTTATTTATTTATTAGGATATTTATTGATATTGATATATTTACTTAATAGTAAATAATAGCAGTGGGTACTTATTTTATCATGCGATTATTTACAAACAGTACCTATTAACTACCTACAATACGCACCGTTGGTAACAGTAAGTTTAAGAATGAAATGTTACAAATTTTTCATTTTTGCATAATAATAATAGCAACTTTTAAATTTTAGAGTTTAGACTTGATTCCACACATGCGCGCTGGCTCAATGCGGGGTGAATCAGACTTGCCTTTGCAATTGCTACTAGGACACTACTAAGACATGTGGATTTCCCACGATGTTTTTCGTTACCGTTAGCGGCAAATCATTTAATTAGTGCGTATAAATTCCACAGAGAGAAAATCATATTGGTACTGTCATGTCGGTCATAAATATATGCTAGGATAGAAGTCATACCTCATGTGTTTCAAGACGGTTATTTACCCACTGGGCCTAATTTAAACTTAGTACCTATTTTTAAAAAAACTCGTGCCACGATGTTAATTGAGTTCGTTCACATTAATCTCAGAAACCACTTAACCTTTTTTAATACGTCTTGGTTGGTCCAACTTAAGTAATATGAAAAGTTTTTATTTCGATGGTGGCAATCAATTTTATTGCAAATATTTTACGCGAGCGAAACTGCGGGCAGCATCTAGATGTATATTATACTTAGCAAGTACTGAAAAAATAAAAAATGCACCTTGTTTTAGACTTTTTTTTCTAGTGCGATGCAACTTCTATCTACCTGCCACAGGGCAAATACCTCTACTACCCATTTTCGACCTTGTTATGTGCCAATCTATACGGTTTTTTTTGTTTAAAAATATAGGTGACTACTTCCAATTCCAAACCTATAAAACTAACTCATCATACATTTAATAATAGACAAATCTTGTCTGAAATGAATAATGAACATTTGATATAAAAGTTTTATTTTTGACCTTAATCTTAATTTTGAACGATGGCTAGGTAGGCCAGGCAGGTTAGTAAAATCTATCGTGAAACGTATCATGACACGATATAAATTAGTAAGTTAATTTATATCAACCGGAATTAATGTAACGTATATGCACTATGTAGATGTAGACAAGGAAATAATTTTGTTTAAAATTAATTGTATTTAATGACACCACATTAATAATTCTTATTTTAGACAGAACAGGTACAGTTTATAAAGTAACTAACTCAGAGCACAGATATTTACATAATTTAACCGGTTCGTGATATTTGTTTGTAAGAATTTTAACTAATCATCAAAAGAATACACAATTAATGAATGAAAAAGACCTTGTCATACAAGACCATTACTAAATTGGAATATAATTTGTATGTCACTTCCTCAATGGAAAATAGGCGTTAAATGAGATTTTACGAATATTTCGTCCTTATAGGCTACGGTAACTGCTACCATCAGGCGGACCGTATGCTTGTTTGCCACCTAAGCGTCAATTTTAATTTTGCATTAGTACAACTGGAACAAAAATTGTTTTATTTGGCCGCCTTTTTATGGCCACTTCTCCAGTTAATCAAAGGCACAAATTTGAGAAGCAAGCAACTAAGTGTAAGGAAGAATCTCATCTCGTTTATATAGTGAGGACACTGTCGCATAATGTCAATATAAATTATAAAAAAAATAATAAATACCTACCACTCAGAGACCTGTTTAATGGCCAACAAGTACGGGTCGGCAACGTAGCGTGCGCGAGGCGCACGCACACCGGTGGCGGGAGTTCGAAGTTTTCGAACAGTCGGCAACCCTAGTTGTTACAAGGTAGCTTGCGGGGTAAAACGCGTTCTGGGTATTTATTTATAGGCTTTGAAATATTAAAGAGTGACGCTACTGTACGTTACCTGTACTATGTCCCAACTTAATTAATCCTCACATTGTTAAAGATAATTAAAGCTGAGCTTCAATTATAAGACATGTTGGACACGTAATATTCATGCAGCGTAGGCACAAACGTAAAACTCTATCTGAAATAAACAGTCACATCATGATCATCACTGTGTCATATTTTATAATCGCGTTATTACGATTGCGTCTATTTGCAGCATAAATATAAAACTGACTTTATAGAATATCTTTAAATTTATGCATAAGGCCAGCGTGTGTGTATCAAGGCCTAAAATCCTTTCCGTGTCCAACAGTGGAACATTATATGAGTTGCCATTATTATTATTTGCTATAAGGTTTCCAATCACTTTATATAAAAAGGTATACTGTCGGTAAGATAACGATGCGTTTTTTTCCTCAATTGCAGGTTTCAAAGGACCTTTAGCGGAGTACGACTTCATAATTGTTGGTGCCGGGTCAGCGGGTAGTGTCTTAGCTTCTCGCCTGAGTGAAGGCCGAAAAGCATCAGTCCTGTTGTTAGAAGCAGGACTTGGAGAGTCCTTAGTAACTGACGTACCTATACTAGCCCCGCTACTTCAACAAACCGAATATGTGTGGCCCTACACTATGGAGTACCAGCCAGGAGTTTGCACGGGTTTGTCAGCTTTTATGATTTTATTTCAGGAAGGTAAAAAAAAGGCAAATAAAACGATAATATAACAGTAAAAGTCCAGATTTCAATCACCTACTGTCCAATCCACATTTACAAGGTTGATTTTTGCCGAGCTCTCTGTTAGTGCAGCAGTAATTGACCCCTTTATTACACCCGTAAGTCTGTCGTGATAACATTGCGCAATGTGTATGACTCACAAAACAGGACGCATGCGAGCTATAAACTATTACACATTTTTGTGAGAAATTGCGCACGAGTAACTATTGTTATAATGCCTACAAAACCAAAACATCAAAAGCGAAATGAAGCAGAATTTTATTTTATGTACATATGTATATTCATCAAAGTAAAATGCTTGGCGCGACCGCGCATCGAGTGTCTCGCCACTGAGCCTGCAAATAGCATTTCCTCAATACAATATGTCTCGGGCACATGTATATGAATTACTACTTAATTCGCATGTCAAAGTTCATTGTGTCATTTGCAACTCGAAGGAAACCTTGTACCAGGATCCCCAACACCAAGTAAAGATACATGTCTGCCCTTGCTAACAGGGCTTTAGAAATAACACGCAGCTCTGCTTTTTGCCGCGTTTTTGAATGACCACCCTAAAAGTATTTTACTTTTCCTTTACTGTGAGTACAATGATTAACTTTTTAAATTGGATAATTTCAGGGATGGTGGATGGAAAATGCTTCTGGCCAAGAGGGAAGGCTGTGGGAGGAACGAGCGTAGTCAACTACATGATCTACACCCGCGGTCTGCAGCAGGACTGGGACAGGATCGCCGCCGCCGGCAATTATGGATGGTGAGCCTATAATTTTAAAACAATCATTAAATTTAGGGATGCCACTTACCGAAGTTCTAATAGAAGATAAAATGTAATTTACCTGAAAAGTAAAAATAGTAATTAAATATTGGTTTCAAGTCTAAACAATAAATTCATAATTAGGAACCACAAGGTTCATTCGAAGATACATATTATCATTACATAGTATAAAACAAAGTCGCTGTCGCTGTCTATCCGTCCCTATGTATGCTTAAATCTTTAAAACTACGCAACGAATTTTAAAGCGGTTTTTTTACAGATAAAGTGATTTAAGAGGAAGGTTTATATGTATAATAACATGCATAATATTGTAGAGAAACACTGATAATTTTAGAGGTTTACATTGTGCATTTAGTATAGATCAATATGGCCTTTTACAGTAATAAATTTAAATGAATATTTTCGAAGATATTCAGATTTAAAATGCTGGGACATAGCCGTTGCGGCAGTACCGGCCGTGGGTAGTACATTGAGTGTAAGGCAAAATTGTATGTCGCTCTTTCAAGAGTAACCTCATGTTTGTATTGTTTAATGACAAAAAAGCTGTGAACATTGTATATAAAGACATTCTGAAGTATATTTAGTAACAGTGTACCCGTGCGAAGCCGGGGCGGGTCGCTAGTTATAATATATATGCTCAAAATCGGTGATATTACGCCAGTTGTGAGTAAGCTTGATCCCCACTAAAGACTACACGATTACCCTGGATCGCTACTATATTGCTTTTATTATTCATTGTCAGGTCCTATAATGACGTCCTGCCGTACTACATTAAATCTGAACGAGCGAATCTCAAAGGACTCAAGAATTCACCGTGGCACGGGCGAGATGGCGAGTTAAACGTAGAAGATGTTCCATTTAGGTATTTAACTTTCTATTCAAGTGCTTTGTTTAAATACATATCTTACCTTAGCTAAATGTAAATAATAGTCTTAAATTGTTTAAATATTAACATTGCATTTCAGATCGAAACTTTCAAAATCTTTCCTGGATGCCGCTAAATTACTTGGACATCGCAGAGTAGACTACAACAGTCCAGATGCATTTGGATTTAGTTACATTCAAGCCACAATGACTCGCGGGCAAAGAGCTAGCGCTGCTAAAGCTTTCCTTCACAACAATAAGAAACGAAAAAATCTACACATACTGACATCGAGCAGAGTTACTAAAGTTATTATTGACCCTGTATCTAAAACAGCTATTGGGGTCGAATTTCAGAAGAACGGACGGGTTTACCAAATTAGAGCCAACAAAGAAGTCATCCTATCAGCTGGACCCATCGAATCACCACATCTGCTTTTGCTATCAGGTGTAGGGCCTAAGAAACATTTAGAATCATTCGGTATACCTGTAATACAAGACCTAAAAGTAGGCGAGTCTTTATACGATCACATTTCGTTCCCTGCGCTAGCGTTTACAATAAATACAACTAGATTAACATTAGTCGAAAAGAGAATAGCGACAATTGATACTGTAGTTCAATTTGATCACTACGGCGACGGACCAATGTCTTCCTTGGCTGGAGTAGAAACAATAGGATATATCAAAACTAATATATCCGACGAAATTGGAGATTACCCTGATATAGAGCTGCTGGGATCCTGCGCATCTATGGCATCAGACGAAGGGAAGATTGTAGCGAAAGGCATACATCTAGCCGACTGGCTTTACAATGACGTTTATAAACCAATAGAAAACGTCGAAAGTTTTACGGTGCTATTTATGCTTCTGCATCCAGAATCAAAGGGTTACTTAAAATTGCAATCCGCGGATCCTTTTCAACAGCCTAGTTTAAACGGAAACTATTTGACCCATAGGCAAGACGTCGACACGATGATAGCAGCTATCAGATACATAATAAAACTTGTAGATACTCCTCCTTTTAGAAAGTATGGAGCGCAATTGCATACGAAGAAGTTTCCGAACTGTGTGCAACATGAATTTGGGAGCGACGGATACTGGGAGTGCGCAATAAGATCTATTACATCAACACTCCACCATCAGATATCGACGTGTAAGATGGGTCCGCCGACAGATCCTGAGGCTGTAGTAGACCCTGAACTAAGAGTGTACGGAATAAACAACCTGCGTGTAGTAGACAGTAGTATAATCCCTAGAACGATTGTAGCACATACCAATGCACCTGCCATCATGATTGGTGAAAAAGGTGCAGATTTTATCAAAAGACATTGGCAACTGCTTTGAAAATTAGTGTATTTAAAATTAGTCCTGGATGCAATTATGTAATGGATATTATAACTCATTCAATTGTAGATACCTATTGATAGATACGAGTGGGACACTCGTATCTATCAATAGGTATTATAGTACTAATTAAGTACGTTAAAAGTGCCAAACAACAAAGGAAAACAAGAAATAAGGTTTTTCTCTTGTTTAAATGATACGGCTAAATGGAATGACACAAATTGAACAAAATAACCAAAGAAAACCAGAATCCTCAAGATAGTAGGTCAACATAATAAACACTATTGTTTCTGGTCTTGATTTCTCTATCGAATTTAACATTTCAAATGTTGTCTCCAGCCGCTTTTTCCATTACGTTCGCATACTTGTAGCCCTCCACGCTCCGTCGTAGTGGATCCAAAAGCTCATTAGAGAAGTAACGAATGGGAGCCTAATTAGTTAGCAAACGTAGTCTTACGCAGCTTTAGAAAATGTGTTTATTCATTGTAATTACTAACGCATGAGCGCAGGAGTCATTAAGGTAATACAATATCACTCGATGTAGTAGAAGTAAGCAGATATGTAAGTTACTTTTATTTATTTTCTTAATTTATTGTCTTGTAAGAGGTATATTATATAAATATTGTCGAATACAATTATTCCAAGTACATTAAAATTTTGGTAGAAAATGGGTTATTTTTGATTTACATAGTAAACAAAAGTAGGACTTCGTCTAAGCTTTTAATTTAGTTCCCTAATGTGACTATGGCTCAGCGCAGACGGAACGGAGCGCAGCGGAGAGGATTTTACTAACACACTTTAAAATTATTACAATAAAGTCCATAAATGCTTGACCCTGACAAAAAATGCCCGCGCGTCCTCGAAGATATGCGGGAATCCTACGCGATCCGTAAAGAAAAAGCTCGAGACCGCGCGGGGATTATTCCTCTTTGACTGCGCTGACCCTAACGGTAACTATAGGGGAACTAGCGAGCAAGCCCGAATGGGGAAGAACTTCCACCTTACAGAAGACCACTGCCAACTAACTACACATAGTGATGTAGTTGTGTTCCTATGTGTGAGTACAGATCTCTGCGCTCATTTAGGGATACGTTTTAAAAGAAACGTTTTCCTACCCCAGGGATAATAAATCATAAAAAGGACTGAGATACAGCCAGCGGCGGAAACATAAAAGGAGCCTGCACTATTAGTCATAGCAAAAAAACATTCAGCGTCCATTCAAAGACATATTGCACATTCTGATCTTATGTGGCATTTAGCGGATATATCAGTGGGGAATATCAGGTTTCTTTAGAAATATTTATACGAAAGTCCAGCGTTTCTGTAACGCTTTAAGAACATTAAAGTTTATTAACGAAACGGATAGTGGATATCCTAGAAGATGCATTCCAAAGTGGAATATTGATATTATGTGTATACTATGGAAGTTGGTTATTAAAAAAGAACCATTACAAGATAGGTGTTAGTGTATGCAAGTAATGCTGACAGCCGCTCTTAGCATGACGAACCAAGGGTTTTCCCGGCACGACTTATATATATGTAAACAATAGGAAAAAAGATTCTGTAGTTTCCTCAATAATAGTTTTAACCTAAACCAAGACAACTCCCACACTAAAGGAAAGAAAGCCCTACGTCATAGGGTTCTTTACAAATATAGAGAAAACCTATATAGGTAACACAAATTGTATTTTTTACAACTTTCGTTGCGGTGTTCGTGGTGAGGTGATCACCAACCACTAGACCACTCATGAAGTTATTTCGGTAAGCGTCGGTGCATACCAAAATAACTTTTTATTCTTTGCCTATTCAAAAAGTACCAGTGTAACATTCTTTGCCAGTCAACTTTAGGTGCTACGATAAACGAGGTTGAAGCTACAATAAAATAGAAAAACATACAAATGGTTAAATGAAATTACAGGTAATGCATAGCACAGAATTAAGTTAAAATATTACGAATTTTAAATTACGATCGAAAACTTATTTATCCATTTATTCAACACAATATCACTACCATAACAGCTTTTTTCCTAATTCAATAGTGTGGTCCTTAATTTATTGTTACCTTTACTGAGACAAAAAATGAAGCGCTATAAGGACTTGGTAAGGCCCTCTGTGCAGACTGCCAACGCCCAATAGATAGGTACTAGTTTATTGGACAGACGAGCAGACAGACAGAAGTAACAGGAAAATATGGTGTCTAGAATTAATGAATAATTATTATACATAGGTATCTAACTGGCTTTAAGATATTATTTACGACGGATTTTACCGCAAGTTAGGTATCCTTACTAATATTATAAATGCGAAAGTAACTCTGTTTGTTAGTTGGTAGTTTGTTTGTTACACCCTTTTACCACTAAACGGCTAAACGGATCTTAATAAAATTTAGCAAGAAGATGGATGGTATCCTGTGGAAGAACATAGGATACTTTTTACTTTTACCGCTATAACCGTCGCCGTCGAGGGCGGAGTCGCGGGAAACAGCTCGTGATACAGCCTGCTTAATGGTAAGCAGTTACCGTAGCCTATGGAAGCTTGTCACTTGCATTCACTCGCGTATTGTCGATCAAAAAATTAGTAATACCGGAGTATTTTTTGTGTGTCATACCTATTTAAGGACCACACAGTTTTGTCTTGTGTCGAAATCGAACCCACAGCACTCACTGGTGTTGAGGTAACCATCTCAACGAAGGTAATTAATAACTACACCCACCTAAACACATAATTAATGTACCTACCTACCTAGGTGTACCTACCTGGCAACTTTACTATGCATCTTTCTAACTTTTAGCAATATTGGCTGCCTAGTTCCTAGCTAGAGTACCTACATAAAAGGAGGAAAAATTAAACATCTACCTACTTGACAAGCTAAAATATGATGTTATTATTATTACTAGCCTCGTAATTTAAGCAACGACCTTGTATTTAATTACGTTTTGTTTTTACGGTATGATAAGTCACATGAGCGAACGTCACTACGAATCATTACAATAAATGAAAAAAAAACATCTTCACAGATAGATAATTGAAAAAAACATTCCTCATTCCTAGCAATCTATGATTAAAGCCCGCTAAAAATGTGCGTTTATAAATACATGCGATAGATACCTAGCCATAGATCGGGATTCTATAGGTATATTGCTCATAGAAGTAGATAATATGGGGCGTGGACATCAATACAAATAATATCCTCTAATACTCTTTAAACCTACAATGAAGAATCTCATTTTATTATACGTATTACAAGATAATTATAAAAGGTACATAAAATAGATAATAAAAACATAGGAGGTACCTATATGAATGAATTTATCTGCGATGAGATAAGGTTATTGCGTTATCATTATCAGTAGGCTAAAACACCAGCATCATGACAAAAAAATGTGTGTTGTGCAATGTTGTAAAAGGGTTCAAAATTACTTTTTAATTTACTACAGAATTCCTAATTACTTAGCAAAACAATACTAAATATTTAATAACGGAAAACCTTGTTTTTATGTGTTTACCTGAAACAATTAGCGCTTCATTCGGACCGACGGTATGTATATTGCCCATGTTTTCCTCTGAATTCACAGAAACTGCACAAATCACACAATTTTGCACTTTACGGGTAAAAAAAACAAATGTCGCTAAATCAATAAATACAACAAACAACAATGAATGAAATGAATGAATGAAATGAATTATATTAGTTAAAATGTCAACGGCAATAGGCACAGATTAAAAAATAAAGCTTCATCCACACCAATCTAAACAATTCATATATATAAACAGTCTAACTTATGTACAAACCGCTGTTTTATTGTGCAACTATTTGCATTGTTATCAAACTTATTTTGATATTATAAGACTACGGTCATAAAATTATATTTACTAGTACCACGAATAATGGTGATATTTAAATAATGACCTCCACTATGGAGTCCTGAAGACAAAAAGCTAAGGCATTAGTCTATGTCCCCTTCTATAATCGTATCGGTCGTAGTCTCTGGATTTAACGTTGTAATGGCGGATGCATTGTGATTGTTTGCTAAATAATTTCAAGCTATTGGTACGAATAACCACGAAGGAGTTTAATAGTTATTATATTAATATGTAAGTCCTTTTTTCATAATCTGTGTTTCCATATCTAGATGCTTATCCGCTTACAATTTTGAGCATTGGAAATGTAAGTCTTGTCCATGTAATCTATTTCGCTTTGTATTCCTCACCATTTTTTTTACTTTGCAGCTAAAGCGTGAATATTTTACACAAAAAGATGTCTGACACAAGTGATCTAGATCGTCAAATCGAACAGCTCAAAAGATGCGAGATAATAATGGAGGCCGAGGTTAAGGCGCTTTGTGCCAAGGCCCGCGAAATACTTGTTGAAGAGAGCAATGTTCAGCGGGTAGATTCCCCTGTTACGGTAATATCATATTGAATACATAGTTGAATATATTTAATATTTACTAAGGAAACAATTATCATAACCTAAGAATATTTTATATATTCTAGTGTGGTGAAAAATGAGTCACTATACGGTACATAACTGTATACAAACAATACAGTTCAATACACGCACTGAGTGGAACACAATATACATCAATAAATATACACACGCTAACCACTATTTAATCAAATACTTCGTTAGGTTAAGTTCAATTCAAATTCTTATCGTCTTCTTGTAATTGCAAAAATGTGATCAGGCAAATATAAATTTATTTAAATACAGAGTTACGAGAAATTTAGAACAGAACCAATTTAGCCACAGCGAGTTAGTTACAAGAGTAGAGTAAAGAGAATAACTTGCATGAACCACAGATCAGTAATTCCTAATTATTATAATAATTTCACTTGGCAAAGCTATAGCTATAGCAAGGATTTAGGATACCAGGGCAGTTGTGATGGACGACTATAGAGCGACAGGCTCAAAGGTATTCAGCCACAGAGGCCTCCATCAAGCAAAGAACAATCATAGTCTGAGTGAATCCTATTCTATAGATAATAAAAAGTGATACCTCTGGTACTGCCAGTGTCCATAGGCTAGGGAAACTTCAGGCAGGCCTTATACTTGTTTGCCACCCAAGTAGTATAAAAAAGTAGAAGTTTTATGTGAAGAAGTAATCAATATGACCATTTGTCTATATTTGTTTTAGGTGTGTGGAGATATCCATGGACAGTTTTATGACCTCAAGGAGTTATTCAAAGTTGGTGGCGATGTTCCTGAGACCAATTATTTATTCATGGGAGACTTTGTAGACAGAGGGTTCTATTCTGTAGAAACATTTTTATTATTACTCGCTTTAAAGGTATGAATGGTTTTTTTTAATCACTTTCACACCAAGTTATAATTCCCTTTATCATTGTGGTTTGACAAACATTAAAATCATAAGCATGTATTGATTTGCTTAAAGGAGGATCCCAAATACTATCAAATTGTACTTTCTAAAGATCAATAAAGTATTATTATTATTATGTATATGACGCAGTATGATCGGATAAAATCGATTTTCACAAGATTGCGAGACACCGGATAAAAGGCGACTAACAAAGAATTTTGCTATCATCCGAGTTTTCAGGATCTTTGCAAAATCCAATATTCATTTATACATGAAAAAACACTCCTGTCATAACTTATAAGTGCTAAGATTGGGCAAATGAGCATCAGATTGGCTAACGGCCTAAATTATTCATCATTTGTCACCAATCAGTGTTTTGTGCCCTTGAAAGAAACACTCATCCGCCAGTAGACTACAATAGACTGATAATAATAATGAGACCCAGACTTGTACAACGATTTATGGATCACAAAGTTTCGTAAGTTGTGAGATCTTGCGCTGCCTTGAAAAATTTAATTAAGTACAATTTCCTTCCATTGCTGCAAAAGTCAGCTAGGAACGTCAAGCATACATTATCGTATTTGTTTAATCAAGTACCTAATTTGTGAGTAAAAAGCTCTATGTTATATAAGGCAATTGTGTTGACTAATACATAATATCCTCTTGTCACATGAGACTAGCAGTATAAATTTAATTTCGTATATGAAATTACAAAATTATCTTACATTACTTGTCTCCAGGTGCGCTATCCAGACCGTATAACACTTATCAGAGGTAATCATGAATCAAGACAGATCACACAAGTTTATGGTTTTTATGATGAATGTCTTAGAAAATATGGATCTATTACTGTATGGAGGTAAGACCTACACACTAGGAGACCTTAACTTGTATCTAACCAAACAAATCTGTTGATTTTTATATTAAGATTACAGCTCAGGGTTTTCCGTTTCCTGAAATGTTATTATGGATAATTTGTAAGTGTTTACATACTATCATCTCTTTGCTTTTAAATTTTTATTGGTCATAACATAATTAACATATCAGGCAGATATGTATCAACCATTCCTACCAGATATTTTAAATCAATTGGATAGGTCTACTGTCATTTTTTGGGCACAAATCTCATCTCTGGGCTGATGTTGGAACATTTCTGGACACGCGTAATTACTGCTGTGGTGTCAAGATATAAGTGTGAAATGATTTCTGCCATCAAACCTAGTGCTTGTTACTTAAGAAATAATGATTCATTATATTGGTGGTGGTTATTCACATATTGCAAAATGTTCAAAACGGATATATAAAAAGCTATATTTATTATGTAGTGAGCATTAAATCTGTGCTTTGATATCTTGTTGGTCCATCTGACTATCATTCAACAACTGCTTATTTTAGTGTTTTACACAAAAAGGGTATTTGTCTCAACAATCACTAAGGAGGAGAGAGAGGAAATCATTAGTTAGTTAGATTTCATGATTTCCAAAGCATTTGGTTTTGAGCTGATCTTGTCCATTGTGTCGCAACCTATTGGGACAAATGTGCTGTAGAGAACACAAACTTGAAACACAGAATGAGCAGGTCTAGTAAAAAAGGAAATCAAATCATAGAATGATTGGATTGGTTGTCTGTTTTAATTCTAGGGAATGATAAGTCTGATCAATAGTCTATTATTACCTACCACCAGGTATCTTATACCCATTCATGGACATACAGTACCCATTGCATATTTCATATACTGTCTG
Source organism: Trisateles emortualis (assembly GCA_947095525.1). Classification (NCBI taxonomy): domain Eukaryota; kingdom Metazoa; phylum Arthropoda; class Insecta; order Lepidoptera; family Erebidae; genus Trisateles; species Trisateles emortualis. The sequence goes on from OX352750.1 coordinate 11,441,442, forward strand.
CACTTTTACAGATATTGCACAGAGATATTTGACTACCTATCCCTTTCTGCTATTATTGACGGAAGAATATTCTGCGTACATGGTGGTTTGAGCCCTTCAATACAGACCCTTGACCAAATTAGAACTATTGACCGTAAGCAGGAGGTGCCTCATGACGGTCCTATGTGCGATTTGCTCTGGAGTGACCCAGAAGGTAAGATTTTTTCATACTAAAAATATGACAATCATATGAATTGATGGATCACATAAGGAAGAGAAATTGTGAGTAAAATTTCACAGACACCTCACATTTAGGGACATTTTTTTATATGAAAGATATACATTTTATGTCTAATACACAGTTTAACTCTGCCGCAACAGAAGTCTACGCAATACAAAGCTATAAAATAAAATAGTGTTGCACATGCGCGCTTTGTAGACGTAGAAGATGCAGCTAATTGAGTGTTCCTAGGTTCAATTCCGTCGTCCAGTGGTATAAGTCAAAGTCCGAAATGATGCCTATGTATGATAGATTATTTATTAAATTCGTGCGCAGTGTTCTGCAGATTGTAGGTACCGCAACACGTTTAACTGTACTGGACTACAGCTTCTGCCCTCAGAAAACAACTGAAAATGCTCTTAGCTATGGTCCCAGTGCACATATTCCACAGTTCTCCCTTGAAGTAAAAGTCAAACTCATTTATTCATTAAGAATAAAATACAAGCACTGCACATACACTTATGTACTTCATAAAAACAAATGCCAGCATATTTTTTTCCTTCAGACAAATGACTGACTAGGGTAAGGCCTCGAGTAGAATTGGCAAGAAACGCCAGTCCTGTTGATCGTCAGAATATAGATAACGCCCATACTGAAGAACAAGCCTTGTGTCGAGAGGGACTTTACAAACATACAACAGAAATTACACCCAGACTCAGACCAGTAGACCAACAGTACAGTAATGTTAATCATGTTGTATATTGTAGACACACAAGGGTGGGGCGTGTCCCCGCGCGGTGCGGGCTACCTGTTCGGCTCGGACGTGGTGGCGCAGTTCAACGTGTCCAACGACATCGACATGATCTGTCGCGCGCACCAGCTCGTCATGGAAGGTTACAAGTGGCACTTCAACGAGACCGTGCTCACCGTGTGGTCCGCGCCTAACTATTGTTACAGGTATGTATTATAATTATAACTACCCATGTATGTCCCATTGCTAGGCAATGGCCAGTTTTCCATTATCCAAAAGAAGGTTTAGGCATTTATCTCGCAAAAGAGACCGTAGCTACAGATACCGGCCAAACAATCTCTATTAACTTTCTCTCTCCATCTTGATGTTGGCAGAATCATCGGTAAAACAAAATGGATGGGGCCATAACAAAAAATCCTATTCAAACCTGAGCAGTTTTTTTTACTGCCTGCGGTAGAAAAAACTTAGTTGGTATGCGGTCCAAACACACTGGCCCAATGAATGCATATGGATCAAACATGCCTTAGAATTTCTTCGATCTTTTATACCTAATTTATTATATTCCTAAATCCAACTCGTCTTCCATAGGTTATATAAGTTCCTTCCAATTTTGGGTTATGAGTAACCACTGGAGACCCTTACTCACGCGCAAGAACACAACTACACCAATGTTATGTGGCTGTGGTCTTTGTAAAGTGGAGCTCCTTCCCCTTTCGCACTTTCTCGCTTGTTTAGTGCCCTAATTCAATAAGAAGATTTTGACATGTTATTTTAATGTGCAGATGTGGCAACGTAGCAGCAATCCTAGAATTAAATGAGAACTTACAACGAGAGTTCACGATATTCGAGGCGGCGCCGCAGGAGTCTCGAGGCGTGCCTTCTAAGAAACCGCAGGCAGACTACTTCTTATAATGTTGCGTACAATAGACTTGACACACGGCGAGACAAACCTACTTTAGTATTATGTTATCGTAGTGACAAAAACATTTCAATGTGGACATGATTTTATTGTGATCTTAAGACTGGTGTTGAATGTGTTAATTTAAGTCAATGTGTTAATTTTGCTGACATTTCGTATGCCTCGCGAGTTACCCAACGTTGGGATTACTCAGTGAAATAATTCTTTTAAGGCCAAACTTATAGAGGGACTGAGTCTTCACTTGTGCAAAATTTTAATAAATTTTTCTAATAATTTTGATAGGTTGTGTAAGTTCCTTTTCTTAGACATGTGCAAGAGCAGTCCCTCGTTTTAAATAGACCTTATATAATACGCTATACAGTGAAATATGCAAACGCCGCGTGTAGTTCTGAAACTATCAGAAGACAATTAAAATAGTTAGTACAAACTCGACTTCCACAATTAAATATGTAGTTAGTAAATCCATTTCTTATCAATTTATTTATAATGTAATCTTGACTTAGTGTTTTATTACATTAATTGTTTTTATTAATCAATATTGTAAGCAGGCATTTCTCTAATGATTTGTATTCTCCTAGTGCTGGATACCATCTTACCATTTATTAGAACTATGCCATTGATTATGTTTTCTTTTTCCATTGTAATTAGTGTTGAGGTAATTGATAAATCAATGTAATAATAATTATATTTTTGAGCATAATTGTATAGCTAAGTATATGGTGACATGCAGGCTAATAAGGCAAACAGTACAGGCTTTGTTACTCCTTTGTAATATCTACTCCCTTGTTGGAGGCCTGCCAATTATGTTTTCTAGTTGGATTAACTATCTATAATCATATTCACAGTGCAATGACAAAACTACTTAAGCGCCAAATTTAAATCTTTAAAAAGTACCACTTTTTAAAGATTTAAATTTATTACACAGCTAATATTTCCAAAGGTGCCATTTTGGCACTTAAGTAATATTAGCTTACCAGTGACGATATTATCATTATGTTAGCCTGATAACGGCTACTGTAGAACGTATTAAACTCAAACTCAAAATTAATTTAGGTTACAAAGTAACACTTATGAAGGTCATAAATTATTAATAAACCAGAAAGATGATGTCAGCAAAACCAACAGCTGTTTCCTACGGCTAGTTTGCTGACGTGGACCCTTGAGAAGAACTAGCAAGAAACTCAGGCCACTCTTTTTAATCGCCAGATAGTAGATATTATAAAGTTAAACATTTCTTATGCAGGACAAACATGTCCAATTTGGATTGACTGATAAAAAGCTACATTTTTCACTAATGCAAGGCTACTTTTTATCGACATAGTTTACAAGCGAAGCCGCAGACATAAACTAGGTAGACTTACTGTATAATTAAGTATCACAAAGTCTGTGCTGTCTGTATTGCTTGCATGTCAACATATGCTTAGTCTATACATGTATTTGTTAAACAATGAATAGGATAGGGCGAGTGTTAATAATTGGTAAATTTATACACAAATAGCGCGCGCGCTCATTAAATGTTGCGGACTCGGACACTACTGAGGCGGGTTGAGACGCATTATCACGCCTGTATGTACTATCGACAAAGTTGGCAATTAACTACTCGCACAACAATTTAACCCAAAGTGTTCACACTTTATTGTGACACTTATAGTCTATTTCACATGCTTAGCATAGGTGCATTATTGAATGAAAATGAAAGACCAATAATTTAAATACTCTAGGCACTACTGCCTCGGTGGTCCAGTGGCCGCAGTATGCGCTTGCTGTGCACGAGGTTGTGGGTTCGATTCACAGGATAAAACTTTGTGTGACCCACAAAGAATTGTTCTGAGTCTGGGTGTAATTTGTGTCCGTTAATTGTATGTTTGTGAAGTCCCCCGCGACACACCTTGTTCTCTAGTACGGGAGTTGTCTTTAAAAAAAAAATTAATAAGCTCCATGGGTTAGAAATTGATTCAATCATTTTCTTTCATCTTCATTGTCAAATGTTAAACATCACAGTGCCCATGCTATGCTATGATTAATTATAGTCTATTTCACAATAGAGTATAATTAATCAGTAGAACATGTGCAATCTTGCATTGTTATACCATATTATGTTTAATAAATAATTTAATATTCTGTGAATGTTCTAAGTGCCGACTTTGTCGGAAGTACCTCGATTTCAATGTGTTGCGACCCAGCCCGTCTTGTGTAAGTCATGATTGTTAGAGCAGTTGCGATATCGACCAACTGTATATTAGAATATATTATACACCCCTAACATGTTGTCTAAATATATTGTATAACGAAATGTGACTTTGATATACTGCCTCTCGTGTGCTTTAAATAACAGTTTCATATAATGTAATGTCAATAAACACTGCCGTAATTACAGTTAAGAGATTATATAGTTTATGTAACTAATGTACACAGTAAAAACAATGTCAATATGTAGGTTTACAGCCAGTGTTAACTACTGACTAATTGGCTTGGCTGAATTTAGTCGGTTAAAAAATATGTATGAAGAATTGTTATATGCAGACATACTAATTAAGAAACTTATCAAACTCAGGCCGATAGTAAATCTGTAGTCTGCAGTTGCTCTTAAGATCATCACTTGTTATAGTGTTATCACCAACTTGTTATTTTTCTTATAAAGCTCGAGTCTTACTGCACGTGTGGTCTAGTGGTTAAGGTGCTCGAGCCACCAACACTGCGCAAAATGTTGTAGTTTCAATTCCCACACAGGATAAAGCTTTGTGATCCGTGAATAGTATTTGTAAATTCCTGCATGGCAAAGAACTTGTTCCCTAGTGCGGAAGTTGTCTTACAGTCACTAAGACAAAAGGAAAGCGCATGGCAAGGGCATTAAGGCCTAAACCCTCCCTTGATAGAGGAAATAAACGTCCAAATCGCTGAATGATAAAACTATAATGGGTGGTGACCCTTATTGTTAATGGTCTTTACAAAGAGGATACTTCAAATACAAAATGTTTTTATTATATAATCTCTAGACACAATATTATACACTGAAAGGCAGATAAACTGCATCTAAGTACAAAATAACTTTATAAAAAATATTTTAACTGGCCTGTCTGCAACTGGCGGTCTACGCTAGAGGATGTTAGTTAAATACCCCCATGAAGCAAAACTTTGTGATTTATAAATGTTGGTTCAGAGTCGGGGTGTAATTTATGTTTGTAAAGCCCACACAAGGGTTGTTCCCAATGCGGAAGTTGTCTTAAAAAACAAAACAATATTCATACATATTTGCATCAATGAAAAACTATCTCTGCCCATCCCTCTGAGAAACAGGCGTTAGTCTATGCAGGTATGTTGTATGTATGATGGACTGACACTGATTAGTTGATCTGTACGATGCAGTTTAGATGTCAGTCAGTATATTTTAGAATTGACATGTAGAGAGTTTATAGTTTAGGTCATTGTTCACTGCTCATAAGACTATTTGAAATATTTAACAAGTTGCTTGTTTTCTATTCATTGTGTGGAGCATTAGTTATAAAGATAATAGGAGACATTTAATTAATTAAGATTGTTCTGTTTAAGTAGGCTTGAGGATTTATGAATTATATAAAAGAAAGCATTTCTTTTCCAATTACAGTAATGAATTAAGATCTCTTTACATTGAATTACATCTTAAAAGATTTTTATATTATTATTCTAATGGTCTTAATTATCTAAGATTGAAGATGTGTACAAAATCTGGTATTTCTTAATATAAGCCTATTGCAACCTTTGATAATGTAAGGATAAAACAAAACAAGATACCTCATGTAGTGCATTATGAATGATTTGGCAATGATAAGTAAAGTCATGACCTGAATAGTGCTTTATTGCTCCAATAAATATTTGAATGTAAAAGACAATGTTAAAAAATGTGAACATTGGCATTATCGATTTTCAACCCAATACTACAATAATGTAAACTAGCTAACAAAGAGTGTTTAAAACGCACAATATTATAAAACTAAATATTTATTTAGCACTCACTGTCCATGCATTTCTGGTAATGCATTGAAGACCTTGCTTTATATGTCTATGAATGACATGTAATGAGTAATGACTTATATAATTAAATTTATTTTGTTGAGTTAAAAGACAACACATTTGTTGTCGATTTTCGAGACATATATATATATATATGTCAACAAATATTCAATTGTAATATTTGCTTTGGGTCACAAATGAAACACGCTGAATGCTGATGTGCACAGTTTCTATCATATTATTGTAATTTTATATATGTCATCATCAGGCCTCCCCCAAGTATTTCCACAGCTAGCTGACCTTATCCATGGGCTGCCTACAACCCTTATTAGCTTATTGATCCTCCTTGTTGGAGGCCTGCATCTTTCCATTTTATTTTGTATACCTATTCAATTTTAATTCAAACAATTCCTATTCAATGTTCATTAGAAATTGTAATCAGTTTTGTATCCTAACTTCTTTTATACTATGATTAAAATGAAATGCCATGATATACTTGATTTATTTATTTTAATAATTTGATCTATACAATAAATTAACACTTATTTAACATCACATAGAAATCAGGTACTATCTTTCCTTAACTATACAATTACAGAGTTCTGGCAAAATATCTCCACATTTTGTAGATACTTTGATATCAATAATTTCATCTGCTCTACTGGGTCCTATATTTAATATTGCTACTTTCTTATTTTCTTCTCTTGCTTGTAATATAATTCTATAACTAGAATAAACTGTTAAACTAGACCCTAGAACAAACACAGCATCACTGGATGATACTTGTCTTCTGACTAGGTCAACTCTTGTCTTGGGTACATTGTCACCAAAGAACACAATATCAGGCTTCAAAGGACCTTCACATTTTGGACACAAAGGAGATCTGAATTTTTCTACCTGTTCCTGAAAGATAAAAAATTTGTTGACAAATTTAGAAGCCTTGTAATTAAAAACAAAGGTTTAAATATTAGTTAAGCCAAATTTATTCTGCCTTTGCCTTATGCACCAATTACACCATTCAACTGAAATTGTTTCAGGTCAGTCGGCCTAAAAACAAACGCTGTGGAATAATCCCAGTATTTTGAGGGGTTTTCATCTCCATCTAAGTCTCAAAACTGCTGCATCCTTTTTGTTTTGAGTGGAAACCAAATACACTATACGCTGCAGTATTAAATGGTTAGGTAACCACTAAGCCACACATGTTGAGTTAAATTTACATGTAATTATTTCTTCAAAGAAAAAATGACAATTAAAACTTACCATCAGGGGAGCCCTAAGCTTTTTTGGTAGTAAAAAAAAAAGTAAATTAATATAGAACTTACTCTAGATAATTCCACATCTCCATCAGGTCTTATCATAGAGATATTGCTCTCCATATCAGGATTGTTCCTTAAAAGTTCCACTTGCAGTTCTTCTCTGGATATTTCATAAGGACACTTTAAACATTTGACTATGTAACCAGTTCCATGGAGTTCAATTACATTCTCAGTTTTTGCTTTGTGATGTAGGCGATCCACATTTTGTGTCACCACTGCTGACACTTTTCCAACCTGTTGAAATAATATAACATACATTGACTCTTATTAGTAATGAGCATGTCCATGGAACCAAAATAACCAACATAGCTAGGATATATAGTTTGTTTTTGAAAGACAACTCTCGCACTAAAGAACAAGCTCTGTGTCGCAGGGCTCTTTACAAACATAGAATTAACAGACACAAATTAGAGACTCAGAACAACTCTTTGTGGGTCACACAAAGTTTTGTCCTTTGTGGGAATCGAAACCACAACTTCGTGCACAGCAGGCACATACTGCGGCCGCTAGACCACCAAGGCAGTCAATCAAGGCAGGATTGTGTCAATTAAATGGCAATAGGCAGGACTATAGTGCTTATTAGCAGGCTGGTGATGGTTGTGTGAAGCCAATCAACAAGTTAGGGCAAACTGAGATAATGAACAATGTTGCAAATTCCTTATTTTAATATCTATACATATAATAAAATATTAATATACACACTCAAAAGGTGTTTCAATAATTACCTTTTCCAACTCCGTAATAGCAAAATGAGTAGCATTTGGCTGAATAGAACTAAATCTTGGCCACCCAATAAAATTTCGAGCCCAGTATCGCTGTCTAACTTTGGGATAATTAACAAATTCTTGATATTTGATAGGCTTATGGTTAGTACGAGCGTATAGTCCGACTTCTTCAGATCTGTAGTCCGGTATACCTGTGAAATCAAAATAGTTAGGTAAATTACAAAAGTCAGAAAAACAAGAAGTATTGTTATGTAGTCACAAAATCTTACCGGATTCTGTAGATATACCAGCACCAGTCAAGATGAGGATACTTTTATTTTGATGTAAAAAGTCTTTCAGGATCTCAAAATCTTCATTATTTGGCGGTTTGTGTTTTGGTACATACACTATTTGACGAGTAAATTCTTTGGCATTAGGTAAAATACGTCTATACATTTTAATAAAATGGTTGATTATCACTTATTACACAGTGTATATTGATATATAAATAGGAACTAAAGTCATAAACCTACACACAAAAAAAAAGTTAGCAGTTCAAACTGTCAAGCTAACTGAATGAAACTGACATATTATGTCAAATCAAATGTTTTTTTTTAAATTAAGCATGGCTTGCGTGCTTGGTATTATAAGACATTTCCTTACTGTATTTTGTGTACTGTTATCCCTTAGAAGAGCTGTGTCGTTTGTTGGTTTTAGTCACTGTTTTAGTAATTTATTTGTGGAACACAAATATCAGAATTATAGCGCTCTTGGTATCCGCTACAGTAGGCAGTCAACTCGACACTAACTAGGTGGTATACAATATTATATACACAGGTGTGTTCGTCATTTATACTGCACTACAGAAGAAAATTGTCTGCAGTCTCATGGACGCTCACTAAGTCGTCTAAGACGACTCATGTTATGGGCTCAGCAGTTTACAATGAACTGACAACATTTGTAACAAATAGTCCAAGTTTAGATAGCTTTCAATTTTACCTGAAGAAATGGCTAATTAAGCAAGCGAGCTATTCATATGATGAATTTATGGCAACTAAATTTTGAAATTGTTATTATTTGACATTTAATATTTTTGAAATTATAACCTTGACATTATTTTATTCTACTGACATTATTATTGTACTGAAATAATTTTGTGCATATGATGTTTTATTGTGATTGACATGAACAAATTGTAATATGTTGTAACTTAAATATGACTTGTAAGAATTCCTTAGGTACCAATAAAATATGACTATGACAAACACCTGAGTGCACACTATTTTGACTGGCCTAATGGTTAGAGACCCTCCTTCTGGTCATCTTAAAATGTTGAATTCCCAAAATCCTGACTGCTAAACCGGAGGTTATGGGTTCGATTCCCACTCAGGACAAATCTAAGTGTGATTACGATTAGCACATGTGTTCTGTGTCTGGGTGTAACATGTATGTATTTAAAAATTAGTGACCAGGCAACTAATATACATACTTAATTATTATTTAAGAGTATGTTTATCAATTAGTCTGGACACCATTACTATCACCATACTCTGGCAAACTGCCATCTGATCCCAAACTAGGATTTGAAATCAGATGGCCGTGTGTGAGTAGCAAGGATCTTATATTTCGTTCTCATAGTCCACAGTCTAAATCTTTCGCATTCAGCTCTAAACTAATGCCACGGAACACACGAGGCTGCTCCTCTTCTATCACTTGCTGTGTGCAAATAATTGCATCTATTTTACGTGATTTCGATGTCCAAAGATGTTTTGTAATCGTTTATAATAATATGGACGTAGCTTTATAATTTAGAGACTGAATGACCGAATGATTATTTTTATCCAATGTCAAAACTCAAAACTGTCAAATATCACGCTGTCGTATCTGAAAGACTGAAGTATTGTATTTGAAATTTCCAATTTCATTTCGTTTTCATGTTGTTGTGAAATTTGTCTGAAAAATTATATTTATCATGACATTATTTAGACTAAAATCTGCACCGTTTGTGTTGATTGAGGACAACAGTTCTAAAAATGTCCTACCACTTCTCTTAGAGTTAGTGCAAGACGATAAAAATCAGATTAATTTGTTTTGTTATGAACAGCCCAGCAGCTTATGGAGAAATGTGTTTAAAACCCATACCAACATTAATTGTTACGAAGAATTTAATACGGATATGTTTAACAAATATACAAATGGGGAATCGTCTATTATAATAGATTCGGTTAACCAAATGGCTTTATGTATGGGTTGGAGTGATTGTTTGAATAGTATAAAAAGGTTACAAAATCATTCAAATGTAAATAGATTGATATTAATACTACACAAAGATTGTATTTCTCATGGTTCTAAATTACAAACACATCTAAATTATTTAGTAAATGTCATAATATCATATGGAAAGACAGATTCTCACATACTGGTTACTATAAAGAAAGGTAACAAGGTAGTTAGATCTGAAGAAATTATTTCATATGATGCTAAAATGTGCTTATTAAAATTAACTCCACTTTTAAAAGAGGAGAAAAAAAAAGAAGAGGAAGAGAAACCATTGCCTAGCAATCTTTCTACTTTTAAAATTGAAGTTGACCAATCAGAGAAGATACAGAAATATAACTTGAAACTGCCTTATATGAGTAAAATACATGATGGACAAAGTAAAGTGTACTATGAGCCTGACGCTGTTGATGACTGGGATGAAGAAGACCCAGATGAGGACCTTGATATATGAATATAATATTATTGGTCTATTTTTTGATATTTTGCCAGAAGAGCTATTAACTATTAGCTAGTAACCACAGAGTGGATCCCAAATATCAGCCATGTAATAGACCCAAAAGGAGATGAGCAACACCTGTACAAAAATTATTCTAACATTCAAAGGATTAAGAATCACCGAAAGGGAGACCTTAACCCTGCAGTGGGACATTAATTTAGTAGGCTTATAATAAATAAACAAAAACAATATTCTTTTTTATTTTTAGGACCATTTCTAAGCCTATCTACCTTGACAACACCTTTCCCAGTAACTTACTGTAACATTACAATTTCACATTCTTTACCATGTCAGGATGCATGTACAGGAACATAACTACACGCATTGGTGTAATGTTACTTGTTAGTGTTGCGTTTTAGTCATTTTTATTTTATCATCACCACTTACAACTATTATGACAGGTGCACACCCAATGTAATAGTGTAGCAAACCTAATAATAACAACTTATTATCTATAATGTTGTCCTTGTGAATTCACTGTGTGCAGGCAATAGTGTCAGTCTCCTCTGCTACAAGGTTAAGAGTGAGAAGGGCTTGGATCAGGCACTCAACAGATTAGTGTGGCCATGAGGTACAGCCAGAAACTGAGGACAATTTTATCTGTCCGTCCACACGTATCTGTCTGGCATTTGTTTTAATGTATATCAGCAATCAGTCCCGGGACTATGAGCAGATGTGATGTTTCAGCTGTTAGGGTGTAGTACCTTTCACCGAAGGCACCTACTCATATATTGGTAGGCTAGATGGATAGCTGGCAAAATAATTGTCTTCTAACTCTTTATTCCACACCTACCTATGTGACATGTTTTAATACTGATGATCTCTTCTAAACTATATTTTTGAATGTTGGCACAGCTACCAATCACTCATAAAATTGCAGAAATCATTTCGAGTTTTAGATGCTGTGTGCTGTACTACTCGTATATAATGAGCCATTCCAATGAAGATGATAGTATTGCATCATTTAAACTGGGGGCCATTGGAGGCTCATTTGTCTGTGTTAATTTACGCACGTGTTAAAAGAGTGATATGTTGCAACCTCGCCCAGATTAGAACGAGTATTTAAATGTCATAACGGTAAACGGCAGGTTTTTTTATGTCTGGCTTCTTGTGACGTAAACCACACATAATAGGATATAATTATTTTTCAAGGTAAAGAAAGTTAGCACAGACTCATGTACCTATGTTGCGTCACTACCTATATATAACTTTGTTTTACTGTTTATACTAAGGAAGATTCATTTAGGTATTTCAGACAAACCCTCGGTTACAAAGAATTCACTTTTTATTCATTTTTCTATGTTCTGTTACAATTTTGCGATTTTTTTTTCATTTCTTTGCCACGTTACTTGCCATTACACAATATGTAATAAAGTAGAAATTCAAGTACGTGCAAGTTAATTTTATTAATGACACCGTAATTACAACTCTTAAATTATGTATCATAATTACTCGTTCAATGATTAATTTTCATGACCTAACAAACTAAATAATTAATAAATGAAAAAAAAAACAAATACAACAGAGAATCAGTTAAGAACCTCTATCGCGACAATGCTATAGTAAAAATAAAATAATTATTACAATATTCAATACACATAATATAACCCAAAAATGAGGAACAAAAAATATTTTTCTTCCAAGTCTAATTTCGAAAAATTAATTATTATTATTATGCGAGCCGATATCGTATGTACACACAAGCCCGGATAAATCTTATAAAGAGACAAACAAATACATACTATCAATTTAAATACTGCGGATTATTTAAGCGACGCGACGCACGACTCCGGCTCGAAAACGAGCCAGGGGCGCAAAAACAATAAGAAGCTATCTTTCGATACACATAATAAAGCTAACAAAATATACGATAAAAATGATTTACAACCTCATAATAACCTAACAAAACGTTTGTAGTTCATATACAATTTTATCTGCACTGCATTCAAAGAGAAACTGCTTGTAAATATCAGGGCACACATAGGGGATCGGTAGCGGGCTTCGGGACGATACATATACACACGGGACCGGGAGTGAGACAACAGACAGTGCGCGGCCTACTCGCCCGACAGCTCCTTGAGCCGTTCTTCCCGCGGCCGCGCGCCGCCGAATATCGAGTGCGCCTGACTGGTCGACGCCAGCGAGTTCACTGGCTCCTTTACAGTTCGAGGCTCGAGCTTCAACTTTGGCCGGCCCGTCGTGTCTGAAATAGAAAATACATATTAAATATACATGACTATGTGTGACGTATTTCATTGTAAAAAAGCTATTTTTAAGTTTTCTTATACTGGGTGGAGGGAAAACGCTCCCTGAAATGAAAAATGGTGTCGGTGATTCTTGCAATAATGGTACAAAAATGCGTAATACAACATCCCCTGCTATCAACGTGTCACCGCGGGCGGTGATCTCGCGCATTATATCAAGATTCACTAGCCCTTTAACCAGTTTCCGTTTTTGGGAGCGTTATCCTTCCACCCAGTATAAAATATAAAATTTATGCTTCATAATAGAGAAAAAATAAGACCTGCAGTTGTACCTGGACGCGAGGGCGGCATATCTTCGAAGTTGCGTTGGCGCGGCGGGCGAGCCTGTGGGGGGCCGGACGAGCGCCCCATGCGCCCCCACTCCTGCGGGCCGCCCCCCGCGCCCCCGCCGCCCCCCGCGCCGCCCCCGCGCGGCTCCTCTGAGGGGCCCCGGGAAGCTCTGCCGCCGCCCTCACCGCGGCCGCCGCCGTCGCCTCCCCACCGCTCGCCGCCCGCGCCGCCCCCGCCGCCACCTCCTCGCTCGCGATCTACACACACCACGCTTATTCGAACGTTTGACACTTTCAACATTTTCACCGGTCGCCGATACAAGTGGACGAAGCATTACTTCCTTCCGAATGCTAATAATGAATCAAGAGGAAAATGGTAAAACTAGAATCTGTTTTAGTTGAAACCACAGAAATAGATCAGGATAGAACGGCGAAGTAGGCGTAGTACGCGTGCCAACACTTTAATCGAATGTTCGTATTTAAAGTGAACACGAAGAAAGGAGGCATTTCATTTCATCGGAAAGTGTTTAAATATAACTAAAAACTACGTTTTACGAGAATCAAAATTATTATTTCACCTTTACCATGTTTGACAAGGACGATCATAAATTATTAACTTTTCGTTAAGCTTAATATCCATTACTTTCGCTGTACAATGTTCTTACTCATAACCATTAATTGAGCGCGCAACGAACATCGAAGCAAATGAGATTTACAATATTTTTATTCAAATCGGTAATGAGACGGCAGTCCTTTGTTGTGATTGGTTGGTCGTCGCATCGAATGCGCTAGTGATTGACGCAACGTGTCGTCGACGTATTTATCGATAAATAAATTATGTATTCAAAGAACACATGATCTTAGCTCATCTATTTATTTATTATATTCTCTTTGTGATTTACGTAACATTTTAAATGAAATTGGTTTTAAGCATGCATTACATCGATTTTCAATAATAAAGTTATTTTATGACGAAAAACTATAAAGTAAATCAAACTCATTTATTCATTTAGATCAAATACATGAAATGTTAGACAACTTTAGTTTAAAATGAAAATCCTTTTTATTTTGACAACGTAAATTAAAGTAGGTATGTATATATATTATAGATACCTGTTTGCCATAGAAACATTACGTTATGTTTGATTAAAGCGCCCATACTTTTTTGGCATAGTCATCATATTAGGAACTTTTTTAAAACATGTTATTTAAAAAAAATGAGTTAGTACTTAACGTAACTTATCTAAAATATGTAGTTATATTTGTAACTTATCTAAAACATTCAGTTATATTTCAGGTTTCATAAGTATCATGTATTTGATCTAAATGAGTTTCACTTTGACTATGTAGTAAAATATTGAAAAATCACGAATGTCAGTCATTTGAAATGAAAAAGGAACACACATAAGTATCATGAATATTTTTATTAAACGTTTTAATTAAGGTAATGAGTTTTACTTTTCTATCATTATACCTTAATACAATCTAAGTAATAACACGGAAATAATTGTTTTCATTTGTGTATGGCAAAAATACAATTTATTACGTTAAAATAAATAGGTACTTCAACACTCCACGTTGCATAGATGGCTGTCGATAATTGGGTAAATGTGTCTCCTCACTACTTACACACACATTCTCACTACTCACGTACACAAAGTGGGTGTGGCTTGTTGAAATAGTGATACGCGCGAAATATATGCAAAAATGTGTTTATCACCATTCTATCTCGATCTATTTCTGTGGTTGAAACCATGAGTAAATGGAGAATTTTGTATTCATGCTATCCACAATATATTTACGACTGGTTAGTTCGCTTCTTTCCCTGAGTGTGATGTAAATCAAAACCACATTATCATGGATGTCTCACACAATGAGTCATGCCGGGTGGAGTGGATGAATGCCTTGCAAAAAGCAATGAAAGGGCAATGTCAAATTATATTGGGTGTCTTGGAAAGGAAGTGCATAAAGGAATGGATTGTGCGTAATACAACTATACTATGTATGCACTATACCTAACTCTAGCTTTCGCTGTGATAATTATTCGAAACCCAATATAATAGGTAGCAAAGAAACATAATTATAACCACTTAGGTGTAAGCACATAAACCAGACTGAAGATATAAGCACAACCACACGTCATTAGTATTAATCAAAATGACTATTATACATAATGGAAACTCCAAACGAAATACTGTCCCATATTATTAGTTTCCTTATTGAATATATCAAAACCAAACTCAACAACAAGAATATAGGTTATGGAAAAAAGCACTTTCATTCTTGTTTTTACTGACGTAAGGTGCAAATTGTCGAGGGACTTCTCATCTAACTTCTTTTAATCTACTGAGAATATCGTTAACTCAGGATGATGTTAGAAAGATTTTTCCATTTTCTTACTTTCGTTTGTTATCAATATTATACTTACAAAAAAAATAATTAAAAAGTAAGTAAGTACCAAAATCATTCTAAAACTCAATATTTCGGATCCAGTTCGCGATCGGATTCTTAAAATATGAGTCAAATTGATAAGACAACTAAGACAAGTGATGTCTAACAAATTAAGTTAATTAAAAAAAAAATACAAAACAATGAGGTGCACATGCATATTGATACAATACAGTACACTTTGCCTTATTTGAAATAAGCATATAATAAACAAATGATGTTCAATGTAGTTACAAAAAAAAAACACATAGGCCCCTCTAATGTTATGCACAAATTTTAATCAGTTCATTATATGGACTATCCCAGTATGGTCTTATCTTATTAGGGTTGTCCACCCGGACAAAGCACTTCATCCCTTTGGGTTTTTGTGTGTATTCATAAAATAACAGTTATAATAAATAAAGTATTTGTATAACAAAATTAAGTTAATACTAAATTGTGATATAAAAATCATTAGAATAGCCGTATAAAGCTCAGAGGTTTAAGAGTTTGCCAAATTTGTGGCTTTTTTCTTTTGAAACAAACATTTATATCATGCTACCTGTGAACTCACAAGAAAGTATCATATGTTTAAATACTTGTTTCTCTACTATGTATTTTTTATTATTCAAATTATAGACATCATTAGTCAATTTAGTAAAGTAACCAAATACCTTTTTCTAAAATTATAATGTATACATGTGTAGAAAATTGAGCTTAAATAAATATATTGCCATTATTAAAATTATACATTTTATGCGACACCCCTTAATAATGTACTGATTTTTTATTAGTTCCAAAGCAGAAATGAATGCAAGAAACCCAATATAAATAATTTAATTTCTTGTCTATTGACAATTTATTCTATCCTGCTAACGAAGAAAGGTACAAGTGCATGACAAGTTTTGGGAAAACCGCATCTAAAGTTGGGTACTTAGGATTCATTTTTACCCAACAACATGAGAAGCTAAAACCCTCACTCAGCTCTCTTCACAGAGGAGAGAAGACACGTGCTTAGCAGTGGGACAGAATATATAATTAGCTATACTTATATTATTATTATCATCTAAGAGAAGGTTAAAAATAAATTTGACTGTTTATGTATGTTTGTAGTTAGTTAGTTTATTATATTTTTATATTAATAAACTAAAACGTGGTTATGGTAAAATAATATAAAATAAGTAATAAAATTACTTAAATTAATCCCGATGCGGTGTTCAAATATATCTCTAAAAATGGGTGAAAAGATGAACGCCGCCGCCTCCGGCTTAATAGTAAGATTTAAATTGACTTTGTCATGCACTAGTGCCGTTATTCCTTAGCAGAACAGTGTGTGTACCTGAACAGCGACAGGTATAATATACTCCGTCATTTATATTGGTGTATCGGTCCAAGTGTTAGTAATAGGCATGATGTTACCATGTGGGAGCCCTCCACCAGGATGGCGCGGCGCACGGCGGTCGAGGCCGTCGAAGTGGTCGTACGTACCGCGCCCACCACCGCCGCCGCCTCCGCCCCCTTCTCGTCTGAAGCCGCCACCGCCGCCGCCCACGCGCCCGCCGCCTTCACGACCACCGTCCCTCCGACCGCGGTCGAAGCCTCCTCTGCAAATTACATTATTCTGCATCTAGCTGATGTTTACCACTACACGGCCTAATTTGTAGTTCATTCCAATAATATTCCAAAAATACTTCGCTGTTTAATTAGATATACATTTGTTAATCATAATTTCAAATACCTATTTTCGTAAATTATACATATTATATTCTATAAAAACATTTAGATTTTTCACAATCCAGTGCAACTTACTCTAAAAATTTAAATTGTAATAGAAAAATAAAATATATGAAATTATGATCTAAATTTTATTTTATTTCGCCTCGAGTGTAAAAGTTTGACCACCGCCACAGTAGTGGCACGGGCGGGCGTGTATTACAACGCGCAAACCAAATGACGTGACAGGCAGTGTAGACAGCTTAGGGTGACAATGACAAAACATAAAGACGAGAGTAGGGTGGATCAGTGTTTTAGTTCTAAGCAAAACGCTCTACGCGCGCAGTTAGCGTCACACGAGTGCATGACTCACATTATAAGAGCGATATTCTTAGAAAAAATAAGACGCCAATTGCCAACCTAGTGTTTCTTTGTACAGTTAGTATGCAGTCATAATATGAGGGGCTAAACATATCAACATACATACAGTAAAATGTTCGTATACCCACCAATAAGTTATTCTATGGATTTAATAAGAGTACATTACGATTACGGCCGCCACGCACTATTTATTTTTTCTAAGAATGTGAGCAGCCGTGTAACTTTTAAGAACAATGGACAGAGACGCATGGATCGTGCGTCAATACACTAATAAATTTCATATTCATATTAGTATATATAATAATTTGATGGTGTGATCATACCGATCATTATAACTAAACGAATAGGAAACACAACAAAACAAACTTTAAATTGTAGAAAAAGTTTATATACACACTAGCTGTTGCCCGCGGCTCCGCCCGCGTGGATCTCGGTTATCGCTGCAAAAAGTAGCCTATGTGTTATTCCAGACCATAATCTATCTCTGTGCCAAATTTCATCCAGATCCGTTCAGTAGTTTTTACGTGAAAGAGTAACAAACATCCATCCATCCATCTATCCATCCATCCATCCATTCTTACAAACTTTCACATTTATAATATTAGTAAAGATTTAATTCAGGGGAGACTTATTCCCCCTGTGAAATTCTCCAATTTAATTCTATTTTATTTTTAAAAATCTCATTTTGAGTTAGGACACTATACAAGCAAACTGATTACCTTGTTACTTATTCACACCAAAACGGCTCAATGGATTTGGATGAAATTTGACCTAAATAGATAATGGTGTAGAAAAGCACAGAGGCTACTTTTCTCCTCGAAAAAACATGTACCCGTGGGATTGTATACGCAGGCGAAGCCGCGGGCGAAAGCTAGTTATTTTTACCCAGAACACTAAACCCTGGTATGATGAACTTTTAATTGCTTGTGATTGTAGTGAGCAACATGGTAGTGGTTTATTTGTTTTACTGCTGGCCTGCTGTGGATTCAATCCCCACTGGGTACAAAAAAAATCGATCCATATTTGCCTGATTATAAGTAACACACCAAATATATTTATCTATGAACAGCACCCTAGACCAAACTCAACAGTGCAAGATATATTATCGTGCAGCAATAGAACACATCGGAGAGATTAGGAATTAGACGATTTGATGACAATGTAAATGTGATCATGGCTACCATTAGACCATATATGCATTCAAGCCAAGCATTCCCAACCTGAGGACATTCCTTTATTATGCACCACATGCACATGAATATCACTAAGTGAAGGAGGGTGCAATTTGCATGTTACATATTATGTAGCGTTACATACAAACCAAAATTACATAGTGCTCAATTTGCGCCCTCCTTCTTAGTGAATAATATTGAATTATTATTATGATACCTCAGTAAAATTCACATTATCACAGTTCATCACAGTTGGCATAATACTATCTAGGGGGTACCCTAGATAGTATTATGCCAACTATGTGAATTCTACTGGTGATAGTCTTTTAATTTTATGAATGTTATTATTTGTTTGATAGAAAAAAAATAATGTATGGCATCATACCCAGGACAAGAAGCATGAGACTGTATAATCCATAAAAATAACATAATAATAACACTGTAAATGTGGCACATGCAACTATAAATTGCACTCTCAGTGTCATAAAGTTGTGAGATGACTGAATGAATATGACTGTTTGCTAATCTGACCATGTGCCCAAACCTAGTAGGCTTTTCAATCATTAATATTTTTCAAAAGGGATTGTATATTATGCCATTTCTACAGTTTTGTTATTGTGAACTCTATGGTATATTAATTTATAATTCATATCTTATGACACTCACCTGTCACTTCTTTTCTCTTCAGCCACATCAATTTTAATCATATTACCATCTACATTAAGACCTCCATTCATTTCAATTGCTTTTATCAAATCCTCAAGGTATTCAAACTCCACATAGCAAAATCCTTTGAACTTGTCTGTCTCTTTATCCATTACCAACCTCACATTTTTAATAGCTAGGTCCTGTAATAACATAATTCATTATTAATTTCGCACAACGGTAACAGAGACATTCCTGTACTCTTCCCACCAGGTAGTAGTGTTGTATGCTTGTGCATCTCATATATTCGGATGTTGGGTAACATCTCAATATAATTTCAAATCTCTTGTTTACGCATCTCAATGCGTAAAGGGAAGAGTAGTGATGCCATATTCTTTAACAAAATCAAAAACACATTTTTATATAAAATGCAAAATTTGAATACATGGTATCACTTTTTAGACCGGAGACAATAGTGACTTTAAAGAAATGAAATATGATAGCTATTAATTATAAAAGATTTGTTTACAAGAGCAAAGTAAACAAATGACTATCATGAGTAAACTGATCCAGCATCATACTAATAAGCTCATTAATAGTGTTAAACCTTTCTGATAACAAAGTAATATGCTATTAAGCTCTGTAAAATGTGTGTATGTGAAAAAAAATGGATGTGAAAATATAATATGTTATGCATTCTCTGTTTTGTGTTTAGTTATTAAATTAATTAGTAAAGATGTATTATATTATTATAATGATTCATTTAAAAATCTTATCAAAAATTCGAAATAGCAGCAATGAACCTCATTTGGGTTGTATTAGTCTCAAAAGAGATGTTGTCTCAAATGTTAAGTATTGCATCTGTATCAACAGGTTTATTCACATCTCAACCATCGCAAAGCATGCATTTAGAGGTTCAATTTATTTATATTGTAACAAGACAACACTCTAAAAACTAATTAAAATGCAGATATATTAGAACAGTTTTGAATTGTGTTTACATACATCTTCAATTTTTTTGTCTATGATTATTAAAAAGTTAGTTTAATAAAATATGTAATTTGGCTTAGAGATACTTTTGGCAAAGCAATTTTGATTTATTTTTGAACTGTATTGTAAGAAGAGAAGGCGATATATTATGCGGTAATACCGGCTCTTTGTAGTACAATGAATTTGATATTATTGCTATTCATTTACCAAGGAAAAAATCTACCAAAACAGTTCAAAAAGCCACAATTTAGAGGGTAGTCGGCCAAGTACTTACAGGGAAAATCCTATTAATATCGCCTTGAATTATTCCAGAGGGCAAATTCCCGACGTAAGCCTTATATGGAGGCTCGGTGGGAAGGGGGCGACCGCCAACAGTTCTTCTGCCGCCACCGTAATCCCTGAAACGAGCACCACAACCGTAGGTAATTCATAACCTATAAAGTATAAAACACACACTTTTTGCTGAAAACAAATGATCAAGGGTGCTTCCCAGTGAGAGATAACATTGAAGAAACGTATATAACTTTAAAAGTTTATGTAAAAACCCAATTTTCATTCAATGTTATCGGAAAGCAAAAACATGAACATTTTTTCGATACTAATCGCTGGATTCCACAATATGTAATTTAATCATAAACGAAAATCTTCAACGCGCACTGTGCAATGAATTTAGATCGTATTTTTGTAGTATTTTATATTAAATACCTGGGATTAACATCATCGTATCCACTGCGACCTGCCATGTTTAGAAACATGGAACACTAAAGGCGCGCGCATCAAATTCTGGAAGCGACGGAAAGACAGGATTTTTTCGCATAACAACATTGAATGGAACAGCATAAAAATCGCAAATAAAAAAGCTGTCTTCAGCCTTGCCTTTTAATCAATGTTACACCGTAATATTTGATTACATTTTTTTTCAGATTCTAACACGATTATTTATATAAAAAATTCTACGTGACGTAGTTTGCTTGAGTATTTCCTAAATATAGAATTCACCTAATCAAATTTGAAGAAAATGACTTGTTAATAATGTAATAAGACTTGTGCTATGTATTTATGCAAAACTAAATTATAAAAATTTATATCTTTAAACGTGAAGCAATATCTCCTTTAAAATACATTGCGCACAAGGAAAAGTGAATGATTTGGCCTAGTCAAAGTTTATACGAATATGGAGTGCAGAAAACTCAAATTAAATTGAATTTTGATGAATTTTGACCACTGGATTTACGTTATTTTGTATGATTTACAACCGTTATTTTACGAATCATCGCGTACATTAATATTGCCTTCGGTTCACTAGGTGGTCGAAGTTCAAAAGTATTTTTTTTTATACTACCAAGTAGGCAAACAAGCATACGGCACGCCTGATGGTAAGCAGTTACCGTAGCCTATGGACGCTTGCAACACCGGGGGTATCACTCGCGCGTTGCCGACCCTTTAGAAACCTTATAACTCCTTTCTTGAAGAACCCCATGCTATAGTCTCTCGGGAAAACCTCAGCAAGAAGCTCATTCCACAACTTAATCGTACGTGGGAGGAAATTCCTCTGAAACCGCACAGTGCGGCACAATAAAGGTTCTAAAATGTGTGGATGAACTCCCTGTCGGTGGCGGGAGGTGCGTTGTTATAATGTGGCCGTGGGCATAATAGCTAACAATTCCTCGGAACACAGCCCGTTGTACAGGCGGTAGAACACACACAAGGAGGCAAAGTCTCTCCTTAAACTAAGTGGATCAATACCGCCTGTGAACTTGGGATCGTCAACAATCCTCATAGCGCGCCTTTAGATCAAGTCAAAAGGTCCAAGCTGGTATCCATGTGCTCCCGCCCAAAAGTGGCAGCAGTGCTCCATGTGGGGCCGAATTCTTGCCATTGCTTTTTAAATCTCACACTCAAATAGTTTCTTTATTAACATTTATTTTAGGACATCGCATGTAAACGCAATTTTTAAGTATTTAAAGTTAGTTTATTCTTGACCTTAATAGTTAAATATTTAATCAAAATACATGGAGGAGGCAAGGGGTTTATTTTATAATTTCCAAACTTCGGGTATTTATTATGAATTTCTTGACTGAAAAACCAAATAAATATAGAGAATTAGGTAGGTATACATAAGCAAGCTATGCTTATGTATACCGGGACCTTGTGATTAACAGTCACTATGAATAAAGATAATATCTATACTATAAATAATATTATTTGTGAGTTTGTGTCGTTGTACCTACAACGCAATAGGTCTGGATCTAATGAACCAATTCCGGGATATACAACCCGTGAGAAGCCGGGGCCGGTGGCTAGTGCACAATATATGGAATACTAACCATAATAATTATTTATTTTATTCAAAAATGTATTGATGATATGATTTTGTTTTGCGTTGTCTTTGTTGCTAGACAAAAAAACTCATCTTGACAAAAGTTATCTGTCGTCAGTGTGGACCGTCAATAATGTCATTTGATTTGGACAATGGCATTTACGGTCTGCCTGTCACTTGACATGACACACCCACCAAGTACTTGACTTGTACGTAAAATGTGCGTTCCATGTGGAAATAAATTGTTTTAATTTTTTTGTATTATTTAAACCAAAATGAAAGAAGAAAACGATACCGTTAAACCCCAGACGGAAAGCAAAGTGACTGCTTCTGTTTTGGATGCATTTGATCAACTTAAAGCCTCGAAAGATGATGCTAAACTGACTGGAGGCAGCAAAATAATCGCACAATTGCAAGGCAATGAGGTTAGAAGTTTATTCGATATATGTTTATATTTTTCATATTTCGTAAAGATATTTAATATTACTAAGTCTAAAGAAGCTCTAAATTAATCATAATTTTATATACAGTATGTCCATAATCTTTAACCTCAGCATTATCAATTTTACTTGACTGTGTCTACTTATAATATATAATAAAGCGTATATAAATACATAGTAAAGCGTATATTATGCAATGTTTATAAAATAGTATTGAACATTTCAATGATAAAATGTTTTTTTTTAGAATGAAAAGGACCTAAAGTATGTTCTCAAAAGGCTTGTGAGGAGTTTAGGTGCCAATATGCCAGATATGAGAACAGGATACTTTGCCACATTGGTGGCATTGCTGTCCAAGTTTGACCAAGTGTCTATTACAGAGTTGCTTGAACTCACCAAGAAGGAACTCCACAGCAATGGCTCTTCTAAAAGTGTAAGTAGTAGCCAGTGAATAATAACACTGCTTTAGTTATGTGTAATAATAAAAAATACATCCCAAATACATAACCTGGTCCTTTAGTTAAAAATTATGTTGAGTAATTGCAGCATTTAGAGCTGAAGTTGGGCAAATTAGGCAGGATATTATTATATTCCTATATTTATGCCCTGTTTTATTCCTTATCACACCAAAATTTGGGCTTATTTGCCTGGTCACAATTTCTCATCTCAGACATCTGTCCAAGATATAATAATACTATGCCTACATAATGTACAGTTCTTTTTTTATACTACTTAGGGGGGAACCAAACATACAGTCTGCCTGATGTTAAGCAGGTACCGTAATATTTGCTTAACACCAGGAGTGTTCAGCAGGTACTACAGTACCTGCTTAACATCGGGCGGGCCGTATGCTTGTATATGGCACCGGAAAATAACAAGAATCGTAAGTTGATCAACTTTCGGAATATAACAAACGGTAGTTGAAATGTATTATTTAATGCATTGAATTTTAGTAAATTGATCAACTTACGGTACCTGGCAGTAATTTAATAATTCACTTTTTTGCTACAAGTAAATTCATCCACAAATGAGCCAATCGTTGCTCAGTGTACTATTTAATTACTACACACTTACACAATTACCCGTCATTTAATACACTCTTCTCTGATTGGTCGCCGGCATTAATTACAAGCATTTGGCAAGTGTTTATTCATAGAGTTAACAAACACTTAGATATGTTATTTTAATACTGATATTTTAGAGATAGAGAAAAACCTAACCTAACCTACAATTTTAGCAAGATTGTATTCTTCTATCATTTGAATAACATTTTTTATTTTTTCACTTGGAGCGGTGTAAAAAGTACGTGAGTCGTTCAACCAATCAACGCACACCTCGCCTTCGTCGGATGATTTAACGGCAAGACGCCGTCAACTAATCAATTTACTAAAATACATACGTTAAATAATACATTTCAACTGCTATTTATTATTTTCCGAGAGTTGATCAACTACCTAGGAAATTGATCAACTTACGATTCTTGTTATTTTCCGGAGACATATACATACGTAGGCTATGGCTTATAGACACTTGCAATACCAGAGGTAACACTTGCGTATTGAGAAACCTTGACATACTTCATATGTCTCGGATAGGAACACAATTACACTGCTGTGTGTAGTTATTTGGCTGTGGTCCTCTGTAAGTTGGAAGTCCTTCTCCTGTTGGGCTTGCTTGCTAGTTAGTGCCCTACTTCACTTAATTCGTTTTTTATCCATTACTATTCCAAATAAAAAAGATAACAGTAATCTGGAAAGGACCAAATGCAAGCCTTTTAAAGCAAAGCAAGCTGTTAAATTATTGATAAATTATAATATTTGACTGGTCTAGTGGTGAAGGTAGTCAGCTCTCCACCAAGATGGTGCTGAGTGTAGTGGGTTTGATTCCCACACAGGACAGGACAAAATTTGTGTGTTATATGATCCATATATGTTTGTTCTAAGACTAGGTGTACTTTTTGTTTGTGGATTATATTGTCTGTGGAAAGGCAAATTCTGATCTAAATTTATCAATTTAAAGCTTATTTTCCAAAAGTTACATTTTGGCGATTAAGTAGTATTAGCTATCCAATGACAATAATTATGTTTATGTGGATCACCCAACAAGCAACATAGGGCTCAATCCGAAAGTTGAATGTATGTACCGATTGCAGCCAGTGCAAATCATAGTTTTAAGTTGTTAGGCCTAAAACATCTGTTTCATGATTTTTATTTTACCACATTATTTATTAGTCTATTAATTCAAATATCATTACTTTTTCTAGGAAGTTGGTGATGTGGCTCTTGGCCAGATTTTAGTTTGTGGTGCCATATTTCGTTCAGAACGTATTGCAAAATGCACTAGTGAGGAACAATCTGAAGTAATCCAGCTACTACTGACAGCTGGCAAGAAGAAGTCTTACCTGAGAACTGTGGCATACCTTATATTGCTCGACTTACTTAGTAGAGTAAGTAAATCTTGTTTTTTTTTATAAAATTGAAGTGGCAAACATGCTTATGCCTTTACTATCAGAAACATTACTTTAAACTTATTGCAGCCTAAAAGATAAAATCCATCCAGTGTGGCACTTCCTTAAGGAGCCATTTTTTTCATACGAGTGTGCATGCTTACACTCATAAATTAATAATGAACAACTAATTATTTAATTTTAGCTTGATGCAGAGCAATTTGACACAACAATATGGCCCATGATGAAGTTGGATTTCAAGAAGGATATCAAGGAACATTCACTTGATTCATTATATTTTCTGATGGTGATCAGTTCAAAATTCCCTGATAAAGTGAAGTTACGGAAACTGATAGGCACTGCTGAAATTCTATGCGAAGACAATATTCATGCAATATGTGAAAAAATAATGGTATGTAAACATCAGGCAGGCCCTATGTTTGTTTGCCACCCAAGTAGTATTAAAATTGTAATCTTTTTATATATATATAATCTTGTGAAAGTCTATTTGAATCCATTACAAGCATAATTATCTATTGCTATTAATATAAGTATACCCTTATGCAGACTTTAATAAAGGCAAATTGTAATTTGTGCAAGTAAATGAGTGCATAGCTAGTGCGTTACATAAACAAGCTAACTAATATTGTATTTATTCTACAGACAGGAATAGACTTCAACACAGTTGGCCACCCCATTTACAAAGCAATTGCAACAAAAATAGCAAATTCTCCACATTTACAGCTATTTTGGACATCAGGCATTGATAGTCAACTTGAGAAACATAATAGAAACAGAGAACTAGTTGCAATCAGTATACTTACTACTGTTCTTAATAACATCAGTGAAAATACTGATGTTATACCAGAGTTGATAAGTAGGAACTTCTTTAAACTATTCATGGATTGGTTCAAAGGACTACAAACTGCAAGTAAAATCAGAAGCAAGAGGGACAATGAAGATGATAACAAAATTATGATAAAAAAACAAAAAGATCTACTAAATGCATTAGCTAAAGCATTAAAATCGGAAAAGGTTGACAATGGTGTAAGAGTTGAAATATTGAAAAAACTACTGTTCAATCCTGGTGAAATGAATTTCACAGAAATTACAGGTACTACTATAGTCAAATCAATTGTTGCTGATTTAAATAAAGATGGAGTAAAAAAGATGTCAAAGCTATTTAAAGGTGTTCTTTTAAACACATCTAAGAAAACTATTAAAGAAGATGTTGAGAGAAATTGGTACAACAATGAGAGAGTAAAAGCAGCTGAGCTTTTATCATACTTAGTAAGTCACGAGTCTGTAAAAGATGATACAGAGTTCAAATTGATATACATGAAACTTCTAATGTGTTTTGGATTCTTTAAAGTTGGTGGAGATGAAACTGTGGCTATTAGCACTGAGTTGTCTAGTAAGTAAAGAACCATGTTTGCTTCCTTATTTTTATATTTTTAATTTAAAAAATAATTATTGTACTTTTTTGTTCAGGTTCCATCAAGTCATGTTTCTACCGATGTTTTACATCTCGGTTCTCAAACGTCGACAATTTAGTCACGGTACTGTCATCCTTGTGCAGTTTCATCTGCAGTATTCTTCAAAAAGATCAGGTTCGAACTAAAATAGAGAAACAATTTCCGCAAGAGAACATGGAATGTTGGGAAATGCTTATGGAAGTATGTCAAAATATAGAAAAAAATGACACAAAATCAAAAGTCGATAACGTGTTCCTTATATTGCTATACCAACTCGGACTTTTCCTATTTTCCGAACCTGTCCACGTTAAAATTGCAAAAAGTTCAATAAAAGAGCTCAAAAGTTGCTATGAACATTTTAGAAAGGGTAAGAAAAAGAAACCGAAAGTTGTTAAAGAAGGCGATTTGTCAAGTGAACCAGAATGGATAGAAGTGTTAGTTGAAGTTCTGCTGTCAATATTATCAGCCGAGTCAAGTGTTCTCAGATCAGTTGTACAATGCGTATTTAGATTATTATGGGAGTATTTAACGCCCTCATCTATAGGGCAAATAGTGTCCGTGTTAGATCCTGAGAATGAATCTAACCCATTAACACAAGATGAGTCTGATAATGACGAGGGTAGTGATAATGAAGAAGAAGATGATAAAGAAGAAGAAGATGATAAAGATACTGATGAGGAAAGTGAAGATAATGAAGAAAGCGATAGTGAGGCAGAGGATGAAGAAGACTTAAAAACACCAGATCAATTAAGAATCGCAATTCAAAAAGCTTTAGGTGCCGCAGCGCAGGACTCGGATGCTGAAAGTGTTGACGCTGATATGATTGACGAACAAGAAGGCAAGCAGCTTGATGAAGCCTTAGCAGAAGCATTCAAACAATTCCACCAGGGTAAGGGGAAGAAAAACAAGAAAGACCGCAAAGATAAAAAAGCTCTATCAGATTTCCGAATTAGAGTTCTCGATCTAATTGATATTTATCTAGAAAAAGACCCATCTATGGATATTTGTCTTGGAATGATTGCACCTCTAACTAGATGCTTAGAATTTTGTATACAAGACAATCAGTTCAGTGAACTGGAGAACAGAGTCCGAAAAACTATAAAAACTCTTGCCAAAGTGAAGAAATTTTCCTCTGTGGATGATGTTAATATGGAGATATTGTGTGACTATATGAAAGCAACTATTGATAAGGGAGCAAGGTCCCACTTTTTGTTTCAAGCTCTTGGTGATGTCATTACCTTTTTTGCCACATTTATAATCCATTGTTCATCAAGGATAAAACAAACTAAATCATCAAAAAAAGGAAAGGCTATTTCACCATTATTGGAAATTTTAAAAGAGTCTCTTCAAAGTTACTTTCAAAATCGTAACTGTATGCTACCAATAATTTTCTTTCATAACATGTTACAGTGTGAGTGGGATGGCAGCTATGAATTAGTACCGATTATTATAGAAAACGTTTTTAATAATAATGTGAGGCAATTCCGACGTAATGAAGGATTAGAATTGATGGCAGGTTTTTATCGTGCTCAGAAGAGAAACAAACCGAGTTCTGACAAAGCTGTTAATGATATGTTAGCCTTAGAAGCCAAGTTTGAAAGTACTTTGATACAATCTTTAAAAAATGAAACAGAATTTTCAGTGAAAAATAATTTCTTGGTTACACTAAAAAAGTTAATCAATATAATAAAACAATTCCATGAAAGTTGTAAAGTACAAACCAAGTTAGATTTTAAAGCTTTACTTGATATTGTTGGATCATGTAAGGTGTCAGTAAACACGAGTAATACCAAACAAACAAATGAAAACCAAAATAAACAACAAAATAAAAAAAATAAGAAAAAGAAAAGGAAAATAGAGCAGATGAATGGCGTAGAGCCAAAGCAGAAGAAGATAAAAAAAGCCAGTGAAAGTGACTAACTTGTAATTTTAAGGAGTCGCTATTGTTAATAAAAAAACTTTGTTAATAAAGGAAATTACTTAATAAATTACTCGGAATTTTAAATTGTATTTCAATTTTCCATAAATAACTCTCAAAGACGCATCATTCACAACCTAAAGTCTGTATGTATTTATAGTGCGATGAATATACAAATATCATCTCTGTAAAAATAACCTGAATGACTAAACCGTAGGTAATTTAGTAGCTATTTCGCTGATATTTTTATTTTGCAACATTGCGAGCGGAGTCCGTGGATTTGGATTCGTAGACTTGCTAAAGTTATTTTTAACCCAAAGATGTCGCTAGGTGTTTCCGGTAAATGTTGCCATTATAAATCTAAAAATGGAAATGTCATTTATAAACATTTAGCTGGTTAAGGTAATATTCTATTTATTAAGATGTTGGTTAAATTGTTATAATTAAAATAGTATTATCTTATTTACTTAAAATATACAAACAAAAATCTCTTACTGAAAATGTGATAAAGTACATTAATAATAGTTTTAACTATTGACATTTATTTTACTAAAGTATCTAATTTGAAGTCGTAGTGTTAATATTTGTTTATAAGTAGGTGTGTTTGTTTTTTGGGAAGTATGGGATCGGGTTTCCATTTTATTATTTCTGGATTTCGTCGTCACTGCGAATTGCAAAATGTAATGGCAACATTTTACCGGAAACAAGCAATAACTCATATGTTTCACAACCTGCTCAAAACTCAGCCAGCCATCTTTTGTGGAAAAATCATTTGTTTCGTGTCGTCAGGGTAAATTTCACAATTGTAATTAATGTCAGAGCCACAGTCTTCGCTTTTATTAAAAAAGCAGCTAGCTGGTAAGTGTACATTTCATATTTCCGTACAATTTGTGCAAATCACTCTTGCTTCTACTGTCTAACTAGTTTGAAGCAATCATTGACCTCAGCGGGTCGAATTTTGAGTATCTTCGTAGTTGAGTATTATCGAAACTGTAAGTTTGAAACTTTTATTGTACGTACCATGTGGTAATTTTGATAATTGCACTGAAAATTAGACTTGATATTACAAAATCAATATCCGCTACGATGACAGGTGTTCGTGCCAAATCCAAAGAAGTAAAATATCTAGGTATTTACAATTATATTTACGGTTTGCAGTTGGCAGAGTTCTCATTTCTTTGATATAATATAATCTTATTCAGTCTTTATTTGTCTGTGTATTGTTAAGGTTCTCGATTTGCAACTTATTGTTTACAGAATTAAACAAAAATCCAGTGGAAGGGTTTTCTGCTGGGTTGATAGATGACAATGACATATACAGGTGGGAAGTCCTCATCATTGGTCCTCCAGACACATTATAGTAAGTATATGGTGTTATAATTATCTATATTAATTTGTATTTTTGAAAATTTTGGCCACATATAAGTTATATTGACTTCCAAACCAGCCCATGACTAAGCATTCTGTATTTTGTCATGGTTTTGCTGTTATAGGTAGTTTTATAACATTATGTTGTTCCGTAATATAATGTAATTTTAATATTCTGATTTTCAGCGAGGGTGGATTCTTCAAAGCACATTTATACTTTCCTAAGGAATATCCTCTGAGGCCACCCCGTATGAAATTTGTTACTGAAATATGGCATCCAAATAGTAAGTAAATGTCGCCTTTTTTATTTTAAAAAAATATTTTTAAGCTTTTTATATGAAGTCAATCTATTTAAAGTTTAAATTCTCCATGAAAAGTTTCTATTTGAATTTTGATTTTTAACATAAATTAGTAATAGTTTGTGAGAATGTTAAGTGCAGTAAGCCTGCAGAACCATGTTTTCTTAACAAGCCATCTCACATATGTGTACTTAATAGACCATGTTATTATTGGTGTGACAGAGAATCAACCGGGAAGCCTTTCACAACCTGTCATATGAGTGGAAAAGACTTGGGAGAGTTTCCTAGGATTCCGTCCAAGGTAGGATATGTGAGCCACATTAGAACTCATTTAAAGGTGGATAAGTGTAATTTCAACCCTTAGAAATAGTAGCCAAAGCAGGTCCCATTACTGAACCAGCAAGGAAGAGAGATGAGCACACACACAGTAATAACATGGTCTTCACTCTTATCAACTGCATGTTAAATACATTCTGAGAAATTGAGTTGTGGCAACAGCCCATTATACCATGCCATGGTTTTATCAAGTACACTAATATTGTATGTTAAGAAGTAGATGTCTGTCTTACTGTAAATGACTACTCAAGCCAACAGCTTATAGTATATCTAAAGTATTTATTTTATTATTGTTTGAAATATCAAATTTGTTAATACAAATTTATTTACTTTAAGCAATACAAATTTTCAGTTGAAAAGAATGGTGATGTGTGCATATCAATACTGCATGAGCCTGGAGATGACAAATGGGGCTATGAGAAAGCATCAGAAAGGTGGTTGCCAGTTCACACAGTGGAGACTATTCTCATAAGTGTTATTTCCATGCTGGCAGACCCAAACGACGAGAGCCCAGCTAATGTTGATGCTGCGGTAAGTTTAAATAATTGACCATTTTCTTTGTTTTTCTCTGTGAAACAGGTGCCACAAAGTATTTTTATTTATTTATTTGCAGTACAAAAAACAAACAGAGGCTTATTGTCGTTTTGTGTGTTAGTTTTGATTTTAAGCATATTATATTGAATAGAATTTATTGTAATGCTATATAAATTTATTTGCATTTAATTTGTTGAATTACACTTTTTTTTGTTATATGGTCAGATAGAAGTTTACATTGTACATGAATTCAATATCATAATATTGGTTTTAGTCATAATTATTAAAAACAAAGTCGCTTTCCGGTGTCTGTCTGTCCCTATGTTTGCTTAGATCTATAAAACTACGCAACGGATTTTGATGCGGTTTTTCTAATACATAATAAACCTTCCTCTTGAATCATCAAGAGGAAGGTTTATTATGTATAATACACGCATATTATAGCAAAGGACAACATAGTATGATCTGAAATAAATCTCTATAAAGATATCCTAGTACGGCCTACAGCCGCTGGTACCTAAATACTTTTAGATCGCGACCAAACAGTTGTACTCGCGTAGAAATCAAGCTAAAAAGATTGTTTTCTAATTTTTTATTGAGATTTATCCGTTAAATATAAACTTTAACCATTGTACTGTAATAGTAGAGTAATGCACAGTCGAAATAGAACAGAATATTATCCACTAAGACAATTAACTTCACGTAAAACCTTAAAAATACTACTGGCGCGTAATGTTAGCAAGCGGCGTGGAGTGCAGTGACGTCATCGCATCGTGCGCCGGCTCGGTCCGCTCGCGTCCTTTAAAATTTCATATCTCAGAAACTAAAACGTCGTATCGAAGTATTTTTTTCACACGTATTTTTTATTTTTAACAGAGAATACGTTAAGCTAAGTAAAAAAAAAATGTGAGCCTTCTCCATTGGCTGTCATTAAAAAAAATTTTTTTTTTCATTTCTGATTTTACTGCTGTGTATTTTATACCTCGTACAAGTACTCTTGAAAAAACATATACATATAATACAAAAAAAAGATGTTGTTCATACATTTGAAATGTAGTACGAAAACATTCGGTCACATGACTTTTGCGTACACTGTGACGTCAATAAGCAAATCTATTTATTTAGGTTCTTATGAGGTAATTTTTGCATTCAGAAATGTTTGTTCACCTGCCATATCCATTTGATATATTATTTTAACAACAGCTATCAGTAGCCAATTGTAGTTATATTGTTTTAGTTTCTAATTAAGACACTGAAGTTATAGTGTAAAATTTTACATAAATCGTTTGATCTCAAATTTGGTAGTGTACAATGTTTTATTACACACATTTTACAAATTCTAGTGAAAAGCAATCAAAAATAGATAGTACTTAATGTATTATAATAACAATTATATTTCAGTGTCTGCTGAACATATTGTAAGTGACATTGCATTATACAGTATATGTGTTGTATTGTATATAAATCTCATTGCTATCAATAAGATAGTCTTTGGTGGTAATTAATTAATTAAAGTAATGGATGTTTTTAATTTCATTTTGATAAAGATGTTTCATATCTTAGTTTAGGTGCAGCATCAAATTGAATATGAATTGTTTATTTATATAAATGTATTTGTTATTTTATACTATAAACTTAAATGCATGTATTTTGTATGAGTTTAGAACTGTTAAGTACATATCCAATATCAACAGTATAATTGATAACTAACATTATTGATATATAGAATATGTACCTAACATATCTAAAATGTTATCTGTGTCACCATCTTCTGCATCTATAATTATGTCCATTCTCATGTTACTATTGTTTGCATTCACAGAAAGAATGGAGAGAGCGATATTCGGATTTCAAAAAGAAAGTTGCGAGATGTGTTAGGAAAAGTCAAGAAGATTGCTTTTAGGAGTCAGAGGGGATTTAGATCACAAAATATTATCATTGGAAAAGGGCCATGTGACAACTGTACCAAAAGCACACTATATTGAATCGTTATTTCACGCTAGGTCGCTGCACGCAACGACTCGTCTCACGAACAAGACCCCGACAATAGTAGATGAGTGCTTATTCTGTTTCTTTTTACAGAAAGAATGGAGAGAATCATATTCGGAGTTTAAAAGGAAAGTAGCACAGTGTGTGAGAAAGAGCCAAGAGGATTGTTCCTAAATAACAGTGCCCTTTTTCATTAATTTAGTTGGATAGTGAGTGTTTGGTGATGCAGTTAGGACGTTGTTGAGAGCAGGCTCCGGCGTGACTCATAGTGCGGGCCCACCCACCCGGGCACCCAGAGACAATATTGAAATTGATTTAAAATAAATACTTATTGTAATTAAATGGTATCGCTGCCGTGTTTTATAAATAATAAATTAAAATAGAATCCAAGGTCTTTTTCATCTTTTTTAAGACATATTAGCTAGCTATTGTTATAATAATGAAATATGTATGGTAATTTTTTATAGAAAAACAAATCTGCATTTTGTTCTATTTACTTCCAATGATATGTCTGATCTCTGTATTATAGTAGAAACCAAATCTGATGTACTGTTAAACAAAATAGATATTTATTGTGTCGCAACTCGCTATTGTATAAAATATAAATATGCAATGTTACGAACACGGTGAAATTGTTAAAAAGTGTAAAGTGGACTGCAAATTGTATTTTGCATGACTGTAAATTGTTAGTTACCGATTCAATGCGATACAAACACATTGGTACCTCTAATAATGTGGCTTCTCAGAAATAAAACTTTATTATAGTGCTAATTTTAGTAGTAAATTTAATACTTAATTATAATTTTTACTGAATAAATATAACTTTTGTAAACTTGTTATTGTATCGATTCCACCCTGCCCTTTAAATGACATATAAATAAACCAAAGGTTCAAGAGATGGCAGCTTTAAAATGTTAATTAATAGTGAATCAGTGATGTAATGACATCAACAGTAGGTACCTACCCGATGAATTTATTGCTCAGTAGAAATACATGGTGATGGTCGACATTATAATTCTTACTTTGGACATACTTGTTTCATACTGATTACATTTTGTACATTATTTCTCAATAACTACTGTCAATTATGTTTTTTTACAATTTAGAAGAAAGCTTTGTTACCATTTTGGATGTGGAAATTATAATAATTATAAAGATGATAATTAAAAACCCCTTGTATTCACTCGATATCATCGAACATTGATTTGTGACGTGTATAATATTTTCCCCTGTGTACCTATGTATATTTTTTGCTATAAAATCATAATGCAGTGATTTAGTTATTTTATTTTATTTCCTTTGCATTTCCTTGAGCTTGAGCACTCAATATTATTTATGCGCACACGCACCTACGCATTTCTGCATGGTTTTAGTGGCACAAATGCGAATACAGAATCGCATGCACAGGTCGCTCCATGACCGTCATTTAGTTTTAAATATACATAGGTAATTTTTTTTATACTAAGGCTCACCTTAGTATAAAAAAAATTCCCGTTAGCCGTATGCTTCTCAAAGCATACGGCTTGCCTGATGTTAAGCAGTTTACTGGAGTCTATGGACGCAATACCAGAAGTATCACTTGCGTGTTGTTGCTAACCCATTTTTTTTACACCAGGGCTTCATGATGGGAGTATCTATAGAAATGTTTCTTTCAAAATGCATCCCTAAATTAGCGCTGGAGACCTGTACTCACACACAGGAACACAACTACATCATACTGTTTGTAGTTTTTTGGCTTCTGTGAGGTGGAGATCCTTCCCCAGTGGGGCTTGCTCGCTAGTATGGTGCTCTACTTGCAAGCATCTAAGTTACAGTTACTACCTACTTAACATCAGGTGGGCCGTTTGCTTGTGCTTGTTTGCCCAAGTAAAATAATAAAAAAAGATAACTAAAGAAACAGTAAAAGTAAACCAGTAATATAAATATCATTTAATTCTTATTCTAGTAAACAACACTTCATAGCCTATCAGTCACTGTCAGAATTCTCTGCTAGCACTACACCTTGTATACTTCTAGGATCAAAAGTACTTTCAAAGCACCGCTTGAATACAGATTTAATCATCATTTTTGAAGTAGGTGAAGCTGGAATATTATCACAGTCCATCAAATCCACCTTATCTTTGACAACGCTATTATTATTTACACTACCATTTAATTTATTTAATTCTACATCTTCAGGAATGTCTACAAAGTTAAATAAATGTGAATCTTCATCTAAACATTTTGAAATATCAATATCCAGGTGGGGTTTCTTCTTTGCAGAGCCTTGAGTATTAGAAGTATCCTTTCGTTTACCTCTCTCTATACTTGTGTTTTGAGTTGACGTTGCTTGTGTTGCATTGTCAGGTTTTGTAGTAGCTAGCACAAAATGTGCTTCAAAAGTTGTACCATTGTGTACAATAAAAACCGCAGGTCTTCCAGTTGTCTCAAAATGCAGTTGTAAAGGTAGATTTAATGCTTCTGCAAACGTTAGCAAGGCTCTAAATTCTTTTAGTGTAAAAGTTATGATAGTTTCTGTTCCTATATTATAGCTATCAAATTCAGCTGGCTTGAGGCTTATCTGTGTTCGTATGATCTTAGTTAGATCTACACTACAGTCTATGTAGTTGCGAAGTATCAGAGATTGTGGACTTGCTTCTAGTGTGACTTGATCATCTGAACTTTGAAAATTATTGAGAGCTTCAGAGAGAATTCTTTGGGGAGATGTTATTCTGGAATATAAAAGTTTAATTTATTAGAGTTTAGCAGGTTAGTACACTAAACTAGTTGTACTATCTATGGATCAGAAAGATTTGTTCAAAAGAAAAAGTTTTTTCAACTAATGGACAGTGGACACCCAATAGTCAAATAATTCAATCATTTGACTATTGTGTGTCCATTAGTTGAAATAGAGTGAATAATTTATTGTTTTAGTTTTGAAGACCCTTTTAATGTTATCTTAATGTTGTTGTATAGAAAACAAACGTAAATACAAAATAACAATGAAGAATTACTTTTACATTTGTAAAAGCCATAGTCAGGCCAATTAAGAAAAATATGACAAAGCCATTGTCACATTTCAACCTTAAGGTAAACATAAATATGCCCACTACAACCACAGACCTAAAAATGCCTAAAATATGAAGTTCTCAACTCACTGTACAGACTGTAGGTTTTTTATATCAATTTTGACTGCCAGTCTTTTTTTTATATCCAACTTGTGACTAGCAAACAAGCTAATAAACAGTCAATTATAGACGTAGTAACAGGTATTGCAAAACTTGCATCATGTAAACAGTTCTTTAGTCAACATTTACTGTCGGTCTATAGATACCCACCTATTTGGCACAGAATCCTTAGTGTACACAGCCTGCATTGCTTTACAATCCAGTATAGATACAAAATGAGTCTTCACAATACCATGCCTGCACTTTAACTGGAATATGAGCTTACATGATTCAGGATCAAGTTTAATCTCTAAGTTCTCCACTTGTTTATCCATATGTGTAGGAGATTTAAATGTGTTGAGCGCCGACTTCATGGATATTTTACATTTCAAACCTTCATTGTCTTCGGTAGAGTAGTAATTGTAGTTAAAGTAGGAAAAGAAGGTCTTATTGAATTTCACCATAGCATATGCTGATTCAGCTGCGTTTAATGTCCTTAAAAGTATACAGTCAGGAAGGGATTCTAAATATAGTTCATCACCAAATCTAGCCAGAGCATGTACGGTTCTACCTAAAACTGAACATACAAAATAAATTTAAATAATCCGTAAGTATATTAAGGATAAAGATATTTGAATAACAAACTTGCCTTTAACGTTAGGTCCAGGTACGTGGCATTTCATGTTGTTTAACTATCGATTTGTTTGTATGATTATAAACAAAATAGCCTTATCATAGTGAGGGCAGAATAAAAACAAATTAATTTTATTTAATGTTGATTTAATGTACCTACTCCCTCCTGTTCTTTTTTGACAAGTGATTGACATTATTGACTTTTTTTTTTACTTCTAGCTCTATTCGTTTTGTTATACCGATGATTCTACCAACGCAAGAGAGAAAACTTTAAAGACACGTGGGCCTCTAGCTACGATCTCTTTTGAGGGACAACACAAGAGTTATAAATAAATAAATAATAAATAAAAAATGAATTTATTTTCTCTTAACAAAGCTTCTTAACTTAACTTATTGCTAGTACATTGGTAGGTACACTTTAAAAACTTTGTGAGAGACTGGTGCATGTCGTAGATTTTGAAATAAATCTGTGTTACACGTCACCAGGCCCCTCTCGCGGTTTTGATGTAGATAAACTTTATTGTAAGCAGCTTGTTATAACTAATATTACTTAGGTACTAATAATAATATGGACAAAAATACTTAGTCTAAATAGTGGAAAGTATGAAACATAGAGAAAGAAAGAAAGAGATCTGCGTGGGTACCAGTGTATGCGATGTGGAGGTTGGGAGTGTGCGATGAATGTATGTACGTGAGTGTAAGAAGTTGTGAGAATGAGTAGGTATATTGTATGATGAATGATTGTATGTAAGGCAGTCGACTGAAGTTGTGTGTGGTCTAATCTATGAAAGGGGATGAGTAAGGTATTATGTACACGGTGTGAGTAGGTTTTCTGTTTGTTGATAATCAAGTGTCTTAAGATGGTTCGCTACAGTGATCTTACAGCTGGTTTTGAGTAGTGGGTAGATATTAAGTTTTGTGTTTAGTGTGTTGTATAGGAATGGTCCTAAGAAACACGTAAACTTATGGGACAAAGAAGTTTTGAAGGTCTGTGTTTGGCAAACCTTTCCCTTACGACGTTCATTACTGTTAAGACTAGGGTTAAAATGCTGAGAGCAGTGGGTTTTTTGTATTGTGCGTAACACAAAGGTTTGTCGCACAGTGAGTACGTCCCAGTCTTTATACAGTTGGGTGGTAGGGTACCTGAAGGGTAGCCCGGCGCCAACCTTTAAAATTGCACGCTGAGCCCTTTCCGCTTCAATTAGATGGGTTTTGGCTGCACCACCCCGAGTAGTTATACAGTACTCCACTAAGGACTGACAAAGCGCAAGATAAATCATCCTGATAACCCCTCTATCTGCGGTGTGCCTCATAGATTTAAATATATAAATAAGCTTACGCAGTCGGGTCACCAGGATCCTTATGTGGTGTTTAAAGGTCAACGTTTGGTCTAGAGTTATGCCTAAATATTTAATGGTTTCAACTCTTTGCAAACCAGGACATGAGCAAGTGGTGATGGACTGCAGGCAGTCGTGGGCTACGACTCCCATAGATGTATGTGGCAGTAAGTTGCCCTTGTGTGCAAAGACCATATATTTGGTTTTACTAACATTTAGGGTTAGGACATTAAATTTGAGCCAGTCACAAATTATGTTGAAGCCCTGCTGTGCGGTGTCAAATAGCTCTTCCCAACTGTTTCCAGTGAATAGGACAGCA
Organism: Trisateles emortualis; assembly: GCA_947095525.1. Classification (NCBI taxonomy): domain Eukaryota; kingdom Metazoa; phylum Arthropoda; class Insecta; order Lepidoptera; family Erebidae; genus Trisateles; species Trisateles emortualis. Next base: position 11,480,518 of record OX352750.1, read on the forward strand.
GTGTCATCGGCGAAGGTAATTATTTTGGCTTGGTGAAGTTGAAGTTGGCACAATCCATTTATATATACCAAGAACAAAGTAGGGCCGATGACACTGCCCTGGGGGACACCAAATTCGACCGTTAGGTCGTCACTGACGAAGTTATTTATCTTAACTCTCTGTATTCTATCAGATAGGTAGTCCTCCAACAGTTTTAGGGGTGTGCCTCTCACTCCGATGTGACTGAGTTTCTTTAGAAGAAGGGGAATTGAGACAGTGTCAAAGGCTTTTTTTATGTCAAGAAACACTGCCAAGGTCTTTTTGCTGGAGTCTAGGTTAGCCACAGTCAGGTTCAGCAGTTCATGAACTGCATCACTGGTAGCCTTGCCACGTCTAAATCCGTACTGCGAGGGTGAAAGTAAGTTATTACTCTCCAAGTATTTGACAAGCCGAACATTTATTATACGCTCTAGGATCTTGGACAGGGCAGGGAGTATAGAGATGGGTCGATAGTTATCTACGCAGTTCTTATCCCCCCCCTTGTGTATTGGCTTGATAAGTGCAATTTTGAGGCTTCTAGGAAATATACCAGACTCCAAGGCCAGATTGCAAATGTGTGTAATAGGTGCAGTGAGGACAAAAGCATATCTCTTTAAGATTTTAACAGAAATTTTGTCAAATCCTACTGCACAATGGTCCTTTAGGCCCTGGATGAGAGAGTAAACTTCCCTTTCGTCCGTGGCGAGCATGACCAATGAATTGAGTGTAGTAGTGGAGGGCGTATAACTTAAGTCTGTTCTATTTGATGTTGTCAACAGTACTTGTTCAGCTATTGTCTTGCCTATGTTAGTGAAGTAGTAATTAACCTTATTAATGTCATTTGCCGGGTCACTATCGCCTAGAAGGCAGCTAGAGTGATCCATAACCTTATGTGTACCACTAATCTTCTTGATAGCTTCCCAGAGCTGGCGTTTATTTTGTTTGGCTTTCTCAATTTCCTGTCTCTCATAGCTTCTTTATAGTATGGGTATATATAAAGAATATATATAAATATATATTCTATATAGTTATGGGTACTTTATGTAAGAGTTTTACTTAATCTAGACTTGAAACATAAACCGTAATCACAGTACAATAATTTTCGCGGATTTACTACCGTACATATAGTACCTGTGATAGTGGTGGAGACATAGATCAAAACCATCGTAATCGATATTACTGCTATTTTTTTTTTTTATATTACCAAGGTGGCAAACAAGCATACGGCCCGCCTGATGGTAAGCAGTTACCGTAGCCTATGGACGTTTGCAACACCAGAGGTGTCACTCACGCGTTGCCGACCCTTTATTTTCATAAAACAGAGTAAAATTTCATTTCATTCTATTTTTTATACTACTTGTGTGGCAAACAAGCATTCTTAATTAAAAGTTAATTTTAAATTAAATCATATAAAATATAGTTGAGATTCATGTTGCAAATATAATGCCCACGAACAACTTTGTCTCTGCAACTTATTTGTCTCATCGCATCAAGTCTATGAAAAGTCTCCTAGGTTTCTCTGTTTACGCTCCTGGCTGTCGCGTCGCTACGTGGGCGCACTTTCATACTAGCCCATAGACTTGATATTATGATGAGACAAATAAGTTGCAGAGACAAAGTTGCTCGTGGGCGTCCTACTGAATGCAATTTCTTTTTCGTCTTTTATAGAGCTTTTAGACAGAATCGTTTTAACTCGACAGCCTAGGCAATTAACTGCCTCTAAATGTGGAAGAGTACAATAACAGGTTCGTGGAAATTGTTCGTATGTCTGTTGCTGGGTCTAATATCTTTAAAACATACTGAATAATCCAAGTAACTGGCTCTCTATGGTGTAACTAATTATGCTACTTTTTTTTTTTTTTATTCTACCAAGGTGGCAAACGAGCATACGGCCCGCCTGATAGTAAGCAGTTAGCCTATGGACGTTTGCAACACCAGGGGTGTCACGTCGCGTTACCGACCCTTTAAAAACCTTATAACTCCTCTCTGGTAGATTATCCAAAAATATTTTGAATAATTTTGGATATTCTACCATATTTTTGCACCTGGTAACACTATATTTCTGTTAATTTGACGTTGACTAAGTTGACTTGACAACTTTGGCTTGACAATTTGACATTGACAATAAATAATATAGACGTCGTACGTACTCGTCGACGTTGTAGACAAATATTTATATCTAGTTTAGTCTGATAAAATTTGTTCAACGTGGTGCGTGTACGTTACGTAGAACCTGCTAGTGTCAACAAACTATTATAATACGAGAGAAATTAGTATTAGATGTTTGACACATAATTTAGAATAAAATGGATTTGAGCGGTAAGTAAGATTTATATTTTTCTGAATTATGCTCAGGAAATTAATCACGACGCGCCCGCCGCGCCGCTCCGCCGACGGCCTGTTGCTAGAGTTCCCGTTATTATTTGGCTCTTTGCTGGCAGTGATTCTTCGATAATAGAACGCTGATATTTTTTTAAAGAATTACCGCACATAATGTTCAAATCATAATATAATATAGCGTACGTAAATAAATCCACTTTTACTTCTTTGTTGACAACGAAATGCAAAATGTGTATTATTTATTATCACTTTAGTTTGAGTAGGTACCTAGTTAGATTTAAAGTAGATTGTTCGCGTGGTAGGTACTTATGTACTTACGTGTATTTCAATAATTTTAACAAAAAAAACCGACTTCAGTACGGAAAGTTGTAAAATTTTCAAATATCTTCAACAAACTCTTATCTCACTTTTTCTCCCTTAAAGAAGGTTCTTTTAAATCTGATAATTTACAGCTAAAGTGCATCTCATGACCATTCAAATAAGCCCAAACACGCTAGAATACATTGTTTAATTATGAAGTTCCGTTGCCTAGCTTCGGGCTTCATCATCAGTTCAGTTCAAATGTACCAGTTTTCATTTGCTACATTACATAGGTAATTTGCTTATTAATAGATGCTAGCAACCATTATCGAAACTTATCTAATCGCCATCAGTGAAATACTTATTATTGAGAAGTTCGGATGGCCATCTGTGGTCTTCTTCATCAGTTTTACTTCACCAAATTACACTTTCTGAATGCAAATGTTTGATTTGTTGTTGAAATATTGAAATTGCTATATGTGTGCCTATAACTTTTGAGGAGTTCCCTCAATTCAAAACAAACAAAAAAAGATTTTTTCAAATCGGTCCATTAATGACGGCGTTCTGCGGTAACAAACATAAAAAAATATGCACGAATTAATAACCTCCTCGTTTTTAAAGTCTGTTAATAAAAAAGCGCACGTCAAACTCGGTCAGCTTTTTAGTAGCTTTTCAGTGAAAATCGAAATAAAGTTGTTCTTAAAGTAAAAGACTTTAAACTGACGCTTTTTATTTATGACAAATCCCGCACTAGAGAACAAGCTCTGTGTCGCGGGGACAAACATACAATTAACGGACACAAATAACACCCAGACTCAGAACAACTCTTTGTGGGTCACACAAAGGTTGTGTCCTGTGTGGGAATCGAACCCACAACCTCGTGCACAGCAGGCGCATACCTCGGCCACCAAGGCATCAAAATTAAAAAAAAAACATTTTATATTAGCTATTATATAGTTACTTAATGTTAGTTAATGAATATTAAACTAAATACCTAGTCGTCTACCTAGTGGCGGGGAAGAGCGAGTGTTATTTGTTGTGTCGGTGTAGGCCAATGTGTAGGCACGGTGGGTGGGTGGTTATGGTCAGTGACATAAATAGAGGACCGCTGACCGCCCGCAGGTTCTGGGATTTTCGGACCCAGAGATCACTTAATTTTTGCCCCGGGAAGCTGTATCATCGCCGCGCCTGTGATAGTCCTCGGCGAGCGTACCTATGGTCGTGCCGAAAGGAACTGCCCGCTGCGTCGAGGGTTAACAAACTGCTCTACCTGCACTGTCAGCTGGCAGGCATCGCGCATTGTTCATTGTGCTGTATGTGCAGCAACTCTTTCATTGCAAAACCGGTTGTTTTTAAAAAACACTATACATTGTTAGAACGTATTTCTGCAATGTCCCTAACATTTCAGAAATCCATTCTAAAAGCCTACAACCTTGATATCGTCCATCACTGCCTCGAAACGACACTGCTTTCCTGTTTATAACGATGACTGCCGTGTTAGTCTAGTGATCGTTGAGTGCGACTGCTGATCACTCGCTCGGTCCCGGGTTCAATTCCCCGGGTTGTGCCAAAAATAGATATTGAGTTATTCTGTCAAGACATAAATAATAGAAAGCCGTTGGTCCTGCGCCTGATCTTTCTACAGTCGTGTCGAATTATCGTCCCACATCGGACTATGAGAGTGAGGAATAAAGAGTACCTACATCTGTGTATGCGCACACAGGTGTGCACTATAATATCTCCCGCAAAGATGGCTATAGTCACCGTTGAGATTAGCCGCCGTGACCGAAATTCAGTTAGGAGGACGTTATAACGGAAACGCAGATTATGTTGTAACTGAACGAGATGAAGTATAAATTCAAAAGTCAGGTCACAAAGTAACACTTATGAGGGTCATAAATTATGAATATAGTAGGTAAAACAGAGAAATAACAAAGCCAATATACCTACGGCTAGTTTACTGAAAACTGATAACTGGTGAGGAAATCTAGCAAAAATTGAGGCTAGGTATTATTTTTAAATTTTAAATGAGATGAACGGTTCGCGCTATATGAAAGGCAAATTTTAATAAGAACGTATGTATCAGGTCGATCCACTTAACCTCCCCAAAATCACAGAATACCTAAGTGCCTAAAGCCAGCTGTTCGTATCGTTGATGATCCCAGTCTCACGGATTTTTCCCTTAAACGACAGCAGTGTAAGACTCTAACTTTATGGTATGCAGCGGTAGGCGGTAACCACTTAACAGCCAGTGGGCCGCGATTGGCACAATTGGCAAATTTGACTATAAAAGGTTTATTTATAGATGTATCAAAATAACGGAGTTTGTGAACAATATATTTTCAATAAAGTAATTCCTGTCGTGAATGACTGTTATATAACGTGTTCGATGTACGGTCCAGATTTTATAAAATAGTTCTTAAAATTATGTTCGTTTTTCAAAAATTCGAAATTCTCTATGGTGACATTAGAGATGTGCCACGCAGTGATTAGTTTACATGAGCCATCCTTTTCTGCGCAGTACTCTAGAGGTAACGCTGCGGCCGCAGAGCTTTTGTGAGGATAGAAACTGTATTCAGATAGAACTCTAATTCCACACTCGACGTTATTCTCAGCGAGACTTCTGATAACACCTGTAGAAAAAGAAAAACATAGTTCTGGTTTTTAAAATACGCTTTCGGGATAGAATAATACCCACATAGAGCGTTTGTATATCTGCATATCATTAGCTATGCAGCTGTGCAAACGCTGCACTATGGAGTTATGTAAAAGAACGTGTATCACGTTATCATGATCCGCAACTAATTTGTTTAATCAGATCTAGTCTATGGGTTAGTATGAAAGTACGCGACAGTCAGTAGATTTTCTGTCTGTCCACTGGTTAGCCAGGCCGGCGACGCAACTGTCGCCCCGTCTATTGATTGCAATGCAAGTGCGCGACGACAGCGACAGAGACTAAAAAGTTTTTGGGCAATAAAGTTGCTCGTGGGCGCCTTGCCTTACTTGTCTCACTTTTTACAAAATCTGTCAAATGTAGACTAAACGAGAAATAGGTACTTGTGCAATATATACATAGATTCCTGCGTAGCTGGCTCGTCACCGTTGAGATTAATCGCCGTGAGACAGAGGACATTAACCATATGTTTATGACTATGTGTATGAAATAATTAGTGTCACAGTGATCTTCATATATGAAAAAAATAATTTAAATATGAAAGCGGTAGAAGCCGAGTGGAAAGTAACGAGTGAGTTCCAACCCCGGTGGGAGTTTATAAGCACATATGATACCCATCTGCTAAAGGAGAAGGAAAACAACCCACATATCTTAGAAGAAATTTTTAAGGCATGTTTGATCCACCAAACCGCATTAGGCCACCGTGTGTGCTCATCAAACAAATATTTGTCCTGGGTGGGAATCGAACCCACAATCTTCGGCTTAGCAGACAGTCACTAACTACTAGACCAACAAGCCAATGATTGTAAAGTATCGATATAATATTTTGTAATAGCTTAGTGTCATGTACGATAACAACGTCAATTACCTTCTTTGCACGTATCATTTATAACTTGTTTGGTAACGCTCATGTATCGTTCCAATGTGTTATTGAACGTTGGCTTGAGGCAGAGGTAATCTTCTTCGGTATATTCCATCGAACGATGAGTTGGCACTACCTCGTACTTAATTATAGAGTTGAATACGCATGCGTCTTGTACTGTCGGAACCTGTAGTTTAGAATACAATTAGTTTATGTTCTGTGTACCTTTATCTACATATTTTGTTTATTGGCACAACAAGGCGGATCGATAGGGTCTACTAATGCAATGGCGTGGGAGTGCGGAGCTTAGCGTTGTATGCAATAAGTTCAATTTATACAAAAAAAACTGTTTTACGTAAATGGCAAACGTCTCAAGCAAAATGTGGCGTAGTAGAAGAAAGTTCATGCATGTAGATACATGATACATCTATTCAACAATCAATCGTGCCGAAAAAGACCAACAAATCTACTATCACGCTTTCTCAAGATGTTTCGTCGTTGTAGCGCTAGCGCTAAAATAGAGTTTTCAAACTTGTTTATACGGTTTACGGTTCTGTGTTAGTTTTGACAACAAAACTTGTTTATTGTTGACGATTCATCTCCGGAAGGAATCTTGATTTTGCTATGTACTATAATAAAAGCCGAGCTTTTATTGCATGTTAGGTACCTACATTTAAATTATTGTATGTCATGCTGACTCATGCTTGCTAGGCTGTTTAATATTACTTCTGCAAATATGTACGTATATACCTACAGCTCAAGGTAATAAAGGCTTTATTATACAATATAATATGGATATAAAACAAATTCCTTAAAACCTTACAAAACCCGAATTATAACGTTATTGCCAAGTTTCATCAGCTATGGAGCGAATCTCACTCTCACGGCTTAACAGACCAGATTTTCAATTTTCGGGCCGACCCAGGACCTCCACCACTGCCCCACTAGCAGCCATTTAAATAACTAAACTTATTGATTAGTAAATTGAAATACCTCTCTCCCGATGCATCTTGGTTCATTGAAGAGTTCATTAAAGAGGTTGGTCTTAGAGCCCTGGCCCTGCACCGGGTATTGTATCATGCCGTTGCACAGCGCCCAGCGACCATCACGGACGATGTACGTACGAGGAACCTGGCTCGTCGTGAACACCGTTACTGTGGACACGCCTAACCTGCAAACATGTCAAGGGATATGTTGGCTCTTGACTATTTTTTAAACTAAGGGAGAGAATTTTATTATGCCACAAAGTAACATATATAATATACCAAGGTCATAACTTGATAACATAATAAGGTCATGATTTATAGCTTATGACGCAATAGTCATAAGCTATAAATGTAACAGGATATTTAGAAATACGATATTAGCCAATATATTAGATAATTCAATTGAATATTAGATATTATCTAGGTACATCACAAACATTTTTTATTCGTATATCATATGTACTGAATACAGATCCTCATAGAACACTTGGCCGATTCAGTTATAATACGAGTAGGTAGTGCGATATTTGATATGATGTTAGAGTATTTTGATTAGAGGAATTTAATTAGCCACAAACAAACTTTTCAAACCGAAACAAAGTAGTGGACAACAAAGACTCTTACCACCAGTCAATCTGACAGGTTCGTAGTATTAGGTATTAATGAATAATACGACGAACTTATTCATTTCTAAACGGTACACTACCTTCCGTTTACGATAGTTTCCTTCAGCAAACTCTCCCGGGTAACCAGCTCCAGTATATGTACTCTTAATGATTCAGCCAACAACTTAGCGTTGTGCAGTGTCTCCTCCAGCTTGGACTTCAAGCTCGCAGTCGATAGTTCATTCTCATGCGCTCTGAATGTTTCTTTTGCTTGTTCTGGGAGTATTGAAAGACTTTTCTTGACTTGAAGCATTCGTACCACATCATCATTGAAAAGTTTGTCGTCAATGCTGTCACCATTACGCCTTAAATCCGTTTGGCTAGAATTAAATAATTAATTTGGTCATAATTAATAATATAATAATAATATTTATTATAGGATAGCCGGAAACATGTTTAAGACCAACAGTCGAGGTTCGATGCTCGTTAGTGGCCACTACTACTTGCTAACAACGCCACAAATTTGTTCGAAGTGCGTACACAGCTTTAGGATTCGCGCAAAACGACGAACAGTTTACAAGATTTTTCATTCAATTTGTATGTGGACTCGCCGCACACGCGACTGAGTGGCTGCGACACGCGACCGGTGCGCGGTGGCAAACACACGCTATTTCAGCAGGAGAGTGGAAAGTAACTTACAATTGTGCTTGTATTGGATTCATCCAGTCTGAAGCCTGAAACAATAAAAAACATTATAGTAACTGAGAAACTAGAACTATGGCAGAAGGCCGATCAGATTGTTAGTGCCATTTAGTGCTATTATTTTAACATAACGCAACATCACACCTTTTGTCCAAAGGGATAGGTAGAGATTATTACATCAAAGTGTTGCCAGCTTAATTACCATATCCCTTGCACAATACCAGATTGCAGGCAGGCATAGCATCTTGTCAGGAAAGCTTAATACCACTACGCGACCCAAGGCTCTAAGTCGACCCCTTAGTATGGCAGCATTCACATTCAGGTATTCAGGAATGGTAGATGACCTTCGAACGCAGATACTTTTTTAACTAAATAGTTTATTGAGACTCACCCACTCCGATACCGTCAACTGCATCCCAAACAAACATAAAAACAATGTATAAAAAATCATTTTGAAGCACAAATCAGTGCGGGGGTCGCTCGGCTTTGAGTGTAGACATCCAAGTGCATATTGTTTCCCTCAAATGTTTACTAACTTACTGATATGTTTGACCAATCGTGATTGTACACTTCCATTGTTACTTTGTGAATTACACTTTTAGAACAAAAAGTGTAATTTTAGTTCTACAGGTGGTAAATATTACTCTTTGTTTTATAATGATCACTTCTGTACTACGTCGTCATTAGGGGAAGGTTTATGTACCTACATAAGCGTATTATGTACATAGATACGTACATATTATGTTAGTGTAAAATACCAAACTATTTAAGAGAGTAATGGCACCATACTAGCGAGCATGCCCGACTGGGGAAGGATCTCCACCTTACAGAAGACCACAGCCAAATAACTACACAGAGCGGTGTAGTTGTGTTCCTGTGGGTGAGTACAGGTCTCCAGCGCTCATTTAGGGATGCGTTTTTAAAGAATCGTTTTCCTATCCCAGGGATACTATATCTTTAAGTACTGGTGCAAAAATAATGGGTCGACAACACGCAAGCGATACCTCTGGTATTGATAGCGTCCACAGGCTACGGTAACTGCTTTCCATCAGGTGGGCCGTATGCTTATTATAAGTAGCCACCCAAGTAGTATAAAAATCTTTTAATCCTTAGGTTAATAGCAGATAGCAACAATGGAAGGCCAGAAAAGAATAATAACCGTAACCTTTCCGTGGCAAATTACATATTTTACGTAGGTACATTCTGTTTTGTTTTAAATGGATAAAAGAAATTGTCTACTGAAGGTATTTATTATGACAAACAGATAGGTACCAAGAGGTATCAATTTACCATAGCCACAGATAATATACTACTAGTACCATAGCCTATAGTTATACGCTTCCAATATCACTTGCACTCAGCGTTTGAAATTGTTATTTTAGATTCTGGCAAATTGTGCTGTGTCCAAATCTTTTAATTTTCTTACTAAACAGCTTTTCTTAGCTGCCAATGAAGCGTTTTCCCTACGTACCCACTCCGAAATGGTGTCTAGGTACTCACCAGACAGATAGAACAAGGTTACCCTGGTAGAGTTATGCGAAATTACCTTTAGCTGTATCTGTACAAATATTATAAATAAGAATGATTTGTATTTTTGTATGTAACGAATAAACTCAAAAACTACTGAACCGATTTTAAAATTCTTTCAGCACAAGAAATCTTTAGAATAATTAAAATTTAAAAATTTACCGAATCCACATGAAGCCGGCACGTGCCGCTATTGTTGAATATATTAACAACTTACTAAGTACCCACTCAACATGTTTGTCGATGATTTGATTTCTTGATCTGGCTGGCTTCCAAAATTGATATATGCAAATTTGTGCCTAGACCATAAGCTGGGTACATTGGATAATTAGCTTAGAAAGCCAATAATGAGATCGTTTTATAGAGTAAACAATTGTTTGTTGTAGCGGAAGAGTTCGTGAATAGGTTATTTACAAAAGATGCAGCGGAGCAACCCAGTGATAACGTAAAGAATGATGAACTTGTCATGGAGTTACCCAAGGATTTCGATGAGAGGAAATTTAACCAGTAAGTTTTAGGAGCATTTGAACAAAGTATTAGGAGAAGACATTTTATTTGTAAGTACCCCTCTGCGCTAATAGTGTCAAAGACACATGGAAGGATGCAGACACAGCTAAAAAAACAAAGTAAAGCAAGTTATTTTTTAAGTAGCTACATATTATTAAACAAAATACTTGTTTTAAAATATACATAAAATTATTATGAAACAATAAAGTCCTTAATATTAAATGACACGTGTGTCACGTTGTTTCTGTAGTTTTCCTTTTTCTTGACAGGGGTCGTAAATTCTACGACGAGTACTGTTTCACGCTCTCTTCATCAATGCTGATGGGTTTGATAGCGGTTCTCGCGGTGCCCTCAATCCTGAAAGTGTTGGTAGGATCCCGCCGTTCCAGCTCTGTATACACGGCCTATAGGCGGTATCTATCTACGCTACTGCATACTGTGTCGTGGTTTCAACATGAACTGAAGCCTGGTTCTATGTGAGTATGGATCTCTTTTTAACTGCATAAGTCCGGTTGCCCATCATAAGGTAAGCTGCGTACTCGGACTCTTCGCGGCACTTTTACAGATTTATATTTCAGTATTTTTTTTGCTACTTCGATATGTTTTTGCTATAATATTGGGGATTTTTTGTACAGACAAATTACAAAAACGCCTTGAAATATTATTTGCCTAGGGTGAATTGAGTTATGATAATTTTCCATCATTAAGAAAAAACTAAGTACCTAGATAATTCTTAATTCTTTATTGTACACACAAATAAACATTATAATATACTTAAAAATATAAATCATGTACAAAGGCGAGCTTAACTCAAAATGAGTTATGTGAGTGATTATAATAATTATTTCCTTGTAATAAACATTTAAAATTAAATTTTGTACCTACCTGTGTATTTATGACTCCATCATGTCTTTTTTTTTTAATAACGCATGTTTTCCCGCCACGCTTTGAGGTTCCAACCAGTTTGGATCGCTTCGGGTGATGGTTTCTAATGCTTCTTATGGCAACCCCTGACACTCCTCAAGAACCGTTAAATTTATGGGTATAGCCAAATAAAATTAAATTTTAAAGTGAAGTAGGTAGCTACTCCTTAGGACAAGAAAGCGTCATGCTATAATACCTATTATCTGTTTTTGTTAATGACCAGATCATGGCGATCGTTGTACGCAGTCCGTAGCCGACACCTGCGAGCCAGCCAGGCTTCTAAACTCAAAGGCACCGGTGTGGTATCCCAGAGAGACATTGCGCTTACGCAGTTCGGCTTCGTCGGCTTCTCCATGCTCAAACCTGAAAAGTTCGGCGTCTTTCAGCTGACAGAAGGGGATTGGGATGCGTATAATTACTTCTGGAGAGTCATTGGGCATATGATTGGATTAGAAGACAAGTGAGTTTGATTTTAATTATTATAATTAATAAATATTGTATGCTGTCGTGCTGAGAGTTACCTATAAGTTCAAACCTACAAGCTACTAATCAGAAACGCTGTTTAGACGCTAGCACAGAATATAATAACGTGGACGCTCACTGTATTCAAACATTAGAAGTAACATGTACTTACATATCTGTTTATCAGCCGAAAGTTCACGGTGTTATTGGATTGAATGAAGGATCCAATATCACCGTGAACTGCACAGATACGAACGGCATTTTATATATAAAATTAAAAAAAAATCTTATAACTTACCTACTGAGGCGATTATAGCACTTGCTTATCGGTAAACGATCAGCGGGTTTAAGCTACTAAAGGCACGGTTACCCTAAACCCCTATATAGTAACCTCCGCACCTCCCGGACTTCACCCGGGAATTAAGAAACGATGATTGAATTTCCAAAAACCTTTCTTGCTTACTTTCGTCATTTATGAATTCTTTGTAGCGGTTTAGGCTCTGCGTTGATGAATCGGTCAGTTAGTCGGGTAATTATTATTTATATATATAAATAATTACTTTTATTAATATATGTGTATAGATAGATAGATGAGGGTATATTTTTGTGTCCCGTTTGTTTATAAAGGTAGGTACAGGTTCGTAGATTATTTTTATTCTGGTGTAATAGCCCAAGTTAAATGCCTACTTTACCTACATCCTTTTCGATTACATCTAGCGATTAACATTAATTTTAATTATCTGTAAGTTGATGTCTAAGCCCATGTAATCGTCAAAACTATGCACTTATAAATAAACAAGGTATTAAGTCGATACTGTGTCAAATTTAATATCAGTGATGGCTATCAGCAAACAAACAAAAAGTAAATGCATACGTCATTACTCGTGTAACTTCTTCGTGTTTTTGTACTGCTAAGTAAGTACATGTTTTGTTGTGGTAGTTTTATTTACCCGGGCTAAGCCGGTTAAACTCGAGGTTGTTTGTTCGATTCCCTAAGCACTTTTGCTTTTCCTGTGTCTCGAAGTAACTATCTGTATCTGTATGTATTTAGAAATAGGTATATACCTACTTAATCTTTATATATAAAAATTCAAAAAAAGAATTACTGATATCGGTCCAGCCGTTCACGCGTGATGTCGTGACCAACGGAAATAGGGATTCTATTTCCCTTGGTCACGGCATCACGCGTGAACGGCTGGACCGATTTCGTTCTTTTCTAAATAAAAAAAAGAAAGTTGCGCAGAAAATAGTTTAACCCGGCCGAAGTCGGGGCGGGCCACTAGTTGTATAATAATTAGTTATCCCAAAATTGGGATCAGGTGGAAGTGTGTTAGTTGTAGGTATTATAAAAGCGTAGTAACGGACCACGAGCTTCGGGTGTCTTGGATCGTTACATGGTAACACTAATATTCGCCCGCGCGTATTATCTCTCGAGTTTTTTCCGGGATAAAAGTATTTTATTCCAGACTATAATCTATCTCTATGCGAAATTCTATCCAGTTCCGTTCAGCAGTTTTTGCGTGAAAGAGTAACTTTAAACATACATTTTTATTTTAGATATAACATCTGCCGCGCAACATTCTTCGAGACTCGTGAGGTACTACAAGAACTCCAGGACCGCGTGTTCATGCCTGCTATGGAGAACGTCCCGGAGTACTTCGAGCACATGGCCAGGTCCTTGCTCGACGGGTTATGGCACGTCAACCCCACTATTGAGACAGATGGCTTTCTTTATCTGTGCCGATCTCTTGTAGGTGTACCGGGCTACATTTCTACGGAGGATGATAGAATAAAGCTCCAACTAACGATCAGTAAATATTTGAAAGGAAAATCTGTTGATTCAGGTAAGTGATATCTAAAATTTGTGTTATACAATACAACTAGATTTTGCCCGCGGCTTCGCATGTTCGTCGGTAATCGCGATAAAAAGTACTCTTTATAATCTCCTTGCCTTTCTTACACAGAATACCATAATTTATCTTTGCCAAATTTCAAGGCAAGGGAACAGACACAAATATGCTAATATATATATTTGTGATAAAATAATATAGAATACCTAGTGATGAAAAATACACTGGTCATAAGCGTACTTTTTTATGTGGCCAAAGAGCGCGAAGGACGTCACGACAAGAGTGTACCACAGATAAACTTTACAGTGTATAACAGACAAACTTTACAGTGTACCTACAATAGACGAATAAACTTAAATATAAAAAAGGGATATAAGCGCACTTAGGGCTACAGCAGACCTGCTACTCTCAGCATCGGTGTTCTTCAAATTAGTCGCTTTTAAAAGCTAAACGCAGAGACCAAAAATTCCACACAGCACACTTAAAAACGCCAAACATTGATTGATTGTGATTGTGTCGCTTTTAGGAAGCTTTGCAAATTCGTTGCTGTAGTAATAGCGACAGCGGCCTGTCGCTCGCTATTCACGCTGAGATCTTCTAAACTACGCAACGGATCTTGACACACATGTTAATTTTTATATGTATATATTAACATAAAAAACTGGTGGTGGCTGAGTAGGAAAGTAACCGACTTACACGGTGCAAGTTCGATCCCGGGTCTAACGGTGAAGGAAAACATCGTGAGGAAACCCATGTGGGTTTCCTCAAGATGTTTAGAATTTTTTCTAACACATGTGTGTTAGAAAAAATTCTAAAGACATGTCTGATTCACCAATCCGCATTAGGCGAGCCTGCGAGAGTAAACGCCTAACCTTCTTTCTTGATAGAGGAGAGGAGACTCGTACCCAGCAGTAGTCTGTTATTAGAATATAAAAAATTACTGCGTTACTTTATACCCTTAATAACGAAACAGATTTTTTTTTAAGTTACTCAGCTTCTTATTGTCAACTTGTTTGTTCGCAGGCGTAGACACGGCAGAACTAATGCGGCCTCCAGCAATCGAGGGTCTCCCGAAGCGTCCACCACGGCTCCTATACTACAAGGACTATGAAACTATCGAGGCAGCGCCCGCCTACAAACAACTTAAGTTTAAAGCTAAATACAAAGTATTTTTATTCAGTATCTATATGAGCTTATACTCATCATTCCTTGGCCGACTGTACTTCAACTTGAATTTTAAATTCAGTTTATTTTTAATGAGGTACTTCCCTTACCTAGCTTTCTTCAAGTTTGGTATCAAAAAATCTATGGTCAATATTTTCGAAGAGGACCCTGCTGATGACAGTCAACCTAAACTGAACCAAGAATATTATAAGCCGAAGGAACCTGAAACGTTTTTTAAGGCAGCTTTAAGTTTAGTATGGTAGTATTAATTTTAGTTACCAATAATATGCAATGTCGGCTGAAAGATTTTATCTATGTAAATCAGGGTATATGAAATACCTCTTGGTATGATTACAAGTATGTAACGAAACAATTCGCTGACAAGTAAGCAGTCAGCAATACCATTATTATTTGTTATTGTACGTAACAAATCTCTATTGTAGCAGGGTTATCAGAATAGATATTGAACAGGACAGTGTAGATTATTTTTAAACCAATCAAATAAAAGTATTATTGTTCATAGTAGAGGGTTATCTATAAAATAAATGGTGTAGGTGTATTTTGATAAGAACATAGGACTCCATTGAAGACATATCAATTAGAATATTTAATGCCATGCTAAGGAAGAACAACGCAACTACATAACACAAGGCTAGGGAAAAACGCACCTAAAATGTTAGGTTTAGCTTTGATAAGTAGATAGAGAGAGTGCGAACAAGATGTGACGTCATCGTGCGTTAATTAGTACTTTTATACTAATAGGCATTAACTAATGTCTCTTCCAAAAACTTTTGCTTCGACGTAGCGGGTACAACCCTAATTGAAGTGTTTGATAATGTGAATAACGTACATTAATTGTGCAGGGTGGTGAAGGTTGCGTTATTTTATTATACATTAGTCTTATATTGTTTATGGGATATAATAATTAATATTATCATACTAGTTCGTTGACTGAACATAGAATCAATATATTTATGTAATTTTAAGTATTTTGACGTATGGTTTATTATTCGGATATTTTTATTCAAGTTAGTAGTTCTTTAAGTTGACGAAGATTGAATGAACTCATACAGTTATTATATATTTTTTATAAATCATTGTACGCATTTTTATTGTTTCTATACATGTTATAGGTATTAAGTAATTACAAAGAATCATTGAAATCAAAACGTGTTTTATTTTTATATGCTATATTTCGAAAAAATCTGCTGCTTTTAATCGGGTCCGCTTAGCAACATTTATCTGTAATAGATTATCTGTCAGGTTGTTGTCTTCTGTGACAGTTGTAGTGACGTTCCTGGCTGAATGAGATCGTGGTGTTGTCGCTTTATTAACGTTCGGTGTTGCCACTAAAGGTCGTCTCGATGTCGGCGTCCTCTTAGGTGATGCATGTGACAAAATACCCATATCGTTTGGAGTGAGCCTCAACCTCGGCGATAATAAATGTTTAGCAGCTAATTTTCTCGCTGCTGGTGACATACTTGCTAGACGTTCTGTGTTTGATCTGAAACTGTGGAAATAATATATGTAAAACTGTGCTCATGATGTCAACGACGCCATCATCAGCAGGTGCCGCAAGAAATAGAATAATAATACTTTATACAATTGGGATTTAGAACAGCTTCAATTCATAATACAAAGTATACTAAAAAATATTAATAATTACCTACTTTATATTGATAAACAAATGTATGTAACTTGCACAGTTTGGGCACAGAGGGCACGGTGACGCATAACGTTCTGACGGTCAATAGGTCGAGCTATCTGCACACTACGAAGCTAGATATCTTATCAACTGATATAAACTGATCGCATGCAAATTTGCCTGACATCCTTATTTTATTTAGGTGTTACTTGTAAATAAACCAACTATTTTTGTTTGTACTGGAACGCGCTAATATCAAAGTACCAGAAGTTTATTATATAAAAAACATTTTTAGATATTGATGCAATTCCGCAAGCTGCGGTCAGAGGTGGTATGTAGTACGTACCTGGGAGTAGGCGGCGCCAGGGCGGGCGTGGTGGGGCGGCGCCGGCGCGCGACCTGCTCGGCGAGCTGCAGCCCGATGCGCTCCCGCGCTCCGCCCTCCAACATGCGGTAGGCTGCTCCTGCCCCCACACTATTAACAAAAATAATACTCACTTCATTCGGAGCTGAAATCCCGGGTGGAAACTATGGTGACAAACAAGAATATGGCCCAAATTATGGTAAGCAGTTACCGCATTCTTTGGATGCTTGTAATACCAGACGCATTACTCGCGTGTTGCCGCCCTTAAAAATCCTACTTCCTTAATTAAATATGTGCACTATTGTAGAACAATAATGAAAAGGCCGCAAACATCGCCATCGGCCTGTCGGTAACTTACGCGGGTAGTGGTGTGTCTCCCCCGTCGAGTCTGAAGGGCGTGCCCTCGATCTCCCCCCACGTCATGAGCGGCGACAGGTCGGGCCCCTCGCCCGGCCGCGGGGACGGCGTCGCCACGAACGAGTACTCGCCGCCTGGCTTCTCTGTAGATATGCTCACACCGTCCACACCGATTTTGCCTGTCACACTTGCATCCTACAAATTTTGAAGAAAATAAATAGCCTTTGCCATTATGGACATGCATTATTATCTATATATAAATAGGGGAGGACAAAATAGTCACAAGCGTCTACAGGCTCAGATAACTGCTTAACATCAAACGTGACTTATGCTTGTTGGCCACGTAGGTAAGTAATATGAAAAAATAAAATCAATTATTCTTTTGTGAGTTATGATATAACCGCATCTGTGGTCTAGTGGTAAAATTAGTCTGTGCCACAAACACCGCGCCGAGTAGTGGGTTCGATTCCCACATGGGACAATCCTTTTTATTCATAAATGTTTATTTCCAGTTTGGGTGTACATTGAGTTCATGAATTGTATATTTTTTTGGAAACATTACAACAAGCCCTGGTTTGTTCCCTAGTGCGGATGTTGTTCAACAGAAATAAATTGTAACATGAAAACTAAAATCATCATCAAAAGATGTCCACTGCTTGACATAACTGAATAATATGTAATACATACTTGAGTCCTGGCAATAGCTGAGATAGTTTCTTTATTCTTGACATGGTCGAAGGGTTCAGCCTTGAGCCTGGTGTTGTGATGCAGCAGCTCCGGCTTGGGCGGCGCGCGCTGTGATGTGGCCCCGTCAGGCACGTACATTATGTAGTTCTTAGCTTTGTAGCGCCATGTATCCAACTGTATAACAAATTATAACATTTTAATATGGATAGAAGTAGAACAGTACGATCGGGAAAGTACCTTTAGCCTACAGATGACTGAAACCATAATTATACCTACTTCGAAAGGATCTTACAGAAGACCGCAAACAATTAACCACACACAGCGGCGTAATTGTGTACTACTACCATTAAAGGATGAATTTAAAAAAATGTTTTTCTCAGCACATGTATACCCACAAAGCTTTTAAAATGTTCCTTAAAGCCCTGGGGAAAAAATGGAATAGCAACATGCAAGTTATACCTCTGGTATTGCAAGCGTCCACAGGCTACGGTAAATGCTTAACATCAGGCGGGCCTGGTATGTTTGTTCGCCATCTAAGTAGAATAAAAAAAGAATATAATTCTTACTTCATGTGGTCGCTCAGTCTGATCCGCCTGTTTCTCTATAGAGGGTAGAGCGAGCGCGGAGTCTGCGAGCGCGGCGGAGCTGATCTCGGCTTGTAACTGCGGCGCTAGCTTGGCCGAGCGCTTTTTGTCCTCGAGCGCTATCACGCGGTCGTAGCTCGCGTTGTCTTCACTTGTGTGACTCGAAAGGTATGAATCTGTGGCATTAATTGTAATTTAATTTAATATGTATCTATAAATATTGTATTCAAAAGCCCAACTGGGGAAGGACGCCATACCTCACCACAGATACCAAACTACACACAGTGTGGTATTTGTGGTTCTGTGCCTGAGACCTTAAGTAGTGTTATTTAAAAATGCATTTAAAAGAAACACTTTCTACTATACTATTACCTACTTACATTAATTTTTCACTTTATTTTACTGTGGGAAAAATATTGACTCTTGGAGGGATATAACAACACTCAAAGTAATTTTGACTGCCTTGGTGGTCCAGTGGCCTCAGTATGCGCCTGCTGTGCACGAGGTTGTGGGTTCGATTCCCACACAGGACAAAACTTTGTGTGATCCTGGGTCTGGGTGTAATTTGTGTCCATTAATTGTATTTTTGTAAAGTCCCCCGCGACACAGAGCTTGTTCTCTAGTGCGGGAGTTGTCTTTTATAAAAAAGAAAAAAAAAACGAGATTTACAAATTGCCAGTGTTACCAACCTAATGAATGTTTGTCTGTAATATCTCCTGTTTTCTCTTGTAAATTGGACTCATTATCTGGATTAATTCTTTCTCCACGTAACGCTGCCTCTGATGGTGTAAATGATCCATCCAGGTGTGGTGTATCAAAAGTAGCTGGAGAGTTATCTGAAATATTACATATGAATGTTATATTTATTAGGCCTTTGGTCCCGAGCTGACCATCTCCATTGTCTTTCCGCAACCTTAACAGATAAACAGGTACGACTGTATTCCACTTGTGGCATTAGAATGCTGAAGAAACCAACAGTTAAGTAATGTGTAATGTGTTAACGTAAGTATGATAATAAAAAAATAATGTATGTATGTGTACAGTACAACACAAGGGTCAATGATGACATAAGTTATTGGCTAATATGTATGTTTTCATTTTATCTCACAGCCCTGTTCTCTACCATCTATAAAACCCCACCTAAACCAATTTTCCTGGCTCCAGTCAACCTGAGTCAGTAAAGAGTAAAGTAAAGTAACCTGAGTCAGTAAAGATTTCAAGGCCATAGCCATGGTATTTAAGGTCCAGGTGGGAGATTGCCACCTTAAAAAATAAATTGTATGGTAGACTTACAAGGTTCAGTAGGAGGTCTAGTGCCACTGTACTTTTGTGTTATCTCTCTGAGGCGTGCATAGTCTTTGTTTTCTGTTGCTTCCAAAAAATCATTTTGTGCTTTTAGCTTTTCCAGATCAGGGAAGAAATCTCTTTGAATGATCTTTGCTATACCCTGAAAAGTTAAAAAATATGGTAAATATAATAGGTATTAGAAAGTGTTAGATTAATTATTTATGTCTAAAAAATATATATATTTTACCAAAACAATGCCCTCACAACATATGACCTGTTAAACTAATTACAAGAATCAAAATCATTATCAAATCAATATCACTTATGCGGGTCAATAGCAGTTATTGTAGCATATATTATATGATTGCAATACCAGAGGTATTACTTATAAATAATACAATTTTATCCATCTCTGATATATTTGTTCTTTCTGGTCTGTTAAATATTTGGGTAATCGTTAAAGCTTATTACAACATCAAAATAATAGTCAGCATATTATTGTGATTAGATTATTAAATTACTATATAAAAGTAATCAGAAATACCAAGAAGAATACCCACTTCAACATAAACGTCTTCGTCTAACACTTCAGCTTTCTTAATATTCTTCTTTTTAGGCACTTTTGGAACTTTGAAGATAGTGCTCTCATGTTTCAATAGTTTCATATTTTCTAAAGCTGCTGCTCCCGGTTTGGGGTCCTTAATATGTTCCGACATATTGCTGAAGTAGTATTTACACCATAAAAAGCATAAAGTATCCCTAAAACTACGGCTTTTAGGGAATACTTTATTATGGAAACAATTAGACAATACAAATTCCTCTCACTCACTTGAATCACAAGTATGATAGTATCACATCACAACACGATTATTGTGTTGAAGGCTGTCAAAGAACTGTCAATGTCACATGGAGACTTGGATAGTGTTGCCAGTAATAGATTTTAGTTTTCTTTTTTAAACGTTTTCATGCATTTGTCCTAGATGGCGCTTTTTGAGAGTGGCCATAGAGAAAAGTAATAATAAACGGGCTTTCATATAGAATACCAAGGATCTTATATTAATGGATTGAGTACTTCAACAAATATCGATTTCCATAATAAACCATATGTTCATGAAAATAAAGATCAAAATTGTACGCAGAACTATCAGGGAGAAAAACGGTCCACATGAGATAGCCAAACGGAGTGGAATGTGTCCCTTTCTAACAAGCATGCCAGTACAAAATTAGTAGAAAATATTACAATTGGTTGTTGAGATGTTATTTATAAAAAATATTTACGTTCTAATTCTTAGCTGAGGATTTCTTAACATGAAGGTAAATATAGATTTATTATTGTTAAAAATTTATAATCTTATTTCTACTATAAAACAAGTTATTTATAATAAGTTTTAAATTATTAGAAGTATTTATAACAATTCATATGGCAACTAATATTTCTGTTTTCAAACAATATGGCCGTACATGTTATCATAGCGAAATCATTTAGGAATCTTAATAATGCGATTTTAGAAAATTATAAATAAAAAGGGTAAAAAAGTGTTGTGTAATAGGATGCAAAAGTGAATCCTTTGCGGGTCGTGGCATTTCCTTTTTGAAGTAAGTAGATAATTCGTTGTAAATCAAAAAATACAACTTTTGTTTACATTAGGGGGACAATACGTTCAACATTTCTCGAATTGCTTGTAGATTTCCAAAATGTGATCGACTATGTCAGCTTTGGATCAATACCGTGCTAGGTAAAATCACGAAGGTCTGTCACGGTGGTCTGTCAACGTGTCAATGTTTAATCCATATTATCTTTTGTGATTTTTTATAGATCCTACTATATAATATTATAAACGCGAAAGTTTGTAAGTATGGATAGATGGATGTTTGTTACTCTTTCACGTAAAAACTACTGAACGGATCTGGATGAAATTTGGCACAGAGATAGATTATGGTCTGGAATAACGCATAGGCTACTACTACTTTTTACAGTGATAACCGAAATCCATGCGGGTGCAGCCGCGGGCAACAACTAGTAAGAAATAAAAACGATCACAATATTCATTTGTTTTATTACCTTAATACCTTTGTAGCGTCATCTATCAGACTAATAGAATAACGCCACAACAAGCAACTAAGTTCCACATAAAAAACACAGATGTCACTATGCCTAGAAACACAACCGCAGAACAAATATTCGAGATGCTGAATCGCCTCCCTTTTCGTTGGAGGTGTGTGACAGCTTTCTCATCTTTAAAGATATATATTCTAAGCGTCAATATCGTGCTTGCTGCTAACATAAGACACCCATAGGCACATAAATGTACCGTCACGGTTCTTTAATAAAATCCTATATTTATCATTGAAAGTCGGCGTTTTGCTTTACACAGAGATGAACCCAAATTTCAAGACATTTTGATTTTTTTTCGGTCGAATAGACGCACTAAAGAAAGGAACGGTGAGCCCCCCGATAGTCAGAAATAAATTTATCAAGACCCTATTTATTTGAAAATCAGATTTGTTTTACATAGAAATAAACCGAAATTTTAAAACATTCCAGCATTGATCAATCGCATGGACACCCTATAGAAAGAGACACAATCCTCCCTACTTGCGGACCGAAAATCGATAAGCCGTGCGCATTCCACTTGGGTATAAGTTCCTTGTAGAATACACGAATAAAAACTGTAGGTTAGAAGAACTTATTTATAGGTAGAGCAAGCAAGTAGATCGTAGCTTTGTAAAAAGTTAGTTATATTTTTTCAAATCGTAAGTACCAATTTTTACATTCCCAATAGGTATATATAGGTAATATATACCTATTGGGAATGTAAAAATTGGTAGATCCACATAATAGATACCTATACCACAGATTACTAAATAGTTGCCTATACTTTAATGATTGAACTATACTTTATTTATTTATTTATTGTGCTTTTAAACCTAGGACCATTGATTTGGACATTGTCTGATACAATACCTTATTAGTTGCCTAACTACTTGAGATGCTATAGAACTAATACAAAACGTCCTTGACAACAAAAAGAAACACATAAAATAGTAAAATTAAATATTTATTTAGGTATATGAGTACTGTTATAGGTACAAAATAATTACAAATAATAATATATGAGGTACATACTAATTCTTTTTCTTTTTATTATTTTTTAGAATGTATTCTTTGATATAGAAGTCTGTAAACAGGAATAGAATAAATATATTATGTGGCAGGAATAGGAAGGAGACCCATTTAGGATACTCGCACGATGGCTCGAAGATTACATGACCGAAGTGAAGGATCAGCAGCAGGAACTGCAACTGTGAAATAAAAACTTGCTTAGTATTACAAAATTCATTAAAAAATATTTTTTTAATGAATTGAATATTAATAGAATATTCTATTTTAAAATAAAAACGAACAGCGTGATTTTACTTCAAATTAGAATATTCTGCTCGCGCCATTGACTTTAACAAATAAGTCAATGGCTCATGCATTAAAAGTCACAGAACTAGGGGGCGAAAAACGTTTTCCTCAGAAAACAAACTCCCGACACGGGACTTTCAAGAATAATGTTATAGTACCTATTGGACGTTTCAGTTTATTAAGGGTAGGCACAGATAATACAATCCTTACTAATATTATAAATGTGAAAGTTTGTGAGAATGATTGGATGGATAGATGGATGGATGGATGTTTGTTACTCTTTCACGTAAAAACTAATGAACGGATCTGGATGAAATTTGGCACATATATAGATTATGGTCTGGAATAACACATAGGTTACTTTTTGCAGCGATAACCGACATCCACGCGGAGCCGTGGGCAACAGCTAGTATTATATAAATCCTTACGATTTGCAGTTGAGTGATGTACTTCTTCCACCAGGGTTGTACCAACTGCGGACGGACGATGGAGATCAAGTAGTAGGTGTACATGACAGCATGGACTATTGAGTTTATGAAGCCCAGCATCACACCGTGACCACCTGTAGGAAACATTGTATGTGTAGGTATATTATTTTTGGTAAAGTATGACAAAGCTTTAATGAACTATGGTCGAATGTGACCACCGCGGCGGTCAGTGGCGTAACTATACCTACCGCTGGAGGCCCGTGGCAATATTGCAATAATAATATTAGAATTCTTCTGTGCTCACGGCCACTTTTGGGCCAGGGACCCTTTAGGCCGGGGTCCCGTGGCATTTGCCCATAATGCCACCTTACTGTTACGCCACCGCTGGTGGCCCTAGTTTTAATTAATTGACATGATTTTATAACAGAGTAGGTACGAGGTCCAGAGCGCGAGTGGAATTATTCCTTTATATTTTAAATTGTGGGCGAAAGTTCGTTTCTCAGTTACAAAATTATTCATTTGGCAGCACACGCGTTATTGCTATCGGCAGATAGGTACTGCCGATCTTAGCACAACCTTAAACCAATATTTGAATAGTATTTTCTTTTTATACCTACCTACATACAGACTAATACAGACGGACAAATACAGACAGACAAACATGAATATTAATTTTAAATAAGAACGAACAAGATGTTACATACCTGGTACATATTTAGTGCCAACAAAACCAAGTAAACACATTCCTAAATGATGGTACACGTGTAGGAACGACACTTGGTTATACTTCTTCCTCAACACGAAGAATACCTGATAAAATAACATTTCGAAATAAGTTAATAAATTAAAAATAATCTTATTTAAAATCCTGTATTTCACAGGCGACAAGATAGTCTTCACTTTAAAAAGGATCATTTGATTTCCATGACAGTCAGCTGAGAGTGAAACGTACCATTATTTTATATGATTACAAAAACAATTCGGACCATCCCTTTAGATGTTACAATGTTAACATACATACTTGCATAATAACGTCAAACACAAGTTTAACGTAAATACCTATAGGTAAGTATGTATTCCTTTTGGTATAGTTACTTTACTCTATGGTATGTAGGTATATGTTTATATATAACCTTCTTAATTTGCGTCACGGGTTTTTCTTTTCTTTTTCTCGAACAAAATATCCAAAGATTCAGCCGGTGTCCCCAAAATGGCACTCACACGGTGCACGAGAACATATTCGTATCTAATAGGTATCCCTGCGTCGCCATAGCAGACAAGAAAATAACAATTTAAAACAAATAAGTGTCATAAATACCGTGTCCATAAGGTCGATGATTTTGATAATGTAGTATAGCCAAACTCGACTGACTACCATTCGTTCTAGCTCTGTGTCTTCTTGTATGATCTTCTGACACCACACGCTGTAGTGTCCCGGCAGGTACAGTAGCATTAGGCACTGGAACAAGCAAGTATCACCATTTATTATAACTTATTGGAAGTGATATATAACAACTTAAAGCTAAAGAGTTTCTTAGTTTGTCTGAACACGGTATTCTTTGGAACTACCTAATACCTACCTCAATTTATTGAGGAAATATCAATTTATAAGGCGAATGTGCCAGTAATACTAAACGTGATAGGTACAGGACGAAATCTGAATTTGACGCAGAACGCAGCAGAGAACAGCTCTGTTTATAAGTATCTACCTAATACTGGTGGAGAGTCTCTTGAATTAAAAACAAAATATATAAGATGCTACTCCCTGATAATGTAAAACACTCGTTCAACAATGTTAGACAGGGCATCATCATGCATGTTTCATGTACATATCTAAACAGGTTATTATCTTGTTTATAGGAAATAGTAAGTAATATTGATTATGCTTGTTAGTTATGTAAATTGCCTCTGTAGGCATGTAATCCGTGGTTAAATCGCAGCATATTATTATTGATTAGTTTCTTGTTGCGCAATTATTTAACTACGTTATCTCATACAGACGGAAAAGGTTCAATTTCGGAAATATGAGATTTGTTGCATAACGAACAACAACAATATGAGAATATCTACCTACTGTTCTTTCTAAAACTAGACTTTTTATACTAATAAGAATCAAGGGAGGCATCAAGCATACGCCTAATGGTAAGCAGTTACCATAGCCTGTGAAGTGTTGCAGAGCTGTAGGTACTCGCCACCACAACTACCATTAGGCAAGCCGTATTCTTCTTTGACACTTCAGCTGTATTAAAAAGTTAACAAAATAACGCGGTCTAGTACCTAGTTATTGTTGTTTTGTTTATCTTTGGTTAGATTTTGGAACTGAAATTAATATAATATCATGACTTGGGTGTACTATTAAGTATTCTGTGACTTGGGGTGAAGATATCAAAATGCATAAAAGAGATACTGTATTTGGACTCTTTTGTTGGACCTGTGGCATGAGCTCGGGTTTATGGTTGCGGAAGATCGTGAGGTTGGTTTTCGATTCCCGGGCCGAGCAAAGAGTTATTGATTTTTCTGATACAAACTGATCAGTCATGAAAAGCGGTGGTAGCCGAGTCGGAAGTCCTTTAATAGCCTGGTGAATAAGTTCTTGATCCATTTTGAATCGCATATAAAAAAGCTTGATTTTAGATCGGATAAAATTTAGCGTTTTCATTTTGGCTGATTGTACCTACTGTTACAATTTTACAAATGTATAAATTGTAGCTACAATCTGACCGCTAGAAGCTTGAATAACATCTCAAACCTACCGATACAGGTAAATTACTATGCCAGCGACTACTGCGCCATCGAAATATAACTATTTATGTAAAACAGCTACTGGTATTGTTGATTTCATCAACTTAAACCGGTGTGGTGCGCGTGCGCCGCCGCGCCGTATCGCCAGCCCTGCGTATCCTTTACCTTGGCATGAATAAGTTAATTGTCATTTCCTACCCGCTTTTCACGATTTGTAATTTACGTACTTTTGTAATCAAATGGTATTTTAACGCAACTTGTTTACCTACCTAGATTAGATATTTATTTACGATACAGACAACTCAACTGTACTACACCACGGTGAGTAACAAGCACAGCGTATGGCATGCCTGATGGTAACTAGTTAAGTACCGTAGCCTATTTATCGACGCTTGCAGGAATAGGAGCATTAGGTGCCTACTTCTTGTAATACCCGATTTTTGCGTTATGGGAAACCCTGGATAAAGTAAAACGTTATTTTAAAATTTGTTTCCCATAAATGAGCACTGAAGACATTTAAATCAAGCACAGGAACACAACTACGTTTTATTATAATATATGTATTTTGATGTACAATAAAAAGTTATCGATCTATCTATCTACGTACAACACCGTGCCGTGTAGTTGTATCTTTCTTTAAATTTTTAACCGACTTCACAAAGAGGAGGTTATCAATTCGTGTGTGTTTTTTTTGTTACCGAAGAACTCCCTTATTTATGAACCGATTTATGAATTCTTTTTTTGTCTGAGAGTCCAGTTTTCAACAAAAGAAAGTTCAGATGATGGGATCCATGAGGAGTTGAGGGAACTCCTCAAAAATTATAGGCACACATAGGTATAGCAATTTCAATATTTTTAACAACACATCAAACATTTGCATTCAGAAAGTATAATATGATGAAGTAAAACTGATGAAGAAGGCCACAGATGGCCACCTGAACTTCTCAATAATAAGTATCTTACGGATGGCGATTAAATAAGTTTCCATTATGGTTGCTAAGGTAGCTAGGCAACGGAAATTCATAATTAAACAATGTAATCTAGCCGTTTTTAAGGTTTTTGAAATTCTGCAACTTGTCGGTTGTTTTTTGTTACAATTATTATAGGTACACTCACGTTTTTATTTTTAGGCATACCTACGCGATGACGTAGTGTAGACTTTGTAATTTACTTAGAATATTGTCACAACTCACAATAGGTGTTGTAGGTCGAGTAGGGTCAACGTGCCACGCGACACAACACTAGGAATTTAATTAAAAATTCAACGCTTTCAGTGTATATATTTGATTTTTTTATCAGATTAAATGAATACAATATCTTCTAAGGATTGAAAAGTATGATCAATTAAACTAAGTACCTACCTAACTATCGGAAAATATATTATGTATTATAATTCATAACAGCTTTCATTATAAGTAATTCATCATTATTCAGGTCACTCGTCAAATCCGAGTCGGCTGGGCAGCGTTAGAAAGCTCTATTTCTCTATTTTACTCCCGCACTAGAGAACAAGCTCTGTGTCGCAGGGGACTTGACAAACATACAATAATTATCGGACACAAATTCCACCCAGACTCAGAACAACTCTTTGTGGGTCATACAAAGTTTTTCCTGTGTGTGGGAATCGAGAACCTACAACCTCGTGCACAGCAGGCGCATACTGCGGCCACTCGACCACCAAGGCAGTCAAAGCTAAGCCATATCGCTCACCGCAGTGTTTCAAGACGAAAGTCTTTGACCAGTGTGTGTTGCCACATCACGAGGTTAAAATGGGCCAAAATAAAATTACCCAGAACCGATGATGCATGATACTGTAACATTTAGGTAGGAGTACCTATCTACTAACAGTTAACCCAATTAGGTACTTATTTATTTATTATATACTTTATTGTACACCATCTATAATATAAAAATTAATCGCTGAATGTGTTGCTGCGCTCAAATATCGAGAACAGCTGAACCGATATCGCTAATTCTTTTTTTGTGTTTGTTATAGTCAGGAGAAGGTTTAATGTAAGAAAAAATTAAGAAAGTTGCGCTGAAAATAGTTTAACCCGGGCGAAGTCGGGGCGGCCCGCTAATTTAAAATACTTTAAACAAAGAATTGCTTATAAATATCGCTAAGAGCGATTTCTACCAGGCAACCTTCAGTGGTAGTTGTTGGTGTACTAAATTTTGTCTAAGTAGGTAACCCTGCAGAAATAAAGATTTTGTGACTTACTTCCTGTAACTGCGGGCTCCAAGTTAAGTTGCGATCAATAAGTATGCCCATGTTTTTAATTTTTTGACTTATGGGGACCACAGTGCGAACGAAAAATATTTGAGGCAGTTGTACCCAATCAATTCTTAATGTCCGCCTCGAGCTCCTAACTACAGCTACTTGTGTTCCGAAGGGTTTACCTTCAACACCAACAGACAGGCGACTGTTGGTGTTGAAGGTAAACCCTTCGAAGCACAGGTATATTATTGCAGAGATCTGATACAGATAGGCTATTGGAGTAGGTCATGGGCCTACTCCAATCGCCTATCTGTATCAGATCTCTGTTTAGATTTTCAAAAGCTTACGATATTTGTTCCAGTGAGGCCGGCATATAAATCTGAAGATCATCTGCATAAAGGTACTTAGTAGGAAGAAAG
Organism: Trisateles emortualis; assembly: GCA_947095525.1. Taxonomy (NCBI): domain Eukaryota; kingdom Metazoa; phylum Arthropoda; class Insecta; order Lepidoptera; family Erebidae; genus Trisateles; species Trisateles emortualis. Next base: position 11,509,579 of record OX352750.1, read on the forward strand.
AATATTGTTTGAGATAGAATTTATAAAAATCGGGGATATAACGTCACCCTGGGGCACACCGACAGTATTATTACACCAAAATCTAAAATTGATATTAAGTTGTCAGTACGAATACGTTGTCGATGACCACACACTGTAACTTCGAAACCAATCAATCACCGTTGGAGATATGTTAAGTGAGCTTAAAGTACATAGTGCAACGGCAAAATTTACGATGTTGAAAGCATTGGTAAAGTCCAACAAAACAAGCACGGCTAGTTTACCATGCTCCATGCCATACCTGATGTCATATTGACTAAGGATGTAGTAGTGCTATGTCCAGGATGGAAACCAGATTGGCAGGGATTAATTAGTTGGTTTTTACAAAGGAATGTACGAATTTGAATGTGGACAAGACACTCAAGGACCTTAGAGAGGAAAGGTAGAATGGATATGGGACGGTAGTCGGAGAAGGATTAAGGTTTATGTGTTTTAGGCAAAGGAGTTATTTGGCCGTCTTAATTACCTACATTTTGTATATGAACACTTACTTGGAGTGTGAGGAATCCTGATAGAAATATTTGAATGATATTATATACAATGATGATGTTCTTGAGGTTGTAAGGCTGACGGTTGGCCATGAAGGCAGGACCCCACGACTTGACGAACCTATGGTACACGTACAGTATCGCGAGGATCGGTATCGGACTCGACACCAGCGGGTAACTGTTCGATCGAGGATCTGAAAATATCAATATGAATTTATTTTATCGGAATTCAAAGGAAACCGCAGGCTACAAGAAATTTATAAAATAGGTACCTAGGTATTTATTCCACATAATAAAAATGCCAAAACGTAGCCACTTCTGCTATTATAATATTTAAGAAAATAACTAATAAGAGCCACTTTATTGCATAATAAACTTATCCAGGTCAGTGTTCTATATATACACAAGAGTGTAAATGAATTATTTGGTGACCTTAAAGGGGGTGAATGAACGTATCTAACTACGTACCTATACCTACTTGAAATCATAAGTTAATAACTTTTACAATAGAATCACCTTACGAAAAAGAATTCTTGTAGGTACATTGCCATGCAAACCGAGTCAGCTGATCGGAATATTATTGTTTAAAAATATTTCAATGATTTATTTTATCGCTATAAATTGATGTCATTAATTTAATTTTAATAATCCGTCCGAAGACAATAGTATTGTTTGGGGGTCACCGGCGTGGCCACCCGGCCGGTAACCCCAAATAATAATATTATATATTTTTCTGGCTTCCAAAGACTCAATAAATTTCAGGGCCTTCAACCTTCAACAATATGAAACGAGTTAAATAAAGGTCAATGATTACAATGCAGTAAAAAAAGTTACTTACCCGCTAAATCTTCGTTTACATAGTTGTAATAACTTGTTAGATTCCGTATTAACGAGCCCATTTTAGCGGTCTGCAGTCGCTGAAAAAGAATAAATGTTGAAAGTTGAAATTAAAGACATAAAAATACTCTTCTGACATTCTACAATGCCACAAACTCTAAAACGTTATTCTGAAATAGAATAAAAAAATATAATAAGTAATTATTCTATCTGATAATAGCGACAAGTGTTCTGAACACAAACATTTTTATAGTATAGGTATCTGCTGATGAACGGGATGCTGTCAACTAATTAAACGACAAAATCATAAGATAATATAGGTAATCATCATTAAATATTAATTAAGTACGATTTACTAATTTCAAACGACGATTCTTTCTCAACACATAAGTTTGTAGTTCCTATTGTAGCAGGTAGGTACAAGTGGGAGATTTTATTTGCTTTTTTAGGTATATATAAAAGTTTTATGCCCATTCGTTATGATTGAGTAATTTATTAACCGACTTAAAAAAGGAGGAGAGGTTCTATGTTCGACTGTATGTATTTTTTTCAATGAATGTTCATTGATATCTTTCCCATTTGTGGACCGATTCTAAAAATTCTTTTTTTATTTGAAAGAATACTCTTGAGGTCCCATTGGCACCAAATGAGGCAATCGAGGCCAACCCTCAAATGTTATAGGTATTAAGAATAATTTTCATCATTTATATTTTTTTACTTTTATTTTATCACTTAAAATACTTTTCAAAAAGCTAAAAATAAATGAATACAGATTGAAGTCGGTGCTAAGTTCATCTTATCACCTAATATTCAGCTTGGCGCGTCGGTGCCAAGTTCAATCTGTATTCGGTTATTTTTAGAAGGTTTTTTTGAAGTCGGTTTATGTCTTTCTTCAGCAGCTAAGTCAATACCCGTCTGACGAAACTCAACATTGTGGTTGCAGAACCGTGACCTTAAAGTGAAAAATACTCGAGAAAATCTAGTTATTATAGACATCTGTGGCTACCAGGCTACCTTACCTACGCATTGACTAAATTGTGTTCATACCAAGATCGTTACAATAAATCTATGTTCCGCCTCCTACTTAGAAGATAGTTTATTACTGTGTTATTACTCTTTTTAATCGACTTCAAAAAGAGGAGGTTATCAATTCGTGTGTTTTTTTTTTTTAATGTTTGTAACCGCATAACTCCGTCATTTATGGACCGATTTGAAAAATTCTTTTTTGTCTGACTGGACATACTTCCAGTTTGGTCCCATTATCATCAAAAGAAAGTTCCGATGATGGGATCCATGAGGAATTGAGGGAACTCCTCAAAAGTTATAGGCACACATATAGCAATTTCAATATTTTTAACAACTAATCAATCATTTGCATTCAGAAAGTGTAATTTGGTGAAGTAAAACTGATGAAGAAGACCACAGATGGCCATCTGAACTTTTCAATAATAAGTATTTTACTGATGGCGATTAGATAAGTTTCGGTTATTGTTGTTAAGCAACTATTAATAAGAAATAATGACGTGAATGAATTGAGCGCTGATTGCACAGATTAAATATTGCTTTTAATACCTACTTGACCTGTGTTCAGCCCGACGCTCAGTCGATTTTATTCGATTGTAACAAACAAATATCTGAAAATTTTACAACTTGCCGTACTGAAGTCGGTTTTTTTTTTGTTAAAATTATTGTACCATTCAACACGTGTACTACCTTTTGTGCCTCGTTCGTTTTTAATCGAGCAATGATTTACATTTACAGTTTCCTAAAAATTAGTCTCATAGTCAATGGAGACGGTTTTTGGGATTGGGTTCAGTGAGTTGATTTTCGAGTTTAACCCTGCGTGTTAGTTCATCGGAATGATCGTTAAATAAGACCAGCTTGACGTAGACTGGCTACACTCGAGGCGACTGATCTGATTAGCAACCCCAATCAAATTAATCTTCGAAACTCCCCTTAAGTAGCCACCTGACAGGATCTAAATTTTCTTCTGTAATTGATTTTCAGACTGACTTTGTTTTTGTCAAAAATTATCATGACATGAGTTCTACTCTTCATCACCAACATCATCAGCCTATCCCAATCAACTACTGGACATAAGCTTCTCCCACTGCATAATTCGACTTTACGTTGTCGTTTGGTTCAGTAGCTTTAGTAGTTAGGTAGATACCTCGCCAATTACCAATGCGCGGCGTGTTTTGGGTTCGATCCTCCCATAAATGGTTGTCCCGAGTCTGAGTGTACTTTGTATACGTTAATTATATGTTTGTAACGTCCCCCGCAACACAAGGTCAATTCCCTGGTGCGGGAGTTGTCTTGTCCTTGAAAATAAAAATAATCCTTTGCTTCTTGCATACAGCTGCTTTCAGCCACTTTGCGAAGACCATGGGTCCACCTAACCTAAGGGCGTTTTACTCAATTACGTATGTCAGATCTCTTCTCAAGAAGACGCAACTGCTCTTTCCGTCATAGATTCTGCGGCATATTTAGTCAGCCCACTGTCACTTCGGCCGGCTAATTAATGCTTTGAGTTATGGCGATAACTTTGGTACTACTCCTCCCTAGTGAGGTACATATTATTCGGAGTAGTAGAGTTCGGTAGGTACCTACAGTTATCTTACACACATATGGTGTTAACAAGTGTGTTTGTTTGTTTGAACGCGCTAATATCTAAAACTTCCAGTCGGATTCGAAAAATATTTTATCATTTGATAGGAGGAGGATACGCTCCCGAGGGGAGCATGTCAGTAACAATAAACATGACACGGGACGCGTTTAATCGAAATTTAACGCGGGTGAAGCTGCGGGGATGTTACATAGAATTTTTATATAAAATATAGATTTTTGGTTAGTTGTGTTGGTCCAGTGGCCGCAGTATGCGCCTGCTGTGCACGAGGTTGTGGGTTCGATTCCATCACAGAATAAAACTTTGTGTGACCCACAAGGAGTTGTTCTGAGTCGGCGTGTAATTTGTGTCCGTTAATTGTATGTTTGCTGCGACACAGAGCTGCGGCGGTGGTCTTTAAAAAATAATTGAGGAGTAGTGTTAGAATTTTTTTAACAAAGTAATTCCAATCTAATAATAATAATTAAATTAACAATTATAATTTAAATAATTTAGTAACATCACCCACACATTGTACCTAAAACAATGTGAGCTCAGCATGACATTTGTATGACGCAGCAACATGTAAATGTTCCCCCGAGTAGCAGTACCTACATAATATGTAGTATACTTGCATTTAAATATTTATAGATACGTTAAATAGGTAATTAAATGTGGCGGGTGAATGATCCCTGTCTGCAAGTAATGCAACATAAAATCTAATTGATTAAAATAAAACACGCGATAAGAATTTGTCTTTAAAATAGTGGTAAAATACGGTACATTCAATAGGGCCTTTACAAACATACAATCCACGAACAAAAATTACATCCAGACACGTAACAAGTATTTAAAAATCACACAAAGTTTGGTCCCATGTGGGAATCGAGCCTACTACCTCCAGCTTAGCACGCTGACTGCTAACTTAGCTTACTAACCACTAGACCAACAGGCCAGTCAGATAATATAGCACATATAGGTAACTCGAAGTATCATTGTATTGTACATGATCTATAAATGAACTGCCCTTCTAGACAAGTGGCATATGCGATAGTCGAATCGAAAAGTCAAAAAAGCAAATGTATGGGATTTGACGTAAGTCTACGACATAGTATCGTAAACTTACGTCAAATCCCATACATTTTAATTTTTGACTTTTCGATTCGACTATCGCTTATGCCACTTGTCTAGAGGCCCAGCCCCTCTAGACAAGTGGCATAAGCGATAGTCTAATCGAAAAGTCAAAAAACCAAATGTATGGGATTTGACGTAAGTTTACGACATTATATCGTAGACTTACGTCAAATCCCATACATTTGTTTTTTTGACTTTTCGATTCGACTATCGTTTATGCCACTTGTCTAGAGGCTCTGTTGTGTGTCTTAGAAGAAATTCTAAAGACATGTCTGATTCACCAACCCGCATTGGGCCATAAACTTTCCTCTTGAATCTATCTATTGCTGAAAACTACATTCAAATCCGTTGCGTACATAGGTAGCAAGCTACTTTAAAAGTTCTAAGCGTACGACAGCGGAAGCGACTTTGTTTTATAAATATTATAATGTAAAAAACAAGGATATGGGTACTCGTACATATTATACATGTGCAGTCAAACAAAACTAATGATTCTAAGTAAGATAAGTAGGTATCTTCTTTAAATTTATTATAATAATAAGTAATGCAACAATAATGAACATTCCATGACGCCCGAGTTTTAATTTTATCTTTACATTTTGGCAAACTACCTTTTTTTTATTGGCGCCATAGTCCCGTCACGCTCACGCTCGTCACGTGCGTTAGCGCAGCGTCAAAGCATTATAAGAGTAGGTAATATTATAGGTATGTAAATCTAATTTGTAATGTTGTTTTGTTGGATACAGGTATACAACAGTCGGTTGCACAATGTAATAATAAAATGTACTAGCGCGTGTAATTAGTACAAGTACTTGACCGACCTAAGTACCTACTTATATTCGATCGGCGGTTTCTTTTTTGTAAAATCACATGTTTTCTTCAGAAAAGACAGGTATGTGGATATCTCGCGGGTGATAGACAGTGAAAATAAAATAATATAGAGAAACCCTTAACCATGGGGCAATCCCACCCGCCTATCTGGGGATAGACTACAGAAACAATCACAAAGTAGGTAGGTACTATGTACCTACATAGTTGGCTACACTTTATTTACTATATTATTCGTGTCATTAAATAATATTGTAGCCTACAATATTATGTCACGATGAGCAGGTAAATAAAGTGTTGCGATTTTGACCGTTACGGATAAAATCGCTTAAGTAGCTAAATAGATCCTGCCATTACCCATGCCCATATCTGTCCCACTGTTAGGTATAAGTATAGGCATAGGCATAGGTCTCCTCTCCTCTTTCAGGAGAGCTGTGTGGATTTCATGCCTAATGCGGGTTGGTAGACTAGACATTTCTTTTAAAAAAGTGACATTTTTTTCCGATGGTTTCCTTCACCGATGGCAGATAAAATCAATCTTTGAATTAGGTAGTAGGTACAGTTAAATTCTAAAAATTGAAATTGACATTGGTATCCTACCGGCTGCATGGGATCGAACTCACACTTTGTTTTACAAATTTAATGAATAGGTCCCTACTACGATCGCTCACAGATACTGTTCATACCGACAAATAGGTAGGTACCCACTGCTGCTCTAAATGAAAATGACATTTTGCCATCTTCACAGAATGGTCATTTTTGTATATTGTCAACATCGCACCGGCCAATCAAAACTTAAACCTCCGCATTCTACTCAGGTCTCGTGGATTTCGTCAATTATTTAAATCAGAAAAATCTATCTAACTGCTTGCTTTAATAGATACAAGTATACTTACTTGGTATAAAATAAATTAAGAAGAATAATATGCATTTAAAACATGATTTTGATTACTTAAGTTTTTTTAACTGACGAATAATCGTAGACAACAGAACAGAAAGAATTCTCTAATTAAATAAAGTAGTTACTTATTATGGACTAAGTAATTATAACTGTTTTCCCTATCTACTTTATTTTTAGCATGAATATTTACTGGAATCCACTTTTGTACAATAATAACCCAATTCAAAAATACAGAATGACAGGTTGTGATTGCTGAAAAACTTTTTTTAATCCGTAAACTTGTTTACTATTTTAATCAATTAATTTATATGATACATGCACTAACATTAAAACTATAAGTAGTATAGATTGAATTAAAAAATACCTGATAAGCGACGTGTTATCCAAATCAAATACAAGGGTCGTTTGAGTGAGCGAGCGCGCTGTCCCTCTAGCTACCTCGGCGCGCGCCTTCAATGAATTTAATAAACCAACTGAATTAATTACAATAATCTTCCTTACCACTACCACGGCTTTATTTCATTGTTACATAACTTACACATGATTGAAAAGGAAAGTCAGATGGCGTAGGTGTAGTCCAGACGAACATATGTCTCTGTTTTGTGTCTGGATAATGACACTAGAGCAAATATTTAGGATCCATGCTCCATCCAATCCATGACAAAAAAAAAATCATTCTGAAGTCAAATAACCTCAATGCAAATTAACTATACATATAAATAAAATTGAAGTATCTGTTTGTATTATCAAAATAACAGTTTTCTACCAAAATTAACCAACCAAAATACCAAAAATAAGAATGCAATTTTTATCACTGCAACGGCTGAATAGATTTTAATGGGACTTTCATTGGCAGATAGCTAAAGTTATGTAGCGTAATATAAGCTACTATCATTTTAATAATTAGAGTTCGGTGCAACAAATTTAAAACCCATGAAGTTGTATCAATTTTCGGGTACAAGTAAACTCAACTAGGGTTTAGCTAGTATATAATAATATTTATGCTTTAATATATATTTACACTTATTAAAAAAGGAAAAAAAAAATACTGAAAATACACGAAAAACGGGAGGGACTGCTTAAAAGGCGTCATAAAATTTCTCCGCATCGACGTCTACTGGAAACGTGCCCAGAAGTATTCATACTATATATTATAGTATGAAATGTAGATTACTTGTAAATAATTTAGTAAAATGAATAAATGAAATCAACATATTTATGCTTTTGAGTAGCTTAAACAATCACTTGTGACGTAGACGATCAAGACGATGATGTACAAAAAAGCATATCAGCGAACAACAACACATTTCTGCTCAAAATATGTCTAATTAAATCTCGTCACTTTTTTGCAAAATAATACTTGACTTACACTTGGTTATTAAAATAAAAGTAACTGAGCTTTCTATCTATCTATGTATGTATTTAAAGTTATTTACCTATAAATAAAAATATCTGATTGAGGTCGCAGTTCTGAGGAAATACAGGCTTAGAAAATAATGTTTAAAAAATGAACTGGGCAACATGTGGGAACTGAATAAATGTAGGTAATCCTAATTATTGTAATTTACTACTACTACTTCCTCGACCGATTTCGGCCATGGCGACCTCTTCAACTCCGTTCTGATTCATGGCGTTGATGTGCTCGAATATGACTAATGTAGCCTATCTTATTAATAAACGTACGCGCACATTGCGGGCAGGTGAGCACACCATTACAGAAATTATAATTGATTGCACATGGTGGACGTGCTTTGAGTTCATCGCGTCGAGCATCTAGTTCAGAGCAGCGATTGGCCTCAAAGTCATTGACTTTAGTTTTCACCAGAGACCTCCACTCAGGTCGTCGAGTAGCTAATTGCTCCCATTGTAAGGGCTCAATAGCGCACTTTTTCATGTGACGCTTTAGTACATCTTTATACCTGAGGAATTGTCCGCCATGCTTACGCTTGCCCTTCTCAAGTTCAGAGAAAAAGATGCACTTAGTCGTACGTTGATCCGACATTCGCGAAACATGTCCACACCAACGGAGTTGCCGCCGCATCAGGTAAGCCTCTATCCCCATGATATTGGCTCTTCGCAGCACTTCCGTATTCCGGACGCGATCAAACCAACGGATGTTTAGTATTTTGCGAAGGCATTTGAGGTGGAAACGGTCCAACGTGCGTATATGGCGGCGATAAGCTGTCCATGACTCCGAAGAGTACAGTATGCTTGGTAACACCACCGCCTTATAAATATCTATTTTGGTAGCCAGCTTCAGGTCATGTGAACTAAAAACCTTGCGATCCAGTTTACCGAATACTGCAGCTGCAGCACCTAACCTACTGTTGATTTCAGCATCAAGGTCGCAATTTGATGTTATCATACTCCCGAGGTACCGGAATGCATTAACCTGCTTAACAAAATCATCACCGAGCTTGATGGCCAGTGTCTCTTGACCATGGATATCAAGGGACATCACTTCCGTCTTTTTGACACTAATCTTCAGACCAAAACTACGGCAAGACTCGTGAAGGGTTGTCATAAGCTGCTGCAAACCGTCTGGGGAGTCAGTCACAAAGCAAAGATCATCTGCATAGACAATTTCCGTGATCAGTGCGTAGGACACTTTAGTTCGGGCCTTGAATCTGGCTAAGTTGAAAACATTTCCATCAGTACGAAAACGGATGCGGATACCTTCAGAAGTTGTCTGCAAGACTTCCCGGACTACGACTGCAAAGAATAATGCGAAGAGTGTGGGTGCAAGAACACACCCTTGTTTCACCCCACAGGTAACAGGGAAGAACTCTGACTGATCAGCATTTACAGCGACGCAGCTCTGCATGTCGTCATGCAAGAGTCTCAGAAGTCTAACAAACTTCTCCGTGCATCCAACTTTCTGTAACACTATCCAAAGGGCTTCACGTGGCACACTATCAAACGCTTTTTCAAGGTCAACAAAACAGAGATACATATTTCGACCCTGTTCTCTGCTTTTTTCTCGTAATTGACACACTGAGAAAATTGCCTCACACGTACCACGATCAGGTCGGAAACCAAACTGGGATTCTGGCAAAATCTTTTCAGATAATTCTCTGAAGCGGTTTAAAAGAACTCTGGCGAAGACTTTTCCAGGCACTGACAATAATGAAATACCACGGTAGGAATTGCAATCAGCGCGGTCACCTTTGCCTTTATAAAGGGCCCGAATAAGAGACAATTTAAAAGTGTTAGGGACTCGCTCCTGTTCCCACATATCGACAAAGAGTTCCCACATCGCTGAAAACAAATCCTCACCGCCGTATTTCAATATTTCTCCAGGTATAGAGTCAACACCAACCGCACGTTTATTTTGCTGTTGTTTAATAGCACGAGCAACCTCATCAAATGAGACTGGCTCGTCAAGCTCGAGGGCATAAGTTTGTTGAGGTAGGGAGCGAACGTGGTCTAGGTCAACAGAGTGATCCACGTTGAGCAAGCTGTCGAAATGCTCAGCCCAGCGCTCGAGTATTTCCTTCCTACTTTTAAGAAGCCCTTCGCCACTAGTCGGCCTAAGTGGAACTTTTGCCATTGAGGATGTACCGAGTAAATTTCGTACTTCAGTATAAAACTCACCTAGCTGGTTGGTATCAGCGAGCCACTGTATATAATGAGCCTTCTCCTGCCACCATTTTTCCTTTGCGTTTCGTGCGAGTTTACGCAGCTCCAAGCCACTATGACGTATCTCCGTAACACTCCCAACACGACGTCGTCCACTGTGCCGCCTTAGGAGCCGCCGGTGTTTATTAATTGCGTCCGTTAATACCCCATCATTCACATCAAACCAGTCCTCATGTTTTCGGACGCTCAGACCCAAAGTAGTTCTAGCAGTGTCAAGAATATGAGTACACAGGGATTCCCAGACAGTACTAAATCCACTAGATTTTAGATCGAGAGGCAGCAAAGCAGTGCTCAATGTTTCGGCATATTTTGCCCTCGTGTTTACATTTTGGAGTCGTTCAATGTTTAGACGCTCCAGTTTTGGTCTTATCGATCTACAAGGACGTCGAAGACGAATACATAACTTAGTAACTACAAGCCGGTGATCAGTCCAACAGTGAGCACCACGCATGACACGAGTGACTTGAACTTGCCGAACATCTCTCTGACGCACGATTGCATAGTCAATAAGGTGCCAGTGTGTTGACCTTGGGTGCATCCACGTTGTCTTGTATTTGGCAGGCAATCTGAACATAGTGTTCGTAATTGCAAGGTCGAGTTGTGCACAAAGATTAAGCAACAGTAGTCCGTTGCTGTTCATATTACCAACACCATGTCTACCCAGAACTTTAGGCCAGGCTTCGAAATCACGTCCTACTCTGGCATTAAAATCACCCAAGAGTAGGATCTGTTCCCTCGGGCGAATACGATCTATGCACTGCGTCAGTTCTTCGTAAAATTTATCCTTAATTTCATCAGATTTGTCTAGCGTAGGAGCATAGACACTGATAACATTTAGGAAGTTGTCATGTTCCATATGAAGGCGTAGTGTGGTAATGCGGTCAGAAATGTGCACAGGACACTCCTGTAGCTGTCCAGTGAGCTTATTTTTGACAGCAAAGCCTACACCTGACCTTCGCGGCTCTGAAGAAGTGAGTCCTTTCCAAAAGAAAGTATACCCACCACCGTGTTCTACCAGCTCTCCTTCATCGGGTAGATGTGTTTCGCTGAGTGCAGCCACATCTACTTTATAGCGATGAAGTTCTCGAGATACAATGGCAGTCTTTCGCTCAGGGCAGGCATTTGCCTCGCGGTCAAGAAGTGTTCTAACATTCCACGCGCCAAACGTCATTGGTAGTGATGATTTATCTTTTATTTTCTTGTGGCGTCGACCGCGAATATTGGATGCAGAGGCAGCCGCGGTTGCTACCCTCCTTATGGGTTGGAGTGAGCATTTGTTTAGAGCACCTTTTCTAGCCCCCTCCCCAGCTGAGTGAGGAAAGCAGCGCCTCCCTAAATAGGGCTGCTTTGTCACCCTGGGTGCTGCCGAGCCCGCTCCGTCACCCCGATGCAGAGCAGGAACGACCACGATGTAAATACTACACCCCCAAGGCCGCCTACGTGCAGGAGTCAGACAAAACCCAACGAGCATCACGTCAAGCCTCTCTACCTCCTCCCATCGCCGTAGGACTATGTTGACATCGGAGTCCTTTATATGGAAGCGGTCAGTTGCGCAGGATATATTAGTGTGCACAAATGCGCGCGCAAAACACAAGTGCACATACTCATCCTTGCCTTTCTGAGCCCAGTGGAACGGGGACCGTTACGACCGGAAAAAGACTTGGACTGTTGGAACAGTATATTGTGAAAAAGTTACAAGCGGTCAGTACTTTTGCACACTCCCTTAATCGCCTCCTACGATACCCACGGGAAGATATGGGGTGGTGTTATTCTATTCCGCCGACACCACACGGCGTAATTTAATAATATTATGGAGACAGCATAACAAGCTAGACAGGGATGTCACGCGAGATTTTAATTTATAATTCAAAGTAAAGAGCTACAAGATGACAGGTCATCGAGTCGCATTCCTTCATGAATACATGCAAGGAACCTCGTTGACCCCCAGTAAGTGCCTAATATATGTACTTACTTAGTTTGTGCGGGCTCATCAGGAGCAGTAGAAGACAACAGTTGTACAACTGTTAGGCCCTAGGCTGTCCGCACAGTTATATTTCCGTGATCGGAATTACACGCATATTGTTGTATCAAATCACAGATATTTTGTATGTGTGAATTTGTCACCGCCAGTGCGGCTATTCCTGTAAAATTCTATGTGTTACAAAATTCAATTGCTACAGAAAACCGCGCGGTGCAATGTGGACAGGGCCTAAGGCTAATACCACACAACGGTTAAACTGCCGCAAAATCAAACCGAATCGCGTGATTTTGTGAGTCAAGAAAACTAATGCAGTTTTTTCCCGCGACTGATTGAGTGCATGCGTTCGAAGCGATTTTGCAGGTACCTACAGCGGTTAAAAAACTTAGTACGACCTAAGGCCACGTTCAGACAAGCGTTGAAAAAAAAACGTTGAAATGAAACAAATGGACTTCTATTCTTAATATTTATTTTTCTTAATAATATAATGTTAAGTTTCAAGTCTGGGTGGTACCGTTCAGCGCTTAGAATTCAACACATCTTTACAGAAACTACACGCGAGATCAAAACGTACGTACCTATTTAATGATATTTGAGTTAACTGTATAAATCTGTCAAGCGGTTTGAAAGATATGAGGTAAGTACTTAGTATAGAAAATTATATACCAGAGTATATAAGCGCCAAAAACATAACCAAAAGGGTTACGTTTTTGGCGCTTATAGCAATAAAAATCAAATAAGTACATGGTTCTTAAACATTATAAGAATGTAACTAATATATACCTACCTACTAATATATACCATTATACCATACATTATAATAATGTAAATAACAGTCAAACAGTACAAAGTACCCTAACTGTGTATTTGATTATATTAATATGTTATTTCTTCAAAGTACTTACATGACCTAGTTAGTACTTACTTCGTTAAAAATAGTTTATCGATTATGAATATTTTTGCATAAAGAAGGCTGGTTATGTTTTTTTGTTGCCCAAATTTACACATGCCCCGTCCGGCCCCGTTGGAAACATCTAACACTTTTAGGCAAATTGGACCAAATAATTTACAACACTATGAGCAATATTCTTAATCTGGCCCTGAACGATTGAGCCTGGCTTCAAGCGTCCTTACCAGTTCGCTTGGGCAGGCTCGGCGTTCGCAAAATTTCCGATGTTAGTTTACCAGCATTTTTGTCCTCGGTTCATAGCACGGAAGAACTAACCAGGAAAATTCTAGCTTCCACACTGATTAGTTTTGATGTGACATGTAAGACCGATGCTATTAATACTTGGAAAATGTCTGTTTCCAACACTGAGTTACCCACTAACCCTTTTTCCCAAAGACAGTGGGATGAGCCGCTATGCAGGCAGGTTAAAGATAAACTGATTATTTAATCTACCAGTCCTACTGAGCGCGCTCGTTTGCTGGCTGTGGGAGAATGGGAGTCGGGCCTCTGGCTTCAAGCACTTCCATCGCCCAACATAGGTACCATGTTATATGATACGACCTTCCGTATGGCTACTTGCCTACGCCTAGGTGCTCCTTCTGTTTCTCCGCATAGATGTTGCCGTGGTGAAGCCGTCGACAGCCTTGGATACCACGGCCTGTCATGAAGCAGGAGTGTAGGCCGCATATCCCGGCACGCCAACTTTAACGAATACTCCGACGTGACTTCTGGAATGTAGGAGCGTAGAAGACCATAGGATACGAACTCTCAGGAAACCGGGCACTCTACCGGAGGCCTGCGGCGACTTCGGACGCCTGCTGGCCTTTTGGAAGGACCTAGGGTGGATGGAATAGCCATAAGGAACCCCACGCACAACTAGAGCGGCCAGGTGCGGAAAAGCCCCGTCAAACTAACTAACTATACTCCGACGTGTTCTTGTCACCGCTAGCGTTCCAGCTGTACTAGAACCCAATGGATTGGTACGCAACGATGGTAAGAGACCTGAGCCTCTAGACAAGTGGCATAAACGGTAGTCGAAAATCAAAAAAGCAAATGTATGGGATTTGACGTTAATTTACGATATAATGTCGTAAACTTACGTCAAATCCCATACATTTGCTTTTTTGACTTTTCGATTCGATGAAAGTTTATGCCACTTGTCTAGAGGGGCTGATTCTGATCTGGAGGTTCTCAATTCGTTGGAATCTTTTTTACTTTACTTAGATTATGTTCACCGGTTACTCGAAGACTCTTGAACTGATTCGGAAAATGATTGTTTTTGTTTCAAAGGATATATTTCCCCAGTGGAAGTGTTTCCATTCGTTTTTTTTTTTTTAATAAAATGATTTTAGCTATTAGTGAGTAAAACCTCCTATATCTATTAATTAGATATCAGTGCTTCCCGGTAAGTAAGTTTGATATTATATTAACTACCTACCTATTTTGAAAATAAAATATAATGACTCTGTAGTCAGCAAATAAAGCCATCGAGTAAAATACAATCACAAATGTCATAAATCAAGAGAGTTGAAAAGTATCTATATTAGTCCTATCTATTTAAATTTACTTTACATGCAAGTCTGTTTTAATAAAGTAAACATACCTAGTTGTTGTTATGACTATAATCTATTATCGGCCATGGAATGAAGAAACTTATAAATTTCATTCCACTTTTCGTCATAAAACAAGAAGCGTTTCGACCAATTTTACTTTCCAGGAATATTACTTTATCTTTTAAGATTGTTGGAGAAGGCACACATGAGCCAGCAAAACCTCCAATCTTTATTTTTCACGGCCTGTTAGGTAACAGGAAGCAATGGGAAGGTATTGGGAAAACGATAGTGAACATTACCCATCGAACAGTAGTGACTGTGGATTTGAGGAATCATGGGTTATCACCACATGGAAATACTCATCAATTTACACATCAAGCAGCAGATATTATACAATTGCTGGAAAAATTGGGTGTAAAGCAAGCAAGTTTAATGGGTCATAGCATGGGGGGCAGAACGGCTATGTGTACAGCTTTGATGGCGGTGAGAAACTAAATTAACTTTTTTAATGTATAGAAGTTTGACTGGTTCGGGGGAAGATCAGGTGACGTGGATAGCAGATAGTTTCGGCCACCATCAGCTCACAGCAATCAAACACACGTAAGTAGGAAACACTACAAAACGATCGCAGCGGCAACGCCGCGAATGCGAATCAGCAGTGATTGCCATACCATTATGCAAATAATATATGATACTGGTACCTATGTTAAAATATGTGAGTAATTCGTCTTTATTTATAAAATGAAATATAGAAAGGGCCGTAGCTAGGGTCTGATGACAACGGCTAAGACAAAGTTTTAAAAAACCGGTGGAGGTCACGACCAGCCAAATGATTTTTATTATTTATAGATAGATTGGGTATTTAAATTGGCTGGTCATATTAAGCAAGTGCATATGCATATGGAGGAAGACTGAAAAGTTTTAATTAAATTTATAATATAAAAAAACATCTAAGGCACACACGGTTTTCGGAATCTGAATCTGACAAATTTATGCATATAATATAAATTCAAAGTCCTGACTGCCTATTGACTGATATATCAAACCACAGCCTAAACTGCTAGTCCTAAAGGCATGAGATTTGGAGGGTGTGTTATTTGTAAAGTGTAGGTATCCATTAAAAATTGGTTTTACAAAATTCCACCCTTAAGAGGGTGAAATGAGGAGTTGCCTTTTTTATGAAACTTTTTATATTCTGGATGGATTGACTCGTAAACTTGGTACACATTATTCACTCTTCAATTAAAATTATGAGACACCGAGAACTGTATGACAGTTTTTTTAAAATTATCCCCCAGCAGTGTCAAATAGGGCGTAGAGTCTATAAGTAGGTAAGATTTTTCTAAGGTAGATGTGTACCTGTAATGTTCTTATTTTACTTCTTACTAAAATTATTAATGCGAAAGTTTGGATGTATGTGTGTTGCTCAATCACGCTAAAACGATTGAACGGATCTGGATAACTTTTGCAGAGATTGATTGTTGTCTGGAACAGCACAGAAACTGATAAAGAGTTTGCGAACGGAAAGGACTTTACACATTCTGTAAATAAAATTCAGTTGTAGGAAATCGTTAAGAAAGTCTCCAAACAACTTTCAGCACTGCTTTGTGCCCGCTCTAATTTTAAAAGATAGGTTTTGTTTGCACCGACTCAAGCAGTAATGAAGTATTGTGTTAGTGATTGGCAGAGGGCTAGATAGGTGACTCTTAGTATTTGTCTATCAACTACATGATAAAGAGCTTTGAAAATATAGATAAGTTTTCGAAGTTTAGAGGTTAGACCATGTATTTGTAGGTAAAACGTAAATCTGTCCATGTGAACTCTTAAGATATTTGACGCAGTCAGTTCGAGAGAGGACAGGATAGTTACATGTAAGTGTGAGCGGGACACAACAAGCATGAGCAAAAAGGAAATAAGGCAAGGAAGACAGCTTTCCAGGTAAACTTAACAACAAGGTGAGAAAGTTAGTTTTCAAGATGTAACTGCATTGACACTAAGTTGATCCCAGCTAATTGCGGATTTCCAGAGTCACTGTAAAATATAAGGGCAGTGTCGTCAGCATAGGTGAAATTAGAGGTATTGGAAAGCGGTAGCTGGCAGAAATCGTTGACGTACAGGAAGAATAGAGTAGGCCCAATTATATTACCTTGAGAGACTCCGTGGGTCATAGGAAGCTCGTCTCTTAAAGAATCTCCTATTCTTACATACTGTTTTCTGTTAGGGAGATAACTTTTGAATAGGATAGCTGAGTACCCCTGATTCCTAGCTTTTCGAGTTTTATACAAAGGAGAGGGAAAGAGATTGTCGAACGCCTTTGCAATGTCCAAAAAAACACCAATAACCTTTTTTTTATCCAACATATCGATAACTAAGTTAGTAAGATTCATGACTACATCAGATGTGGATAAACCAGGGCGAAAACCGTATTGGTGGGGTGATAACAGATGGGTTTTTTTGGAAAAACTTAATTTACCTAAGTATTTTTTATTAATTTCTCCAGTAATTTAGAGAGCGCGGGAAATATAAAGATAGGTCTGTAATTCTTTGGACAATCTCTGTCCCTTCCCTTGTGAATCGGGTGAATTGCTTCGAGTTTATATATATATTCGTATATGTTATAGGGGGAATCAGTATATTTTAATTGTTTTGATAAAGTTTCTGGGAATGTTGTCACTACCCGTTGCACAATCGTTTCTCAAGTTCAGTGTGAGAGTCTCCAATTCCGACTCATCAGTAGCCAAAAGCGCATAAGCATTGATTGGGAAGAACATCTATCTATGCTGTCGCACCGAATTTAAAGCGAAAAAGAAATGCAGCTATGGCTTCCTTTGTAAATTATATGATCTTAATGCCACCTTCATTTTTCAACTTACTTTTACATAAAATTTTCAGCCACAATTAGTTGCTGGTTTACTAGTAGTCGACATGTCTCCCAAAACGAATGCGCCAGAGTATACTTCATATTTTCTGAAAATAATGGAAAGTATGTATTCACTGACATTTGATGATTACAAAGAGTTATCAAAAGCCAGAACAGAAGTTAGAAAATACATGAAAGGAATAATCGAAGATGAGCACCTTGTGGAAACTGTAATGCACAATTTAAGGCGGAAACGAAACGGTAAGATTGGCTGGATATGCAATCTGGAAGTGTTGATAAAGGATTACGAACACTGGGTATCATTCCCAAAGTGTTTGACTAATAAACGTTTTGATGGCCCGACGCTCTTCCTCGGTGGGCAGTTATCGGATTTTGTACAGTAAGTTTTCAAAAAAAATTCCATCGTCTTCCAAAATAGGTGGTAGGTACCTTAACTCTGTGCCTTACGAAAAGAGTTCTACAAATATTGAAATGACGGATACGAATTAGACCCAGAATCAAAACCCTGGTGCAAAAAAATGTGTCGGCAACACGCAAGTGATTTAACCTCTGCACTCTGGTATTGCAAGCGTCCATAGGCTACGGTAACTGCTAAACATCAGGCGGACCGTATGCTTGTTTGCTACCCAAGTACTTAGCTAATATTAACAAGAATAACCATCATATTAACAAGAATAACCATCATAATATAGGTAGATAGCTATAATTAATCACACTTTTTGATGTCCCCTGTGGAGATCCATAAGACATTACGCAATGGCTGTATGACAAAGGCAATTAAGTATTAGTGAAGTAGTTTTATATATTTAGAAGAACAAGTACTTACCTGTAAAGGTAAGTACTTGTTCAAGCAAGTCATTTTAGTAGTAAGATACCTAAAGTATAACAATTCGAAGGATATTAGGTATCTTACTACTAAAATGACTTGCCACCTGCTTATAGTAAAGGAAAAGTCGTTTGGAAGCCTTCATATCCTAAAAAAATCTAAAGACATCTGATCTACAAACACGAACGGGGCTAACACGTGTAGGATATAACTAACTAGGTACCTATGTCAGCTCTCTTGTAATCTTGATAAAGGAGAGAAAGCTCATACTCAGCGCCATCTATCAAAATTCATATTTATTCATACACAATAGGTACACGATCGCAATGCTTAAAAAACTGTTCCTATTTTCAGGCCCGATGATTTGCCTTATATCAGAGAACTTTTCCCGCGGGCTGTCGTCATCTACGTTCCGAAAACGAAACATTACGTTCATCTAGATGATCCCAAGACCTTTTTAGAACTGACCATTGCTTTTTTAAGAACCAATTCGTATAGGGATGAACCTCCGGTTGCCGATTAAGTAGTATGCTAACTTAGCTTTACTTTACCTTAATAAACCTAAGACACTAATTTTCTTGTCTATTATTCTGTGTGACCGCACCACACCGCTAACAACACTGGGAAGATGGGATAAAAAGGGTAGGTAATGTTTTTTTCATCAGCCTTGATTATGCTATGAGATTTGATACGGTCAGATACAAAACTTCCTCCTAAGTTTCTTTGGGAGTTCTACAGATTGATCGCCAGCTTCTCGGATCAAAACCTGCTTCCTACTCGAATAGGCTGGTCAATTTTGGCATCATTTATTTTGGGTAGTATTTAAACGAGCGAATATAAATAAAATTTATGGGTGTCTAAATTACTGAATATGGCGTACAGAAATACTAAGTGAGCGAAAAACTGAGGGCGAACACAATCCATCAAAATTATAGCGCCTCGCCGGCCGCTGCCGAGGAACGCTCGCTTCGCTCACTCGGCTCGCGTGTTCTTGGGGTCACAGTTCTAACCTAACCTAACTTACTTGTCTGGTAGCATCTCGTTTCTGGTAGCAAATGCATGAATATATGTATATTATACAAATGCATGAATTTCTAGTCGCTCACCTAGTAATTTAGTCGCACGGCTAGTATAACAGTATCTCATCATTGCTTTTTTTATTAATTATAATTACATTGTTTCCTTAAAAACTTTGATTGGTAAAAATCTTTTAATAAAATTGAATATTTTTATATTAAAATTATATAAATTTAATGAAACGATAATAAAATAATAAATTGAAAAAAGGTTAGCTTGTTTTTTTCTTTGCATAAGCTTCTTTTGAACTGTAATCTCCCAACATTCCTGGATCCCATCGATTGATAATGTTGTTCCATGACGAGGATATCCTGATAGAACCTCTCACCCTATTCATCACGGACAGGTTTGTGGGAAAAATCAAGTGAAAGTGTAAAAATGAATTTTCATCGACAGTCTACAGCCCATTTTTTTAGTAGTTTATAAGGAGACTACGGAGACTATAAAGAATGAAGAATGTCTTCAGCTATTTTTGGGTAAAACAAATAGCTTTACTATGCCATTATGTCATTAATTTTGTAAAATCTGTGTCCTTCATGTTTTCGAATTTGTGGACCGATGAAAGTATTATATATTTTTCCAAAATTAATAGATGCTATACTAAAGGGAAGGCCTTTAGTTTGGCATCGCTTAATTTTGGAAAAATGGTTTTTAGGTATTGAAGTATCACCTTCTTTATTAAGGGCTTTCATAACATTCTTTACGAGTACAAGCTTGATGTGCAAAGGAGGTAGGACATTTTTGATATCAACAAGAGAGATAAATTTAACATTTTCTTTTCCCGGTGCAAATGTTTGTCTTTCTGGGCATTCTTTGACAACGTAATGATATTTTGTTGCCCTGCTGTCCCAGAGACAAAGAAAACAACAAAACCTTTTAAAATCTTGTAGTGCAAGTAAAATACCGATGACTTTTAAATCGCCACAAATTTGCCATTTGATCGTAGTTTATAGATTTAAGAATAAGAGACATAATATGTTTACGTAATTTTCTATAATAAAATGTACTCACTTTTTTAAAGTAGGTATTGCGGTCGAATTTCGACAACTAAGTGACCTCTAGTAGCAATAACAGGCATCTACGCAAATCAAAATATTGTAGATTTTGATTTGCGTATTAAATATTAACTTTATTAACTTATTTGGTTGTTAATTATAGTTTTTAGAAAAATTACCACAGTAATATACCTATATATTTTTTTACACCATCAGAAAGTAGAGATTCCAAGGAACAATAATTTTAACAAAAAAAAACCGACTTCAGTACGGCAAGTTGTAAAATTTTCAAATATTTGTTTGTTACAATCGAATAAAATCGACTGAGCGTCGGGCTGAACACAGGTCAAGTAGGTATTAAAAGCAATATTTAATCTGTGCAATCCGCGCTCAATTCATTCACGTCATTATTTCTTATTAACAGTTGCTTAGCAACAATAACCGAAACTTATCTAATCGCCATCAGTAAAATACTTATTATTGAAAAGTTCAGATGGCCATCTGTGGTCTTCTTCATCAGTTTTACTTCACCAAATTACACTTTCTGAATGCAAATGATTGATTGGTTGTTAAAAATATTGAAATTGCTATATGTGTGCCTATAACTTTTGAGGAGTTCCCTCAATTCCTCATGGATCCCATCATCAGAACTTTCTTTTGATGATAATGGGACCAAACTGGAAGTATGTCCAGTAAGACAAAAGAAAAAAATTTCAAATCGGTCCATAAATGACGGAGTTATGCGGTAACGCGGTAACAAACATAAAAAAAAAAAAATACACACGAATTGATAACCTCCTCTTTTTGAAGTCGGTTAAAAAACTCACTTTTTTAAAAAAGTGAAGTGAAACTGAGCTGACCTTGTCCATCGGTTGATTGATTGATGATTGATTAGTTGTTAAAAATATTGAAATTGCTATATGTGTGCCTATAACTTTTGAGGAGTTCCCTCAATTCCTCATGGATCCCATCATCAGAACTTTCTTTTGATGATAATGGGACCAAACTGGAAGTATGTCCAGTAAGACAAAAGAAAAAAATGTCAAATCGGTCCATAAATGACGGAGTTATGCGGTAACGCGGTAACAAACATAAAAAAAAATACACACGAATTGATAACCTCCTCTTTTTGAAGTCGGTTAAAAAACTCACTTTTTTAAAAAAGTGAGTTTTTTAACCGACTAAGTTAAAAATAAGGTAAAAAATAAATATTTTAAATCGAAAAAATTACAGTGTGTTTGGGACATAATAAGGTAAGTTTCACTAAATTTCGTGGAAAAAAAATCTTTTTGTAAAAGTTTTTTTTTCCTTTCATAGGACTTATAGTTTTGCCAGAAATCGAGATAAACCGTTTTACCCTTAAAACTCACCCCCTTCAATTTCCCGACCTCAGATCGCCAGATATTTATTTTTCCTTTAATTTTTGTTATATTCTCTTCCATTTCCAATGGGTTTCATCCTGCTATTATTGTGTTTCACTTTTAATCATTTTCAATGGCTTAACACTGGTCTATTATAATCTGTATAGTATATTGGTTTTGACATGATTGGATTGACAAGAACCATAGATCTTCGTCCAAGCGCGCCGGTAGTGTAAACCCAGCACTAGGTAGTCTTACCTAACGAAACGCTTAACTTAACCTATGCCATAGTCAAGTCTTCTGCAAATAAATTCAAAAAATGATATCATGAGATCATAATATAATAATATACCGATCTATAGCCTCTATGCGGTGTTACTTCGTATCCAGGTCTACATAGTACAGTCGGAATAGCAAGAGAAAACTTTGTTGTCTTTGAAATTATAATAGACTTTTCTTTTACTTTACCTTGCATGGTGTTGATAGCGCTCAGAGCGCTTTAGTTGTCTCTATGGAGATCTCTTTTACAAAAAGTGACGTAGGTAGGTAGGTACAAAGTGTCAAATTTTAACCTATTTCACATTAGGTATATAAATATGTAAATCGACATCGATTAGAGCGGATTTTTCTTTTAATTTTCAAAATCAATTATGTTAAGTAGTCTTAGATCACAAACTATTTCATTTCTTTACACAAATACTATTGCAAACAAAACTGGTATCTGCATGAACATTTGTCGAAGAATAAAATATTTTTATCAAAGTACACTCCATTTTAGCAAGTCGGCTCCAAAAAAATCAAACGTAAACTTATCTTATGTGTCTTATGAGAAAACAGAAGAGTCAACAACAAAGCCTCCAATTTTTATTTTTCATGGTGTTATAGGCAGTAAGAGACAATGGGAAGGTATAGGAAAAACGATACTGAACATCACTCAAAGAAAAGTGGTGGCCGTGGATTTAAGGAACCATGGCGATAGTCCACATATGCTGTCCCACAAATATACAGACCAAGCAAGAGATGTTTTAAAGTTGTTTGAAATGTTGGACGCACAACAAGCTAGTTTGATAGGTCACAGCATGGGCGGCAGAACAGCTATGTGTGTGGCTTTGATGGCGGTACGCTGATCAAGTTTCACAACAAAGTGTTTTTTAGATATTAGATTCTGTATATCCGCTGTACTGATATCCCCGTCCCCTCCCGTCCTCTCCCGACTACTGTGGCAGGGTCTAATTAATTGGGACCCCTCAATTTACTTATTGTACTTGATTGGTACCTCTCAACCAGAGCTGTCAATCAATTGTGAGCTCGAGCGGGTTGGTACCACAATTCTGCCTATTTGTGTTTCGATTCAAGGAAAGAAACGGCCGATTTCGTGTTTCCTCTTTCTGCTTTAGGTGGGCGGTATGCTCGTGATGATGCTTGAAATCATCATGCGGAAAAGTCGCTTGCAAATGGCAAAATTTTGTAATTCAATATGCTTCCTAGAGAGTAGGGCGCGAGCGAGCAGCCCACCTGGACAAGGACTTCTATCTCACTATAGAGTTTATTATCCATACACTCCAAATCTTCTGTTTTTTAAAACTCATTTTTCCATAAATTAATTTCAAAAGCTCCACCCATATTATATTATGCCCTTGTATTGCAGACGCCCATAGGCTACGGTAACTGAATCTGGCAGGCCGTATTCTTGTTAATGGTTAGTAAAAGAAAATATATTGATTATTTTCTGGAATTAATTATTTTCCCACTAAAATTTCAGCCCCAAAGAGTAACTGGTTTACAAGTGGTCGATATATCTCCCACGTCGACCCCGATATATTTCACAAAGTTTCTTCCAAGAGTATTGATAGCCATGAAAAGTATCAACTTCCATAATCCTAAAAGGATATCAGTAGCAAGGGCTGAAGTAAGAAGTCAACTGCGTAAAATAGTTGGGGACGAATATATAATGAGGCTTATTCTAGCCAATATAAAACGAAAATCGGACGGCACGCTTGGCTGGGCTTGTAATTTGGACGGTTTAATAAGGGACTTTAGGTATTGGGTAACTTTTCCCGCCGTTATGCCTGGAGTAAAATATGGGGGCCCAACACTATTCGTTGGAGGTCAATTTTCTGATTTTATTCCGTGAGTATTTAATAATCATGTGTTTTCTTAAATAAGTAGGTAGTCTAGTATGCAAAATTATAGTTTTTGTACCAATTACAAAAGGTGTGTCCTTCGCATTGCAACTCTTTGGTACCCGTACAAGAAAAAATACTGTAGTTGCAGTCTGAATGATGAAGCTCTACTACTGCCTGTCTCTACCTCATCAGTAGAAACAAACATTATCTTGTTGGGGGCTGTCTTCGTGGCCAGAGCACTTCAACCCTTCGGATCTATTGTACATGCCCCAGCCGTTCTGCTCATGCTTCAACAACAACAACTCTACTGGCCATAATAAAGATATTATTAGAAGGGTCGTTTGTATAGGAACACAGATGACCCATTGACACGTCATGTTGACACAGTGTTGAAACCAACATGTCTATTTAGTGTGACATTTAAGTGTGAGTTTTAGCGTCCGACACGTGGTGACATAACGATATCATAATCAGAGCCTCTAGACAAGTGGCATAAGCGATAGTCGAATCGAAAAGTCAAAAAATAAAATGTATAGAATTTGACGTGAGTCTACGATTTAATGTCGTAAACTTACGTCAAATCCCATACATTTCCTTTTTTGACTTTTCGATTCGACTACCGTTTATGCCACTTGTCTAGAGGGGCTGTATTATTTAGGAAAGTAACTTCTAACGAGTATTTTGACGCTCGTTCCTCGAAGTTGCATTTCAACCCATAAACCGTCCCACTGCTGGGCACGGGTCTCTTACATGCACTTGGAGGGATATTAGCCTACTATACCACGCTGACCAGACGGGTTGGTATAGGGTTTGGTTTCGAGTTTTTCCTCTCTTGCAGTGGATATTGTCTGCCTGACTTACTCCCATAATAGACTCTTACGACACCCTAGGATAGAACGGGGTAGTGATATTTGTATTCTTAATCTGTCACCACACGTCCTCGAAGCTACACCACGACAATGACCTTGTTCCTGTTGGTACAACTACACCATAGTGATTGACTCACTCTACTTATCTAGTAACTTGGCATACAGTAAATACTCTATTTACAGCCAGTATGTGTATTTAACATATACAAATATCGTTCCACTGGCTGTTGACGCATTGTACTTTTTACTTATTATCTGTTTTCGGTTTTGGTTTTGGTAATTTTTTACTACTTCGTATTCGTGAATTGCTACTCGTCATGTACATAAGTTATATATTCTTTGTATATTGTGATAATTGCACTTATGACAGAGACATATAAAATAAGTCGACAAAACTGGTGCGTCTTAAGAGCTTTCAGAGTGTATCAGTGTACCTACATACGTTGCATGAACTGTAAATTATACAAAAAAAAAAATAGCAAGCCATATATATTATGACCCACTGCTGAGCACAAGTCTTCCTTTATCAAGAGAGCTAATCCTAATCCACACACGCTGACCTAATTCGGGTTGGTGGATCATACATGATGATGAAATATGGGATTTCAAGCAATTGTGGGGTCGTGCATAGGTGTGTGGCAGCTGACGCGTGCGAAATATACTTGTGTGTGTATGGCGTATGAGTAAGCTAAGTAGTGTATAAGTTTTAACGTTTTAATAACGTCGGGGTCACCACTGTTGTGAGTCACTACTCTGTGTAATGTATAGGGAGTTTGGAGACAAGTGAAACGCACGAATGTTGTTAGATGCCAACTGTTTATTAAAACGTTAAAACTTATACACTACTTAGCTTACTCATACGCCATACACACACAAGTATATTTCGCACGCGTCAGCTGCCACACACCTATGCACGACCCCACACAATGTTTTATTTTACTGTTATCTATCGAATAGTAAATCCTTGGATTCATACATATAAATTCCACAAAGAGAATGTGTACAGAAACCCGACGTGGTAATAGACACTGGAAAGATTTTATTTAACGATAATGTGAGTCAATCTCTACGGTGGCTGTGCCAACAGGAACAGGGTCATTCCCGTAGTTACACATCTGCATCTGGTGGAGGAAGTAGCACAAGGAGCGAGCGTATTTTTCATCTGCTTTGCTATTTAAAAGTTCATAATTATATAAAAGATGTACCTACAATAAATATGAATGGTATAGGTACTTACCTACCTACAGTAATTCGGTTCTTCCATTTTATTTCATACTCGTATATAAGAAGTTGTTTATTGGTCAAAAACAAAAGATCAAACTGCTTTATATTCAGTAAGAGATAACAGAGGCTTTTATTTCAAATGTATTATTGCTTTACAGGCGCGGTGAATTGAATAACATCAAGACCTTATTCCCGGCAGCGATAGTCACCCATATACCTAAGGCAGGACACTACGTCCAGATTGACGACCCCACAACATTCCTTGATATTACAATTTCTTTCTTACAAGAACATAAATATAGGATATCACCAAATCTTACAAAACAGAAATAAATATTCTTAGCCTACGCATCCTGTATGTTTTTTTTTTATAAGTACCTACTTACGTATAAAATTCGTCCACCCAAGGCAAAGCCGAGGATTATTGTGCAGCGTAATTTTGGTGACATGGCTATTTCTAAGCACCGTGAGGATGCCCTCAACATAGACTGGAATACGCTATTAACTTCTGACTCCGTTGACTCTAAAGTTCAAATTTTTACTGCCAAAATTAATCAACTGTATGACGTATAAGTATATGCACTTTTCCGTTCGATAAGAATGAAACATTTTCCAGCGCCTTGGCTTACTGAACAGATTGAGTACCTACCTATAATGTCCATGAAAACTTCAGCCAAGACGTGCTACAAGTGCCGACCAACTCCTACGAACTTGGAAAAATATTTTAGTATTAGGAATCATTGCAACAAGGTGTGTAAGAAAGCGCAACGCCAACATAGGTATCCATAACTCCGTTGAGAACGGAGATCCAGCTAAAGTCTGGAAGTTTCTTAGATCCTTGGGAGTTAACAAATCAAGACACGACTCATTTCCTAATAATTTTAACATTAATGCACATGCACATTTCGCTTCTTCGTCTAACTTTAATGGGCCCAATAAAACTAACACTTTGCAATATCTTTCAGAAATATTCACCATTAGTTTTCGAGCAATTGTCCTTCCTATCCTGTGTCACATTTTAAACTAATCCCTTGCTGGCAGTGTCTTTCCATCTTTATGGAAGGAGGCTCTAGTAATTCCTCTTCCGAACAAGTCTAAACCTTCCTCCTTCTCTGAAAATAACGATTGCTTTAGCTTTATGTACCTAAAGCTAAAGCAATCGTTATTTTAAATCTAGCTCCGTATAACACACGACAGTATGTAAAGTACCTATCCGGCAAATATTTTATAGATGTCAAATTTAATAAACGTTTAATTAATTACCCACAGAAAGTATAATAGATAAATTAAATAATAAAAGCTTTTGACAAATCAAGAACACAGTCATAGACTGGTGTTTTCCTGTACAGCCAAAAGACGTCCACTCCTGGACATAGGCTTCCCCCAGGGCTTTCCGCAATTCTCGATCTTGAGTCGACCTTGTCCATTGTTTGCCCGCAACCTTTACCATGTCGTCGGTCCACCTTGTTTGAGGCCTACCCTCTCCAGTTTATGGTCGCCACTCTAGAACCTTTCTGCCCCAATGGCCATCAGTTCTGCAAGCTATGTGCCTGGCTAATAGCCACTTGATGGAGGTAATTCTTCAAAAAATGTCGGTTACTTTGGTCTTCCTACGGATCTCCTCGTTTCTGATTCGATCTCGCAGGGAACCTCCAAGCACAGTTCTCTCCATTGCTCTTTGGGTGACTTTGAGCCTTTTTTCCTGTTTATGTAGTAGTTGAACAGTCTGCATGAGACACAAGATAGCACTTGGTATGGTATGGCGGGTTGTTGTCCGCAATTCCAAGCTGATGCGCGTATTTTGCGTGCGGGTGGTGGGGGTCACTCTATTTACCCCAGCTCGTCGAAAAAGTCCAGCAGCCGCCTGACGTTGACGACCGCTTCTCGTACCGAACCTGGGCTGCCCAGATGTTTCTTCCTGTATGTAGCGACCTCTGGCCAGTGCAGCGAAACGTACGCCGCCGTCTCGTCTTCCCTCATACAGGCTCTGCAGAGGGGACTGTCAGTGACTCCTATAACAGAGAGGTGTTTATTGAAGAAACCGTGACCCGTGACGGCAGAAGTGACTATACGCAGCTGCTGCTTTGTGAGTCTTAAAACCTGTTTGGTGAAGCGATGATCCAGCGCGGGAAGTGCTTCGTTTGTTTGTCTGCAGAGGTTGCTGCGTTGGTCTTTAATGCGCTTTCTTACCAGTGCACGTAGGTGTCCGAAAGGCAGCGCCACAATAGGTTCCGGCCCTATCATGTCCATATCTGAACCCCTTCTGGCGAGCTCATCCGCAGCATCGTTGTCCCGGGAGCCGCTGTGTCCTTTGACCCATTGGATAGTTATGTTATTGTGTTCACCCACCTGGTTTTGTTTTTGGTGACACTCGTATATCAGACCCGAGTTAA
This sequence comes from Trisateles emortualis, assembly GCA_947095525.1. Taxonomy (NCBI): domain Eukaryota; kingdom Metazoa; phylum Arthropoda; class Insecta; order Lepidoptera; family Erebidae; genus Trisateles; species Trisateles emortualis. Next base: position 11,538,282 of record OX352750.1, read on the forward strand.
CTGTATGGCAGTCTAAGGCCTGTATGACAGCCCTGCTGTCCGATAGAATCCGGATGGGCTGGTCCTTTACCTGTCGAGACCTGATAGCCTCGGCTGCTAGTGAAATCCCCATGCATTCTGCCTGGAAGACAGTATTGTGGGCGCCTAGCGGTGTAGCTACGTGTATTTTATTTATTTATTTATTATAAAAAATACATAGTGTTTCTTAATATTAACTTATAGCTAACAGTATAACATAAATCATTTTAGATTTTTCCGTACACTAAGACTGCCGTATATTGAGGTCCTCTGAGAAAATCCCAGCCAATCCAAGATAGCACTTTGGACAAGCCTGTTTTGAAACCTAATTGTGCATCCTATAACTGGAAGTGTATATTGAGCTGCTTCTCAAGCTTACTATCCAACACTTTGCCAACATGATATCCCTACCTAACGAAATAGGTCTATAGTCTATGTAACTATAAATCGCCATTATCAGAATCGGTCATTTACCTAAAAAGACATCTAATATAATGTTATCGAATCATATCATTATCATTGTTGATCAAATTGTCCATATTTTTAGGTAGCAGGTGACAGACATTGTGTCCGTTGGATTATCCATGCCAAAGTTCTAACCCACTCCAAGTTATGCAGCGCCGCCTAGGCGCAGGTTTTTACCCACCCACTAATAAATCGGTGCTCTTGCAGTTTTTCTGCCTGATTCTTAAATTTAATAAATCATTTATTTCATTATAAATCAAACCCGAGATAATAAATCAATTTTAGTAGAATATACCCTCTTTACTAGGTAGCTAAGAAATCTGGCATACACAGATCTAGCCTATAGCAATGCGACAATTGCGACATTCACAGAGGTGACAAGTGACATTAATGACATTAGGGATAAACAGATGTAGTAATAGCAATATCAAATCAATAATTTTCAAAATTTTAAAATTTACCTTAAAACATGATTATAAATCAAGTATACCACAATTTTTTATTACCTAGTTTAAAAGTTTGTCCTAGAACTGTTCCTAATATTGTCCATATTGCGCAAAGACACATTGCATTAACCTCGGAAAATGCAGAAGCTGTGGAGTTGGCTTACGCCTCTTACGAGAGTACAGCCAGCCCAGAGCAGTCGACACGACCTCCTCTCATTATATTGCACGGTCTACTAGGCTCGAAGAACAACTGGAATAGTATGAGCAAGGCTATACACAGAACGACAGGTCGGAAGGTGATCAGTGTAGACGCGCGTAACCACGGTGACAGTAGGCACTCTCCACAGCATTCGTATATACACATGGCGCACGACGTGATGAAGCTTCTTAAAAAGCTGGAGTTGTCGAAGGTGTCGATCCTAGGGCACAGTATGGGCGGGCGCACGGCTATGGTGCTGTCACTGCTCTGTGTAAGTTGTACGTAGATTTTTAGTGGTTTTGAATGTCTTGATAATATCTGGGTTGGTGGTTATATTATCCAGCAAGTGGGACCAATTCAGTCATCTAACCTAACCCATCTAAATTAGGATGTCACATCCAACAACACAGGAGTGATCCGTTAGTAAATACAAACAATAAACCTGAATGATCCTTAATAATTTTGGATAAAATAAGTTTGAACCTAAATGAAAGTAATTACCTACTTACTTTTATTCATAATTTTAATAATAATCACAAATTATTTGCTTTCCAGTCTGACATGGTGTCAAGTCTTATAGTGGTTGATATTTCGCCAGTCAAGACTAGTCCACAAATTCACTCAATGACCAATTTGTTTGATGCCATGACTGCAGTTGCTATTAGGCCAGGAATAGCCATGTCTAAGGCAAGAAAATTAGCAGATGAGCAACTGAAAAGCATTACTCCTGACTTGAACCTGAGAAACTTTCTAATAACCAATCTGGTACAAACAAACACAGGTTCTTATACATGGAGAGTAAATATATCAGCTTTGCAAGAAAACTTCCAATCTCATATATCTTGTTTTCCATCAAATTTGAGAGGACTTCAGTATGCTGGACCAACTTTGTTTATCGGAGGTTCTTTATCTGACTATATAGGGTATGTTATCAAATAATGTTTTATACTTGTTCAGTATATTTTTAGTACTTCAGATTCACCCACAAAATTGTTTTTTGTGAGTACCTACTGCTAAGTTAACAAACAGGCACAGCATAACATTGTTAATCAAAATTAAGGTGAGTGTTAACTTCACAACTTCTGTGAGCTACCTCTTTGAAAGAGATTCTAGGTAATGTTCTTAATACAAAGAAGTAAGTGTTGATTGCCTATGGTCTGGACTGTATCATCAGGCAATATGGGGTTGTCCTTGTAGATAACTTTGACCCTATGGGGTCTTCAAGGTGGCATACAAGCATACGGCCCACCTGATGGTAAGTAGTTACCATAGCCTATGGATGTTTGCAACACCAGGGGTGTAACTCACGCATTGCAGACCCTTTAAAAATCTTATAACTCCTTTCTTGAAGAACCCCATGCTATAGTCTCTTGGTCTTGTGTGCTACATCCCTATAATCCAGTCTTCTGGTTTTGGGACACTTGGTCCAGTAGGCTCATTTTTTTTCAGTCATCATTTGCATTAGTTACCTTAGTGGTACTTATATTTTTTTTTACAGAAAGAATGATCTGAAAGAAATACAAGACTACTTCCCACTTGCTGATTTGATGTTCATTGATGGAGCCGGCCACTGGGTTCATAGTCAAAAACCAGAGAAGTTTCTAGAGACAGTCTGTAAATTCTTAAGCAACAAATAGGAATCAAACAAATGAATCATCTTTGATACCCAAATATCGAATACTGACGAGGTCATAATGTCCATAGTGTAATAGTTCAAATTGTTATTTATTTAGCTCCTAGAATCCATAGAAAAAATAAAAGGTTAACTACATAATATAATAAGGTTTTTTGTTTACTTTTATTACATATTCTCATTTAAGGATAAAGAAAGAATTTAAAATAATAAGAATTTGAAAAAGGAACAGGTATACCTCCTACCTAGTGTACTCGGTCGCTCAGTGGTCGATGTATGTGACAGCAGTCACATGATCAGCAGATCCCGGGTTTGATTCCCGTGTCGGTAAAGTCAGAAATGCGTAAACCAAATTTTTTGGTTTTCTTAAAGGGCTGATGAACTGATGTACCACCCAAAGATGTTAGCATCACTAGCGGATCTTATTGCTAATTATTTATCTATTAAAATCGGCCTGGTTTCCTCTGTTATTGTACTTTGTAGATACTCACTACTTAACCACATTACCCAACCCACCTAGTTGGCTATCTAACGGGATGTGGTATGATAATAGCCGAAGTCTATAGTGTGGGAATTTTCATTTCGAACTATTAGAAATATTACATTGTTTACTTAATTTCTTCACAAGCTTTTCCCCGTGGTTTCACCCGCGTTAAATTTGAATTTCGCTACTGGTCATTACAGCCTCAGTGGCGGTGCAGTAGTGATTGGTAATCCTCAAATCAATTTAGCGACTTGATAACATATTTGAAACCTTTTTTAATAAGTCAATGGGCCATGAGGCCAGTATATAGCTCGCTATCTAAGACCTTTTTTTGAGGAGGAATGCTTCTTATGCATATGTAATCACCGCTTAGGGAAGCGAGACGGTTATGTCGGGCTCTCTGGCATAAGGATGGTAGGCGGCCAGCATACCGACTAAAACCCCCCTGTGCACCAACACGCACTCGCGGTACTTACATAGAACCTGACACACCAACGATGGTGTGAATGGGTACCACCTACTCTGCTTTAAGAGAAAATATGATATTTAATAGATGTGCCTACTTATAGATGCAATATCTATGAAAACAAACGCAGCTTGTAGCCCAAGGATCATTTGGGGATGCGTTTTAAACATCTCGATATTTTAATGTTTTGGGTCAGCAACACGCAAGCGATACCTCTGGTATTGCAACCGTCCACAGTCTACGGTCCTTCAGTAACTGCTTACCATCAGGCGGGCTGTATCATACAGAACGCCTGATGGTGGGTGGCAAACAAGCATACAGCCTGTATGCTTGTTTGCCACCCTTTAGTAAATAAAAACATCAAGATTTCTTAAAATCCGTACCTTACTAGGCACGGATAAAATAGTGCATTTAGAGCCGCGTTTCGCCAGCAATGTAAGGGTACAAGTAATAGGAGAACTGTACCACTTGCGTGTTACCGACCCAAAAAAAATTAACATAAGGGTTTTGTGATGGAGTATCACACAGGGGTAGGAAAATGTTTCGCTAAAACGCGTCCCTAAATGAGCACTGTAGTTCTGTATGTACACACAGGAACACAACACTACACTGATGTATTTAGCTGTGGTCTTCTGTAATAAGTAAGGTTTGCTCGCTTGTACAATGTCCTACCTTGCTTAAATCTATACCTACCTACTATTATCTCATGAAAAAGTAGGTAGCAGGCACATAGTAGCCGGACATAAGATATATCATTCCGTACCCAAAGGGTAAAATCCGGACCTATTACCTACTAAGACTCCGCTGTCCATCCGTCAGTCTGTTTGTCACCAGGCTGTATCTCATGAATCCGTGATAGCTAAACAGTTAAAATTTTAACAAATAATGTATTTCTGTTGCCCTCAACAATAAAAACAGAATAAAATAAATTAAGGGGCTCCCATACAACTGTTTTTTTGTGTTACTTTGCCAAATATTGGTATGGAACCAATCGTGCGCGAGTCCGACTCGCAGTTGGCCGGTTTTTTATCAGTCCTTATTGTAAGGTACTTATGCGGTTTTGCACTCGAATGTTGCGTTGCACTCCATACTAAAACCACGACTATAGGAGTTGTTATAAAAGCCCCATCAATATTCAACACTAACCATTGCACTTCACAGTTTCTGTGAAGTGTGTAGAATATTTAGTTTTATTTTATAATATAAAAGTTAAATATAATGAGTAGTACAGTCGCACGCGGTTTGGCGCTGCTCTTCGATCGCCCGAACGAGTCTATCATCACTCCGAAGGGCGATGATAAAGCTGTCTTCCAGCTTACTGAACAGTTAGTGGTGAGTGTTTTTTTTTATCGCCAGCTACATAATGCCCAAGTAATATTTATATATTTTCATAGGTTACCTATTTTTTTACAAAAGAAAACAGGGCAGAAGTTTTCTGTCCATAACATTTGGTCTCGTTGGTTCGATGCCTGGCCGACCAGTGTTATTTAGATTTTTTGTTAGAAAAGTCTCAAGCATGTTATTTTATCGCGTTACCGTCCCATCGGACTATGGAGTTAGGAAAATATTTACCTAATTAAAAATTGTCTATTTATAGCCTCCAGAATACACAAACAATGGCTTAGAGTTGAACAACCGTTTTGGTGACGATGCTGGCTCCAAGATTCCCCTCAAGGAATTACGCAGTTTGCCCAAATTCAGGATCGCTAAACAACTACCAACGGATTCGGACTTCTCAGTGTTTTTACCGAGACACCAAGAGATGGCGACTGAAGTGATAGATATTCTTATGAGTAAGTGGTACATTATAATTTCGTGACGATTAACGCAGTGGTATAAATAGTTGCCTCGCCATTTACCACTGCGCAGCGGGTTGTGGGTTCGATCTCCACAAGGAACAATTATTTTTGAGGTAGATAAATGGTAGTTACGAGTCCGTCCGGTCCGTTTTTAATGTTCATAAAACTAAACTAAGTATTACTCCATATAGTGAGATTGATTTTTATTAAAAACTAGCGGCCCGCTCCGACTTCGTCCGAGTTAAACTATTTTCATTTTTTTTTACATAAGAACCTTCTCCTGACAATAACAAACACAACAAAAAAATGCCTGCATTTACCCAAGCCAAGTGCAGTGGATATACACACTATATTACACAGAGCAAGTAAATAATAAAACCAGTAATATCTTAAAAAATGTATTATATTATAACAATAAGTTATTCAATCTATTCACATATGTTTTAAATCAGCTAATATTTACATTAACAGATGTGCCTGAGAACGAGCTGGAAGACTTCCTATCAACATGTGTATTTGCCAGAGCCAACCTGAACCCTCAGCTCTTCAACTACTGCTATTCAGTAGCTTTGATGCATCGGTAAGATATTGTAATATGGAATACTATTCTATAAGTATGTAGTCAGAATGTTGCAAGCTTAAAACAATATCAGCACAATAATTGTTTCATCAAAACATTACTATGTTTATTCTGTTTCATAAAAATGTTACAACTTTGTAACACATTACCAACATTCCTTACAGTATTCTTATTATGGTTGGTTCATCATTGTATGTAGATACAAACAAAAGCCCAACATTCATTATTATTTACTAAACATTGTAGTTAATAATACTATTATTATAAAACAACAGATATTAAATTTCATTAGTGGTTATTATAGCTGTTAAAACCTCCTATCTATAAACTTAAAATTATTATTCCAAATGATTAATTTAAATATTATTTTCCACAGTAACGATACTAGGGATGTCCCGATCCAGAATTTTGCAGAGACTTTCCCATCTAAGTTTATGGACTCCCAAGTGTTCCAACAGGCTCGTGAAGCGGCTGCTGTGATCCCACAAAATGTCCCAGTAAGTACATTTATTTATCTTTACCACCACAACAGTTATCACATTTTTTGTCAGTACCGGAACATAAAACAGGTTTATAATTAGGTGTCCATGGCCCTAAGCTATCATTTGAATAGAAATCCATAGGATAAGTACCATTATCTTTCAACCATTTACTATTACCTAATGTTACAGAAAACTCATATGGAGTCAGTAATGGCTTAGAAAAAGCTGTGCCCCAATCAATAGATAACCTCGGACAAGCAACCTGAACAAATGCATCCAGCCCAAATAATGCTAATTTACTAGGAAAAATTTCTGATAATAGTATCTTTACAAATTTTTTATCAGAATTTTGAATTTGTTTTTCTAAATTACTTAAGACTTTGGTACTACCTTGTCTGCCTAATGTGCCTAGAACAAGACCAAAAGTAGCAGCATTTTTAGCTATGTTGATTTGATTATGCCTATTAGACTGCATTACTGTATGTTCATATAACTCAGAAGTAAACTTCTTTTCGTAAGGGTCATACTTGTAAGCAGATATTGTAGGGTTTGCAATCATAATTGCTTCTAAATGAAACCTGCCATCACCAAGGTATATAATGGCATCAGCATCTAGTTTTGGTGCTGTACAACCAAGGATTTCACCAGGAGATAAAGGCTTACATTGTGGTACTGTTACTACATAATCCTTACTCCTGAGGTCCTTGGCTACAGAATGTAATGTTGTAACAAATTGTATTGTACTAACTAATGCTAGATGAGTTTGTTTTGGAAAGTTAAGTTGAATAGTTTCCACAAAATGTGATGGGTCAATTTTTATGTCTACAAATATATAAAGTACTTTTATATCACCAGTCTGGTCAATAGGTATAAGGCAGGAATGACCATAGTGCACCAGTAAGTCCACCCCGAGCGCGAGGGCTGTGAAGTCGTCAATGCAGCAGGCGCCATAAGTGACATCACCCATAATAACAGTATCAGCATCAGTAAATGTCTCTATTATATCACACAATGTGGTTGCAAACATTGTCAAACCTGAAAAGAAAGAAGGAAAATCATAAAGTTCTAAATCTATCAGCGCGACTTAAAAAGATAAAAATTAAACTTATAAATTACCTTCTGGCAATTGCAGAGCGACCCGTTTTGCGTTTAAAGATCTTATTCTCCATATTGTCTTATGTATTTCAAAGTTATAATTCTGTGGTAAAGCTTCAGAAGCTCTGTTTAACAATGGGTCGTTTAATAATTCATTAGGGATTTTATTCACTGCACGAATATTTGGTTTGAATGTTTTTCTTTGTCCTTCTGGTTTGGCGCGTACTACCACTACGCCAGGGTTGAGTCCAAAATCTTCCATATTTAAACACTACAAATTCATTATTTGATTATTTTATTAAATATAATATAAATAGTTTTTTAAAAGTTCGCAGGTTACGTTTTTGATCAAAATATAAACACGCGCGGCTGAAGCGAGTGGCCTACGTGACTTTTCGCAAAGAATTACGTTCCGTTCGTCTACGACGTGCACTCTACGTTTATGTTTAAATTGTTATTTTTCTTAATTTCATCCAATTAGAAATAGTAGAAACTACCCATAATACAATAAAAAGATATAAGGTAAAGTCAGTCTTTTATGTCGCGAGGCACAAATTTAAATATTATTTATACACACATGATGTTCAAAATATGCATACTGCGAGTAACGAGCCCATTATTATGACATCAATGTCAAAGTCATCAGTGATTGGATGACAGTGACAGTGACGTTGGTTTGCATAGTTGGTACATGGATAATGATGTTCTGAATGTTCTAAAGTCTACACAACATGTATACACTATGGTGATCTTTGTGAGTATGCCTGTTGTACTAAATCGAAAGGGCAGCCTGGTCACTTATTATCTGTACATAATTAATAGAGCGGCCTGGAGTATGTATGTCTGCGCGCCTATGCGCCGCCCCTGGGCACTGTTTTATTTAAATTATCATTCAATTTGTGATAATTTTATTCTCTTAATAATAAAGAATACAACTTATTTATTTTATTCTAAAGGCGGTATTACCACGATAGCAGGAGCACCAAATTTCGGAGCGTAAGAGAAAAAATCATTCTAATTATCGAAAATATTAACTTATAGAGAAAAAAAATCCGATTTTGCCGCCCTGGGCAGTAGGCCCTTCATTAAATCCATGGCTGGTTGTTAGTAATGCCGTATTTCATTAAAAATATAAAGTAAAATAAGTATAAAATTGAAGGTGCGGCAACATTATCTAAATAAATTGGCAGAATCGTCTCAATAATTGATATAACTTATATATTATAGTCTATATATAAATATATATTTAGGTATTTATTGGATGTATGTTTATTTAGGTAGGATTTATTATTATTTAGTATATTTTAGTATAATTATTTATGTATCTTTTGTGTTATAAGAACTTAGATTTTTTTTTTAAATCTCTTAATTTTTTTTTTCTTACTTCAATTGCACCTACTTTGTATTTCTCTGCATCACCCTTACAGGTAGACTGGTAGAGAATGCCTTCGGCATTAAGTCCGCCTATGTACTTTATGTATATGAAGTTTTAATAAATAAATAAATAATAAAGTTTTCTTTGTTTTAGCGCACTCCCATCATAATTCCGAGAGACTACACCGCCACTGATCTAGAAGAGGAGCATCGTCTTGCTTATTTCCGAGAAGATATTGGTGTCAACTTGCATCACTGGCATTGGCATCTCGTATATCCGGGTTCAGCCCCGGCGAACCAGAGGGCTATTGTTGCCAAAGATCGTCGTGGCGAGCTTTTCTTTTACATGCATCAACAAATTATAGCTCGGTAATAATAAAAAAATTAAATTATTAGTACTTCTACACATAATTACTTAGTAGGCAGCGGCGTACCTACGACGAGACCTGGGTTTAACCAGCTTAGTTAGGTTCCATATGAGCGAGTATTGGCATAAGCATTTTTCGTTGGCAAAACTCATGGTACCTCTTATTAACATTTTGAAGGACAGTGAACGCCTATAGACGTCATGACAATAAAATATCTATTGTGTCTACGTTACTGTCCGCGAAAGTGTTAAGTAAATAATTGAGAAAAATGCTTGACCAGAGCGGTGCGACGGATTGAACCTCTTACGTCAAAGAAGGTGAAATTTACTAGCTACATTTCCTCCACGAGGATTAATATTATACCTTCTTATTATTTTTATGATAAACTAGCTGTTGCTCGCGGCTCCGCCCACGTGGATGTCGGTTATCGTGTTAAAAAATAGCTTAAGTGCTATTCCAGACAATAATCTATCCCTGTGTCAATTTTCATCCAGATTCGTTCAGTAGTTTTAACGTCAAAGTGTAACAAACATCCATACTCACAAAGTTTTTCCGTTGAGAGTCCCATTGATCTTCAAACTTGAACATATAACGGGGTACAAGTAATATTAACTTGACTTACCTACCTAAATACCTTCTATTTAAATATCTTTATATTTTAGATACAACGGTGAACGTCTTAACAATGCACTAAAGAGAGTCAAGACATTCAGCAACTGGAGGGAGCCTATTCCAGAGGCATATTACCCTAAACTGGACAGCCTGACGTCATCACGTGGGTGGCCACCACGACAGGCCAACATGACCTGGCAAGACCTGAAACGTCCAGTTGACGGTTTAGATATTACGATTGATCAAATGGAACGTTGGAGAAGAAATATTGAAGAAGCTATTGCTACCGGCTTTGCAACTAATGTAAGTTAAATCTAATAGGTATCCTAATATTGATTCCTAAAGCGTACCTATCCAATTTATCTTAGGCACGCCTTACTCCAGTAAAGTGATATGTTAATATAAGGTGCTTCTTGTCATTACAGGCTGATGGCTCGACGAGACCACTGGACATCGACACACTCGGCAACATGTTGGAGGCTAGCATGCTCTCACCGAACATGGAGCTGTACGGCAGCATCCACAACAATGGACATAACTTCTCTGCTTACATGCATGACCCTCAACACCGATACCTGGTCAGTTCTAAATGCTTTTAGTCTTTTAAGTATCCGCCAGGGTTGTTGATGCGTGAAACGTAACACAACATACTAACTATCTAAACTCACATTCTGAAGTAGTATTGGTAAAAGTGCAATAAACTTTAAAAAATGCGTTTTCAGGAATCGTTTGGTGTGATTGCTGACGAAGCGACAACAATGCGTGATCCATTTTTCTACCGCTGGCATGCGTACATCGATGACGTCTTTCAGAGACACAAGGAGTCTCAGTACGTCAGGCCGTACACCGCATCACAAGTATATTATCTCCTTGTTTATTCAATGCATCACTAAGCTTAACCCTTTGTACTGTCATTTATTGTATTTGGGAGAAAAGTTTAAACTTAATTTAAACTATTAGTAAGTGCTGACTTATCTTGTGACGGGGGGGCTGTTCTTTCGGCCAGCGGACTTCGAATTTTTTGAAACGAACTTGATAATATTATACTTTTACTCAATCAGTACAAAATGATTAAACGAATCTGGATGAAATTTTGCACAGAGAAAGAATATAGCAGAAGTAAAATAATATAATTTGTTATCCCAAAAAAATGCTGTACCCGAGGGATTGTAGGTACATGCGGGCTGAAACTAGTATATTATACCTAATTATAGCCTAAAAGCCTAAAGCCTGTCGGTAAAAATAAACCTATAGACTTGTAAAAGAGGCCTATCTCCAGCAGTTCTTGTCTTTTGGCCGTGATGATGATCAAAATATTTTTTTTTGTTTCTTAAGTCGGCCAAATTCTCAGCCTATTTTGTATAGGCTGAGAATTTGATGAAGCAGCAATATTGCTACTTACAGCTTTTTATGGGATAACAATTATAATATTTTACTTCTGCTATATTCTATCTCTGTGAAAAATTTCATCCAGATGCGTTCAACTGTTTTGTCCTGATTGAGTAACAAACATCCACCCAAAATTCGTAAAATTATAATTTTAGTATCAGATTTACTTTTTTAATTCAGATTAGGTGATTCGATAGAAATAATGGGTAATAAATTTAATTCAAATTAGCGATCAATCTAGCGATTTAATTTCAGCTACAAAACCCTGGTGTACAAGTAACATCAGTAGAAATACAGAACGACGATAACCAGGCGAATACTCTCAGCACCTTCTGGATGTCTAGCGACGTGGACTTGTCCCGAGGCTTGGATTTCTCCGATCGCGGCCCTGTATATGCGCGATTCACTCATCTGAATCACAAGCCATTCCGTTATGTGTAAGTCTCTCATTAACTCTCATTGCTATAAATTGTTTATATTTTATGTTTATGGTCTTGTTTAGAGTTACCAGATTATACCGTTATTTTTTAGCATTAACGTCAACAACAGTGGAACAGCGCGGCGCACAACAGTCCGTATCTTCATCGCGCCGAAGTTCGACGAGCGCAACTTGGTCTGGGCGCTCTCTGATCAAAGGAAGATGTTCATTGAAATGGACAGATTTGTGCAGCCATGTAAGAGTTTAATAATTGAATTTAAAAACTAACTAAACTAAAACCAGTTAGCGTACACAATTGCCGCGTCCTGAAACGTGATTAAGCGGGAAGCGATATAGCCACGTTCATTTTTCTTCTTAGAAGAAGACTAATCAGCTTTGTTTTTTTGCAGTAAATGCCGGTCAAAATACAATTACTAGGCAATCTACGCAGTCTTCTGTAACAATTCCATTCGAACAAAGCTTCCGCGACCTGACAATTCAGGGCAACGATCCACGGAGACAAAACCTGGCAACTTTTAACTTCTGCGGTTGCGGTTGGCCGCAACATATGTTGGTCCCCAAGGGCACTGAGGCCGGTGCCACTTATCAACTGTTTGTAATGCTGTCAAATTACGAATTGGATAGCGTAAGTACCTACCTACTCATAACACTGAACACTTTCCAACTATTCCTTTCTTGTTGTCAATTAAGTCATTTTTACTGTGTACCTATCTACATAAAATTGGTCATTTTATGTATAGGATCTATATATTACCTATCAAAGTTATTTACATTTTAAATGAATAAATTTTATGAGTTTTGAATGAAGGAGGTGAGAACCACAGGTTCTGACCTCCGAACGCAGCGGTTAAGCAGCCAGGATATTTATCCCTAGTCTTACTGAAAATAATTTTATATTGTTATATTTAGGTTTATCATATCTACTCAAAACTAGGTAGGTACACATAATATGGTGATTATATTAATATGCGTTGTAATTTCTTCAGATTGAACAACCTAATGGGACCGAATTGTCCTGCGTCGAAGCTTCCAGCTACTGTGGTTTAAAGGATAGGAAATATCCTGATCGTCGCTCTATGGGCTTCCCCTTCGATCGTCCATCAAGTACAGCTACAAACATTGAGGACTTCATACAGCCTAATATGGGCCTCCAGGACATCACTATTCGCCTCAGTAACACCACTGTGCCAAACCCCAGGAACCCGAGACCTCAGCAATGAAAATAAGTTTCCAAATCAAGAAGAATATTGACTCTAACTTGTTTACTGACTAGTACTAAGTGTCAGATACCGGATTTAGATATACCTACTTACTATTTTAATAGAAGCATTGTGAAAATGGAAAGGCTGATAGTTTAGTTATAAAGAATAAAGTGTAAATATTGTACATATCTAACGTTATAATTATAGAGGACCCGTTTTTCAATACTTAATTTAATGTACTTAATATAAATAAATGCAATTATAAAAAATACCAATACTGTTTTATTTTAAAGTTAAATACTTATTTTATCATAACAGCCATTACTTAATGACTGAGTAAGATAAGGTTATAAGTACTTATATCTAGTTTTTTAAATTAAGATAGAAAATAAATCGCTATAATATATAATTTTGTAATCATCATATTTTGAGTTAAACATTAAAGTAATGTGGAAAAGTCGAGCCCGGAGCTGAATTCGAAACTGCGCCTCCCGGGTTCGAATCCTGCTTCGAGTTTTTCTACATTGCTTTAATATCTACGTATATTTGAGCTAATTTCATGGCAAAAATGCAAAAAATATTTAATTCTAGTTGTTGCCCGCGGCTCCGCCCGCGTAAATGTCGGTTATCGCAATAAAAACCTATATGCTATTCCAGACTATAATCTATCTCTGTGCCAAATTTCATCCAGATCCGTGCAGTAGTTTTTGCGTGAAAGAGTAACAAACATCCATTTCTTATAAACTTTTATTAAGTCCTACTTAAGGATTTTGAGTTATATTACGATTCATTCATTTTTACCATTATCTTGTATTATTCACAATTCACCCACATAAAGTACCTATCAAAACTAATATTCTAAAGAGGAAAGATTTAATTTTTTGTTTGTTTGTTACGATTGAACTCAAAAACTATTGCACCAATTTTAAAAATCATTTCACCATTAGAAAACTACATTATTAGCGGGAAACATATTTTATATATATTTTATTGAAAAAAATACGGGATCTCTACGAAAGCAAAATAAATATCCACATAAATATCCCGTGCAAAGCCGGGACATGACATTGACATTCAATATTCCTTATGTAGGTGGATATAAGTAGTAGTAAGTACACAGTCTCTTTATTAGGTCCTATCATTAGATTGTCAAGACGCAAATTGCTGATGTTGGCCACCCAGCGGCCAACCTAAAGTGGAACTGGGCGGGTCACGTAACAACGCAAGCAGCCACGTGGTAGACACAAATTGAGATGGCGAGATAAGCTTAAATTCTTCAATTAGCAAAAGATAGGATAGGATATAATCTTTCTTCAATTAGAAAAAAGAAGGGGAGGCCTTTGCCCTGCAGTGGGACAGTTAACAGTTAATAATTAGGTTGTCATTGTTCGTAATTCAAATTAAGATCGAAAATAATGCCACAGCTGCATAAAATAAACACTATAAATTATTAATTTGTGACACTGTGGAAATACAATACCTATAAGGTAGGTGCAAACTACCTATGTTTATCTATACATTTGACTGATGTCTGTAAAAAAACTCAAGATAAAATGTACTTATACTTAATGTATTATCCTTACTAAATGTGAAAGTTTGTAAGAATGGATGAATGGATGGATGGATGTTTGTTACTCTTTCACGTAAAAACGACTGAACGGATTTGGATGGAATTTGGCACAGCGATAGATTTCTGGAATAACACATAGGCTACTTTTTGCAGCGATAACCGACATCCACGCGGGCGGAGCTGCGGGCAACAGCTAGTGTATTATAATATTATAAATTCGAAAGTTTGTAAGTATGGATGGATGGATGTTTGTTACTCTTTCATGTAAAAACTACTGAACGGATTTGAATAAAATTTGGCACAAAGATAGATTATGGTCTGGAATAACACATAGGCTACTTTTTACAGCGATAACCGTCATCCACGCGGGCGGAGCCGCATGCAACAACTAGTGTATTATAATTATAAAATAGATAATAAGTTTTTTAAATAAAAAATAGATGAATAGATTATGGAATGTGAAATTAGTCAGCAAGTAAATAAATGTGAAATTTCACATTACTTACTTACTGATCTTTATCTTATTCATATTCAAACTATATTACTACTATGCTATACTTATTTACACAATAATAATATTAAATACTTATTTAACTTACTTTACTTTTTATTTACAAGTAATTTACAACTACAACTATAAATCTAATAATAAAAACAACACAAGAAAGGGGGGGAGGACTGCTTAGTAGGCGTCTTAAAATTCCTCCGCATCGATGTCTACTGAAAACGTGCCCAGGAGACTGGCAGCATTGCCACGCTGAATGGCAATGCTTACTCTTTGAGCCAAATATAAGCCAGCCTTCTGGTCACGTGAAGCGTCGACTAAACGCTTGGACAAATCTTTAAAAAGACAGCGAGCACTTGCACCCCATGGCCCAAGCGTTTCGACTCCAAACGGCTCAAATACATAATCTCCGAAGAGATTACTGTATCTCTTCGGAGATTACTGTATTTGCGCCGCTTGAGAGTCTCCGCGGATGCAGCAGCAGCACCAGCACAACCTGCTGTGCTTGGAAGATGAGATAGCGCGAGGGTGTCGACGCATGTTGCGTCCCACACCAAAGGCCTACCCATCTTTCATGGCAGTAAAGACATACCATCAGGTCTCTTACCATCGTTGTGTACCAAACCATTGGGTTCCCGTTCAGCTGGAACGCCAGCGGTGACAACCCAACTAGCAAAATTTAGTCTTACATGTATCCTAAGACCACCTTTTCTTTACTCTTATAGTATACTTACAAACGTTTGTGTAAGTCTGGAATTGGGCGCACTTCATAAGATAATTTGTTCTTATAGTTGTTGTAATATGGTCTTGTTAAATAACTTTTTACTCTTACAATCATCTTGCTAATGCCGTCCTAAGCATGATTCTTCTTGTATTCCTCTCTGGGATCTCATTGTAAGTGTATTATTTCAAAAGGCAAAAAAATCAATGTGCAGGTGGATGAAAAATAAAAAAAATGAAAGTCTAATTTCTTATGTGTTTTACTACTAATTTTATCTTAAATGCTTGATTTATTTCTTGACAGCCTATCTTGATATTATATTGATGAACAACCTGGCAAAGTAGATTTAATGGATAGTTTTATAAATAAATAACAATATATTCACGGACCCTTTCCGAAATGTGTGTAGAATATTATAAATATACTTAAATATTTGTGAAATTTAAATGTGAATCAAATGAACTTTGTGTGAATAATTATAAGAGCAATTGCCCACTTCGAAAGATTATTGTAAGGCTGATTTATCTTATTGAACACTTGTTTAGTCAATAACAAGTCTTTTGCTCTTCTTAAACACTAACCTGAGACAATCTTTCTGTCGACATGTTAATAATTTATAGGGTTCCTTATAAAAGATTGTCTTATGACTCTTATAAGATAACTTGATCTTATATAAGTCTTCAAATGTGCTTCTGCTCTTTAGAATGACTTAGACAAAACAAATTATACTTAGAGACGTTTGGTTTTACAGCAGTTATATACAAGGTTTTAGTAAGAGTAAAAGTCTAATGACACACTAACTCCAGGGCCCCAATTCTGCTAATTTAATTGAATAAAAATTGAATCTCAATAGCAGTTTTAAACATGTTTTGGTATTCTGCTAATAATTTAGGACCAATGGTTTTCTATTGACGCTTCATTAAACTGCCACCGGAATATTTGCTATTCTACTCTTCAATCGTGTCGCAGTTGTGTGCAATATCGGTATTCTGCTCTTATTTGACGTTTGTTTGACATTTCAATTTTACAATTGAAGGACGATCGTGCAACAATACGTATTGTTACGATTTTACAAAGGGACATTGACTTAAAGACATCATTTTTCAAACATTTGATCGATTAAATGCTTATCTTTCTTACTTAAATAATTTTTGGAAAGAATTTAAGTACTTTTAGGTTTGTATGTACCTAATGAGTTAGGTAGGTACTTAACTCAAAAACTACTTTTTCAATTGTTTTTTACTAAGTAATATAATGTTCCATTGTTATTCATTGAGAAATTGTATTAGAAAAAAAACAGGAATCCCTGACAACTACAACGGCATAACCTCTTGGGGTAGTGAAGGGAATACTCTCTTCCTGCCTTTGGAGAGAGCACAAAGAGTTCTACTAAATGTATTGTTATGAACTAACTTTACACAGACATAGGTACCTACCAGTCCTGACAACTTTACATCTTACAAAGCATTCAAATCTAACATTTGACAAGAGTACCTATAATATATGTGAAACAGTTGTGCAGATAGGTTTGTAATGTACCTATTTACCCACCAAACTACACTATACTTAAACAATTTTTGAGTTGTCTCCTATATGAAATCTACATTATATTATTTACCACTTAAACAACCAACAGTGCAAGTGCAAAATAAAACTAAAAACATGGCTTCAAGAACAAAACTAAGTATAGTTACTCAGAAATCATCAATTATCATGTAGGTAGCTACTTTTTATCTATATATAAATTTATTGATATCATAATTTATTGATACCTACACCTATTTTATTTTGATTGCCCGCTCCACATTAATTTATTTTATTTCATCCGAATAAAGCCCACAATCCATACAATCATCTACACTTGACATTAACCTCACTTTCATACATATTCACAAGATGTGGCATAACACACTTATCTAGTGCTTTGATTAATTTACTTATAATAAACAAACTGGTCCACATATGATAGGCGCGCCTAGTTTGACGACTCAGTACCTAGTTACGTTTAAAACCTACTAATGTAATCTAGCACCTAAGTCTTTTACAGCTGCAGAGAGTTGTAGGGTCTATAGGTACCCCGACCAACCCATAACATAGGTTCATCCCTAACATGGGATTGGATGGGGAACGAACTGACCACCCCTGCAGATATTATGTCATAGTTTCATGAATATCAGTGCTATGAAGTGGTACTATATTTTACTTTTATATATTATGTATATTTTACTTGAATGTTTTAAGTCATTAAATGAACTATCCATCTAATTAAATAAATTACTCATGTGATGCCAGAACAGGCCACTAGTTATTAATATTTTTATTTTAGCCCTAAGGCCGCCCACTGCAGATATTATAACTTAATATAGGCACCTACTTAATAAATATTGTAACAAAAATAATAATCTCATAGTTTTCTACTTACCTATCTACATATTTTAATTATTGTAAGGTAATAAGTTGCAACCACATGAAAATTGAAAAAAATATTTATTTATAAAGTATACATTTACATTTTACTAGGTAGGTACTAATTAATAATAATTAACATTTCAATCAACAATAATGACATGGTATAGCAGTCTGTTATTCACACTCAAGAGTAGTAATGTAGACTTCCATGTTTTTTTCACTCGTACAAGCTTTGCAGAAAGGAATGTCTGTAACTTCTAGATGGTCGCTCTGATGTGTTTATTGAAGGGACCATGACAAGTTATAGCAGTGACTTTGTGATTGTACCGTAGTTGTAGTACTGATTTGGGCTTTGGTGATATGATAAAACACATCATTTGCAACAGAGGTCCTTTATGCTTGCTGTTACCCGGAGTATTCCAGTCTTCATCACCTGTAGAAACAAGAAAAAAATTATATTCTATAGGTAGGTAGGCGCATTATAATAAACTTTTCTTATAATTACTTAAAATATGCAAGAGTTGTCAAGGTAGGTATAACAATAACAACACACATGAATGGGTACCGTCTTAGTAACATTATAATATTATTATATCACTTAGTAGTGGTGATAATATTGTGCATAGTTTTTGTAGTTTGTGGATTTCTTGTGCATGTACAATAAGGTCTCAGGACTATATTATGCAGTGAGTAGGTAATATAATATATCAACTTACTAATCAATGTTGCTTACCTCCATCTTCCCAGGGGGTATTATATAATACTCAATTTTTTCTACATTATATTCATCTTCTCATTAAGTAGTAGCAGTAGTAGTCTTGATACGAATACGTTACGATAGTGTTAAATGTTTGTGGTAAGCGTAGTGCACATACTTATTGGCTCTTATTCTATGCCACGGGATCATACCAGACTCTGGTTGGCCAGAGTATCTTCACAATGTCTCTCGGGCCATACGGCAAGTTGCTGAGGCACTCAACCACCCTAACATTTTTAATAAGTACATAAGTAAACAACACGGCTCACTCCACCTGGTTTTTTTTCTTTTTGATCTGACATTGACATGACAGTTACTTTTTTAATTATTGTCTTTGTCATAGACAATTGCGTAACACAGCCATGATGCGGCCACCGTATTTACAAAAGTCGTGTTTAAGTGACATAGCGCTTCATTGCGGACGTTATAATTCATAATTAAATAAAAGAAAATAAATAAAACGTTTATTTTAAACAAAACTATAGTTCTTTTAATCATTCAGTCTTCTGGTAGATTTTGAATGGCAGCACTAATGAGTTAGTAGAATATAAAAGGCAACACATGTAACCATTCAAGTGACGAGAGAGTTTCAATTCCAATACGACCCCATTGAGCTTCCATACAAGTTTTTGCAGAATACCAAATTCGTTTCAATCGTTGTAGATTCGTAATTGAGTCTCAGCGTTAATATTATTAGCGGAATTGGGGCCCAGATGTCACTAAGAACGAATAGACTTGTAAGATGCTTAACTAAGTGTAAATAATGTAAAGACTAATTACTTAGTCTTATAAAATGCACTTGTAAAACCTTCATTCTGACAAATGTTTTATAAAGATTTCTTACAAACGTCTACAAAAGTACTTAATAAACATAAACGTCATAAACGTCCTACTGCTACGCACGGGTCTCCTTCATACATTTGGAGGGGTATTAGCCTACTACACCACGCTGGCCAGACGGATTGGTATAGGGTTTTGTTTCGAGTTTTCCCTCTCTTGCAGTGGATATTGTCTGCCTGACTTACCCCCTTAGTCGACTCTTACGACACCCTCAGGATTGAACTGGGTGGTGACATTTGTATTCTTAATCCGTCACCACACGGATATTGCCGGTGTTTGCAGGTTCGTAATTGTTATATTCTGGCGATTAAAAACAGTGACCCAAAAAAAAAAAGTATGCTGGCATTTGTTTTTATGGCGTTCATAAATGATTAAATGAGTTTGACTTTGACTATGAAAGTTATGTTTACGAGTGAATAGTTCAAAATTGGGATTTTGTAATGTCATTATAGTATTTGAAGTCGTTTTTATATTATCTAGCGAAATAATAAACAAATAATAATATAGGATACCTACATAACTAACCTGTACTAGTGGTCGTGTGACTACCGTGTAACCACATTACGTATTAAGTACCTACCTACCTAGCTCCATATCTCACGGATGAGGATGTGGCAAGACAAATGGTAAATAACATTGATATGAGTTTATTTTTTTATGTTTAAGTAGGTATAATAAGATAATATGATTACAAATAGCCGAGTAAAAAAGTTACCGATTTGTAACACATATAAGTATAAAGATGTGGGTTCGATGCCGACCGAATGTAAGTTATGGAACACCTACATAGGTACCTAGGTAACGTATAAATATGCACCCAAGAAACCGTACTTAATTAATTAGATTACGTACTATAAATAGTAATAATAAAACACCATGAGGAAACCCATATGCCCTAAAAGAATTTTAAAGGCTTTTCTGATTCCAACAACAGCCGCATTGGTCGAGAGGTGTGTGGTTCAAAGCCTAAATACGCAATAGAGGAGAGAAGACACAAGTAATAGGATAACATATTATCGTTTACCTCTGCATCACCCTAAGGTTGGCTGGTAGAGAACGCCTTTGGCATTAAGCCCTCCATAGTACATTATGTGCATAGAGATTTAAATAAAATTAACATATCATACAAACAAGCATGCGGCCCGCCTGATGTTAAGCAGTATCCGTAGCCTATAGACGCTTGCATTACCAGAGGTATCACTTGTGTGTTGCCAACCCATTTTTTTACACCAGGGCTTTAAGATGGAAGTAACCCTGGGATAGGAATACGTATCTTTCAAAACTCATCCCTAAATGAGCGTTGGAGACCTGTACTCACACACAAGGACACAACTACACCGCTGTGTCATGGGGTCTCATCAGGAACAAATCAAAATTAGTACGAATAAATACCAATAGATGGAGTTACATATATCGATTTGTTATTTACATTTATGTAAAATTCAAACCTGGAAGAAATATAGCCTGAAACATTTACATACATATTTTAAGAAATCCTACTAGCATAGGAAAATGAAATAAAGGGCTCATAAAACAAAATTATAATTATATATTTTCAAAATTCAATAATGTCGCCGTAGTCCTGGCGGCAGTATTTTGTACTACTAAGAAGTTGAAACTTGCGAGTGACTTGTGAGTAATGGCGCTGGCGCTGTATGCATTTTCAGATTTTTATAAATTAAAATTTTACTGTTGGGTCATACTAGGTATAAAAATATATAAAGTTAGGTTAAAAATAAATAATACTGGTATATATATATATTTTCTCAACAAAAAAACTTTAAAAATGTCGTACGTCATCAAAATTATGAACAAAAATTTAAGATTTATTATCATAAATATTTTAAAAACTAAAAAAATACAAAATACACAAAGTATATCCGATGTTGGGATTCGAACCCGGTTCGGCCGGATACGGGTACCTCCGTACGGTGCTAAGGTATCGACTATCGTACTGTGAGAAAATTACCTATTTGTGAATTCGAACTGATACTTAATAATTACAGTTTTATTATATTTTTCCTAATAATTAAAAAAATATTATCTGATATTAAAACCATCTACAAAAAACAAATTTCAAAAATTGGACATGAATCTGGGATTCGAACCCAGTACCATGGGACTGTTGGACGAATACCACAGAATGCTATACTTACTCCTGACTGGCCTGTTGGTCTAGTGGTTAGTGACTCTTAACTACTAAGTTGGGTTCGATTACCATTCAGGACAAATCTTTGTTTGATGAGCTCTGTTTGTTGTGCTGTGCCAAGCCTGGTTTCAGATGGTATGTGAATTGTCAGAAAATATTATTATTACCCTAATTCGACTCATCTCGTAGGTACTGAATTGATAGATGCTAGGTAGGTATAATATACTTATTTGTTAATTTGAACTGACAAAACAAAAAAAATGTTTATTATAGTTTCACGAATAATTAAAAAAAACATTTTATTTTATAGGTGTACGTAATTAAAGCCATCAACAAAAAACTGAACACTATACCGTAAACTTCTGTTAAGATACGGGAAAAAATTGTTTAGCCCGGGGCGAAACCGGGGCGGAGCGCTAGTTAAATACGGAAGCAAACAGTCAAAATAAGTGTATATTTCGTACGTAAAGCGCGTGACCTTGAGCGAGTAAACGTGGCCCGAGCCCGAGACAATAAGCGATACCTACCCTTTATGGTCGGTGTAGATGCCTACTATTTTTTGGGAAGAATATAATTTCTTTAACATAAATAAATTCCGTTATAAAGTGTCGCCATCTGTTGATTTTATGTGTATGCACGTAATCTGTTGGATATAGACATCTAGTGTCGTATAGTTAGTAAAAATTTAGCCGCACGGTTAGCCCGAGTTAGCAGGGAACCAATTCTTTGTATGGGATGGGGTATCTGTACTAGTATTATATTATCTGTGGCTGTGTGTAGTTATTTGGCTGTGGTCTTCTGTAAGGTCATCGGGCTTGCTCGCTAGTATGGTGTCCTACCTCTCTTAAAGTATATCTATACATAGGTATAAGTAATAGCGCAAACTAATACTGCTTTTTTTTGGAATCATAAGGATGTAGTTAGCGTTGTGTTCATTTTATAGGTAATAGTTGTGTTCCGGTGTGTGAGTACAGGTCTCCAGCGCTCATTTAGGAATGCGTTTTGAAAGAAACGTATTCTTATACCAGGGTTACTTCCATCTTAAAGCCCTGGTGTAAAAAAATGGGTTGGCAACACACAAGTGATACCTCTGGTAATGCAAGCGTCTATAGGCTACGGATACTGCTTAACATCAGGCGGGCCGCATGCTTGTTTGCCACCCAAGTAGTATAAAAAAAAATGGTAGGTATATTCTATCGTGGTCTAAACTGAAAACTTATAAAGCTTGTACACAATTTTAATTGGTAGGTAGTTAGGTACCAATAAAAGAACAGGTGGTGCCGATACTTCAACATAGTGCATAGCAGCCACAACAATCTACATGGGAAATAACATTTGTTTCTCACTATTTATCAATCTCCGTTTTGCGGTTTTGCGGCCCAAATATTGCACTCTATGCTAAAGCCAAATAACCTGTATAAAAGGCCCTTCAATATTAAAATTAACCATTCCACTTCACAGTTACTGTGAAGTGTAATAGAATATAGTTTTATTATAAGCTATTTAAAATAAAATAACAATGAGTAAAGTCGCACGCGGTTTGGCGCTGCTCTTCGATCGCCCAAACGAGCCCATCATCACTCCGAAGGGCGACGATAAAGCTGTCTTTCAGCTTACTGAACAGTTTGTGGTGAGTTCTTTCATAGAACTCCTATACTATACCTAGTGCACAGCTAAGTTGTTTTTTATTACACTAAAATATCATAGGTACGTATTAATACCAATTTAATCTCGAGCGCTCATTTAGGGATGCATTTTAAATGATACGTTTTCCTATCCCAAGCATACTCCATCTTGAAACTCTGGTGTAAAAAAATGGGTCGGCAACACGCAAGTGATATCTCTGGTATTTCAAGCGTTCATAGGCTACGGTAACTGCGGGCCGTAAGCTTGCTTGGCACCCAAACTTTAATAGTTATACTTACCTACCTTTCACTTAACTCCTACTGTTTATTTACAGCCTCCAGAATACGCTTACAATGGCGTAGAGTTGAACAACCGCTTCGGTGAAGACACCGAGGAAACCGCTAAGATCCCACTCAAGCAACTAACCAGTTTGCCGAACTTCAAGCTTGCGTCTCAACTACCCACGGATACGGACTTTTCAATCTTTTTACCGAGACACCAGGAGATGGCGACTGAAGTCATAGATGTTCTTATGAGTAAGTGACGCTTTTAACTGCATGTGAGGTCTATTGGTTAAGGCGGTTACCTCGCATCCAACACTGTGCCGTGTGTTGTCAGTTCGATTCCTACACGAGACAAAACTTTGCGTAATCCATGTTTGTAACGAGTCTTGAACGGTATGTTGTATGACACAGGGCTGACTTGTTACCTGGTGGAGGAAGTTGTCTTTATTTAAACCCTTAAGAATATCTAAGTATACCTACTTTCTATCCTATTAATATTATAAATGTGAAAGATTGTGAGGATGGATGTATGTATGGATGTTTGTTACTCTTTCACGTAAAAACTATTAAACGGATCTGAATGAAAATTGGCATAGAGATAGATTATATTTTGGAATAGCGAATAGGCTACATTTTATCGCGAGAACCGACATCCACACGGGCGGAGCCGTGGGTAACAACTAGTATTATAAATGCAAAAGTGAGTTTGTTTGTTTGTTACGATTTCACGACTGAACGGATTGTAACAAAATTTAGCAAGGTGATAGATAGAGGACGTATGATGGGGAAGAACATGCGATAAAAAATAAATATAAGTATGTCTAATATTACTTGAACTGTATCTTGTTATACTAAACACTTAACTATCAGATGTGCCTGAGAACGAGCTGGAAGACTTCCTATCAACATGTGTATTCGCCAGAGCCAACCTGAACCCTCAGCTCTTCAACTACTGCTATTCAGTAGCTTTGATGCATCGGTAAGATAAGGATTCCAATATCATCATCATCATCCCATAAACGTCCCACTGCTGGGCACGGGTCTCCTTCATACATTTGGAGGGATATTAGCCTACTACACCACGCTGGCCAGACGGGTTGGTATAGGGTTTTGTTTCGAGTTTTCCCTCTCTTGCAGTGGATATTGGATTCCAATATACTTAATAACAATTTAGGGAAATATACGGCACAGAAGTGGCCCGGCTGTGTATCTATACTTGTTATAACGTCTAGGAGACGTCTATGCCAAGTCTAGAGACGGTGAAATAAAGGTGTTTAGTCCGTAATAAATAATGTCCAAGACTAAGTAGATTATAAAAAAAACTGAAACAGTCCATGACGAGTTTCATTTTTTGGGGATAGTATCTACATGAATAAAGTAACTAGTGTACCAGAATGATTTATTTGGTAAAAAATGAGTTAGGTAGGTACTTAACTTGTTATTTTTTTGCACAGTAACGACACTAGGGATGTGCCGATTCAGAATTTGGCAGAGACTTTCCCATCTAAGTTTATGGACGCCCAAGTGTTCCAGCAGGCTCGTGAAGTGGCTGCTGTGATCCCTCAAAATGTACCCGTAAGTACATTTACTTACTAATTATATTCCGACCTAGTTATTAAAATTATATATTACCCCCTCTATCAAGATAGTTTTAAAAAGCATTTTTACTTAATTTAATCATACACTGCATGCATAGGTACAACGACATGTCTTTAGAACTTCTTCTAGGATAAATATGTCACCTACGCTGCAATAACCTACCTATTAAATTTATGTGAATTTTAGCGTAATCCCATCATCATTCCAAGAGATTATACGGCCACTGATCTAGAAGAGGAGCACCGTCTTTCCTATTGGCGAGAGGATATTGGTATCAACCTGCATCACTGGCATTGGCATCTCGTCTATCCGTTTACTTCTACACGGAGAGAGATAGTAGATAAAGATCGCCGTGGCGAGCTCTTCTTCTACATGCATCAACAAGTTATTGCTCGGTAATTATTACAATTTTAATTAATGCTGCTTACCTAAATTCGTCTTTGGCATTTGCAGGTGATGATGATCCGATTTACAGTTAGTTTTCATTAGTTAAATAGCTAAATAAAAACAAATGAATATTAGCTACATATACATCGGATCATTCGATCGCTTTAGGTATGGAATTGGTTGAGCCATTTTAAAATGTTGACTATTGATAACCTTTTTTTATCAATCACTAAATATGATTTTACACCTGCTTGTGTCGTTTTTTTTTAATTTATAATTTTATCACTGGAGGTACCTGTACCTACCTATACTTAGATATAGATATATGCAACATTATCCAATAAACGTATTTCATTTAAGTTATAACTGCGAACGCCTCGCTAACTCTCTAAGCCGAGTCAAGAAATTCAATAACTGGAGAGAGCCTATTCCAGAGGCCTATTACCCTAAACTGGACAGTCTGACGTCATCACGTGGGTGGCCACCACGACAGGCCAACATGACCTGGCAAGACCTGAACCGTCCTGTAGACGGTCTAGTAATTAAAATCGATCAAATGGAACGTTGGAGAAGGAATATTGAAGAATCTATTGCTACCGGTACTGTGATTAACGTAAGTTACCACGATAAAGACTTTATACCTACACCTAGTTACACCTGTCTGTATTCGTTATCTACTATAAGTATCTAGTAGTTGAATTAGTCATAACTGTAAGCTGTAGGTACATTTAGAGGCATCATCATTATTTCATCAGGCTGAGATACTGATGATAGATGATTTGACTCGTTTTTAGGGTTCCGTACCTCGAAAGGAAAAAACGGAACCCTTATAGGATCACTTTGTTGTCCGTCCGTCCGTATGTCTATCTTCAAGACCCTTTTTCTCAGGAACGCGTGGAGGTATCAAGCTTCTAAGCCAACGCAATCAAAAGATACCTACAGCCGTTTATGCCGTAAATTTCCGCAAATTTTCGACACTCGCAAGCTAAACCTACAGGGTACTATTTCTGTTACTTCCCGTGAACTCAGAATCGTAAAATTTGGTACGAAGCAATGTCTAAGAGCCTGTCCAGATAGGGCGTTTTACGCGCGAGTCGACTCGCGCGTAGGCACTCGCGCGTACTCGATATACTAGAGCTACATACATCGCGTCCAGATGCTCTCGCGCGTTACCTCACTCGCGCGTAAAACGCTTGCAATGAGCGGGACTCTCGACTCGCACGTTTTACGCGCGTGCGACGCGCGAGTCGAGATACTCCGGCGCCGTTGCAGCGTCCAGAACTACGCGCGTGTCCTTCGCGAGTGGACGTATTATATGTTTATAACTAGTCAAATCCGTCTCATCACATACGCGCGACACACGCGCGTAAAACGCTCTATCTGGACGCAACAAAAATTGCTACGCGCGAGTCGACAAACGCGTAAAACGCCCTATCTGGACAGGCTCTTATAGCACAGATAAAGGAAAAATTGCGAAAACCGTAAATTTTTAGTTACATCATTATAATAAACTTATATAGGTACCTACAGGTTTGTACGGAACCCTCCGCACTTGGGCGGTTTTTTACAGTAGGTAGGTACCTACCTACCTAGGTGCCTACCTTCAACGCTTCGATCAATAAATTAACTAAAGTCGGCATTAACTACATAGGTCATACACTGCTGCCTGCCTCAGAAGCCGACTTCAAATTTTTGATATAATTTATTGGTCCTGGTTATTGGACCTAAGTACGTACTTCCAAAACTTGACTTTGTTATACCTACATATTATATTTGTCTGACAGAGTGATGGCACGACCAAACCGCTGGATATCGATACGCTCGGCAACATGTTGGAGGCTACTATTCTTTCACCGAACATGGAGCTGTACGGCAGTGTCCACAACAATGGACATAACTTCGCTGCGTATATGCACGACCCTGAACAACGATACCTGGTTAGTTATTAATAATAAAATGTATTTATTAAGTAACCAAGGCTCATTATGTTACTTAGTAGATAACAAATTTCACTTACCTATTGTATCAGTTGTTAATTTATCAGAGAATAAATTAAGCCTACTTATGACTCGCTCTGTATAGGAAGCGAGTAGGTAAGGTAAGTACTAAACAGTACAAACAACTACACACAGCGGTGTAGTTGTGTTCCTGTGTGTGAGTACAGGTCTCCAGCGCTCATTTAGGAATGCGTTTTGAAAGATACGTATTCCTATCCCAGGGTTACTTCCATCTTAAAGCCCTGGTGTAAAAAAATGGGTTGGCAACACGCAAGTGATACCTCTGGTAATGCAAGCGTCTATAGGCTACGGATACTGCTTAACATCAGGTGGGCCGTATGCTTGTTTGCCACCCAAGTAGTATAAAAAAAAAAAAAAAAACTACAGTGTGGCCGCACGTGTGTACGCGACAACCACGAAACGCCGCCACTGACCAATTTCTTGTAGTTTTTATACATTTTATATGGAATCGCCGCAAACGGTTTCTTTTTTTTTTTTTTTCTTTTAAAAAGACAACTCCCGCACTAGAGAACAAGCTCTGTGTCGCGGGGGACTTTACAAACATACAATTAACGGACACAAATTACACCCAGACTCAGAACAATTCTTCGTGGGCCACACAAAGTTTTTGTCCTGTGTGGGAATCGAACCCACAACCTCGTGCACAGCAGGCGCATACTGCGGCCACTGGACCACCGAGGCAGTCAAGTCGAGTCGAGGTTGACGTGGTGGTCACCACGCAAATAAAATGTATGAAAACAGGTCGTCTGCGGCCCGTATCTGCCCGCCCGGCCGCCCTAACACATTACGTTACGTTATAAAGAAGTTTGGTAGAGGAAGATAAAAATTTCTAATAAATTCTTGCTTTTGCAGGAGTCGTTTGCTGTGATGGGCGAGGAAGCAGCCAACATGCGTGATCCATACTTCTACCGCTGGCATGCGTGGGTTGATGACGTCTTCCACAGGCATAAGGAATCTCCGTACGTCAGGCCATACACCCGATCAGAGGTACCTACCAGTTTTATCATTTCGGTAATGATTAGAACATAATTTAATTAATTTCATGGCCGTACCAAAGATGGAGCAGGACAGGCTGCTCGATTTCAAAATTTGCCATATACCTACCTACCAGCAAATTCTTGATGTGTGTGAACACTTAAATTAAGTAGGTAGACACCTACTTATGGACATAAACACAGAACATACCTATGTATGTACTAACCTTTTTGAGAGATTTTTTTTTTGAGAGAATTAATAAAAAATAAATTATTATAAACGCATTGCAGCTCATTAATCCCGGTGTACAAGTGACATCCATCGAAATACAGAACGACGACAACCAAGTAAACACTCTGAACACCTTTTGGATGTCCAGCGACGTGGACCTGTCACGAGGCTTAGACTTCTCTGACCGTGGACCAGTTTATGCGAGATTCACTCATCTGAACCACAAGCCGTTCCGTTACATGTAAGTCAACGAAAACAATGTATTTAGCACGCACTTAAAAAAACTAATTAAGTACTTAAGTAATTATTTATTTTTAAGACCCGACCCAAAAAGAGGGGTGTTAAGTATAAGTTTAACGTGTCTATCCGTGGTATCATAGCTCCCAGACGAATGAACGGATTTTACTAACTTTCATAAGTCTTATTCATATGAGTTGTGACTGTTACTTTGATCATATTTCCATGACATGGCTTCCTTGAGCGGATGCTGCAGCAACAAGTTGTCTGCGAAATACCCAACTCCTCAGCAATTTACAGCAGATACAGCGTATTTGGGCTCATTAGAATGTCTAAATAAGCAGTTCCGGGCTAGGTAAAAAATAAAAAACCCCCGACACAAAAAGCATATAAAAAGTTAATAATAATTAGCTACCTAAATATAACTTTTTACACATAGGAACTTACTTAGGGAAGTAGGTATGCTTTTTATGTCAAGAAGTTATGATTTTTTTTTCTTTTATTAGCATAAACGTAAACAACACTGGAACAGCGCGCCGCACAACAGTCCGTATCTTCATCGCGCCAAAGTTCGACGAGCGCAACTTGGCCTGGGCGCTCTCTGATCAAAGGAAGATGTTCATTGAAATGGACAGATTTGTGCAGCCATGTAAGAGTTTACCTACCTACTTAACTCTTTTCAATTGAATTTCACTCATAATCTTACCAGCCGTAATTTGACGCCGGGATTTGACGTAAGTTTACGACATTATATCGTAGACTTACGTCAAATCCCATACATTTGTTTTTTTGACTTTTCGATTCGACTATCGCTTATGCCACTTGTCTAGAGGCTCAGACATTGCGTCGTATTGTGTCCTCCTAGACGCTCTACTCAACCCTGCAGCTGAGTTCACCCGTGGGTGTAGAATAGATATCACCAAGAAATGATTTCGTTCAGCACGGTTCGCTTCAAACGCTCAATATCACTTAAGTACCTATATGCCCTGTAATTAACTAAGTAGGTGCTTAAGTACTTCCTGCGGTGTACCAAAGCGCTATGATTATGTTAGGCCTTATCATAGCCACAGATAATATAATACTAGTACAGATACCCCATCCCATACAAAGAATTGGTTCCCTGCTAACTCGGGCTAACCGTGCGGCTAAATTTTTACTAACTATACGACACTAGATGTCTATATCCAACAGATTACGTGCATACACATAAAATCAACAGATGGCGACACTTTATAACGGAATTTATTTATGTTAAAGAAATTATATTCTTCCCAAAAAATAGTAGGCATCTACACCGACCATAAAGGGTAGGTATCGCTTATTGTCTCGGGCTCGGGCCACGTTTACTCGCTCAAGGTCACGCGCTTTACGTACGAAATATACACTTATTTTGACTGTTTGCTTCCGTATTTAACTAGCGCTCCGCCCCGGTTTCGCCCCGGGCTAAACAATTTTTTCCCGTATCTTAACAGAAGTTTACGGTATAGTGTTCAGTTTTTTGTTGATGGCTTTATTACGTACACCTATAAAATAAAATGTTTTTTTTAATTATTCGTGAAACTATAATAAACATTTTTTTTGTTTTGTCAGTTCAAATTAACAAAAAGTATATTATACCTACCTAGCATCTATCAATTCAGTACCTACGAGATGAGTCGAATTAGGGTAATAATAATATTTTCTGACAATTCACATACCATCTGAAACCAGGCTTGGCACAGCACAACAAACAGAGCTCATCAAACAAAGATTTGTCCTGAATGGTAATCGAACCCAACTTAGTAGTTAAGAGTCACTAACCACTAGACCAACAGGCCAGTCAGGAGTAAGTATAGCATTCTGTGGTATTCGTCCAACAGTCCCATGGTACTGGGTTCGAATCCCAGATTCATGTCCAATTTTTGAAATTTGTTTTTTGTAGATGGTTTTAATATCAGATAATATTTTTTTAATTATTAGGAAAAATATAATAAAACTGTAATTATTAAGTATCAGTTCGAATTCACAAATAGGTAATTTTCTCACAGTACGATAGTCGATACCTTAGCACCGTACGGAGGTACCCGTATCCGGCCGAACCGGGTTCGAATCCCAACATCGGATACACTTTGTGTATTTTGTATTTTTTTAGTTTTTAAAATATTTATGATAATAAATCTTAAATTTTTGTTCATAATTTTGATGACGTACGACATTTTTAAAGTTTTTTTGTTGAGAAAATATATATATATACCAGTATTATTTATTTTTAACCTAACTTTATATATTTTTATACCTAGTATGACCCAACAGTAAAATTTTAATTTATAAAAATCTGAAAATGCATACAGCGCCAGCGCCATTACTCACAAGTCACTCGCAAGTTTCAACTTCTTAGTAGTACAAAATACTGCCGCCAGGACTACGGCGACATTATTGAATTTTGAAAATATATAATTATAATTTTGTTTTATGAGCCCTTTATTTCATTTTCCTATGCTAGTAGGATTTCTTAAAATATGTATGTAAATGTTTCAGGCTATATTTCTTCCAGGTTTGAATTTTACATAAATGTAAATAACAAATCGATATATGTAACTCCATCTATTGGTATTTATTCGTACTAATTTTGATTTGTTCCTGATGAGACCCCATTCATAGCATAGCGCTCTCTTCTAAAGAAGATAGCACAATCTTCACAGAAGGCAGCTACTTAGATGTATCGCGGGCATTGTCGAAGTCAATAAGCTGCGACCACTTAGGATTACGGCAGACGAGTCAACATCTTCTGTCACCATTGGCAACATTAATAGTTATCTACTTTATACAATAAAATAATAAATATTTTACTTTCAGTAAACGCCGGCCAAAATACAATCACTAGGCTATCTACTCAGTCTATATTGACCATTCCATTCGAGCAAACCTTCCGGGACCTATCAATACAAAGCAATGACCCACGAAGACCAAGCCTGGCCTCTTTCAACTTCTGCGGGTGCGGTTGGCCTCAACACATGTTAGTACCTAGAGGCACTGAAGCTGGTACCACTTACCAGATGTTCGTAATGTTGTCAAATTATGAGCTGGATAGTGTAAGTACTTATCTTCACATAGTAGGTATAAAACAGTCGTTTCCGCTGTCTGTAGATTAGGTATGTTCTAAATCACGCAACGGATTTTGAAAGTTCGTTTTCATTTAGTGGTTTTTTTTTATACTACCAAGGTGGCATACAAGCATACGGCCCGCCTGATGGTAAGCAGTTACGTGTCCCTTCGTCCAGCATACTCACCATGGAATCTTGATATTTCATGAATGCCAAAAAATAGTTGTGAAATAGTTGTAAATAGTTGCCAAAGGAAAAAAATAGTAGTCTTACAATAGTTAAATTACAGCCATAACTATATGAGTATGCTGGGCGAAGGTTTCGCCCAGCATACTCACCTCCGTTTGAGGAATCTGCGTACGTTTCATACATAATTCATACTTCAAAAAATAGTTGATAAATAGTTCATAATGGTGCCCAAAAATAAAAAACAGTACTCTAATAACTTCGGAGTTATAGGCTTTGTTCAGTGAGTATGCTGGGCGTAGGTTCTACGCCCAGCATACTCACCTCACTATGCAAATACGGAACGAGCTATAGGTACAATTTACGTCTCAAAAAATAGTTGTTGAAATAGTAGTCAATATCAGTCTATTTTTTGCTTGACTTTTGACCTAGAAAACCATTAAATTTGGTTGTAAACTTTTACATACATTAGATTTTAGTACAGTCGAATACAAAACTTTCTTAAACTAAACTTACATTTTATAGGTATAACAATATGAAAATGCAAAAACGGACTGAAGTTTGATGTGTCTGTGTGTATGTGTGTGCGTCGTAGCTCCCGAACCGATTTTTTTGTTTGTTTGAAAGGCTAATTAGTCGAGAATATTATTAGCTTTGCTTGATGCAAATTGGTTCAGTAGTTTAAATACTGATAATTCGGGGAACCAGCTGCAGGTAAATAGGTAAGCGGTCCCGCGATTTGACGACATTTATTCAATATAATTTTATAAGTAGTCGAAGAATTTTTAAAATCGGTTCTGTATACAAAAACGTACCAATTACCGTTACAATTACCTACCTAATATACAAAAACGTAAATTTTTTTTCTCTTTATCTATACTAATATTATAAAGAGGAAAGATTTGTTTGTTAAGGGTAATCTCCGAAACTACCGAACCGATCTTAAACATTCTTTCACTGTTAAAAAGCTACATTATCCTGAAGTAACATAGGCTATATTTTATTTCAGTAATAATAATTTTTCAGTCTGAAATTACAGTATATGTGAAGCAATCCCGAGAAAATTGCGCTAAAGAGCCGCTTTATCCGCGTGTGCTGTCCAAATGTTGCGTCGTACTTTAATATTATGTACTACAAAAATGTTTGTCTTTAATAGATCTAAAAAAAAATTAGTATACCACATACCTATCTGTTATATATAAGCCACAATAATGCAATTTATATCGAAAATGAAAATAAAATTAGTTATTAGATTTTCTATCATCATTATCTGGCATAGCATATTCATCTATACAAAATAAATATATTTTACCATCAAGGCTATTTTATGTAGATAAACTTTGTCCTTTCCAGCATGCCATTTGGTTGCCTAGTTCGCGAAATATTAAGATATAAAAATAATGAGTAATAGAATTTCGGTCGCGCTGTCGTCGGACATCGCGGGGCTGAGGTGGGCGTTAGGTACCATAATAATATCTGAGGAGTTTGTTTGTTTAAACGCGTTAATTTCAGAAACTACTAAATCGAATTAAAAACAGAACAGAAATTGACGCGGACGAAATTGCGGTCAACAACGTTATTCACAAAATCAGGATATTATGCCTAATGTTACTTAGCAGTCGCTGAAATAATTAGTAATAATCTGTACAAAAATAAAGATACCGAAACGAAGCGAGGGCGGGCCGCTAGTTATATAATATAGATAATAATATAGGATTACACATTAATATGATTCTAGTTTATTATGATTATGATATTAAATAAAGTGAAATTAGCCTGAAAAATAATGTCGCTGTATTACACTTAACCACGATGTATAATAGTATGATTACGGAATTGAGCTTTATTTCTGAAGAAATAAAGTTCAATATAGTGTGTGCACGTACGGTAGGTACCGGGCGACGACGGGGCGATGCGCGGCGTGGCTTAAATGAGTAGGTACGTTTATGTTCATGTAGATGGCGCGCTTCTCCAACATCTTACGATTAGTTTAGGCAAGATTAACCCTTATTTAAAACGAGATATGGATCCATATAGTGTTACAGGACAATCGCCTGCTTCGTTTCTGGAATATTCCGTTGACGTTCGTTTGTTTACTTCATCGCCTCACTTACCGTCATAATAACGCTGGCCTTTGTTTTGACTAGTGGGTTGCAAAACCAAACAGCTGTTGTTTGTTTATTTAAGTAATCAATGTCATGGGGATTTATTTACGCTTACAGTTTCATTTATTTTATTATTTTTACAAAAATATATAGGTACTAGGTAAATGCTAATATATTATATTTAGACTGTGAGAAAATACCACAAAATAATTCCCAATCACATAACACCCACCATTAGAATGTTTAATATTTTTATATTATAAAACATGTGTGGACGACTGTACCTCATTTAAAGTTAGTATGTAGAAGTTTACAACCAAATTTAATGGTTTTCTAGGTCAAAAGTCAAGCAAAAAATAGACTGATATTGACTACTATTTCAACAACTATTTTTTGAGACGTAAATTGTACCTATAGCTCGTTCCGTATTTGCATAGTGAGGTGAGTATGCTGGGCGTAGAACCTACGCCCAGCATACTCACTGAACAAAGCCTATAACTCCGAAGTTATTAGAGTACTGTTTTTTATTTTTGGGCACCATTATGAACTATTTATCAACTATTTTTTGAAGTATGAATTATGTATGAAACGTACGCAGATTCCTCAAACGGAGGTGAGTATGCTGGGCGAAACCTTCGCCCAGCATACTCATATAGTTATGGCTGTAATTTAACTATTGTAAGACTACTATTTTTTTTCTTTGGCAACTATTTACAACTATTTCACAACTATTTTTTGGCATTCATGAAATATCAAGATTCCATGGTGAGTATGCTGGACGAAGGGACACGCAGTTACCGTAGCCTATGGACGTTTGCAACACCAGGGGTGTCGCTCACGCGTTGCCGACCCTTTAAAAACCTTATAACTCCTATCTTGAAGATTACTTCCGGAAGGTTTATGTGTACCTATAATACAGTACAAAATAGAGAAATCCAAAAAGGAAGCGGTTCGAGCGCCTTTCGCTAGTAGGTATTCAATAATTATGTAGGTATGTAACTACGTAGGTAGGTACCTATTTCTTCGAACAAAGATACAAATGGAGACGAAAATCTAATTTATGCCAAGAATCTAGTGGCACTAGTGACAGTGTAAGTAGTTATAAGAGGTAGCTACATTAGATAGGTACCATTGGAAACACTTTTTTTGGCATTTTGATGGCTGTGCCAAAATGAACCATAAAATGATTATGATGATGTTAAACTCTTTGTTTGTTTCCTACAGATTGAAGAATCCGGTGTACAGGAGCTCAGCTGCGTTGAGGCCTCCAGCTTCTGTGGTTTAAAGGACAGGAAATACCCTGATCGCCGCTCAATGGGCTACCCCTTCGATCGCCCTTCAAGTATAGCCACGAGCATTGAGGACTTCATACTGCCTAACATGGGACTTCAGGATATTACCATTCGTCTCACTAACCAGACTGTGCAAAACCCTAGGAACCCAAGCACTTAGGCGATACAATAAATCTTATTTACAAATTAATATCAGTAATAGCTTGTTCCACTAAGCTGCTGATCAATTAATTTTATCAACTATGGCAAATCAATAAAGGATTCATAATATATTCATAATATAGTGCAAGCATTTAAAAAAGAAAGGCTAATTTAATTACTTATAAGAATCAAGTGTAAATACTGTACATAACATTTTAATTTTAAATAGACCCATTTATTTAGGCTAAAATTAATAAATATAAATAAGAGCATTAAGTATGTAATGTTTTATTTCACAATAAATTTACACAACAAACAGTAGATACATAAATTAAACAGCAGCCCACTGATATCATGGGTTTGACGCATTTAGTGCACTTCTCAACTTGTACACCATGCTCAAATGGTGAACTTAGCAACTGGTGCACTTCTTATATGGTACACTATGAAAGAGATAGAAGAGATAAGATGAGTGAAGATATGGAAAAAATTACTAAAAATGAAAGAATCTTTGGTTACTACCTACTTGAAAGGTATCTGTGATTGTATTTTTAAGAAAATTACCTATGCAGAACCAAAGATTCTTTCATTTTTAGTATTTTTTTCCATATCTCCACTCATCTTAAAAGTGCTCCTTTTGCGAAGTGCTCCAATTGAGAAGTGCACCAGTTCCAAAGTGTACCATCTGGTAGATCCAATTGCCCTCAAGCATCTTCTAACTGTCCGCTCACTGACAGCTACCCCTTGAACACATCTCAGATGTTGTTGCACATAAATGGCCGTAAGGTGTGATTTCGCAGTAATGTTAAGACAATGAAACGAACGTCTCTCAGTAGTTGGTAGAAAAATCTTCTGCACACTAGTTAATTTTGTCAAGTATTTTTTGCCTTAGACCTTTAAAGTATAATTAAATTTAATAATACAAAGATACTCGTAGTACCCTGCCACTTACCTGTAAAAGAAATAAAAATGTTTAAAAAAATTGTTATAAACTAAAACATTAAGACGAAATATAATTACAAATCAGACCTATCATTTAATTTCACGTTGTTATCATAACAACATATTTGGCTCATGTTGATTTTCATCATAGGAAGGATCTCTTCCACCTAACCAAAATCGATAAGGTATTATAAATATGTAGTATATGTAATAGTAGCGACTATAACAATTTTAACATTGTATCTTAAAAGAACTGACCTAAATTATTTTATGAAATAATTTGGGTTTTTTGAATAATGAAATAGTTAATTTTTCTATACAAGTTTCTTTGGCAGTGTCTATCAACACTATTTGGGTAAAAGAATTTATATAGCATGTCTCCATCTTGAGTATTCTATTTACCTACCAGCATTAATATAATTTATGAGTTACACAAGATGAGCAATAAGCACGAAAATGTGTTACCAAAACAATGCATAACCAAGTAATGTCACTGTCTCTGCCGTATCTAATTAATGTAATTGTGCTAACAAACCAAAGTAAAAAAGAAAAATATGTAGTATTACTTCAAAATTCATACTCTAACACACGTACCTGATTATGTAGTCCCAAACTGGAATCGAACGTATCTGAAAAATATAATAATATACATTAAAATCAAAATTGTAAGGAACCAATCATTAAACGGATAAATAAGTAAATCAGGCCTATCATTCCATATCACGTGTTAATCATATAAACACTTTTTGGCTCGTGTTTCTTTCATCATGTTATCTCTAGATAAGACCTATTGAAAACCAATCGATAATGTTTACTCTATCGAAAGAAAAGGACATGCCGACATTGTAGCGTGTGGCTTAACCAAATAATCTTATCTGGTAACCGGAAATAATATATATAAAGACGTGTCTAACATGATAATCGTAATAAAGAATTATAATTATATTCCAGGATTTTAGCACAAGTTTTATTTAGGTCAAACGTAAGGCAACCACCACGTGGTTGGGCACATGGAGAAACTAACTGAAAAAAACTAGCACCTATTTAAATAGATTATGAATACATCAAATAGAAGAACAATAGTAAAATGTAAAATAATTTTAATTTAAAATTACTTACATACTTCTTAGAATTCAGCCCAGGAAATCAGATATGAAATGAATGAATAACCAATAACTATTCGAGCCGAGCTATGCAAGCAAGTCAGTCAGTCAAGTGACAAGTCACACCATAGACTAATGACATAGACAAGAAAGAAAAGAAAGACAACTGACATGACAGACAAGCAAACAGTGTTGTGTTTTGTGTTGGATTCAGACAGATAAAAAATATCGTACGTCTCGTTTCAAACGGTAGTATTTATCTTAAAAATATCTTACGTTTTATAATTAAATCAAATTGTATGTATAACTAAGATAATTCTTCTATTATTATTACCCTATTTTCATAGTTTTCACAGACACTCCGACGCTTTTGCACGCGTTATTTTTCCTACTTTGCGAGTCAAATTTAATAAACATTTACTTGAAAGTAACTTAAATTTAACTTCATTAATAATTTAAAATAAAACTCCGACTTCAATAAGGCAAATTGTAGAATTTTCAAAAAACAGGATGAATTTTCATACAAACTAATGTCACTATTCCGATAATTTACAGCTAAATTGCATCTCATGACCATTCAAATAAGCCCAAACACGGCTTAATAACATTGTTTAATTATGGATTT
Organism: Trisateles emortualis; assembly: GCA_947095525.1. Taxonomy (NCBI): domain Eukaryota; kingdom Metazoa; phylum Arthropoda; class Insecta; order Lepidoptera; family Erebidae; genus Trisateles; species Trisateles emortualis. Next base: position 11,577,118 of record OX352750.1, read on the forward strand.
CCGTTGTCTACTTTTCAGTTTCATCATCAGTTCAATTCAATGGAGAAGGCTCCTAAATTTTCAAATCGCTTGAAACTTAGTAACAGTAGAGTTTGTATGTATACAAATACACTACTTTTATTTCATTCAAAAAGACGAAGTAGTTTTTATTTTACAGACATTTAAAATTCGTCTGAATCGCGGCACGCGAGCAGGCGCGCGTCGACCGTGTGACGTCACTGCACTACACGCCGCTTGCTAACATACCGCGCCAACAGTGATTTTAAGGTTTTGCGTGAAGTTAATTGTCTTAGTGGAAAGAATTCTGTTCTATTTCGACTGTGCATTACTCTACTATTACAGTACAATGGTTAAAGTTTATATTTAACAGATAAAAAGCCGCTGGTACCTAAATACTTTTAGACCGCAACCGAACAGTTGTACTCGCGTAGAAATAAAGCTAAAAAGATTGTTTTCTATTTTTTAATTAAGATTTATCTGTTTAATATAAGCTTTAACCATTGTTCTGTAATAGTAGAGTAATACACAGTCGAAATAAAACAGAATACTATCCACTAAGACAATTAACTTCACGTAAAACCTAAAAAAACGCTACTGGCGCGTACTGTTAGCAAGCGGCGTGTAGTGCAGTGACGTCATTGCATCGTGCGCCGGCTCGGTCCGCTCGCATCTTTTAAAATTCCATATCTCAGAAACTAAACATCGTAGGTATCGAAATATTTTTTACACACATAATTTTTATTTTTAACAGATAATACGATGAGTTAATAAAAAAAATATTAGTGTGTAAAGACCTCTTTATACCTTATGAAAAAGTTAGTTCCATATACTGTGGTAATAGTTGCTGAACAACCTTTTTTTATTCATTCAATCGCCATTCGTGAAATACCTACTTATCATTGGAAAGTTCAGGCGGATTTCTGTGGTCTTCTCCAGCAGTTACTTCACCAAATTACACTTTGCAAATGTTTGATTTGTTGTAAAAAATGTTGAAATTGTTAGGTATATGTCTGCCTATATTTTTTGAAGAGTTCCCTCAATTCTTCATGGTTCCCACCATCAAAACTTTATTTGATGACAACGGGACCAAACTGAAAATATGACCTCTCAGATAAAAAAAAAATATTTTTTCAAATCGGTTCTTAAATGGCGGAGTTCTGCGGTAACAAACATTTAAAAAAAAATCCCTCTTATTTATAAAAATGATAACTGCCTCGTTTTTGAAGACGGTTAAAAAAACCCCGAACTTTCATGTGAAAATTCAGTTAAAATCGAAAGCGAGTATACCTACGGTCATTTTCGGGACCGACAGAAGCCAAACTGAAATAAAAAAATCTTAGTGGTGCTGAATGTAAAAAATGTTAGAAATGGCTTGCGATTTTTGCGATACGTTCCTTGAATTAGGAGAGTTTATCGTACCTACAGGATGCCAAATTATTATATAAATAAGATATTTATTTATTACAACACTGCAAGCATAGTAACTAGTTTTAGACGTTTTAGATTAAGGACGGGATGGTAAAATTACTCGATAATTCACGATTTAAAATTCATAATTTTACATTTTTAACAAAGATCAATGAACATCGAAATTTAGTCTAGTTCTAAAACATCGCTACATGACTACATTAATGATAAATAACTTAACGGGTCGGGAATGAATTAAAAAATAATCCTAAAGCTTTTTGGAATTATGCTAAATCTAAAAGGGGTAGTAGAAGTCCAAAAAGAATTTTCAAAAATGGGGAGGAGCTATCCGACGATCAATGTGCGAGAGAGTTTGCCGAGTATTTTTATTCAGTTTATAGTACGGAGCGAGCTAAATTAAATGTGAACGCGGCAATAGCCGAAGCGGGTAGCGAAAATAGTGCAGCGCGAGTTTATATTGACCATCTACAACTGACCGACGTTAGTCGCGCTCTTCAACAACTTAAGCCGAAAAAGTCGACGGGCCCGGACGACATCCCACCTTATATATTTAAGGACTGTAGGTCCTTATTGGCTGCGCCGCTATTGGACTTATATAATAAATGCCTTAAGGACAGTATATTTGCGGATAAATGGAAGTTGACTCGCGTTGTACCGGTACCCAAAGGACGTTTGGGAGAGAATGTAAATGAGTATAATAGGCCAGTAGCAGTACTATCGACCACAGCTAAGATATTCGGAGCTGCTATACCTATTTAGTAGGTTATATCAACAGGTGAGCGCCTGAGCGCACAACTATTAGACGCTCAGCACGGATTTCGACCAGCTAGAAGCACAACAAGTAATCTTCTGAGCTATATAAATCAGGCAGTACCGGTAGTAGATGGTGGGGGGCAAACTGACTCGGCCTACTTTGACTACAAAAAAGCTTTCGACTTAGTCGATAATTATGTCCTGCTTAAAAAGTTTGCCGCAGTTGGTTTTACATCACAGTTACTCAACTTTTTTGCAAGTTACTTGAGTGATAGGCAACAGTACGTAGAATATAGGGGACATCGGTCTGAGCCATATTTTACGAGGTTCATAATAATGATAAATGACCTATCTAAGGTAGTAAAAGATGCCCAATGCTTATTGTTCGCTGATGACCTTAAGCTGTCTTTAACTATAAAAACCGTGGAGGACTGCATGAGACTACAGATATAAATAAAACTTATCGATGATTGCAAAAATAAAGATAAAAGCACCCCAATTTGTTTGATGTAAAAATGAGATAAGTAACAGATTTAAATGTTTAGGCGTGGCATGTAGGAACTTTAACAAAATGTTCCGGACATAAGTACGACTAAATATATAAAGATATTTATTAAATAATGTTTATGACGAACGTCAAATCAATCTCATGACAAGCTTTTTACGAATTTCGTGTAGGACCGGGCTTTTTTTAAATTCTGAAACTTACTTACTCTTTGTCTGTTTCATTTATGAGTCATAAGTTGTTTTAAACTAAGAAAAAATCGCCGACAAAACGATTTATTCGTGAGTGTATTCGTATCGATGCATCGACGACTCAACCTTTTCACAAGAACATTAATCCCCGAAAGTCATCGATACGAGCGCGAGGGTAAATGAGGTGAGGTGAGTCACCTTCGCCTTTACCCTAATTTAGATGCCAGATATGCGTATTTTTATAATATTAAATTTAAAACTTTTTGTTTATCGTGTGTAAATATTAGATTCTGGTGTAGGGGGGTCACTTTTTGACCTAACTACCATGTTGTACCTTAACCTTATTCAGGTATTTTATTTTTGTCAACCCGACGAGTAATTGTCATTTCTGATATTTTGGTGGGGAATAACTGGATAGGTACCTAAGTACTTACTCAAATAATTGACCTTTTAAAATATGCAAATTTATAATAATAATAAATCATTTATTTTCAGGTAATAAACAATACATAGACAGTTTTAGTTTACAATTTTGTTGTTGTTAGTATATATTACTTAGAAACTATGTTAGTAACGCTTCACTTGCACTGTAATGTCACTGTACGTTCAGGTGGCACTTGTCCGCGGAAGCGACGGAACACTACATCCTGTGGCCAAAAGTCCTCCCGCATGAAGAGGCGCAGAAAGCATGTCGCTACTCTCACCATGAACGCCTTAAAGTGGACGTTGCGGTGCGACTCGAGTAACTGCACTCTCTCGTGTATTTGGTCTTCTTGCGGACGTACTCCACGATGTCCTCTGCCTTAGTGGTTTAATGCAGGCGAGAGATGTACACGGGAGTGTTCGGCGTCGCGACACGCAGACTGACGCTGGGCTCTCCCGGCGCTATAACACAACAGTTCTTGTTGGCTCGCTGATGGCGCTTCCTCCTTTGCACCTTCACAAAACCATCGTCTTCGTGCTGACTTTTAGCTTTTTCAGGCACAAGTTTCGTGGAGATAGCAACTGGAGTGCTCTGCGTGATCGGTCGGTCAGCTGATGTTAGTGATCGCGCGGCAAAGCGAGAGGAAGCCGCGGTAAGGGGGCAGGGCAGCGAGGCTCGGGTACAGCACATACAACTGACGCTGCATTCCTTGGCGTCAAGACTTTCGACCGATGTGTCGAGTCGGCAGGCTCCTCGGTGCGTGTTTATGTTGTTATCCACGCTGCTGGTGATCCAGTTTTAGCTACAGGGTTGCGCAACTCGATGATTTCCTAGTGCAAATCTGCAACTACGTTCTCAGTTCAGTAGAACGATGTCCTTCAGCAGTCTTGTTACGTCGACGTGGTCGAAAGTAACGGGAGGTAACTTGTTTAAGTCCTTCGCCACAAACGTCGGCACGCCATGAGGGTCGGTCTCCTTCAACAGCGTGATAATCTTGCAAACTTTTCTAAGCGACCAGATGGTGTCCATCTGGTCGCTTTTGTTCAACAACCTGAACACCAGCAGCTTAGCCGCTGCCACGTCTTCCTCGCTGAAGCTCGCTTTTAAGTAACATAAACTAACAAACGTATAATTATGTATGTTAGCCTGTAAGGTACCTACCTATGTAGGTACCTATGGATTGTATTATCTGAAAATAAACAATTATTATTATTATCTATCTATACCTACGTCTATTGGCCTCACTCTCGAAGGGGTTACCTATTTGCCAAAATCTGCCCAAGATATTATTGAACAACTTTGTATAAACAACACTTCGAGAATTACCACGGAATGTATTACTAATAAACAACAACAGGAAACAACACTCCGGAACAGTGACATGTTCGATAAACATGATTTTTGAGACCGATTCGTTGAGATGAATCACCCCGGCTGTTTAGCAATTGTTGCAGGACTAGCAACGACACGGCTATTATCGTCTGCAAATCGTAAGTGGGAATTTCCTCGCCGTTTATATTAATGCCCCCTTCGTTCCAGTAGGTACCTATACCCTATACTGTTGTGATGTTTTAAACATGTCCTCGAACACGTTGGTGAAAAATTTTGGAAAAATGACATTCCTCTATCTCTGTCCACGTTGCAGGTGTAAATGTTAAGGTTGCCGGTTTTGTACTTGGGGAGTCATTTTTACGTCGTCTTCCTAGCCTGCTCCGATGGTTAAATTAATCGAGTCTTCTAGGTGAACGCTCTTGAAAACAGCTTGTAAACATGACTTGGAAGCGAAATTGGTCGACAGTTCTTCAATAGTCTTGTTTCCTGCTTGGAGCTCTTTTTAGCAATGAAGTAGCTCCTGCTTTAAGGAGCTCAGTCGTAGGTACCTCAATCCTTACCTACCCATTCCTAAGTTGTACAACAACTACTTTAATTTCGTCACAACTTCTGGCAACTCTTCAGTAAGGTGGTGTATTATGTATTAGTATGGCTCGAGAAGACGCGAAGCGTATAATTAGACTTCTAGTTCTGAAAAAAATCTCCGGATTCGAAACGTCGACTTGGCAATTTTCTATTGTCAGTTTTTTTTATACAAAGATGGCAAACTAGCATTACGGCCCGTCTGATGGTTAGCAGTTACCGTAGCCTATGGACGCTTGCAATACCGGAGGTAATACTTACGTGTTGCCGACCCTTTTTTTTACACCACGGATTAAGATGGAGTAGGTACTTATCCCTGATATAGGAAAATATTTCTTTCAAAACGCATCCCTAAATGAGCGCTGGAGACCTGTACTCACAGCCAGGGGGAACACAACTACCATCGACATCATCGATAGATCATCGGTGTATGAGGGTGAGGGAAAAAAGAGTGCACTTGTGTCTGCGCATACGCTTGTACACTATAATACCTCTCGTAGATGGCTAGTCTCCGTTGAGAGCCACCTTGACCAAAATTCGGTTAGGACATCATTATCTATTTCTATCTTGACGCGACACTATTCCGATTTCGCTATCTGTAGAACCTCTGTAGCATGTCTGTCAGGGACCTGCTTTTAAAAAACACGTTTGGTTTAATGGACCAAGAGCCAGCAACGTATTTACTTTTGTCATTTCATAAGTCATGAAAATTTACATACTAACTCTTATAACCCTGCAGAATAATAATAGGCTCTTCTGGCAACCCACCTGCGACCAGGGTGATTAATCCTAAAATAACAAAATTTGCCAGAAGAACTTTTTATTATTCCGCAGGTATAAAAGAGTTAGTTTATAAATTTCCTGACCAATAAAATGACAAAAGTAAATACGTTGCTGGCTCTCCCCCATAATGATTGCTATCTAAACCCCTGTCACGCGTATCCTTCCTCTACCAAGCTATATTTACCTACTTCGCTATTCAAAGTAAAATTATTTGTTTAACTCATTATCTCTTCTCTTTTGCACGTCATCGGTTCTGGTCCTGTACCAAGCTCATTCATTGCGTTCTTGCTTGCTTCCGACGCCAACAATTGTCTTCCCGACTAGCTAGATGGACGTTTTACCCACATCTCGGACCTGCGTCCTACGTCAAATTTCTATGTTTTGTGTAACTCAGATTGATACAAAAACAACAATAATTAGGCACCTTTCTATAAAATAAATATATACCTACCTAGTGTCTGTTTTAAATCTTTCTCTATTAAATGTATGCCATCAACAGTACTAGACAAGTATACCATTATAGCTCACTCATGTTTGCCTAGTCAGCCTTGCTCCTGTAATCATTTAGATATGACCTCTAGTATTAAGTATCTTGGTGTCATGGTCAATAGCCCTTAATTTTAACCATCACTTGGATCTTCTTTCTTCAAGGACACGGAAGCTAATCTTCCTTTTTTAAAAATTTACGCCGCATTGCTGATGCAAATGTAATAAGAATGGTTTAAATGGCACTGTGTCAATCAGTTTTAACCTACTGTATCACAGTATGGGGCATGCATAACAAGAATGATAAAAGTAGAAAGAGCTCAACGAGCAGTTCTAAAAGTAAGTCAGTCGGTGCCGTTTTACTTTCCCACTAAAGACCTCTACTCCCTCTGTGATGTCTTGACAGTGCGCCAACTGTACATAATGAATGTTACTTTAAAACAACACTCGTTGCTCAAGTATGATCCATTGCAGAAGGCTAACAAGCGGAGTATGTCCCATAAATACATGCACCACAACCTTCTCCGGTAAGTTTCAGAGAGTTTAAGATCAATACAAAAATTACAATCTTTTCTCTTAGAAAATATAAAGGGTTATCACAATTTGGCTCAAATCCCTAAGCTATGAGAAAACTGAAAACTTAATACATTTCCCATCTTAAAGCACCCCCCACCAACCATACACACACACACACACACATCAAACACATACAAACACACAGTCAAACTCACATCTAATTAATTTGACTTATTAGTTATTATAGACTTAGTATTACAGTACATAACTAATATTCACCTGTCCAGAGTTGGGAGAGGCTGGCGATCTGCCATACAGGTCTCCTAGTACAGACACCAGTCTCTCACTTAAAAAAAAAAAAAATAAGGAAGTGTATAAATAAGTGAGTTTGTTCTTTTACTGCCCCCTTTTGCAAAAGTGACGTTCTGGACAAGGAATGCACCGTACTTCAGCGTATCCTAGTTCACAATACTATACTATATCACTCACCTATGCTACAGCCAAAGGATAGAATAAATACCATGGTAAAGTAATAAACATAATGCAATTACAGTGGTCTTTTTATTAAATAAAAAAAATACATCATTTTCAGTTCTATAAGTACATTAACAATTCAGTAAACTTTTACCAAATCAACACTCAATTTTGTTGACCTGAGATCAGAAATAAATAAGACCGTTGTTTGTAATGGTTTAGCTAGTATCCAATAACACTGGCTTGTTTGTAGTTGGTACATATTCAAGGAAATTATATTTTTGATTCAATATTTTACTCACTTACAATTTAATGTCTACGATTTGTATTCTAATCTTACCTAACTGTTATTTTAATAATAAATTGATTTAATATTATTATACACTCGAAATGGAAAGTATCCACCTAAATTATTTTTTACAATATTTCTGTAAACTTAACTCACCTAAGAACAATGAAGGCTGATAGTATGCTACAATCAGAACAAATTATGAGACTGAAAATAAATAAATACTTACGGAGCACATTAGAATTACAGTTATAGTGTTTGCATTCATTTCACATTACTCTAAATAATACCTATACAGCAAAGGGGGATACAGATCGATAATATTTAATAACAGCTTTCATATATTTTGTGACAATTAAACAATAGCATAGTGCTCAAATTACTATAATAGAACCAGCAGGGAAAGCTTTAGGTACTATATCACCAATTTACAATTTGTTGATACATATACATACATCATTTGCAAGTTTTTATATATTGAATTTATACTTCTATCACTTTTTGTTAAACATACTAGCCACTGTGTATTCATTAACTAATTGTCACCATACCTCTGTTTAAATAATGTAATGTAATCATAAGTTTATTTACACAATACTGCTTGAACCCATGGATGTGCATCACTGATGAAGCAAAATTATGTCTAAGTTGTCAGTACAGTCTGCACTTCTCCAACATTAATGTTATTTACCCTTAGCAGTAATAGTAACAGTCGATTTTGCAGGTTGCGGTATGATAGTAATCTCATCATTTATTTTGAGAGGTTTTAACATAGGTTCAGTTTCAGGTACCTTAGCTGGTGGCGCTGGAGCCTTGCTCTTATCCATAACTCGTTTAGCCACTACACTATGAGCAGAGTATACATGATTCTCAAACTGTTTGTACATCCCAAATGTAGCAGTGCACACGGTGCACTTATAGGATAGATGGGCCGGTTTCAATGTCATATTATGGTCCCTTGACACATGGTTCAGCAGCTTCCACTGGTAGACTCTACCACACACAGGGCATCTACCAGCATCCTTGCCCTTATTAGCTGCCTCCTGCATGGAGCTGGTCACTAAACCATGAGAGCCTAGCAGATGTCTCTCAAGACCTTGATCTGTAAAAAATCTAAATTGACATTTCTGGCAATTTAGAGGAGGTCTATTGTAGATCATTTTAGGATGTATCTTCACTTTGTGTATCCACTGCATGTGATTCCTTAATTGTTCAAGATCCTTTATGTAACCATCACATATTTCACAGATAACAAAGGTAGCCTTTGAATTTTGTGATGGTTGTGAAGATGATGATGGCTGTGGTGCTCTAGGAAGTGGGGTGATTGATATCTTAGGAGTAGCATTATTACTCTGGTTTTGCATCATGGGATAATTGGCAATAGTGGTACCAACAGCTGGAGCATTGTGCATTATCATAACTCCACTGCGGATAATTGGCAGACCGGACACGGGGGTAGGACGTGGTGGTCCAGAGATTGGAGGACGGCCACGTGGTCGGCCAAGTACAGGTATGTTAGGTAATACATTCGAAATATTCAGCTGAGGCCGACTTGAATTATTCAAATTCATTTGAGATCTATTAAAGTTTGATTGATATGGTCCAACCATGTTATTACGTGCCCGTGTTAGTTTTGGTATTTTTGCTGGTGGTTCCCACTCTATTGCTGGTGCGAGGTTAAGATCTGGTTTGAATTTCTTAGCACAGGCAATTAGATGCCGAGCTAATTTTGTTTTGCTATTATCTTCAAAATGACAATTAGCACATTGTTGATATGCCGGTGCTCTTTCTAATCTTCCTCTGATATTATGTTCAGCCTCCATGTGGAATAAAATGTCATGTGGACTACGAATTTCAAACTCACAAGAGTTGCATTTGTATATATTGTTTCTCATATGAGGGGCCTCTAAATGATGAGCCATAACTAGCATGGATTCTGTTTTAAAGCTACAGAACTCACACCTCTTCTGTGCAAGAGCAAAAGGTGCATTTGTTTTCTTACTGAAATCTAAGTTTTGGGTAAGTGAGGCTATGGCTGCCTCAGTTCCTTTCGTACTTCGACCCGTTTTCTTTTCTTTGTACAACTTCCTATTTTGATGTTTTAATAAATCAGTCTGTACATATTCTTGAACTAAATTTAGTCCAATATTGATAAAGAATTGTCCGAGAGAGCAATCAAAATAAGTTTCTGCCTTGCCACTACTGAGACCTTTAGCAATTAAGCTAATAGGATCCTTAATATCATCAATAGTATCATCTCTGTCTTTAATAACAACTGCGTCATCATCACTGACATCATCAGATCCCGAAGATGACTCTCCATCCCATGAGTCATCATCCTCTTCATGTTTCCGCCTCTTTTGTTGCTTTTTTAGAGCTTTCTGTTCCTTGGCTGTCTCCTCGGCACTTTTTAGTTCTTTCTCACTAGAATCATCATCTTCCACTGTTTCACCTCTCTCAATTCTCTCTTCTCTGTCTTTTTCCTTCCTTTCTTTTTCTGCTTTCTCTTTTTCAAGCTTTTCTTGTTCTTCCTTGATTTTTAACTCTTCTAATTCCTTGCCTAACTTATCTACAAATTCCCTAAAAGGTTTGACAGAAGGCTTTTCGTAGACATATGGAACTATGAAGGAGGGTGCTTCAACTACAAACATGTCATCTGTGAGAGATGGCAGTATATTTGGCTGAGGCACTGGTGGGGTGCTGTTACTGGAGTTGCTGTTGTTAGAGGTGTTATTGGTATTACTTTTAACACTCACTGGGGTAATGGTTGTTCCGCGCGCAGCAATGCTTTGACACAAGTTGTGAGCATCAATTGCACTGGTACTAGAGGGCTTGGCTGGTACTGCTTTCTGGCTTTTACCAGACAATATAGAATTAGTGTCAATAATAACAACTGTAGGTTCACTGTTTTGATCTCCATTAGACTTAGACTGTTTAGTTGCCAACTCTGCCAAACCTTTGGTATCACTGACAACTATAGGTTTGTTCTTGACTGGGGCTTCATTGAGTGGGTCCTCCATTGACACTTCTTCCACATCAGATTCGTCAGCACCATTCTCAAGCTGATGTTGTTCCATTTTCTTCTGTTCCATGGCTTTGCTATCATTTTGTGATTCATCTGAACTGTCATTACTGTCTGTACTTGAATTTGATGATTCATCATCATCATCATTAGTCACTACACAATCATCTTCATCATCACTAGTGATCTCATGGACCTCAGGGACTGGGGAGCCACCATTTTGACTTTCAGGCTCATTTTCATTTTCAGAGTCACTACTATCATCTTTTGGTTGGCTTCCTTGTGAGGTATCATCGTCGCCTTCTGTGCGTTCGTCTGAAAAAATTGACCACATACTTATTTTATTTTTCATATCAACACAGAAATGTCAATTTTTCTAATGTAAATCAAGTTTTAAGAAACGAACCAGGAGTCGTAAAATATAGTAACAATAAGTGTGGGAAATAATTGTAGAAATGTGACATAACTAATAGTAAACTCCTCCTGCCACTTGTAAGCGTCCGGTAATTACGAAGACGCCAGAAAGACCAGTAAATCGCAGTAACCTTAATGTAAACTACTTCAAGTTTAACCTATGGTTTTTCATTTCAAAACAAACAATATTGTATTTATAATAGAAATAAATATCACTATTTATCTATTAGCGTCATTAAATCATGTGGAGTATGGACCGCCATATGGGATTCCATGGCATTTCTCCGAAAAAACAACTCCACCAGGTTTGATGGTAAACAGGTAAATATTGTAGTTATTTTACATGAATTCGTATAATTTATGATGAGATATATACCTGTAGCAGTTGAAATCGACATTTTCTTGAGATCTTCGTATCGAAAACCAAAAAATAGCACAACAGCACAGTAGCGGAAACCAAACCAAATCAAGCTGTCATTTTAAAAGGTCTTTAGCGTGTCACATACTAAAGAAAAATAGTAACCGTTATAGCCTAATATTACAAAGTAAAACGTCTACAGATAATACGGCTTTCACTTCAAAAATTTGGAACCCAGTGTCTGAACTTCAAGTAAAAGACCGTTTAGCCGACTATTTCAATAGAAATAGAAATCTAATGAAAAATGGCGGCATCTCGACCTCGTAAAAAACCTTTTCATAAAAATGGTGGGAAAGGGAGGGATTTCGGTGGGGGAAGGACGCGGTATTTCATTGTGGAAATATTGGAATAAAATTGCGGTAAATTTAAACAATTTAAAAATAAATAAATGCTTTACTGCAAACTTTTTAAAAGCTTAATTAGAAAAATAATATGACTCCCTTATGTAAAATAATTATGATTATTATCCATAACACTATTAAGCTTAAAGAACACTAGTTATCGGTATCAATTTGAGCAAAATTTATTATTAAACAAATTAAACCAATAATTAAATAACTTTTATTAGTTATAACTTGTATTTTTGAGTTATTTTATATTATCCTGAAGTTATTGATAAATATAATTCTGAAATAATAATATGATGTTGCCAACTCTGAATCCTAACCATGCGCCAGAAGAGCGACAGCTCCTACTTCCGCTCTAGTCTATGACCTAAAATCCGTGCGGGAAAGAGAAAGGTTCTCGGAAAGACAGAGAAACAAGATTTTATTTAGCTGGGTAATATTATAAATTATTATAATTTTTGAACATTGTCTACTTTAAATGTACCTTTTGAACTAGTAATAATTTAAAAGTGGCAATTTCTGGCTAATCCCTTACTGACCTAGGAATACCTCATTAAACTAAAACCAATAAAACTTGGATTCTGTATTGCACAAATTTGTTTAGCAGGATAGAGTTAAAATAAATACATTTTCAGAAATTTAAAAATAAACAAACACTTGTTATTAACATCTAAATCTTTATTAAAAAAATTAATACAGCAAAATTCAAACAATAAATGATAATATAATTATTTTATTTTTAGTATAAACATAATTATAATAGTAAGTAACAGTAACAATATACAATACTTATAATATCTTATGGTTCATTCTCCTCCTCATCTAATTCTTGAATTTCTGCATCCTTAAATGGATCTGCCATATGTCCTTCATCGGGTTTCCTAATGACTCCCATTGCCTCAGCAGCATTTAAACATTTTTGGGCATTTTCCACAGTTCTGTTTTGCTCTGGATCTTCTAGTTTTGTCAGTGCCATTAATATTTCCATTATATCAGTTTCAAATACCTTGGCAGCTATTTCTTTATCTCCAGAAATTATATTGTACAGCATATATGTACCTCTATATTGAATTTCCTTGTTGGGATTAGCTAATAAGCACCTTAAAGTCTCAGGCCATACTTGAACATCTAATAATTTTCTACAACATGTTTTGCTTGCTGAAGTCAATATGCACAGAGCGCCTGAAGCAGCCATAACTGTATCAGTATCTTCTTCTTGACAAAGAAGATATAAAAATTTTGTTTTATCATTATTGCCTTCATAGGTTTTGATAACTTCTTCTGATTGTAATAGATTACAAATACATTGTGTAGCAGCTCTTAGCAACAATTCATGGTCTTCGTACAAGTAGTGTTCAATTTTAGCCAGCCCTCCCTCTTTCAAAATTCTGTTTCTAGTAGATTCATTCATTCCAGCAAGATTGCAAAGGGCCATTAGTGCTTCAAAGTTCTCCAAAGCATTGCAATCTGGATGCAATAAGGCTAACAGTGGTCTCACAACTTCCAAATTTCGTTGACCAGGAAAAGCAACTTCAGGATTAATAGTAATACCAATACGAGCCAGTGCTTGAGCTGCTTGTTTCTTACCATTATTGGTTCCCTCCAAAGACATTGGTATTAGTACCTTAGCTCCACCCTGTTGCACGACAATACCTCTAAGTTCTGGTAAGCCACAAATAGCATTGAAAACTCTAGCAATTAATTCTCTTGAGTTGTGACTTTCAGTCTTAGCCAAGGCCACTAGACCTGTAGTGACACCTGCTTTTGCTAATACTGTTATTCTCTTGTTAATAAAATCAGGGTCATCCAATTCATGTTGCTCTGGTATATGATGTTTGGCAAACTTAGCAAGCTCCATCATTTCAGGCATAAGTTCTTGCTTTTCATAAGCATTGCATACATTAACTAAGGTGGTTACAACACCATAGAGACAGGACTGGTCTCCAGTTTTCGCAAGCTCTATAAGGGCTTGAAGAGCAGGTTTGTCTTCCACTAATTTTTCTTTTACATCAGCATCCAAAGTCAAGTATGAAAGACCTTCGGCAGCCCATTTCCTGACATCATTTTCTTTAGCTGGATTAACAAGGAATTTTTTACAGGCTTCTGCCAGTTTTTTGGTGGAACCATCAGCAAATGGTCTAACTGAAGCATCATCACCTCCAAAACTACCCACTTTGCAAAGACCAACTAAAGCCCTCACTCTTACAGCATCATCTTTGCATTGATACAGATTTTTCAAAATCTCAACTCCCTTGTTAATGATAGTCCTGGCTTTATCTTTCTTTGAGGCAGCAGCAACAAGGCACTCACATGCAACCTTCTGTTGGAGATTATCCTCTGTCTGCGCCATAACCAATATCATTTCAATAATACCTTCTTTTGATATGACGTAATTTCCAACATCAAGAGGACCTCTGAGCAAGGCTGTTATAGCCACAGTCACTCTAACTTTAGACTCTAAATCAGGACACATCAGTTTATCCTTTATAAATTCATCAATATGGTTATTAAAGCGTTCTCTTGCTTCATCGTAATACATGTTCTCATAAATTTTTGCAAGACAAGCAGCAGCTATTGTTCTTGATGAAGGAGTAATACTCAATGCAGATTCATACTTATACTCTTCCAGTTCACTGCAAACCTCAAGTAACCGTTGCAAGCCCTTGATTTCAACAAACCTTTCTGCCCAATTTATTATACTGTAGTGACAATTTCTCATAACTAGTTCCATGATAGCATCTCTGGCAAGTCCACTGATTACTCTGTTAGTGATAGAATATGTTAAACAAGTGAGTAAAGTGTCTATTTCACTTTTATAGTCTTCACAGAATGTAGGGTCTGGTTTAGAATCTTTCTTTGTATCCATGCCGGTAAAGGTATTCAATATTACCTGTAAACAGTACTGGGCGGCATTCACTTGTTCTTCATTTTTGCTATCAATAATCTCTAACACCCAAGGTATGCCAACAATTTTCAGTACTGCTTTTGTTCTGTCAACGCTCCTTTTACATAGCTGACTAATACATCTCACCGCATTCACATATATTTCACAATTTTTTTCAACTTTGAGTAACTGTTGTATTTTATGCACTACACCATTTTTTAACATAATATCTGCACCTGCAGACTCTTTGGCAAGTACCAAAAGGTTAGACATGGCCTTCTCACGTTTCTCAGTATCTTCATGCAAGTCAAATGCTAGTTTGAACATTTGTTCCACTTTGTTGCTGGTCTGAGCGCTTTGCCTCGCTCTCTCTTGGACGACTGCGTGGAGGCGTGATAACAGCGGTTGCACAGCTTTGTTGTTCGGATCGACAGTAAATATTGATTTGGCATCTCTAAATGCTTCTTCATATCTTTCTAAACTTTCTAGAGCTTGCGATCGGCGAAATAAGGCTTTTGGATCTTCAGGCACAATCCTTAAGGCTTCATCGCAGTCTTTAACAACTTTATTATATTCTTTAATCTTAAGGTAAGCAGCAGCACGGTTCTTCAAATATGTAGATAAGTCGCGGCTGTCTTGTTCAGCGAGGTTAATTGCCTTACTGTAAAGTGATATGGCTTCGTCATAGTTTTCTGACTTAAAAGCTTCATTTCCTTTATTTTTATACGTTTCTGCTTCTTCACTATGGACGCCCATTGTAACTTTCGTTATGTTACAAAATACAGCTGAATGATACTCCGGCAGCACTTTTATACTCTGTTTTAGAGAAGCTTCGAGCACAGTCTGGTAAGTTCATCTCACTGAAATACCTATATGCACTAAAATAGAATTTTATTTTTGAACCACATATGTGTAAACCAAGTAGTCTGACAGATAGATATCAAAACTGACAAATAAATCCATGACAAATGACAGGACAGCTGTGTTCTAAACTTATAATAAAATATTGTTCAGTTAACCTAAATAATATTTACAAAGCATATTTTTAAACCTAAGCAGTTCTTAATCCTATTCTATAAAGTAATAAAAATTAAAGTATGTTATTTTTTTAATATTATAATTATGTAGTGTAAAATAATTCAATGAAGAGTAATTATTGAATTTTAACAGGAATTTTTAAACGCATCGAATTTATAAAATTGCTATCGCTAAATAATCGAATGCAGGTTCCTGATATTTTTTAACAATTCGATCAGGGGGGGGACAGAGCCATACAAGTCAAAATTTAGTTTAATAGTAGCGCCACCTGTTAACTAACCCTTAAAAGAAATATAGACAAAATGTTACCTATAAGTGCCAATAGATGGCGAATCATTTGTAACGATATTGCATTTTTTAAATTTACATAATTGGAGCTAAAAAAAATGTCTAGAATTAATAATTAATCTAAACAAATAGTTTGATAGCCATTTTCATTTATTTACATACATAAATTCTAATCTAGCAAAAATCGCATATTTAATCTATGGCTAATGTGGCTATAGATATTTTTTTCACAATATGGCGGTTGGTTTTGGTTGACCGATCTTGCGTGTGCGCAAGTTGGTAGTTTTCGCCGCATTTTGTGTTTTTCTTTGCGTTTTCCTGTGAAAAGTGCGTTGAGTCGAACTTCGTGTTCCTCCGCCTTGCCGGATTTCGTATTTGGATTTGCGCAGATTGATTAGTGGAAGTATTGTGACAGGACACTATTAGATTTTACGTAAAAGACGTTTATAAATCATTTACATCATGCCTAGACGATGTGCCTTGGGTTGTCCATCGAAAGGTAAGTGGTCAGATCACATATATTATATATAATCAATAATCAACAACAGAATAATGAGCATTGGACTCGACGGTTTCAAAATGCTGTCAATAACGGTTGCTTAGTAGGACTCTGTTGATAGCCCCCAAACTTAAATTTGCGACCATGAGACATGGTGGCTTCTTTCTGTATTGAGCAAATATTGATAACGGTCTCGGTGACAAATTTTCTGTATCATGGTACTGTAACCGGTGTGGTACTGTAACCGGTAATAGGTTCGTCACGTGAGATGTAAATATTGTCATCAAAACGTGGGTAGGTATGTTACAATTTTGTCTACTCTATCAGATACATGGTGTATGTTCTGTTAATGGGTATTTTAGGTTATTTAATTTCATTATCCTTTTATAGATTTACTTACTAAGAAGAAGAAATAATTTTATTCCTGTTATAATTACATATTCCATTTATTAGGCATTTGTATATTTTGTTTTTGCCGTTATAAACAATCTTAAATTTTAGTCTTAAAAATGTGAAGGACCTATGAATAAATTAAAAAATCTATCTGTGACATATTGTTACTCAAAATAATAATAGAGTCTATGTTAATCATATATGTTGTTATAGATGCTCGGCTCCATGTATTTCCAAACCCAAACAAGTTTCCTGATCAATTCAAATTATGGACTCTTCTTATTGGAGGTGATGCGGAGAACAATGCTGAAGAAATTTTTCGAACTAAACGAATCTGTGATCGACATTTTGTTGATAAAGACAGAAATCGCAATAATAGATTAAATATTTTGGCAGTTCCATCACTTTATTTAGATGGTAAGTTGCTATGACAGTATTATCTAATTAAGTTCTTAAATATATTATTACAATGGTTTTTGTAAATATTAACTATGATTTTTTACAGTGTGAAGGAATATCTAGAAGGGAATCCCTATGGCTAGTCATTTATTATTTTTTCTATTACATTTTGACATAAAATCTCAAGTTTGACATATTTAAATAATTTATATTTTATTGATGACATTTGCTATTCCTTGACTCTTGACATTACTAATCCTAGACATAAATAACTGATCAATTTTTACAATTTATATTATAAATTAATATTTTCCAAAATTTTAATTAACAATCAGAGATCCGTTTGTAATAATTTCCACTATATTATATTTAAAAATTTGCATGCCCACGTAACGACAAAATATGGAGGTTCTCCATATTTTGTATATATATATAATATACAAAATATGGAGAGTATATATATATAATATGTTTATTATTGATAACACCTATGTACCATTTACCCATGTTTACAAAGAAATAAATGATTTGATTTGATTACCACTCACAACAGTTATTTTAAAAACAATGTTTATGTTGAGGAACTTCAGAGTTTATTTTATAATTTTAATATCTTGATTGTTTTTTCAGGTTGCAACACACCCAATCCTGGAACTGGAGCTGAGAGACAAGATACCACAGCTGATATTGTATACCCTGAAATTGACCTACCTCAACTTCAGCCAGGTAATATATTTTTGTATCTACCTATTTGCATCTATCTATCTATCTGTGGAATACTGCAAAACTATGCAGTCTTACACCAGCAGGTGAAGTCTTGACTAGCCTGTTGGCTTAGTGGTTAGTGACCCTGTCACAAAACTAGAGGTTGTGAGTTTGAACAACCAAACATTCATATTTTTATAAAATAAAATATTATACTTTCTATGAAATTGTATCGTATGCATAAAGTTTTCAACAAAGCTTTATAATTTTATGATTTAAATATCTTGATTATTTTTTCAGGTTGCAGCACACCCAATCTTGGAACTGGAGCTGAGAGACAAGATACCACAGCTGATATTGTATGCCCAGAAATTGACCTACCTCAACTTCAGCCAGGTAATATATTTTTGTATCTACTTATTTACATCTATCTATCTGTGGAATACTGCAAAACTATGCAATCTTACACCAACAAGTGACGGCTTGACTAGCCTGTTGGCGTATTGGTAAGTGACCCTGACCGCTAAACTGGAGGTTGTGAGTTTGAACAACCAAACATTCATATTTTTATAAAATAAAATATTATACTTTCTATAAAATTGTATCGTATGCATAAAGTTTTCAACAAAGCTTTATAATTTTATAGGATAAATCATGAGCGTTATTATTTGTTCAGATTCTTGGTGTAATTTATCTATAATATGTTACATTATAAAATATAATAAACAGATAACTGATAACTAATGAAGTTTAACATTTTGATAATAAAATACACAATTTCTTAATTGAATCATAGTAACCTTGAAATAGGGTGATTAATTTTAACTAAAAACGCATGCTTTACAACAACAGTAAACTATGAATACATTACAAGTATACAACGCCGCTAAAGGCATATGTTAGTGTCTAGTGGTTAGTAGTATTGTATAGCACAATTATACATGCTTCTTCATTGCCCTTGCAAATCGTCCATTAAATATATTATTACATTCATTAAAATTTTTTTATCACTCGAAGCTTCATAATAACGCCTTTTTTTGTTTCAGTAGACCCAAGAAACGATTTTTCAAGAGTTTTAGCTTCAGATCATAATTATTGCAAGATCAGAACTAAGAAAAGTAAGTTCATTGATTTTATTGTTTGGATGTTTGAAGGATTAACTAGGGCTTTTATACATGCAAGCAACCGTAACTTATGGATGCGAAACACCAGGGGAATCAATTGCATGTTGTCAACCTAAGAAGAAGGGAAGAGAAGCAAGGAAAAAGGAAACAAATGGATGAAAAGGTTTAAGCCACCGGAACTGACTCTTGTCGAACGAAACATAACTGTAGGAATGCTGTTATTTCACATAAATATTCCGTAACAGGATGTATATTCTACCTAGCCGGCTTAATCATTCAATTTTGCTGACATCATCTTTCTGGCTTATTCATAATTTATGACCTTCATAAGTGTTACTTTGTAACCTAAATGAATAAATGAATTTTGAGTTTGAGTTTATCATGCTGAAGCCAACCAGACTTTACCATTATTAAGATATGTCTGGAAATTCAATTCCCACTCTTATTGTTACCTTTTGTGTAAATAACCTTTCAATGAGACCAATGTGTGTATAACATGTACACACATGTGTCATATTCACTACATTACCATATGGGTGTTCTACATTTAATTGATAATGATGATATAATAGAATGGTTGCATAGATATATTTATATTATAATGATATTACTGAGACGGAGCTGTGTCGCACGTATACCATACTAACAAGATTACTATAATATATTTTCCTAACCTTATTATTAGTTTATTGAACATTTAATAATATATGCAAATTTTAATTACAGTGGTCCCTCGGTTACCTTCAGTCGTGATATGCAGCAGATACAGGATGTATCAAAAGCAAATAAATAATTTGAGGCGTGAAATATATCGCGTACGGAAGCAGTGCAGATCTTTTAAAGCAAGACTGGAACGGGCCGATAGACTGGAGAAAGAAGGTGCTTTTAAAAAAGTAGTTAGCGGCATGTCTTTACCTGCCAAGCTATTTTTGAATATGCAGTATACCCAATCGAGAAACAAACCGAAGGGACGTCGTTTTAAATTAGAAGAGAAAGTATTATCTCTATCCCTGTATAAAAGAAGTCCTAAGTGCTACGCTCTTATGTCAAGGTACTTTACGTTGCCGGCACCCAAAACATTAAAACGGCTATTGAGCCAAATAAAATTAACCCCTGGAGTTAACAAAACCATTTTTGAAAAACTCAAGAAGACAACTGACGATTTACTACATGAAGACCGTATCTGTACACTGATTTTTGACGAAATGTCCATTTCACCACAGCTACAATATGATGCGGCTAACGATGAAATAAAAGGCTTCACTAGTCATGGAGGGCAAACGCTCGCTAATCACGCTCTAGTTTTTATGATAAAAGGCGTTAAAAAACAATATAAACAACCAGTTGCGTATTATTTTACTAATTCCATAAAGAAAAACGAATTAAAAAATGTGATCACGGCTGTCGCAAATATGGTCATAGACGCTGGTCTTTTAATATTATGTACTGTCTGTGACCAAAGTACAGTCAATGTCAGTGCAATTAGCGAGTTGGTTGCAGAGACCAAGGCAAAATATTTAAGGACTGGAAAAGAGATGCGGGGAGAACATTTCGAAGTGAAAAATAGAAGGATAATCCCATTATATGATGTGCCACATTTAATTAAAGGCCTGCGAAACAATCTTTTGACTAAAGATTTAGTATACACAGATGATAATCAAGAAAAGATTGTTAAATGGGATTATTTTCAAATGTTATATGCAGCAGACAAATCATTCAATGAATTACGGTGTCTGCAAAAAATCACGGAAGAACATGTTGTTCCTGAGAAAATAAGGAAAATGAAAGTGAAATCAGCCGTCCAGATATTCAGCCATAGCGTTGCTGTTGCCACGGAACACTTGTCGGCAAGAGGAAATCTGCCTCAGGAATGCCGAAGTTTAATTAATATTGTCCTATTGATAGACAATATTTTTGATTCACTTAATGGTAGTACTTTCTATGTACCAAATGGGAAAATATATAAAGGGCCTGTAAAGAGACATTCACCACATCATCAGCTTTGGCAAAATTCTATTAAGGTTCTAAAAACTGTTAAATTTAGACGTATAAAAAAAATTGGTGACAAAGTCCAAGTTACTGAGACAATAGTACCTTCTGTAAAAAATCTAATTAAAACTATTGAAGGTATGCAACAAATTTGGAAAATTCTGTCACAAAGATATTCCTTTGATTCTGTGTTGACGAGGAACTTTAATCAAGACCCTGTAGAAAACTTCTTCGGAAACATCAGGAGTTATGGGGCGAGAAATATTTCACCCAACTGTGGTGCTTTTGAAGGTGCATTTAAAGCGCTTCTTTTAAATAACTACAATTCGCCCCATTCAGTCCAATCAAACTGCGAAAGAGATGAAAATCCCTGCTTACATACATTAGATTTTTTCGTTAATGATAAAATTATTTGTGATGTTTCCGAAGAACAAAATATTGAATTTCGTGACGATTTCATAGATGAGAACAGCATAGTGGAATCCGATGCCGGTCAAAGAACTTATGTATGTGGCTGGGTCTTGAGAAAGTGCCTCAAAAATATTATAAAGTCATGTAAGAACTGTAGAGCTGACGTATTGGACAATGGTACCAATAACGACAGTTCTTACATTAGAACAAAGGAATATAATAAAAATAAAAAATGGATGTGTTATCCGTCAGTGGAACTAGACAGATGCTTCCTAGAGATTCAAAAAATATGTGTGTCGCTTTTAAAGAGGAATGTGCCAAAAACTAGTCTCAAAAAGACGATGAAAATATACTCAAATATATTTGTTTCATTCCCCTTTAAATGTGACACACATAAAGAAAAACTTAAAACTTATTTCGAAGATACTTCAATGAATATTATTATTTACAGTTGGTGCAGGTCCATAAACAGGATTTTGTCAGGTAAATTAACCTATACAGGTGATGATGAAATAAAGGTCTCTGCTCAATTATATTATAATAAATATAAAAAAAATAATACAAAATAAATCCTATATCAAAACATTTTATTTTATTTTCTATTTAAGACTCTATACTTAAGATAAACAATCTTGATGTGACTTTTTACACTAACACATATTAAACAAATAAACTACTGCATAAGAATGTTTCAATTGCTTTAATAATGGTTATTTTTGTATTATCATTAATCTATAGCAGCATTTTATTTTTAAACTGAGTTTTTAGGTATAATGATAAAAATACACAAGATTGTTTACCTTTAGTTAAATACCCAACCAAATGGAGTATATTGATATGTGTGCCCTGCTAAGAAGGAAGTAAATTCCTATATATACGTATAATTATGATGTATATTTTTTGCAGACATTGCCCTGCTAAGAAAAAGTGTAGTGACAAATTTTGTGACACTGGGTTTATTTTCATTTACATAATTATTTGGAATCAGGAAGAAAATCACAAAATTGTGATTTTTTCATCGCTGGTTCCAAATATGTTGCTCAATGTCACAAAATTGTTTCCTAGGCTTTTTCTTAGCAGGGCAGTGTCTGCAAAAAATATACATCATAATTATTATTACCTATATATTATATAAATGTGTACTTACATATAGGTATCTATACGTCAATTTAGTTTGAGGATTTGCTAAGAGATGGCGCTTTGATTTGATATGACACATTTTTTCACGAGAGGGCTCTCTATTCCTACTATATTATTATACTCTATGAATTCGATTAAATGTGCAATGTGCACTGCAATTGTGAAATAATATACTTGTACAGCTATTTACCGGTGCTTGCATGGGGAATAGGCGAGATGATAAGGGATATCTGTCAGATCTGAAAAAAAACTAGGTGATCCAGCAGATTCAAAAAAAAAATGGCAACAAAAACTCAGCTTTGAATTTGAATGATTTTGACTTTGACGTTCTCACTTCTCGGTTCTTGTAGCACCTTTTCTTCTGACTCACTGTTGGTCATCCGCGTGTGTAATTATCATAACTTTTTTAACTTTATTAGTTAATCAACGAAATGGCCGCAATCAGTTTGCTTAATCCTAAAGCTGAGTTAGCGAGAGCATCTCAAGCCTTAGCTGTAAATATTTCGGCTGCAAAAGGAATTCAAGATGTGATGAAAACTAACCTCGGCCCTAAAGGAACAATGAAAATGTAATTATCTCAATAACTATGCAATTATGAGTATTAAAACTATTCAAAACACACATTTTTCAACAAATTACACTTGGTTTAATTTAGTTTACAAGATTAAAAAAAATAGGAATCGATTATTTTCGGTTTGAAAAGTCATATGATCTCGATTTCATTATTTTTGGAGAGTAGTGCTAATCAGAAAATTGGATGAAAATCGCATTATTATTCGCAAAATTGAAATTTTGTTTGATATTATATCAGTTTCAATTGTTTTTTTATTACGTGTCAGGTTGGTTTCTGGAGCAGGTGATATCAAAATCACCAAAGATGGCAATGTGTTGCTTCACGAGATGCAGATCCAACATCCAACTGCTTCATTGATCGCACGTGCGTCCACTGCTCAAGACGATGCCACTGGTGATGGAACCACCTCCACAGTTCTCCTTATTGGTGAATTGCTCAAACAGGCTGATATCTACATCAGTGAAGGTAATCAAATTTTTTTTCTAACTGCGCTTTATAAAAAAAATATTACCTACCCTATATTTTAATTGGTAGAAACAATTATAATATAGGGTAATATTTTTTTTATGAAGCACACACATGCTGGTAAATATTATTTAGCTTATATGAGTAAAAAAATGCATATTCGACAATGATAAAACCATTGTTACCTGGACACTTGGGGTTTGGCAGCAAAGTTGCTATGCCAGAGGATTATTTTCTGATCATAGTAGTTTACAAAATTCCAAATCTGATCTTGGATTATAACAAGCTTAGGATGTTAAAGCAGTAAGCTATTAATACATATTTCTGTGCCAAGTGGTCACTTTGAGAGGCTTATGTCCTTGCAGCAATTGCAATAGGCTGAAGATGATCTTATATTTTTATTATGACTTATTTCACTAAGTTAGCAAAGAAGGCTAAAGCCAAAAGGTTTTAATTTTGATATTTTTCTCATTCTCATATACAGGTTTGCATCCTAGAATTCTCACAGAAGGATTTGATGTGGCCCGTGCCAAAGCCTTAGAAGTCCTGGAATCCATTAAAATACCTATAGGAGCCAAGCGTGAGGACTTGCTTGATGTTTGTCGTACATCACTGAAGACTAAGGTAATTTGAGATTTAATTCAGTTTATTGTCTAACCATTATCTAGCATAGCAATTGTGTGAATTGCAATAATTTCTGCATGGATAAAGATTTAATAGGTTTAATCTTTTGTAGTGTTTAGTCTACATTCAACAGATTCTACTTAACTCATTGTCAAACGTCTGTTTACTACAAAATTTTACAGATTCTACATTTGATTATGCTTTTATACCTACAAAAAGAGATGTTTGATTCTAAATTGTGATTAATGGATTTTTTTAATTCTTATGTTACCTCATTTAATATGATAAATTTCTTTTTGGTATGGTGTGTTGGTTCCGTACCTTTGTGCTACCTACCTCAAATCGTATCTCATACCAAATTGTAAATATTTTTCAAAACAGTCACAATTACCATTTAACCATACATTTTTTTTAGCCAATATAGCCTTAGAAATACCTTTGAAGTAAACCAGCATACTCAACACAATTAATTAACTTACACCAGGTTCATGCCAATTTAGCAGACGTGTTGACCGATGCCTGTGTAGACGCAGTTTTAACAGTCCGCACACCTGGCAAGACAGTAGACTTGCACATGGTAGAGATCATGGAGATGAAGCACAAGACTGCCACAGAAACCACTCTTGTAAAAGGTAATTATATGTACTGTTTTTGATAATTATGCCCCCACCGTGGCTAGTAATACTTATACTATTTTTTGCAATACCACCAATAACTTTGTCCTCTGTTAAAACGAGAATGCTGCATTGTCCAATTCAGTGTCAATTTTTTTTATCAGCTTAACTATCTTCAAGCAGCTATATTGTTATTTACCTGCAATTTTTTGAAGGTACAGAAAACAAAAAGAAATTTTGTATCCTCTAGGTCAGTGTAGGTATTAAATTTGGATATTTTACAGGCTTAGTATTGGACCATGGTACTCGTCACCCCGACATGCCGAAACGTGTAGAGAATGCCTACATACTCACTTGCAACATTTCTCTCGAGTACGAAAAGACTGAAGTTAACTCTGGTTTCTTCTACAAGTCAGCAGAAGACAGGGAGAAGCTGGTGGCAGCTGAACGGGATTTCATTGATCAGAGAGTAAAGAAGGTATGTTTGTTTTTATTATTTACATTTTAAATGTTGACCAGAGACTAAGTGATAGACAATAGGGCTAGGTGTGGCATAATAAACAAAATTGAAAAAAAATTTTGTTCATTGGGCTTCTATTTCAGGTTTAAGTAAATCTATCTCTGATTACCTTCGCCATTTAGACGTCTCCTCAATATTATTATTATTCCTCCTCAATATTATTATTAATTCTTTAGAGATATAATATAATGCAATCTATGCTTCTACTTCACAAGCTTTTTAACAATGCATCTTAACTATATATATAATTTATATTTTTTCTTTACAGATTATTGCTCTGAAAAAGAAGCTTTGTGATGGCACCAACAAGAGCTTTGTTGTTATTAATCAGAAGGGTATCGACCCTCTTTCTCTAGATTCATTCGCCAAAGAAGGTATCATGGGTTTGCGCAGAGCTAAGAGGCGTAATATGGAACGCCTGGCTCTAGCTTGCGGCGGTATCGCTATGAACTCTGTCGATGACCTGTCAGAGGAATCTCTCGGATTTGCCGGTCTTGTCTATGAACATATTCTTGGTGAAGATAAATTTACATTTGTTGAACAATGCAAGAACCCGCAGTCTGTTACTATCCTTATCAAGGGACCCAACAAGCACACTCTCGCTCAGATCAAGGATGCCATTCGTGACGGGCTCAGAGCCATCAACAATGCGATCGATGATAAATGTGTGCTTCCTGGCGCCGGCGCGTTCGAGATCAAAGCCAACACGGAGTTACTGAAATACAAAGACACAGTTAAAGGCAAGGCGCGCCTTGGTATTCAGGCTTATGCAGAAGCTTTATTAGTTATACCAAAAATCCTAGCTGTTAACTCTGGTTATGATGCTCAGGATACTATTGTTAAACTTCAGGAAGAAGCGCGTTTGAGTGCTGATCCCATTGGTCTCGACTTGAGTACTGGTGAAGCTATCAAACCAACTGATTTGGGTATTATTGACAATTATGTCGTCAAGAAGCAAATCCTGAACTCCTGTTCTGTAATCGCAAGCAACCTCCTCCTAGTTGACGAGATCATGAGAGCTGGCATGAGCAGTTTGAAGGGATAATTTAAATTTACAATATGCCGTAAAATCAAATTATTCTTTTCATTTGGTTATAATATAATTAACTAATTCTATATGTTTAGTATTACTTTTCATGCAAAAGCTGCTCTTTTAATTTCATAATGTCTTGCATTTAAAGAATAACCACTAAGTTTTACAAATTAAATGATAAATAGCTTTGAATACTAGTGTTTTATAGCTATTGTAATATCTTTAATAAATAACATGCACTAATACATGACTTGTTTAATTTAAAAATGTGATTTTAATACATTTATTTGGGTCAACATACAAATACGTTCGTATATCATTCAACCTAGCAAAATTAGAGATCGATTTTTGAATGTTCAAATATAGAGTACATATTTAAATAGTATATTTCTGTATTTAAAAAAAATTATGGGATTCTACAGGTAAGGAAAAGGTCATTGGTAGCTGAAATCAAATCAACATGTCCGTCAACCATTACAAGTTTAGGTTCAAAGATTTAGTGTAAAATTTTAGTATTACAAGTACTTATCTAATATTTTTGTGTAATTTAGTGCCAGCAGACTAATGTGGTCGGTAGAAACTCTGCATCACTTAAAAATGTTAACTGGCAAATGTATTTGTACAACTAGCACGTGGCCAGTAGTAAGTAGATCCGACCTACTTACATACGCACACGGTAAATTATCAACTAATCTGCAAACAGCGATCCAATTGCATGTTTACTAAAAATAAAATTGTTTTGTTATTGTTAGCATGATAAATATATTGATAAATAATAAGGTTCTTACGAAAAAGTAACAATTTAATTATTGGATAACAAAACAATATAAAAATAAAAGAAATAAATTATATTACAGACAACACCTTAACAGAACATCAAAAGATGGAATGTCATAATTACTAGAAAGGTTAAAGTTATTATGAAATGCAATTTTACCACAACAACATTCTACACTATTTTATTATCATTAATTTTGGCTTAGTCCATTAATATCCCTTGACCAGTAGCTCACCATTACTACATATAGTTTTGTGTAACAAAATATAGAAAAAAAATCAATTGATTGTAAAGGACAGAGTAATTTTCAATGAATGTTGAACATTTTAACAAAATGAAATAGGCATTTTTGTAACAATCAGTTGTTAAATTTGTAACACAAAGCAACATCAAGTAGTTATACACTTTACATGGGGTTCGGGATACATTATAAGACAATCATTACAGTATTATGTACTTTATTACCTACTAGAATTACAGTTAGCGCGAGAAAATTCTGTGTACTAGGTACCATATTGTTGCGCCACCGCCCTGTAGGGTTAAATAGATTTGGCCTTTGTAATCTGTGTTGAACAATTAATACACCTCAATCATACATAGATTTTTCGAATCTTATACTTTAGTATTAACATAACTATATAACAATAGAAATGTTGATTTGTCTATGTAAGTATATTCTTCCATCTAGGATCGCTACATTTGCACTATCTTTCCCGCATACATATTCCTGTACCCCAAGTGTAATGAGGATACAGATTTTGTTCGAGCAGGTAATATTTAGAAATCAACACTAAAAAGTTACACCTAAAATAATGTAATTATAACGTCCTTAAAGGGCTTGGTAGTTATTATATAGATAGCAGGAGATTCGCCAAAATTATTAACACTATTACAGTTAATAATATCACGTTTTTTTTTTATTTCACCGTTTTTGTGTGGGAGTTACACATGTTGCTATGTGTAACTCCCACACAATAACGGTGAACTGGTTACTAAAGATTCACTTGTCGCACTATCAAGCATGTGCTTGGAAAAGGACAAGCATAGGTTCACAATTTACATCAACAGTGCAATTAATAAGATTCAGAGCCATCACATTGCAAGTCCTGTGCTTTGGTACAAGATTAGGTTTAGATATTTTTTCCAATTTAAACTTGTTTTGTATATACCTAGGTTAGTTGAATCAATAAATTACATTTAATATATATGTATTTAAATAGTACGTAACAGCTTAGTTTGACTAGTAATTCTTGACATATTTTAGGTATTATATTGTATTATGTACTTTAAATTCAGAATACTTATGAATAGAGTCGCCCTAGATAAATTGTAAACATGATTAATAGAAAATTGTGTATATTCTATTCACATGTGCGATCGAATTTAAACGCACTTATACCTTTTGCTTTTTTAGTTAAGACTATACAACCATATAATAAACATCTTTTACATAAATATATTATTTTCACATTAAGACATGTTTACATTACCAGTTGACATTGCATTATTTATAAACAATACATTTTGCCTGATTCTTATCTTGGAATAGGGTCATTTAACCATTAGCAGATTATATTAAAATATTTTCTTTTGTAATATTATGTCATAATTAATATCTAGGTACTGATAGTTGATCATTGAATTAATATTTCACACATGATAATTTTTTTCTTTTTAGTTCTTCTGCTTTTCAGCCAGAGCAGCTCGGTCATTGATGTCAATAGTAGCCAGGTTCATGGCTCCAACAACTCCCTGGAGAACCGATATACCAGCCTTTACTAAGGCTACTGGTAATGAGATGACAACAATCAGTTTAAATAAGCCAACACCCAGAACTGTAATGAAAATTTTATAGTGTAAATATGGATATAGTTACAGTTTATAGTAATGAAATTTGGATGGACAAAGAAGTCTTCTTTGATAACTGGTTATGAAAATTTGTTTATGAACATGGACACTACATAAAATATAAAAGTTACCTTGGCACCTAACATATAACAGTAACATTATAATAGTATATAATAGCAACCCATATTTGACCCACTGCTGGGCAAGGGTCTCTCTCTATCAAAAGGTTTTTAAAGGGTCAGCAACGCATGAGTGACACCCCCCTGGTGTTGCAAATGTCCATAGGCTACGGTAACTGCTTACCATCAGGTGGGCCGTTTGCTTGTTTGCCACCTTGGTAGTATAAAAAACAAGAGAGTGGAGGCCAGAGGCGAGGGTTTAAGCCATAATTCACACACGCTGGCCTAATGTGGGTTGGTGAATCCGACATGTATTTAGAACTTCTTCTGGGTTTCCTCATGATGTTTTTCTTGACTGTTAGCAGATGGTTAATCATTACATTACTAAGTACATATAAATTCCACAAAGTGAAATTTACATTGGTACTGCCACCCAGGATCTAATTAAAGATCCAAATGTAAAATTCTCCTTTAATTTTACAATCAATCTTATAAACTATTATTGATAGGTTATTCAAGCATACAAAATACTACCAACTTTGTGAGGTTTTAGTTGGACATTACACAACTGATGCCCCAGGTATAACAAGCATCCAGGCAATGGTTACCATAGTATACTTGTTTATCATTGTAGAATATAGTAAATAAATTAGTAGAAGACATACCTGTAGGTCCACTGTAGAAGTGCAAGACATAGAGAGCAGCATAGAATGCTTCATTACCAGCACACATGGCAAACAATACCAACTTATTGGTATAATATATACGCATTATTGGGTTCTCAGACATATCAATAAACTTATGTGAGGCCTTTCCTTGGAGGGTAACAGTGTGGAGGTAAAGCCAGTGGCATGTTATGTCTATGGCCATTGATATTTGGAACCAGAAGGTGAATTCTGGGTAAAATGTTGCAAGAGTCATCATGAGACATGCTGTTCCTGCACGGTCAGTGAGTTGGTCCAAGATAGCACCAAACTTTGTGCCTGGAAAAATAAAGATTGTATTTAGTCCAAGTAAATCACCTGTGGTGATCAGTGTGTACAACTGCTAAACTGGTGCCTGGTACCTGGTATAACAATGGGGTTACCCATCCTGTCTATCTCAGGACCAAAGATAGCTGGCCAAATATATCTGCTTACCTTTTTTTTATTATAATAATACAATATATTATATTTTTGGGACAACTCACACAATGCCATCTGATCCCAAACGAGGCAGAGTCTGTACTATGGTGACTAGACAACTTATAAACATACTTATACATTTCTAAATACATGCATATTATAGATTAATAACAGCCAGACACAGAACAAACATTTATGCTCATTACACAAAGATTTAGCCTGGGTGGGAATCGAACCCACGACCTCCTGCATAGCAGTTAGGGTCACTAACCACTAGACCAACAGGCCAGTCAGTAATGTAATGAGCACAAAGTGTACTGTAAAACAATTCACAAAATTGATATTTTTTCTTGAGATTGATTATTACAAAATGTCTTTAAATTATTTACTCTTTCACATGTTCAGTGGTTGATAAGGTAAGGTACCTATACCTACCATTATTTTAAATAACAAGGTCAAACCTTGCCTTGTATAAACTATATAGGGATGTCTATACATATTACACCGTGAAATTTAAATGGTTGTTTTCCCGCAGCGAAATGGTTTTGTCTATGTAATACAATATGCAGTGTGTAAAATGTTATATTGCTACAATTTCTAATCAGGTATATACTATGTTAAAGGGATAGTAATCTAATTATATGATGCCATAAAAGATCACTCACTTTGGTTAAAATATCTTGCAGCATGACCGTCAATAGCATCAAGTAATGCCGATGTTACATAGCAAACGCAAGCAAGCACACAGTGTGTCGGCATAAAATAGAACGAAATAATGGCTAGGATAACCCTCCCGAAACCTGAAACATAAATCACAACATTATAAACAGTCACAATAATAGTTGCGCAAATAGAAAAGATAAAAAGTATACAATACATACCAATAATATTAGGGACAAAGAGAAAGATGTTCTCCGTACTTTCAGTCATTTTATTAGATTGACAATCGATTTTACTTAGAATAAACTTAGTTTCGCTTTTGCAAAAATAAACAGCCCTGATAAAGAATCAACTTGAAGCAGGACAATAATTATCAATAATGACTGGACCTGGACCGCCGCCAAGGTACTCTGTGCCACAGACTAACTAATCACTACGTTTTCTGTGCTTGGCCCAAGGAGGAAATATGACAGGAGGTAACATACCTATACATACAGTGTTCCGACTTTTGAATCAGCGTAGGTGTGCGTACGGATCTCAATACCTTGTTCACAAAATTGCATTATTTCTCGTGAGTTTGAGTTTAATTTCAGAAAAACTTTGTTTAGTGTATAACTATAAGAACTATGGCTTCTGTCGCTTCAGGCTGCAAGAGTAGAATGCGTGTTTTATTGGAAAATACCCAAAATATATCTTTCCATCGGAAAATATCGACCTCTGTATTTGTGCCTTTGAGTAGATAATGAATATAGCAATGTAAGTAGTTTACAATCTGAACGTGAAATAATATGCGTGTTTCATTTTCAGCTTGTTCTGTTTACAATAATCTTATTTTAGCACTTGACAGTTTATGTACCTGAGATTTTGTTAATAGTGATGTGATTGAGTTACAAATTTATCGACTAATTTACACGCCAGTATTTTTGTTTAAACTTTAATTAAATCAAATGTGACATACATATGAGTTTCTGAAAACTTTTAGTTATGTGACTAAATTTAATATTTCCTAACAATATACCTACGTTTCATATACATATATGAATCAAATAAAGAATAATAAAATAAAAGTAACTTGTCCTAAACTACTTTGGATCGCAAGGCTACTGCGTTGACCCAAGTGAAGGTCAGCCTTAATAAACTGATTTTGTTTAGTGGTCAATGAATCATAAGCCTGTAAACAATAATAAGTCATTAATAAGTACTTATAAATATAAATACTGTGTATGTTACTATCATTTTGTTGTTTTATTTTATTGGTATTGTTTTATTACCTACTGCTTCTCAAAAGAGTAATTTAAATTTGTTTTCCACACATTCAGATGAATGAATAATATGGCCGATACTTTTTTTGTATCAAATGTAGGTATGGAATAAAGAAAACAATATACTTCTTCAAATTCAATATAAAAGGCTGAAGTAATATATCTACCTTACTAGTATCTTACTACTTACAAGTTGCATTCAATTCTTTGTGCACCAAACAAAGAGTGTAAATATAATGTAAATATCTGTTTTCTCAATATTTTTTGTGATATTGTTTCAAGCATCACTACTATACGATTAAATTTACAATTACAATATCCAGCCATTGTTGGTTTTGTACAGATTACATAAATATGATATTTAATTCGAAAACAATATGTATTTAATTTTTATGCGATAGATTTATCGATACGTAAGTTGTCGATATGACAGGAGCGACACTTGTAAGTATATATACACATAAATACTGATTTTGTTCGAGTCTTTGACTCAGTGACAAAAAATAACATGCTTAAAAGTATAACTGTCTCTTTTTTTCATATGACATTTCGTTCACGTGAAAAGAGAAATCCGATGTTTAAAGTTCATTTTAAATATTCTCTATCTTGGAAATCTTTTATCTTTGGCTTGGCCAAAGTCTAGCGATAAGAGTAAGCAAGTACTTACTTGATTCATTCCATCCGATACCAAAGTATTCGAATCAGATCTTCCGATACAAACGCAAATTAAGTTAAAATAAATTTTTAGTTACATATGTACTCATATCATATTATATGTATGTAACAAAAAATTTACGGTTTTCGCAATTTTTCCTTTATCTGTGCTATAAGAAGTTGTTTCGTACCAAAATTCAAGATTCTGAGTTCACCTGTTCGTACCCTGTAGGTTTTGATTCCCTTGTGAGTGTCGAAAATTTGCGGCATAAACGGCTGTATCTTTTGATTGCGTTGGCTTAGAAGTTAATTTTTTTAAGGGACAGTAGGCGTTCCTGAGAAAAAGGAACTTCACAGACAGACAGACGGATGGACGGACAACAAAGTGATCCTATAAGGGTTCCGTTTTTTCCTTTCAAGGAAGGAACCCTAAAAATGAATATAATTTAAATTATTTCAAAATTTATCTGTGGAAATCTTTGGGAGGCCTATGTCCAGTAGTGGACGTCTTTTGGCTGGCTGAGATGATGAGTTCAAAATTTATTATGAAAAATCTATCGGTAAGAGTATCAATACTTTACGACCAATACTATATCGAATAAAAGTATCGATACATCAGAAGTATCGTTTAAATCCCTACCGAACTGTTGACGACTCCAGCCAGGCTCCCTCCAATAACCAAGAAAAAGAGTCAAGGACCAATCCTTTGCCTTTGGCTCCCTCCCTAAGTTACAGATTAAGTCCTCTTAAGATTTTTTTTGGAAGACAAGTATTGTAATGTTATGAATGGAACATGGACATTCACAATACTTGCTACTTTTCTTCAAGAAAGGAGATATAAGATTTTTAAAGGGTCGGCAACGCGTGAGTGACACCCCTGGTGTTGCAAACGTCCATAGGCTACGGTAACTGCTTACCATCAGGCGATCCGTATGCTTGTTTGCCACCTTGGCAGTATGAAAAAAAATGTATTTTACGTGGTGTGCCACACCTCCAGACAGAACAGAACTGACCTCTAGTATAAAAATAGTGGAGGTCAGTTCTTCTATATCTTTTTATAGAGGTAAAGTATGTGACTGTGTAGGGATTAATCTCTGGATGTGTACTGAACCGATTTCGAAAATTCTTCTAGCAAAACTCTTTATTGTACACTAATAAAGAGTTTCACAAGGACTTTTATCTTTGGAGTTTCACCATTTATGATACAGATATTATTTTACACATTTATGTACAATGGGCGGCCTTATCGCTAAAATAAATTTCTGCCAGGCAACCTTTACCTTTGGATGGACGGAAGAGAAAATTAAATATAATAAGTAAAAGCAGTGGGAGGTTTTGGTGTTATATGTAAATACAATGTTATTTTTATTTAAATTTTACCAATAGAAAGCCACGTTATTTGTGAATGTCATATAATTTAATGAAAAAAACATTATAGTCCCCGGACCGGAGTGGGGGCTAGTTAAAAATAAAAGGAAAAGCTAAGCTCTATTTAGTAATCTGTGGCTAAACAGGCAAAGTAACAAAATAGTGGTTACCGTAAGTGTAACCAGGTACCTTGTACTTAGCTTTCGTATTGGAAAGGCAAATCAGAAATTTCTAATTAAATCTTATTTTGTATTTGTTTGTAATATAGGTTTAGTATTGAGTTTGCCAGATTACGTTACGCATGCCTATGATAAACAGACGTATTTTTTTTTATCTTAAGATCATTCTCGTTTTTATTTTTTTATACTAAATACTTGGGTAGCAAACAAAACTTACAGCCCACCTGATGTTAAGCAACTACTGTAGCCTGTGGACACTTGCAACATCAGAGGTATCACTTGCGTGTAGTCGACCCATTTATTTCAATCAGAGCTTTAAGAATTAAGATGAAATATCTCTGGCCTAGAAAATGTTTCTTTCAAATCCCATCATAATTCACAACTACACCTCTCATAACTTTCTCATTTATTGTAAAGTGCCCCATGCACTCAATATTATTGTCAAAGTACTTTGTCAATAAAATCAATATTGTAAGTATAATATTGTACGCAAGCATACTATAATAATGAAATGCTACAAAATAATGCACTGAAAAGTTATTTAAGTGAGAATTTAGTTGCAAAATCACCATATTTTACCAATTTCAATGTCACGTTCATCTTGCAAACTACAATAAAAAAATAGAACCTAATTTATAGCTGGCTGAAAGTCTATGACAGTCTATGTCTTATCTGTGTCATTTTTGATAGGAATTCACGTCACTAGAGGGCGTTCTTGTAGTCGTTAAAAATGTTGGTCGGAATCTGTCGAAAATGATGAATCCATTTTTGCAAATGGTTAGAACTTTCATTATGTTGTAGCTAAAATATTCACCATGATACGATTTAGTAGTTAGTTAGTGGAAAAGACATTTAATTGGGGTAAAGAGTGATTACGGTGTGCGAAAGTCATACGACTTGTCATCTGACTGCTCTTCCTTCAAGATGGCTCCTCCGCCGGAGTATGATAAGGAACCCAAAGCCCCGGATAAAAGTGCAACAAATATTTCCACTGAAGATTCAAAACTCATACACAATCTAATAAATGACCAGCACACTAATTCGGACCATAAATCTACAAATACGGTTACTGCCTTTGAAGTTGAGGTAAGTCGATCTCTGCTGCCATTTTTTTTGAGTAAAATACCTCCGGTTCTTTTAATTTGCCGATTTATTTCTAATACTCATATAACTAATGTTCTACTGTGTAAATATATAGTCTCGCAGTATCTTGGTAATGAAGGAAACTGAGCATTTCCTGTATAAATAAAAAAGTATATAGTGAAAATGGCGAAGGATAATACTTCTGTCAAAATGTATTTATTTCGCTTGAGTTTACACTTTACCGATAATATGGTAAGACTGATACTTTAACAATTTGCTGAAATCACTGCTCTTGTAATCTTATTTATGTTCATTTATTAGTAATACAGATTTCGCAAATAAGGTAATAATTCAAGGATATTGAAAAATGTACCAATAATTTGTAACTTTATTCTTTGTGACCTTTGATTATACAAATGTCTTACAATAAGTAGGTGCACAGAATCAGTTTTTACTCCTCTTAATATGCTCTAACTATAGTATAAATCAACTATCTGATGAGTGAATTAACACTTATAGAATTACTTGACAACACATATTTTTATTAGCATTATTGAAATTTACTTTCTTATTCAGCCTATACATGCCAAATTTTTCTGGTTTGTTAAGTGTGATTCTTTGCCCATCATGTCTAGTGTAATCATCTGAATTTCCCTATCTGAGACTGATGATTTTTGGAGACTTCAGTCTTATCTCCAAAAATCATCTCTCACTGCATACCACCTTTCTTATAGCATGTAGCTTATTGTGAACATTTCTAGATGGAAATTTGACATCCTGGGTTGTCAAAATTGTTGTCCTAGGGTGAATACCTAAATACTCACCGCATTTAGCTATTCACCCCAGGGCAACAATCTAATATATAAAAATAAGTGTTATTTATAAACTATTAAGGTGATACAAGAGCATTTGGCCTGTTTGCCATTAATTTTCTAAATGAGCACTGAAAATATGCACAGATAGAATTATATTTTTTTATACACTAGTATACTTATATATACTTACAGTCTGTACTGTGGTCTTCTCTGAGGTAGAAGTCTAAAAAAAAGTGTTACAAGTTGCTACTGGTTAAAAAACACCCATTCTTACTTCATACATCCAAATGTGTAGCACCAGCTCAGGTACAACTTGGGGATCATGTTCCTTATTAGTTACTAGGTAACTATTAGAAAAACCAGTGTTTATAAATATGTCAAAAATTTGCCCTATAATGCCTCTTTCCTTGACCCTATCAAATGCCACAAGAGTAAATGATGTTGTTTTTTCGATTTTCAGCTGAAAATGTTAATTCTTCATTATATAGATTACTTTTCCTCTAGATGTCATTAAATAATTCTAACAAAAGAACTGACTAGAATATGTTGTATAATATGCAAGTTGTAGAACTTTCATACAAACTCTAATCTCACTTTTCCTTATTTCAAAACTTTTTTAAAATCTGATCATTTATAGCTAAAGTGCATCTGGTGACCATTCAAATAAGCCCAAACACGGCGAGATAACATTGTTAAATTATAGAGTTCCGTTGCCTACCTTTTGGCTTCTTAATTAGTTCAGTTCAATTGCACCATTTTCATTTCATTCACTACATTATATATGAAATGTTTTATTTCCTACTGTTATTTAATAATGGTAAAAAATATTCTTGTACTAGTCTAATCCTTGTATCTTCATGAAATTGGTTATGTGCTGGTATTTTGAGTCTGTGTATCATCATCGTCACATGAACTATTGTCCCCGAAGTTGCCAACATTAGCCATAATTGCAATATTGTGCAATACAAAGCAAGCCACTATAATCGCTTGTACATGTTCAAGCTTCCGTGTTATCTGTTGCCTCAGAACAGGAAATCTGTTTTTGCACACTTCAAAACACCTTTCTATGGAATTTCTAGTTTGGATGTGTGACTTGTTGTATAAATTTTCAGCCTGGGTATTTGGGTTTAAAAAGGTCCATTTCCGGAGCAGTAGTGAGATGTCGCAATATCGGGGAAAATATTCCATACCTCTAGTATTAACATAAAGTGAAAAATTTTGTAAGTCATTATCCTGTCATAAAAATAAAAAATTTACCTCAATAAAATAGGAAAGTCGTGATGCAGGTGTTAATCCATGATTATACTGTTTAATTAGTTTTTGTTACTTCATGCTGCAAATCATAATAATATGTTCTATATGGCCTACAATTTTTAGAGATGTGGATAAAATAATATTATTTTATGCTCACTGTGGCCTTGTAGACACAGGCTACACTTACTGTAAGTACATTTTATCAGTACGCAATGAAACAATGTATAAGGAAGTAGAATTATTATAACTATTTTTATGTGAAATTGAGCTTAACATGGTCAAGAATGTGGTATCACTGCAATTATTGTATTATAATTATGAACTAATCTAATTTATAATAGGAAGCTGTGATGGCTCAATGTATTTGCCTCACAGCCTCCTCATAGATTCCTCAAGACGTCACACATAGTCCATGTAAACAGGCTAGATTCTAACAGCATGTATCATCTATACTAGTTAAAATAATAACCATGATTATTGATCCAAATAACCTTTAACAATATTGTATTTAGATCTAGGATACATAATGGTTAAGGTTACGCTGATATAATATCTATATTATAGATATATTATAAGTGCGAAAGTAACTCTGTTTGTTAGTATGTTTTCTACCTGAGTGGATCTAAATAAAATTTGGCTAGGAGATGATATCATGGGGAAAGACATACATGTTACTGCGATAACTGTCATCGCTGCCGGCGGAGCCGTGGGCAAAAGCGAGTATTTTATAAAGTAGTATAATATAATTTTCAAATAACAGCTTGGTTAGTGTAACTAGTAGAAATTATGGAAGCTTAGAAATCTCAAAAAAATGTGTGTTTGGAGTTTTATTAAAAAATATTCCATAATAAGACGAAATAGATGAATATTATTGTTGCTAAGACTAACCAGTTATACAATTAATTACCTATTGCCCTTTTTTGAATAATTTTGTTTTGTAAATCCTAGCTGCCTGATCATATTCATTGTAGGTAGTTATTGATACTTATTTTGATTTGTGACGCCAAAACGTCGGAGATCCCCGACACCAATATTAGCTTTGTAGGTCTCCCGTACCGATGTCCCCATTAGGTCATTGTGTAGGTCAGACGGCAGACGTTCGGTGTCGCTTATTTTTAACCGACTTCAAAAACTAGGAGGTTATTTTTTTTTAGACAACTCCCGCACTAGAGAACAAGCTCTGTGTCGCGGGGGACTTTACAAACATACAAATTAACGGACACAATTACACCCAGACTCAGAACAATTCTTTGTGGGTCACACAAAGTTTTGTCCTGTGTGGAAAGTCTGAGATGATATACTTCCAGTTGGGTCCCATTTTCACCAAAAGAAAGTTCTGATGATGGAATCCATGAGGAATTGAGGGAACTCTTGAAAAGTTATAGGTACACATATAGCATTTTCAATATTTTTAGGAACAAATCAAACATTTGCATTCAGAAAGTGTCAATAATAAGTATTTCGACGATCTAAATAACTGTCACCAAGTTGACCACTAACCAAATGTTAAGAAGAATAATAAGTATTTCACTGATGGCGATTAGATAAGTTTCGATTTTGGTTACTAAGCAACTATTAATAAGCAAATGTAATGTAGCAAATGAAAACTGGTACATTTGAACTGAACTGATGATGAAGCTAGGCAACTGAACTTCATAATTAAACATGGTCATGAGATGCACTTTAGCTGTAAATTATCTAAGTCATATATTAATTTTGATCAAATGCTTGATTGATCAACAAAAGTCAGCCTAAGTTTTTTTAGGTGGTAAAAATATTGTTTATACAAAGAATTATGTTCTTCACCCATTTCAAATGTACTTTGTGCACATGCATTTAGTACGTAAAAACAGAACCATGCGTAGTGATATAAAATGTCTAGCGATGATATCTTTGAAGACTTGTTGTGAGAACATGACGTGTCACCTAGTCAACAAACAAAACGTTATCCCAACAACACCAAATCTATGTAAACAAACGTTGTCTTATGAGACCACCTCCTTAGATATGATTTTCCTGTAGCTTTATCGGTTCAAGTTGGTCATTCTGGCGTGGTTGAGCTCACCGAGTGGGTAATGTAGTGTGAGTAATGGCATAATGAATATAAATATTTCGTGAGAGATTGCATTATTAGTAAGTGATATTGGGATTTTCTGTCCTAGAAATGTGCCCGTCGGAAATAGATTCGTCTCCTATTACTTCGGACTTAACAAGTCTAGCAAAACGTGGGTAATACTCAGAGCTGTCTCCTCTCCGGTGCAAAAATATGATGATTTTTAAGGCTCTGAACACTGTAGTATTTATATTATGTATTTGTATTACGTAGTACTAATTTACGTTAGTGCGATTATATAAATCTATACTATACTAATATTATAAAGAGAAAAGATATGGATTTTTGTTTAAAACTAATGAACTCAAATTACTGGATCGATTTAAAAAAATATTTTACCTATAAGAAGCTTTATTACCAGTGAGTAAAATGGGCTATATTTTATTTTAAAATAAGTTTATATAAAAACAAATTAAATACAAGCAATTATAGGGTATTTTTGTTATTTATGGGTGTTTACGCTTTAAATATTCTTAAAAGAACCCAAACACGACACAACTGTCTTGTTTCGTTGAATAGTTCCTATGGCTACCTTTGAACATCATCGTCACACATTTAACTACACGTAGAAGTATATGACCCGTCAATATGAATCAACAAATTTAAAAACAACACGGCTATCTTGTTAATAGTTCCCATGGCCACCTTTTGATTTCATCATCACGTCCTGAAAACGCACCTAGGAATATAGTACTCGTCAAGATAAATCCTACGAGCCGACACACGACGCCTCTATCTTGTTTCGTTGAAGCCATATGGCTACCTTCTGACTGCATCACCAGCTCCATGGTACAACACCTACCGCACTATAGATCAAGCTCTGTGTCGCGGGGGACTTTACAAACTTACAAATTAACGGACACAAATTACACATAGACTCAGAACAATTCTTTGTGGGTCACGCAAAGTTTTGTCCTGTGTGAGAATCGAACCCACAACCTTGTGCACAGCAGGCGCATACCGCGGCCACTGGACCACCAAGGCAGTCAAATGCATTGTCACCGAAGATACGTTGGTATACCAAATTTCAGCTCAAACTGGGCAATGCTTTTCAAATCTAGTTTACAAAATTTAACATAAACAAACTGATATACATTGCAACTGCTAAATTAAAGCTTCCTAAGAAAACTTGATAACCCGTGCGAAGCCGGGATGTGCCGCTAGTTTATAATATTTTGTTAAAATGCTAAATATGTGGTATGTGGTCAACTTGCGTGTGTACGGCTGTAGGCAAATGATGTTATTTTTAACTCTTACAAACTTATTTATTGCTAAATTAGTGGGTGATATTCACGATAAGTATTCATCAGAGTCCTGTGCCAGACATTGACCTCTTACTAATTCTTAATAGATATTCGGCTTCTAACACGATTCTTCTTCATTAGTAGTGTGCACACTACTTATGAAGAAGAATCGTGTTAGAAGCCGAATATCTATTCTGTACTAATTTCTAGCTCCTTCTATCGTCAACATTTTCAGGAAACAATTATAAGTAGGTAGGTACTAAGCTCTACTTTATTTCATAAAACTATTTATTTATTTTTTTACATTATGCATATTAGTTAAACGGATTCTGATAGATCTTCATGCAGTTGAAATAATCAAAATAATTTAATTGAAATGTAGAAATTATGAGTCGTGACGTGGACGTGATAGCTGCAAATTATTATTTCTGCAACTGATCTAGGAAAATAATTAAAAAAATCTGCTTTAGCTCAATTTTACCGTTGTTTTTACATCGTAATGAAAAACAATGAAATGAGACTATTCTTATTGATACACTTTTAGTTTAGTTGTAAAGACCTAGAGATATAATCTTTAGAAATGAAACCCATTTCTTCTGGTCACGGCATCACGCGTAAGCGGCTGGACTGATTTCGCTAATTCTTACTTTTTTGTGTTCGTTACTGTCAGGAGAAGATTCAATTCAAAAGAATTCGTATGAGAAAATTAAAAACGTAGCGCGAAAAAAATGAATTAAAAAAAAACACTTTTTAGTAAAAGAACACTTTTCGATAGTATTGTTTTGTCGACGTTTTAAGAGAGAGAGAGAGAGAGCTCAAACACAACGCAGATCATGTTTCGTTGAAAAGTTCCTACGACTACCTTTGAACATCAACACACCGAACGCCACTTAGAAATATATATTAGCCGTCAAGATAAATCAACTAATCCAAAAACAACGCGGCTATCTTGTTTCGTTAAAGAGTTGCCATGGCCACCTTCCCACTCATCATCACGTCCTGAACAATCATCTAAGAATATAGTAGGTACTTGTCAAAATAAATCCTACGAACCAAAACTCGACACAGCTATCTTGTTTTGTTGAAGAGTTCCTATGGCCACCTTCCGGCTGCATCATCAGACCAGCTCCATGGTACCATATTATTTCATTGTCACCGAAGTTACGTCGGTAAACCAAATTTTAGCATTTAGCACCGGAAAGTGCTTCAAGTCTAGCTTACAAGATTTGACCTAAACAAACTAACATTAACTTACTAATATACATTGCAAGCTTGTAAAAAAAGATCTTGCCGATAGGCTTTTGTCTTGTCGACGTTCATTCGTTTTGCCGACAAATTTTCCCTGCAAATTAGGAAGGTTGCGAGGAAAATTAGAAAAATTTAAGAAAATTTAACGAACCATATTAATTTTTATAACGTAACCTTTTTTAACGTTTTTGACAAAAACTTTTAATGCTTTTGACAGTATTTTTAAAAGATTCATCGGTGCAGACTACCAACCAACGGGACATGGGAGCTTAGAGAGAAACAATTTGTTTTCACACATTTCTACCAAAAGAGGTGGCTCTTTTATAAACAGATAACGCTAACAGATGGTTCGCTGTTTACCATTTATGGTATCGATTGGAGCAGATGTCAATCAACCCGTTATATTTGGAGGATATTATAATAATCCATTCCATCTATAAGCTAACTACATTCAAACACGAGATAAAAAAAGAAAGTATTCATTGCAGATTATCTAGCTTAAAAATCAAGCACGTTTTATGTGCATGATGTCTAGGTATTATATAGCGTACCTACCTAGTTACCTACACATCAACCGCTCAGCGTCATTTCTCTAATCGCGTGTCTTTGATTCGGATCGTAATTTCTCAATAAACCGAGACCAGTCGCTGGCCAGGTATTGCTGGTATTTAAAATTAATACATTTTCGGAAAGTAGTCTAGAGATGACGAAATATTCCGAGCAGAACTGAAACGCGCG
Organism: Trisateles emortualis; assembly: GCA_947095525.1. Taxonomy (NCBI): domain Eukaryota; kingdom Metazoa; phylum Arthropoda; class Insecta; order Lepidoptera; family Erebidae; genus Trisateles; species Trisateles emortualis. The sequence continues at coordinate 11,620,269 of OX352750.1, forward strand.
AGGGTACGGCTCAGTGACAGTAGACGGCGGTGTAGGTTTACGCGGTGTGGGGCCAGTGCGGTGCCATGTAACGGAAGCTCTTGGGTCGAGACACCGCATTGTGTTGTGTGGCCGTCACGGCGCGCCGCCGCCGCAGCCGCGGACTCTTACCGCGCCGCAACAGGCGCACCGTGCACAAAGTAACCTGATGCTTTACCAGTAATATATGACGTTCAAATTACTCATTAACATATTACTTCTTTGGACACTGTTCGTATCAGACAATAGATGATTATAATTGTTAGTCGTTGTATGACGACATATCACACCAAGACGGATATGTTTTAACTCGGCCCAGTTTGATAATAAAATATAGCGTTTCAGTCTGTAGGAAAATCTGTCAGTGAACAATATCCGTCCTATTTCAAAGCTATTTCACGCCCCAAAAATATTGTTGCCTAGATAATGACGATGTATGAATACGTCATTACTGAAAATAATATTTTTACGCAGATATAGACAAACCAGTAAATTCTTTGCTGGCACGATTTTTAGACAGCATTTGTCACGTCATAATAATATTATGTTAGACTCAAAATTCTGTGATTCATTCGAATGATTAGGCCGCACTGCTTGTGTAAATATTTTTAGTTTGTGACTAGTATTCACACCTATGAGCTACATACTTACTGAATCGTGCTCTACGTACACCTATAGATTATATCTACGTTCATACAATCATATCGCTCTGTATGATATTACAACTTAATTAGCAAGTGGTGGTCTCCAGTCGATCAGTGACCATACACGTGTCATATATTTTACTAGTCGTGGTTTTGATGTACCCACCGCTTTAGTGTTGTAATTGACTTATTAACCGACTTCAAAAACGAGGAAGTTATCAATTCGTGTTTTTTTAAATGTTGTCACTGTAGAACTCCGTCATTTATAGATCGATTTGTATTTTTTTGTTTTAGAGTATGTACTTCCAGTTTGATCCCATTTTTATAAAAACAAAGTTCTGATGATGGGGTCACATATTATAGCAATTTTATATTATTTTACAAAATATTATTTGCATTCAGAAAGTATAATTTGGTGAAGTGAAAATAATGAAGAAGACCACAAATGGCCACCCGAACTTCTCAATAATAAGTATTTGCGCTTTAAGTTAGTTAAGCAACTATTACTAAGCAAATGTAATGAAATAAATGAAAATGGTACAATTAAACTGAACTGATAATGAAGCCGGAAAGTAGACAACAAGATTTAATTAAACAATATAATCTAGCCGTGTTTGGGCTTATGTGAATAGTCAAGAGATGCACTTTAGCTGTAGGTAAATGAACAAATTTAAAAATAACCAAGATTTTCTGCGAAAATATTTGGTGTGAGTGCAAGCAGTGTGTTTGAGAGACATACTACAGCCTAGTTTTTCAAAAGCACTTAACAATTTATGGACTAGGCTCTCATATTGAGGTGATCGATAATTTCTCAAAAAATTGCCCAATGAACTCAAAAACTGCATTCTATTCATTTTTAATCTTCGTTAATATGGACATGTCTCGGTCCCATTGTTCAGAGTTAAAGTGGTTACCCATACGACAGCGTCGTGATCTGCGAGCACTTACTACCTTATTTTCGTTTCTCCTACCTCTCCGAGTTACTTAACCTCTTACTTGCAATACTTATGTTCAGTACATGATAGAGAACTTATATATATATATATATATATATATACTGCAGGTTAGTTTAATATATATATATTGTTTGTATTATTATTATAATGTAAAGTATTGTTTCTGATCCTGTTGATTTCCACATCTTGCACCTACTACGTTCATCTCTGCATCACCGGCTGGTAGAGAATGCCTTTGGCATTAAGCCTTCCTTTATACAATACTGTGCATAAATTATTAAATAAATAAAAAAACGAAAACAAAATTTTCTCCTTTTTTATACGTGATTGAGATAAATCGTTATTTTTTTGATGAAATTCAATGCATATTCATACAATTTGGTAACATTATACTGTTGTTAACTAAAATATTAAAAGAAAATAAGACGGCCGCCACTAAGTGCCTCATTATCATATACCTACTGAGAATTGAATATGATTGTGTACTCTAATTAGATTTAGAAAGCAAAAACTCCGTTTTAAATTAAGTCTGAATCACGTTTTTGTTGTAAACTATGTTATGAAGTGTAAATAAAAAATTTTAAAAATTGCGGATACGATTTCGACTTGTACAAATGAAGAAAACATATTAGTATTTTTTGTGTCTTGTGGAAACAAACAAGTCTATCAATTGTGGGCTTTGTCTTGTCTTTTCGTTGTGTGTACAATATTGAATTGTGAATATTGAATTGTGTCAATACAATACCCAAAAGTTACCTGATTTAGCACCTCATTTCGAAATCTACTATTCCTATCTAAACCCTGGAAACTACTTGGCACTAATCCAATACTGCAGGTTAGTTTCTGCTTGCTCCATTTTTTAAAAGTTGAGCCAGCTTAAAACTATTTTACTAATGAGTCACGATACCAAAGTTTTTGTTTTTTTCCAAAATCAGAGCCAGATACTCTTGCGGATTGTACTGTTTTTGCTTTGAGGAAGATATGGAGATAGATAAGTCCAAAGGCTGGGTAGTTAAAGGTGAGTTCCGCGCACCTAGTAAATGTACAAGTTCTGAAAATTTTAAGAAACCGCGCTTGGAATTATTGCAATAGCGATTGATCTCTTTATCATCCTTACTAATATTATAAATGTGAAAATTTGTGAGAATGGATGGATGGAAGTTTGTTACTCTTTCACGTAAAAACTACTGAACGGATGAAATTTGGCACAGAGATAGATTATGGTCTGGAATAACAAATAGGCTACAGCCTTTTGCAGCGATAACCGACATCCACGCGGGCGGAGCCGCGGGCAACAGCTAGTAATTATATAAAATCAATTCAATTCAAATCGTTTATTCAAGAAGCTAACTAACATCTGAACGGGACAAACATTAATAAAAATAACTTAATTTTAACCCAGTATTAGGGTATATATAGCGCAACAAGTGGGGTTGTAAACCGAAACAGCGTGTGACGTGTATCAATAGATAGGCGGAAAACGTAGCTTTGTGGGACAAGGGCGCGCCATCGATCCCAGCGCTCCTCTCCTTCTCGCTCCTGGCCCGACCCTGACCTCACGGGAAGCCTCTTCCGTACGACTCAGGTTAGGCTGAACAGATTAAAGTGAAAAACAGATTATATTAAGTATTATAAATATAATTTAACATTTTATTAATTTTACATTATAAAATAACACGTACACACAAAATGAATTATTCAGCAGTGGAAATCTTATGGCTGAGATGGATAACCTAATCTATTATTTTATTTTCTTGTAACAAGTCGTTTCTGACGGCGTTGCAGTTATAGCCTTTTTTTTTTTTTTTTTTTTTTTAAGAGGGGAAATGCTTTACGCATATCGCCCCGCCCGGGGAAGCAAGGCGATTATGTCGGACTCGCCAGCTCGAAGATGGTAGGCGGCCGGCATACCGACTAAAACCGCGTGCACCTACACCCGCCTTCATGGTTGGACCACCGGAACCTGATATGACGTCAGTGGTCCACCCAGCGGCTGCCCGCTTTACGCGGGCTCCATCTCCAGTGACAGCGCCCGGGCGCACCGGGGACACTGTCCCTTCGCGGAAGGCTGCGGGTGAGACTCTACTGCCCCAATCCCCCCGCAGCCTCACTATGGCGGCATCAGACGCTCGTACGCGCGCCGACGCCGCCCAGTTCGCCGGCGACGGATCGGATCAGCGAGGATACTTTCCTCTCTGATCCGCTCCGCCGCCTCCTTCTGCGAGATGACGTCCTCGCTGAAGGATGCGACCGCCGTCCACTCCCTGTCGCTGGTGACCATGGCCCTCGCCACGGCCGGAAGCGACAGGTCTGCTCCAATAACTGCGACGAGGTCCCGGCGCTGCCCCGCCCAAGCCGGACACGACTCGAGCGTATGCTGCGCCGAGTCGTCGCCGCAGTCGCAGTGGTGGCAAACGGGACTCGGTTCCCTCCTAGCGACCTTGTGCAGGTAATGCCCGAAGCACCCGTGCCCGGACAAAACCTGCACCAGCCGGAAGGAAAGGGTCCCGTACTGCCGCCCCGCCCACTCTTTCAAGATCGGCTGGAGCGCCTCCACGGTCCTGAAACCGGCCCGTGGAGCCTCCAGCCGACCTGACCACTGGGCCATGATGGCCCTGCGGGCGGCCTCGCGCCACTCGCGGATTTCTTCGGGGAGAGGGGACCGCTGCTCTGCCCGAACCGCAGCCACCCGCCGATACACTTCGGCGAGCACCTCCGCCTCCAAGTCCCACGGGGGAGTTCCGGCCAATGCGCACGCCGCGTCTGTGGACACGGTGCGGTAGCCGCGTATGGCTCTGACCGCCATTACACGCTGCGGCCTCGCCAGCAGCCGCCTGCTCTCGGCGGTCAGAGACCCTGCCCACACCGGTGCGCCGTAAAGCGCCATTGACCGGACTACCCCCGTGTACAGCCGACGACAGTTGAGGCTGGGCCCGCCCAGGTTTGGCAAAAGCCGCCCCAAGGCGGACGCAGCCCCCTCAAGCCTCGGCGTGAGACGACGAAAGTGCTCGTCGAAGAGCCATCGCCCATCCAACACCAAGCCCAGATACTTCATCTGGGCCTGGACCCGTACGGGGACCGAACCGACGGATATCGAAGCGCCAGCAGGAGGACCACGACGGGGCCCATGGAATAAGAGGGCCTCCGTCTTTTCAAGGGCCACCCTAAGCCCCAGCGCTCCGATCCGCCCGACCACCTGAGAGACCCCCGTGGTGGCCAGGCGCGCCGCGGTTGCAGTTATAGCCTAACCTAACCTACTACTTTTTTTTTCTGGTAACATGTCGTTTCTGACAGGGCCGCAGTTCCAACCTAACCTACTTTTCTAGTAGCGGTTTCTAACTCAGTCTAACGTTTTACGGTTAGCAAATTTATTTAAGTGTCTAATATTTCCAATTATATTGCTTAATTAATCAGACTAAATAAAGAGTTCCCTTCATTTGCAGACAGAAATTTCATAGATTCTTATGTCGCAGAAAATATTAATAAATATTAATAGTATAACGTATATTTCTACATTTTTATTGAAATAAAATACCATGGAAAAATACACCGATCAAACAGCAGTCATTAAAAATAATTCTACTGCTTGATTATTTGGTTAAATAAAAAAGAATATTTTAAAATATATTAGGTTTCTGTGAAATATGTTTAATTGAAGTCAATTGTCGTTGAAATTATAATATTCGAAATATGGACATTTCAACATTCATTGAAACTGAAATGACTGCCTTGGTGGTCCAGAGCATACTGCGACATGCGCCTGCTGTGCACGAGGTTGTGGGTTCGATTTCCACACAGAACAAAACTTTGTGTGATCCACAAAGAGTTGTTCCTGAGTCTGGGTGTAATTTGTGACTGTTATTTTTGTTAAGTCACCCGCGACACAGAGCTTGTTCTCTAGTGCGGGAGTTGTATTTAAAACAAAAAATAATTATTTTATTTAATTAAATGTATTTAAAAAAAAACAAATTGTCTGTGAATAAAGGATGAATTTTGTTAATACCCGAAAAGACAATAAGGTTAGGTTAGAACTGTGACCTGCCAGAAACAATATTTTACACAAATAAAAAACGAACTTAATGCAGCCTGAGTAGAGTATATAACATTATTATTATAATAAAAAAAATGATACGTTACCTGTGAAATATTTGACTGAACTGAAAGTACTAAAATAGTATTCAAAAAAAAGATTGTAAACTCGTTTTCTTGGTAAAATCTTTCATATAACTAAAAAATGTGAGGATAAAGAATATTTGATTTGATTTTGAGAATATCAAAAAATAAAAATTATTTGTAACAAAAATCATTGAGTTGAATTTATTTCGAGTAAATATTCCGTGTATTGATTATTCTATGAAACGATAAATGAAAAAAAAAGTGAAACAAGAATCTCCGAAACTTGAATAATTATTTTATTAATTATTACATTGATAGAAACTAATCCTTACTAATATTATTAATGTGAAAGTTTGTGAGAATGGATGGATGAATGTTTGTTACTCTTTCACGTAAAAACTACTGAACGGATCTGGATAAAATTTGGCACAGAGATAGATTATGGTCTGGAATAACACATACACGCGGGCGGACCCGCGGGCTACAGCTAATCAGAAATACTTTTAACATTGTATTATAAATAAGTAGGTACTTAATCATATCTTCTTATATATAAAAATGAATCCCTATTTCCCTTTGTCACGGCATCACGCGTGAACGGCTGGACCGATTTCAGTAATTATTTTTTTGTTGTGTTTGTTATTGTCAGGAGAAGGTTCTTATGAAAAAAAAAAAGTTGCGCTGAAAATAGTTTAACCCGGACAAAGTCTGGGCGGGCCGCTAGTTTTATATCAAATAATATAAGTATTATAAAATACTAAAAATAATCTCGAAAATTTAGTTTCCTTTTTAATACAAAAAGTTAAAGTTACTCCATCCCTCTTTGTGTTCTTTATTAGACCGTCACTCGCTTATAGTTGACACTAGACATGGGAAAATGCCTGAGCATTTTAGGCAAATTCGGAAGAATGTCTACAAGTACTAAATAAATACCCGCCCACATAATATATAAGTCGTAAAATGTTACACCAATACGTTGCAAAAGGTGCTCACTTGCACTTTGAGGCGCTGCCGTCACTTATTGTGAGACATTCTTTGTGAATACCTTCATGACAGGGGTGCGAGTCGAAGGATGCACAAAGGCAAAGTCACAATTTAATTTTTGCCCTGTGATCGTGGCGTGAGCTTGGAGAGGTCTATGTCTAGCGGAGGACTGCAAAAGGCTGATAGTTATTAGGAATTTATTCAGGATCAAAAAATATTTGTCTAGATATTGTCAGATTGTATTATTTTGCTCGCTAGGCAAATGACATTGGGCATCTCTTGCTATCACAAACTTTATAAAGTCTTAAAAATATACTATATATATAGTACATTCAATACGAATTTGTGATAAATTGAATAACTAATTTGGTTAATGACATGTTTAATAAATTATTCCATTTAAAATCACAAAAATCGAAGAGTACCGACAAAAAAGTAGTATAGGTCCGTCGTCAGTCAAGCCCACCGGCGGAACGGCGAGCGAAAATGATGCAAATCCTTTTATAAGGCAAAAGAAGAGAGGGCTATAATGATGCATACGCTCAGAATAAAATTACGTATGTGCCAAATTGAATTTGCTACTTTTTTACTAAAATATAGGTAAATTATCTTAGAGAGATTTTTGCATTTGTAGTTGTGTACGGTCAGCACATAAGGAAATAAATAATTGAGAACTTTTATATTTTTTATACTTTTTATAGTCAGTTACACCAACTGCATCAAATAACATTAAACAATGATAAGCTAGAGACTAAAATAGTTAACAATCATTACATTATTAATCTTCTTCAACTCCAGACATTTCACTCTCGTTCTCATCCCCACTTCACTTCACTTCATCAGATGAATCATTTTGTTAACAATAATTCGTTCTGATATTATATCTAAAGCCTCATCCGTGCCTTGAAATTTGTTTTCCTCTTTAATGGCGTGCAGGCAAACATTTTTCCATTCCTCTACACTTATGCTGTTAAATTTCTCCTCTGCTAACGTCATTATAGAACTCATGTTCATTGTAATATTTCTCTTTGCCACGTAATTTTTCACTATCCCCCATATATTTTCAATAGGGTTCAACTGAGGGTGATACGGCGGTAAACGTAGCACAGTATGGCCGTGCTGTCGTAAGATTTCGTCGATCTTATATTCAACAAATCTGGCCTTATTTTGTAAAATCATTTGATACAACTGAGGCTTATACATATTCGATGAATGTTCGATCTTTCTCTCCTTCAGCCAGTCAATCATTTCCTGTTTTTTTTGAAGTCGAATTTGGTGCACGATTTTGAATCGAGTTATGATATGCTGCATTATCAAGAACAACAACACTGTTAGGTTTAAGGTTCGGTATTAATTGCGTTTGGATCCACTTCGAATAATTTACATAATTCATATTGTCGTGGTAGTCACCACTTTTTTGGTGTGCTTTAAACATCAGCAAGGCGTTTGGTACAAAACCATCCATTCCGCCGGCATGGACAATGATCAAGCGGTTGCCCTTTGATATATGTTGCTTTACACCAGAAGTACTAGCATCAGACCAAGACTTTGACAGGGTATGTGATGTATGTATATATGTTTCGTCAGTATATACTATTGGTCGCTTTTGTTCACGATATTCTGCAATTTTTATCAGATAGTTAATTCGCAAGTATCGAATTCGTCGTGCTTTTCCATGAGCACTTTGCGGTTATCTTCTGTCGGCTTCCATTTAAAACCTAATGCAATGACGTGCTTTCGTAACGTGCTTACACAACCCTTATAATCTATTTCATCTTTAAATTTTGCGTGTAGTATTTTCATTGTCGGAATTTCTTTATTTGTAATGTGAAAGTTGTGTATAGTTCTCCGGATTACTCGTTGATCAAAATCATCTATTATAATTGCAGGATTTCGGTTTCGTTTCTTTTTGGGTGCTTTAAAGGTTGGTATCTGGTCTGTAGAATGACACTTGCTTTATGTTATGACTTTTCTGACAGAAGACAAGGATATTCCGCTTGATACAGAAACTAATTCAGCAGGCGTCACAGTACTGTTCGGATTATTATTGCATTCATTTTCGAAATAGTTGTACAAATTATACAAAACTTCTTTAGTTTGGGAAGTCAAAGGCTTACCTCGACCATGTTTCAACATGGGAACCATTTTTAAGAACCTGAACAATATAATTATTAAGGTAAAATTTGACATTCACTGACTTTTTGACTTTTGACAGTCAATATTATATTCTTCTTAAAATTGTGCCGAACCTTTTTTGGTCGTACAATGAAATTCAAATCTTAAATTTAGAATCCCTGTTAATAAACATAAACAAATACTACTACAGCTGCAAAAATCTCTCGAAACTAATTTTACCATACGATGCCAAAGTTTACCTCGGGCATATATCATCATCGGAACATTTTTATTTAACAATGTTAAAATAATAAAATATTGATCAGAAAATATTACACAAAATAAATACTTAAATAATAAAAATGTGACAGACCTTATTTGCTGACCGTATAGTGGAATTCAAACTTCAAATTTTGAATCCGTGTACATATACGAACACTACTACAAATACAAAAATCCCTCAAGATAATTTACCTATAAATTATTAAATCTAAAAAATATCTTAACAAAACTTTGATACGATTGTCCTTTATGTTTTAAAGTAAACTCCGTGAGCAAATCTTAACGGTTATTACATAATCCAGAAAAAAGGCAAAAAATAGATAGAACTTCGCAGCTGTTTTATCGAGGATTTTTCTTCCAATCATGTTTTCCTATTATCAGATGCTAGATCATAGAATCAAAAACTGTATGCTAAAGTTTTAACTTTCTATTCCACATGCTTAGCGAGATACACGAACTATAATATCCTTATTATTTTCAATGTATCACCTTAACTACGATTTAATAAAATTTTCGGTTAAGAAGATATGATTGAAAATAGATTTTTTTCTCATGCGTGGGAGGCTACCAAGGAACCGCAGCTGATGTTCACGAGGCTTTTGAAACTGGGCCCTGATACGTCAGCAGAGCAGAATATGCGCATGATAATTTCATGCTGTTATCCTATACTATGAAAATAGGGGGCAAATTTGTTTATCAACCAAAATAAAAAAATAAATAAATTAATGACACCTGGTATAGTTACTGTCATACAACATACTAAAGTTTAACTGATGAACAATATTGAAACTCATTATTTTAGTTTCTTATACGCCAAGCTATCTTCGGTAAGCGGTAAGACCTCCGACAGGCAGATAAGTAACTATGGTAACTATTCCTTATCCTTCCTATCTTTGTTTATTGAAACGTAAAAACACGCTGACAGCTACGAATAGTAGCTGTCAGTGTTAACAGATTGTCAAAAGCAGATATTGTTTGGTTAGGTTGAAGTTATGAGGTTTTTATTTTTTTCAAAGAAAACTCCCGCACTAGGGAACAACAGGCCCTGTGTCGCGGGGACAAATGGGACAAATTTTCCCCAGAATCGAAACTAAAATTTATGAATGTCACATTTTTTGTCCCGTGTGGGGGATCCCACAACACGCCGCGCAGTAATTGGCGAGGTACCTCTAAGACCGTCGGACAGATGGATCAGTAAGTCGTTTTGAAACGTAACGTAAAAACACGTAGCTATTTTAGCAAATGACAAAATATATAAGTTATTAAGATTGGCCGTAAGGGTGAGTTAATTACCTATAGCAATTATTTTATATAATAAACTATTGTTTGTCTTTATGTATGACTCATGAATAAGTTTTCATTTAGATTTCACAGCAGTGCTCAGCGCGATGTTTAGTCCTTATATAATAAAAATAACCTCAATCAATCAAATCTCTATACGCATACCTCTGTTCAATAAAAACTAGCACAAAATAGCTTTTTATGATGTCGGTGATTAATGAATTCCAGATAACAGGCAAATGAGACGAGACAGTGTGTCTCGTAAACGTCGTCAGTATTTTGGCATATTTCCATAAGTTAGTGACGTAGCAGCCCAGATAATGGCATAGGGTGGTGAGTAGTGACGCATTGTTATCTGCCTATTATCTGTACCCGCTGATTATCGCTCACCGGCACGTGTGACAATAATTGTGCCATGCAAAAACGTTTTTATAGCTGTATGGACACAGACTTGTATTGTGTTTGTTTAAACTACGTATCGCATTATATTTATCAAATTTAAGTTATCATATTATGACACTGATATAGGTTGCAATATATGATGTAATAAAACTACAATCAGTCGTTTAGCCGCCTCAAGTAAGCACGCTTGTAGATATAAGTAGTTTACAAACAACAATCCAGTGTCATTATTTTTAGTAATTGCCAAAATTATATTTGCAAGGTCACACCTCATTGCCACAGTGGCGCCTAGTGTTTAAATGTTATTTATGACAATATGACTGCAAAGCTTCTTGGATCTTTTACTTAATTTACCATACAGTTTTACTAGTCATTTGGACAAAATTTACGAATGAATTTAGGTAATATATTTTTCTTTGCACTTCTTAAATGCCCCGTTCCATATCCTTCATAGGAATACGTGTACTCTATAAAAACTACATCGCTCTACTACACACATTCACACACACACAGGGCGTATATCTATACCATGAAATAGAACTTTTACCCCCTAAGGAATGTATTATAAAACAAACATCAGTTATCTATCTGTTATTATCTGACCCATAGAAGTACTTACGCTGTAACAATTCTGAACTTAAACAAATTTACGCTTAAAATTAAATATACGCGTCACTTTAATGACAAACAAAATGTAAAGAAATAATATAATCTCTGCGCTCCTTAAAGTGACTTGCGATATTTGGAGGATACCAATGTCACTGCTCAGCTCTGTGTCGCGTGGGACTTTACAAACATACAATTAACGGACACAAATTACACCCAGACTCAGAACAACTCTTTGTGGGTCACACAAAGTTTTGTCCTGTGTGGGAATCGAACCCGCTGTGGGTTCGATTCCCACACAGGACAAAACTCGTGCACAGCAGGCGCATACTGCGGCCACTGGACCACCGAGGCAGTCAATATAGCACAAAGGTAATTCGCAGTTGTCCATAAAGTTTGTTATAGTTTTACTAACATAATTATATTTTGTAACAATGACAGCACTACTAAAAAAAAAATGAATTGACCAAAATAAGTGCCCTAGAGAGTGTTTATTGCCATATTTGTAAACACTACTACTTAAATTGTTTGCCAATATGTTATAGGTTGATTTGTTTAAAATTATATTATTTTATATATGGTCATGTTATAAGTCAAAGATATATTGGCATATCATGTGGCATTGTGCGCCTAATCCCCGTAGGTTATCTTACGTAGACCCACAACCGTGGTCATATTGAACGCAGACCTAGAACCATGGTAGGTATATGCAGGGGTTTGCGGCGGAGAAAGAGAGAGAGATTTTTTAATATTATACCGCTCCTTTAAACTGAACTAAGTATCTATTGGCGCTACAAACTAGTAAGTGCTATCAATCTATAATCTAATTATTTGTATGTGTGGATGTCAATGCCACCACAAAACTTGGTCGCCACTAAGTTAATTAATATTTGTTATACACCGGCCACGTGACTTGACTATATCTAACCCAACCAGTAAGTAACAATACATGTCGACGTAATTTGAAACTTACCTTTGTTTCTAATCGACTCAGAAACCGACTTATCTCTGGTTGGAACGCTTTACGGGTCCTTTACATAGATTCAGGATTTTAAATTTTTAGATATCTGTAAAATAAGTACCTTAAGGTATATTAATGTTTTTATTTACCTACGTAAATAAAAACATTAATATACCTTTAAGTCATGTTTATTTGAGTTTATTAACATTTTTGATAGAGCTAGTAAGTCTTAGGTGCAGAGTATAATTATATGAAAATGATCTAAATCCAACATATTGTTTTTGTCTCTAGGTATTCTTAGTCTTTCTATGTAGTTAGATATTAATATGAATATCAAAATACGTACTTGCATGTAATATGTTTCATAATTGTTCGTTATATAAGTTAGAATAAATAGATTATTAGCATGGCCGAGCAGATAAGGAATTGAAAATGAACTATAGATGAGGAGACACGGTCAACTACACTGGTATCTGAGTTTATATAACAAATACTAACAAACATTGATTCTGTACACATTTTATATCTCGCCGCATTCTTAGCATGAAAATTACAGGAAGTACCTATGTAGGTACACTTTGCCGACATCGTGGTTTATCGTATCTTAAATAATACTTATTTATTTATTTTATTTATTTATTTAAACTTCATATACACAACATGTATAATGGCGGACTTAATGCCAGAGGCATTCTCTACCAGTCAACCAAAAGGGTGATGCAGAGATAATAAGTAGTAGGTGCATTTAAGTCTGAACTTGGGGTTATTAAAGTACAAGTACAAGTAAAATATATTAAAAATAAGAAAAAAAAATACATATATGTATATATACATAAACTAACATACATTACCAATACATTACATACAATATATACCTGTATACAAATATATATATATATGCTATTGTGATAATTCTGCCAAACTATCAAGAAAACGTTGCCGAACCTTACGCTTAAATGTGTCACGGCTGGTGGACATCCTGATTTCTAGAGGGAGGGCATTCCAAAGAAGGATAGACTGTATATGAAAGGATGAGTGAATGAAATCAGAGTTATGAGAAGGACAAAAGAGTAGGAGATTGTTCGAAGAGCGAAGATTTCTTTCGTGTGTAGAATGAAGATATTGAAAATGAGGGGTTAAATAAGCTGGGGCATTAGGAGACATAAGGACGGAGTAAAGAGTAGAGAGAGCGCGCAAACTACTTATATGTCGCGTATTTTATATTCTCATATTATTTTATCGATAGGAGGTGCATCCTATCGATAAAATAATATGAATATAAAGTTGTAGATACTTGAAATATCTTCAATTTTCGCATTTATCAATATTCAACATACAAACATAATTTTACGAAAACCGTGGCACACTCGTTGTTTGGTTCTCAAACTGCGTAATCTAAGTGATTGTTTCGTTTTTCCTACTTGACCAATAAGTAGATAGATACCTATGTATATTAATATTTTATATTAATATATTTTAGCCGGTAATCGTAAAAATATTACTCAAACCCTCAAAATAATATTTCCTGCCCCTCTTCCAGATCTTTCTCAGAGTTCTCATAATTATATTTTCATTTACCACTAGCTGTTGCCTGCGGCTCCGCCCTCGTGGATGTCGGTTATCGCTGTAAAAAGTGGTATTCCAGACCATAATCTATCTCTGTGCCAAATTTCATCCAGATCCGTTCAGTAGTTTTTACGTGAAAGAGTAACAAACATCCATAAAAAATAAAATAACGATAACCCAACGTCATAATTTTAATTATTATAAAACGAAATAATCAAATAAATATTTCCCTTGTCAATTAATAATAAATTTTTAACATTGCTGGCTTGATTAAAACTTAAAATTTTAAGATAATATGCATATAAACTAAACGTATACAAGGTTGGACATTTTAGGAATTGTACATTTTGGGAATTGGACATTTTGGGAATTTGACATTTTAGGAATTGGACAATCTGGGATTTTGACATTTTAGGAATTGGACAATGTGGGAATTGGACATTTTAGGAATTGTACAATCCGGGGATTGAACATTTTGAAACTGCTGGACATTTTGAGAATTGGACATTATGAACCTGAACCGAATATTTCATGTTATTGAGATGTATTTATTTTATAAGATACTAGTTTACGCCCGCGGCTTTGCCCGCGCATACAATTCCATGGAAACAGTATTTTTCCGAAATAAAAAGTAGCCTATGTGCTATTCCAGACTATTCTATCTCTGGGCCAAATTTAATCCATCAATCAATAGTCTGATAATGCACTGCTTAGGACTGGATTATTAAAAGCATTTAATTAGACTGTGACTTTGTGCATGTGTCAGCGCCAATAAAAGACCTAAAGACCTCATCGCTCTTGACTCCGTACACTTGCACTCAGGCCATAACTTGATTTAAATATGCTAACGCTCAATTACATTTATTAACAATACATTTAGTAAATGGCTCTTGCATATAATATAATTATCATAAATACATCGCCACTAGTATATACGATAATACCATTACCCGACTTATACCAAGGGGTCGACCCTGAGGTCTCAGCACGCGACTTCTACTTACTATCACTTCGCCGTGCTAGAGAGACAGTAGAGCAGTAAGGCCTTTCGTCCTTTCTTTCGGCAGGTATTGTGCGGTATGCCGTTAATTTAGTGTTGAAATTATTTTTGGTTAATCATTGATAAAAAAAATATTCAGCCGTGATTTCTGTACCCACATTGATATTCAATTGCGGACACTAGTTCGTTAGACAGATAAAGAGAGGCCGTAATTAACTTTCTAACCTTGACATTAATTTGATGTTTATATTATTGAACTACACAGATACACTTGACTTGTTTCCTCACGCGAATACAATATTTTGACGTGTTTATCATCATGTTCATTTATCTCTGACTACTATAGCTTTTATTAGATATTTAGATAAATAACTGGCAGCCTACTGACTCCGTCCCGCAATGGTAGGTACATAACTAAGATGTCTCACAACTTAGGGAAGCACGGATGCGGACTATGTAAAACTTTAGAAACCATATTTAGAGAGAAAAAAGAGAGGTAGGGCACCATACTAGCGAGCAAGCCCGACTGGGGAAGGACCTCCACCTTACAGAAGACCACAGCTAAATGACTACACACAGCGGTGTAGTTGTGTTCCTGTGTGTAAGTACAGGTCTCCAGCGCTCATTTAGGAATGCGTTTTGAAAGAAACGTATTCCTATCCCAGGGTTACTTCCATCTTAAAGTCCTAGTGTAAAAAAATTGGTTGGCAACACGCAAGTGATACTTCTGGTAATGAGAGCGTCTATAGGCTACGGATACTGCTTAACATCAGGCGGGCCGTATGCTTGTTTGCCACCCAAGTAGTATAAAAAAAAAAAAAAAAAAAAAATTTAGCGTACG
Organism: Trisateles emortualis; assembly: GCA_947095525.1. Lineage (NCBI taxonomy): Eukaryota > Metazoa > Arthropoda > Insecta > Lepidoptera > Erebidae > Trisateles > Trisateles emortualis. The sequence continues at coordinate 11,636,041 of OX352750.1, forward strand.
AATATAATTACGAATACAACTAAGATAGTAAGATAATAATTACAAGTCTTTTACCATTTCGAAACAAAGTAATATGACTGTGAATATAATTAATTTAAATTTTTTATCTGTTTATTATATCGCATCCTCAGTGGAAATTTTATATAAATCTGTTTTGTTATTTAGTTTTATGCAAATTTAGGTGAAATTGTTGTGGCGTTTTTCATCATGAGCCTGCACTTCGGATTACGATTTGATAAAAATAAAAATATATGTTGTAATTTTCAGAATAAAAAACACGTAGAGACGTTGGACGACGGACAATTAAAGGCCCTTTTAGACGAGGCTATTAACTACAAAAATCCTAAAGATCGAGAGGGGAAAAGTAAAATTTTTAAGGTTAGTGGTGTATCTGCATTTGTAGTTTAACCTACAAGAGCAGTCAATAAGTTAAATAAAAATAATACATTTCTGTCAGAATATGAAGACAATAAATGTATTTAATAAAATAAATGTATTTATATAGTCGCTTGATTTTAAACTAGAGATATCAAACTCAATATCTTAATACGTGATCTGAATTGTGGCCGTTTATTTCATTTTGAATTTGAAAAATATTCTTATTATAACACAATTGTAATTTAATATCGAAGTGTTAAGAGATTTAAATCCAATAATTGATTTACTCGGATATAATATTAGTACAGGTGATTCAGTCTTATAAGTAACAGCATATTATGTTGTTTTGTGGGATATTCCATGCGGTTCGTTTATAGTGCTACGACAAAAACTGTTTATAGGCAATCGTCATCGCTTTATTGACTAGTCATTTTTAACTCGAATGACTGTTTTAATGGTTTTTTACATAATCTAGTTAGTATTGTGTGTAAAAGCACAGTTTATTATTACTCGTAATTCCAAAGATGTTGAATGCCGATGTGTATACTTTTTATCGTAGTACTGTACAACTGTTTTATCTTTGAGAGATCAGTGCCGGCTTTAGGAGGTTGTCGATCGGATCAGTCCTAAGGGCGCCAGGGCCTAACTGCGCGCTAGGCGTAATAGATGAAGCGGTCGACAGAACTTCTCGCCCGGGGAACTGGGGTAGCTAAAGCCGGCGAAGACGATTACAAAGAAGGCTGGAGTCGAAAGGGGGTGTCGTGTGCGCAGGAGCTGCTGGAGGAGGTGGAGCAAGAGTCGGACGAGCAAGCGTGCTCGGCGGCGGCGCGCGCGCTCAGCGGCGTGCGCAGCGGGCGGCGCAGCGGGCGGCGCGGCGCGGCGCTGGCGCACTCCAACTCGCTACAGGACCTGGTGGCGGCGCTGGCCGCCGAGCCGCCGCGCCGCCACCACGTGCGCGCCACGCCCGCGCCGCCCGCGCCCAGCGTGTCGGCGCGCGCCCTCCACGGCGGCAGCCTGCCCTCCGGCGTCGACACCTGTGAGTGAAACGACACCTACGCTTGCGGCTTCGGTGTGTTTCATATAAACTGACCTACTCGCATATGTAGTTAAGTGCCGCTTCGCATGGTGCGATAGTGGTTTCCGCCTTATATATCGCCTCGCTCGTGGCTAGGGTTGCAGTTAATCAGCGGTCTAAGCATGGTTTTGACAGACCTGTACTAATTTTGTATATATTTAACCGCGTCGAACGAGCTAAACGGGACGAAGTTTACTTGAGGATTATTACATATACTCAAGATATCGCCCGCGCCGACACAGCCAATCGGTTTTGTTGATTGCAATAGTGATGCAGATCATCATAGCTAATCATAAGTACAGCCTTTTATAATGTGGTAGAATCAGTCATTAGGGGCGCTTAAACATATAACACGCTCAAAGCTAAATTGCCAGGTTCACAAATAACTCCAACAGAAATGTTTGTCGACAGCGTCCCTAAGCGAGGAGCCGGCGCGAGGAGCAGGCTACCTGGCGACAGTTAGATGTGTAAACCCGCCACCTCTCGCAGAACGTCGCGTGTCAGCCAGCGACGCCAACACGCCCGCTGAGATTGAACTTCTTAACAGGTACGCATCGAGCACTAATGTCAAAACCGACGTCACAGGACCCTCACTTATATCGCACCACGATTGGGCACAGCGAATGTTTTTTACAGGTGTGTCTGCCATGGGTTGACTTAAAGCTTAAATTAATTTGTTCATAATTTTCAATACTTTAAGAACTCTTAAAATAAAATGCATACGTAATGAAACACTCGGTATAAATACTAAAAAAGTAACGAGCTCGTTGTCGCATATTGTGTAATGAGTCCTCCTTGTCGACAGAAGAAGTAAGCCGATGTTCCCGATGACGTACACGGCTCGTGCCACGCTGGAGATCGGCAGCGGCGCCGTGTGTTCGGGCCGCGCGGTCACCACCACCACGGCCTCCAACCAGGTGCGTACTCCCGCCTCCGCACAGGTACCCACCGACCCACAGAGCAAACTGATGAGCGCACTGTGCCCACGAGAGGGTGGAGGTAGAGACCCTGTGCCGCTGAGACACTGTGGCGAGGGCGCCGAGAGTGCGAGTGTCGGTGATCTCACAGGTAAGACTAACATACCGCGCGGCCCGATGCGACGTGACTCGTGTGTGGACGATGAACAAGTCGCTCATGGATTAATGGAGACTCGACTAAAACCCGCGAAGGGAAAGGGTTATTTAAAAAAGTGCCCCCAGTCGTGGGTCGAAAATGTCGATAATTGGTATAAGAGTTTACCGAATTATACGGAACCCCTGAAAATTATGTATAACGAGAATTTTAAAAGCAAAACCGAAAATAACACTCATGAATTGAATAACGTTCAAGAACTCAAAACTGCACAACATTTTAAAAATATACCTATAACTTGTTCTAATGAAGAAATACTATCACCTGAAGAGATAGAATTAAGAAACAAAACAAAATTTGCAATGGAGAATAAAATATCTTTTTATCCAAAAAATAATAAAAATCATACTGAATCTCCCATTTTATTTTGTAGCAACGAAGATAATAAAGATACGCTCAGTATTAAAGATTATACCACGATCAAGAAGGATGTAAGTGTACACAACGTTAAGAAATATGATTTAGTTGCACCCACTTTATGTGATACAAATCCGAAGAATGTACGACCTATGAGCATAGGCCGGCCACATAATACTGAAGAATTAGCTGAAAAGGATATTGAACCGGAAATTAAACAGGTTGATATAAATTCAAATACTGTGAACCTTGAATCAAACCGCAGTGAAGAAGCAGAAAATTCGACAGATATTGTTGAACATAAGAATCCAACTTTACAATGCCCCAAAGGCTGCAGTTGCGATACATCAAAAAAACGTGAAACTCTTAATGATCTTATTGACATGTTTAATAAAGTTTCCAGTTATGTAAATGCTGATAGAGAGATAGAGCTAAAAGAAATTAAAGGTAATAAACATAAAAGAAATGATACATTCTCTAAATATGTGGCCCTTCAACAAAAATTGATCATAGAAATTGCAAGTCTACAAGATGAAATTAGCAATCATCAACATAATGAATATAATTCAGCTACAGAGACTGAAAATAATATACCTCAAACTAATTTGTATGATTCTTCAAATAATATAAATGAGACATGTTCATCAAGTAACACCATAGATGTGAAAACTATTGACGCAATACAACTTACTTCGATCCCTGAAGAAAGCGACGATATCAATCAAGTATACGATGTCGAAGATCAAAAAACACAAGAAACAGTGAAAAGTGATTGTGATCTTACAGCTGATGTTTCTAACAATGCTTATGTTATGCTAACATTACCTAGCTCTAATAACACTGAATCTTTTGTTTCCGAAACTACTTCTAAACCAAAAACTGGTAAGAAGAAAGAAAATTTATCACTAGTCCCCAGCCATACTAACAAGAAGGAAGACGCATTAAACAAAAATATTCTTAAAGTACTTCTGTTCGAAAACCTTTTTAAAAACAATAATAACGAAAATTCAGGCATTCCTGGGGTGTCATCTATCACCAATGACGAGGTAGGACGCCCACTATAGTTTGATGTGTTTTTGTACCTTGTTTTACGTTCACTGAACATCACCATTAACCCTAATGTGTTTCCGCAGGTCGATTCCGCTATATCGTTTAGTTGCATCACAACACCGGAGGTTGTGGCCAGTTGCAACACGACATCGTCCACGTCCCAGTCGGCCGTCGCTGTTGATCCTAAGGTGACAAAGCACATGCACTCGGCCCGAGCGCCATTTACTCGAACACATCGCTCCTCACACACTCTCACTACACCATTTGCAGACTTTTCGATCACCTCCAATTTTAATCCCGGTCACGTCTGTCCGGACACTATTAAAATCTCGCAAGTACCGAACAGACCCAATACGTTATATCCGCTCGGTGGCGTCGAGCCCGACGTACTGAGTGCATGCATGGTGCAGCCGCTGCAGCTGTGCTCGAGCTACCTCTCCGTGGCCAGCCTCACGGGCGCGGCGCCCTGGCTGCCGGCGGGGCGGGCCGGGCCGGGCCGCGACGAGCTGCCCGCCGGGCCCGGGCCGGGCCGCGACGAGCTGCCCGCCGGGCCCGGGCCGGGCCGTGACGAGCTGCCCGCCGCGCCAGACTCTGCGTTGCGCTCGAGCGCTCAGGTTTCCTTATTTATTCTTTTGGCGTACATCCCGCTCGCTGCGGTGGTGATGCTGTCAGTGGCCGCGTACTAGCTGTAAGTTCATGTACGTTTCATTTTCTGGTTCGTGCAAAATATTGTTTCTTAGGACGTGCGTCTGGGCGACGACTTTCGTCATACTTATAAACTATTTGAAGTACGAGGATCTATCCGTCGCGTCGTCTTCGAAGTAATATGGAGGCTCATTTCCACTGTTCGAGGTTTGCAAGACCTGTTTCGAGCTGTCTTGATCTTACAGGCCGATTAAAATAGAAATGTGTATGAATCGCATAATGTTTCTAGTTAATGTTAAGAATCTAAAAGTTTGTAAATGGTGTGGGTGTCTTGTATAAATAAAGAGCACTGCACGCTTATCCACATACGTAATAAGATTACTTAATTTTGATTTAGTGAGATGTGTAGTGTTTCATTTTTTATTATATTACCTACCGTTGACCATGTTTGTAAGGATCTTATTATTAAATCCAAGTCTTGACGGCGCCGATCCAATGGCTCCCGCTCTAGCAAATTCTGAATAATAATACTAATCCATACTGTAAATAAAACACAGATAAAGTAGTAATATATGCGAGCCTATTGTGATTGTTAGTTTTTATTTGATTGTTTAGTTACAAAGCTTATGACATGCTTGAATTTGAGTTAATTATAATGTCTTCACCACCATTATCTAGACAATAGATGTAGACGTCTGCTCCGAGGTAAATAAGTCAGTGATATGGGGATAATACAAATAGATAATTTTGTAGATACGACATTGATATACAAAAAACCAAGGATACACAATCAGCGTCTCAAAACCATCCGCATAAAATACCCGCACAATTTGAAATTATGCGTATATTCCAAATAGTATAGCGTCGATCGCGCCACTACACGCACCATTAATAAACATGGATAAAATATCGTGCTCTCGATAAGTGAAAATGTCTGTTGATCTGTTTTTAGTGTTGTGTGTATTGTTGTTTATATGGCTTAACTACTTGTTGCCCGCGGCTCCGCCCGCATGGATGTAGGTTATCGCTGTAAGAAGCCTATGTGGTATTCCGGACTATAATCTATATCTGTGCCAAATTTCATCCAGATCCGTTCAGTAGTTTTTACGTGAAAGAGTAACAAACATCCATCTATCCATTCATCCATCCATAATTACAAACTTTCACGTTTATAATATTAGTAGGATATAGGGAGCAACGTGTGATTTAAATTTGTCTTAAAACTTTATTTAACGATACATATAATACGACAAATTTCAATGGCTTTTTCAGCGTACTCATTATCAAAAGACATTTAAACGAAGCCCATTTCTACTACGCCACATCAGCGGAAAGCTATTTAACCAATGGGTTATTTTATCGATGGCCGTTTTACCGATAGTACATTAATTTCTTCTAATGGCAAATGTTTTGTTACACCTGCAATCATATGTCAATAGATGAAACGTACTATAGATAAAATGGGATTTTGAACATTTGGTTTTTCGGTGAAATGGCCATCGATGAAATAACCCATCGGTTAAATAGCTTTTCGGTGATGTGACGTAGTAGAAATGGGCTTCGTTTAAATGTCTTTCGATAATAAGTACGAAGCCCATTTTTAATCTGTGTTTTATAACGTCAATGTTTTTATGATTAGCAGTATATATGAACAATAAAGGTATGGTAGTGTTCATTAGGTTTTATTTATTGAATTATTTCATTTCTAATGCATATTATTTAAAAATAATTGGCACTATAAATACTCATCAATATAAAATTTAACTATGACAAATATCATACTCCTTTGTACTCGATTACTACACCTAAAGTAAACCTAAAGGCTCATATATTACATGTTCACTATTTTGTTACATGGTTACAACATTATTATAACCCTTATATCATCGTTGCGACTTTAAGACCTCTTGTGTGTCACTTTTGGCAAAATTACTTTTTTGTGCCAGTCGTTTTTACACATTGATGCGCTCTATTGAATGCAAAAACTCTTATGTATTTACGACGTATCAATCGTTATTTATTAACTAGTTTCAAGATCTTTACTTAAAAGTTTGTATTTAAAATATCTTGTAAATAACTATTGGCATAATATATGTATTCTTTAAAAAACCATAAAAATATTCTTAAAATTATTAATATTCCTCGAATATTCTTAACTAGCGACCCGCCCCGGCTTCGCACGGATGCAATGCTGATACTAAATATACCTACCTACTACAGAATGTCCTTATAAACAACGTTTACACCTTTTTTAACCGACATCAAAAAGAGGAGGTTATCAATTCGTGTGTATCTCCCTCATTTATGGACCGATTTGTCTGAGAGGACATACTTCCAGTTTGGTCCCATTTTCATCAAAAGAAAGTTCTGATGTTGGGATCCATTAGTTGAGGGAACTTCTCAGAAATTGTAGGGACACATATAGCAATTTCAATATTTTTAACAACACATCAAACATTTGCATTCACAAAGTATAATATATGATGAAGTAAAACTGATGAAGAAGACCACAGATGGCTACCTGAACTTCTCAATAATAAGTTGTATTTTACGGATGGCGATTAAATAAGTTTCCATTATGGTTGCTAAGGTAGCTAGGCAACGGAACTTCATAATTAAACAATGTAATCTAGCCGTTTGCAACTTGCCGTACTGAAGTCGGTTTTTTTTTTGTTAAAATTATTATCATTAGACAATACAAACATGTTTTCTTTAGAGGTTACTCTTGAATTACAGACACTGCACTAGGTCCATAAACATAGCAAAATTTTTGCCATTATTTCCCGTAAAATGTAAAGGATAAAAAATGGTTATTGTGGGATTAAGAGATAGACATATACCATCGGACTTTTTTGTTGACCTTTTTAAGGTGTACAATACTGTAGTACATTATTTTGATTTATCTCGTGGGGTTCAGCCAGCGTTTGCAATGTAAGCGCAAGAAATGAGTTTATTTACGACATCACATTAGAAACCTCTACATTTATCAGTGTTTCTCTACAATATTATGCATGTATTATACATATAAACCTTCCTCCAAAATCTGTTGAGTAATTTTAAAGATTTAAGCATATATAGGGACGGACAGAGAACGACAGCGACTTTGTTTTATAATATGTAGTGATAAGGGGCCGAAAGTTTTCGTTTCACGTATTAATTAGATGACTCATGTTCTTATTTAATGGAGACGATTTCTTTATTATGTAGTTTGTTGACTGTTGAGGGACGTTTTCGTATCTTGTTTTTTATTTATTTTAATTTGATTATAAATATTTTATAATTGCTTTTTTAAGAACTACAGTTTAATGCCACGCAAGGTTCAATAAACTCTTAAAAAAATAATTGATATTTTTCATCAATTTTGTGTCGATGAATTGAATAATTATTTTATTTTATTCGTAAGTATATAGTCTTCGCTTGTGCCTGTATGAACATAATCAGGAACAACTAATTATTATTCTACGTAGTTATTTAGTTTTATTCTAAGTAATTGTTTAGTTACCTTACAATTTCAATGATATATAAATGTTGAACCCAAAAGCATATTACGGTCAGGTAAAGGAGGTATAAATATTAGAACACATCCTTGCAAATTTAAAAAAACAACCATCTGGGAATTGGTCTTATTCCTAGATGGACCCATTCCCAGATGGTCCTATTCCCTGATGGTCTCATTCCCAGATCGTCCCATTCCCAGATTGTACCAGGGATGGTAACGCATGAAGCAGTAGATAGGATTTACTCAATAAAACGTGAAGTCGCCAGGCATTAGAGACGGCCATTATTATTTTACTACTAAAAGGTGACAACTCTTTGATTCAGTTTTATTTTTCATAGTATATTGTAATAAAAACTTTTTAATAAAGTTAGTTTGTATGTTAATTAAAGTAGTCTTTTTTAATTCATACCCCTACCATTACACTGCGCCAGGCATTACCATCCCTGGGACCATCTAGGAATAGGACCATCTGGGAATGGGACGATCTGGGAATAGGACCATCTAGGAATAGGACCATCTGGGAATAGGACCATCTGGGAGTGGGACCATCTAGGAATAGACCATCTAGGAATGGGACCATCTGAAACAGCGTGACGAGTTTGGGAATGGGACCTTCTGCTACCAAAGGATGAGGATCAGTAAAGTTATACCAAAAACAATAGAACGAGTTTGTACTATCCACGTTATTATTTATGACATAAGAATGAAATATCTTTTTGAATTATCCAAATCGGACCAATAATTACGAAGATATTAAGTAATAAACATAATTATGCCGTTCCGTCTATCAATTTTCTTTTTTTGTGGCTTTTGACATTCAAACTTATGAGGCAAATCTCACTTCTTTAGTTTAAGCTTTCCTCCAACCAACTTAAACTTTACGTAATTTTCCATTCTTCTTCCACCTGTAATATAAAAATATATAGTAATTTATTTGCTTCTAATAATAATAGTAGGGGAGGGAAGAGCCCATGCGGGGATTTCGGTATTTACTAAAGCGCGAACAGAAATTTACCCATAAAATTCACCTTTTTTATTGCCAAGTGGCCCACGACTGCTTGTTCGTCTGCCATCAGCATCTGATTTTAAGAAATAACCGCCACTTATGGACATTGGTAGTGCCAGGAGCATATTGTTTCCTATTCAAATCGTCGGTAATCCCGATCTCATGAACAGACTCAAGACGTTGAAGCTTAAAAAATTGATTTGTGTGGCACAATTCAAGTTTGATTTCATATAAATAAATTGTTTGATTTGGTTCCCTCGTCACCATTCTGCCCACACACTAATCGACTCCGCAGCAGAGTTCATCTGTTGAAGACGTTATCGTCCAGAATAGTTCGTTTTTTTTTCTATGTACTTGCGGGCCATGGAATGAGTTACCATTTGCGGTATTTTCTGAGCGCCTCTACCTTACAGAAAGAAGATCATTGCCAAATATACACACGGTGGTGTAGTTGTGTTCCTGTGTGTAAGTCTCCAAAGCTCATTTAGGCATTCGATAGAAACGTTTTCCTATCTGAGTGCAATGTTGGGACTTGGTGGTCAAAGTAAAAGATGTTAATTAGTCTAATGTCAGAGGTTTAATGCTTAATCTTACTTAAGTAAATGAGTGATGGGGGGCAATGCGTCACACACTACACCTCCCCCCTTGTAAAATAAAAAAAAAAAGTTTACAATTTTTTTTTAACTTATACTATAGTAAAATTTAAACAAGACAATTAATAAAAAAAAAATATTTTTTTTCTTAATTTATGAATATTATTCCCTAGCCCTGTTGACAATATAAATACAATTTAATACATTCATATTCATAAAAGAATTTATTTTGGAATTTAGGTAGATACAATGTAAAAAAGAAAACTAAATTTATTAACTATTTAACACAAAAAATACACAGTGTACAATTATTTAGTCATAACAAAATACTTAGATCAAAAATAATTCCAAGTTCACAGAAATAATATTATTTCGTGTTGATACAAAAAAAAAACATACATTTTCACATAAATACCACAAAATTTATCTGTTTATAAAATCATACCCATTTGCACTAATATAACATTTCTTTATTATTTATTTATCCTTTCTTTAAACAGTACGTAAACTGACACTTTATTTATATTCTATCTATTCAAAAAAAATCAATCCTTTCTATGTATAATATTTCATTTCCAAACCATCATCCATATACCATCTTAACACATTTATTTTCTTTCAAATTATCTTTATCTTAATCTTTCTTAATTCATAATAGGCAGGTACACTTTATTATTAAATACACATAGGTCCGACACTCTTTTATCTATCATTTACATATATCATTTATTTATTTCATAGTCGACCTTCATACTTCATTTTATTTTCATTATATCAATAAAGGGTCTTTATTTAAGGCTACTTTGACCTCCAACAATTTTCACAGAGAAATCTCGTTTGCACCATGATCAAACTGAAGGAACAGAACCTTTTATTATCACTTGTACAAATAATTCACTTCTAATTCCATAATAAATCTCATTCATAATCAAAACATTAAACAATAATCAAACAAATCTTAATAATAATCATGGTTCATACGAATCTAACATCGCTTTCGGGTGATCAAGCCAAATAGCTGTGTGTAGCAAAAAGCATATTTACCAAATTATTTCCATCTGTATTTCACATTTCCTTACATTCGTATCAATCATTCTAAAAAACTCATACCTATACCTCACTATTTATTATTTCATATCTCAATATCCGTTCAATATCCCTCATCTTTTAATATCTCTCGAAACCTATACTAAAACCAAACTAATATACAATCACAACAATCACATACTTTAAATCATGCCATATTAAATCATTTCAAAATGCCAAAGTTCCAACACTAATTACTTCATAATAAATAAAATCACACGATTAGGTGTTAAATTTCATTACTTTACTTAAATCATTTACTGATGTCCAATAGCATTAGGTGCATTCTCATGGTTCCCATGCATTCTAACAACGGTGTCAAATTTCAATACAATACATTTCTTGGAAAAATTGACTTTGTTTATACAGGTGTGCTCAGTTAATAAATGTTCATATACAACATTAAATAATTATTAGCAAATAATAATAGAATTATCAAATCTATAATGAATATAAAAACAATATTAATCATTATAAAAATATAGATTTAAACGCAGGAACTACAAAAAAAAAATATTTAAGAGTGAAACCACGTGCATCCATAGTATGCGTAACGGGTCAGGTAACATGCATATCGGATACCTATTACGACATAACAATGGAATGCACTGTTTTATAACAATCTAATAATGATTTATAAATGTATTTAAAATAAGTTAATTAATATGCTTTACTTCATGATATAATATGCCAAATTATTAAACACAAACAGAATTATTTAATTGTCAACAGGCAATAGTCATACTTATCTAATTATTAAAAAAATTAAATCTATCACATCTTATCTATGATTAAGTACATATTATGTTATTTTCTATTTAAAATAAAACTTTTTATATCTAATGTGCACTAATATACTGGAATTGTCCGCGGCAATATAATTTTTAAAAAAAGTCACATATTCACCATATCACTTAGTAACCGGCGTCGTCGGCATCTCCAATACAGATGCCTTTGCAGGCACAAGCCTCCATGGACCCTGGCTGCTCCTTACACCTTTGGTGTCTCACCATTGGTCCCCGGTATCGCTTCGGCAGCCTTAACTTTAATGCAAATCACGCCGCCGCCGCCCAAATAAAAAAAATACGCCAACAATGTGTTTTCCAATCGATCCATCGAATCCAAAAAATCGTTAAATTTACGAGTACTCTTCTTTAGAAAACCTCAAGCTCAGCACTGCCGACAGGCAGCACTGGCAGGGTCGCCATGCAATGTTGGGACTTGGTGGTCAAAGTAAAAGATGTTGTTTACTCTAATGTCAGAGGTTTAATGCTTAATCTTACATACTACATTACAATATATATTACTTAAGTAAATGAGTGATGGGGGGCAATGCGTCACACACTACATGAGGGATACTCCATATTAAAGCCCTGGTGTAAAGAAAGTAGGCAAGACGTAAGTGATACCTCTGGTACAGTACCCGGCGATAAATATTGCACATCGACCTTTGGAAAGAGACAATCGGCTAATTTCAGCTTCGTAGAGCGTTCTCTGTCGCACGAAATACAATAGTACGGTATCTATTAGGAGCTGTTAAAACAATTATGATTTGCTTCTTTTGATAATTCTATAAATACACCAATTTTTCTATAAGTGATGGTTTTAGGTTGGGGTAAAATAATAATAAAAAATCATGTTTACATTATGTTTACGTATTTAATTATTTTGGAAAATTACAGCTGTAGTGTACATAATAAACACCATTATACCTATTGTTAAAATTAGACATTGTAATAAAAATAATAATAATTCTAATTCTCAATCCACATTTCTAGAGGCGACATACCCTTTCAGTAGAGACCATATATTTTCAATTGAATTAAAATCCGGATGATATGGTGGCAATCGCAACACAGTGTGCCTATGTTCGGTAAGTACTTTGTCCACGGAAAACTCTGTATACCTCTTTAATACCTCTCCTTGTGCTGACATTTTATATAATAGCGTAAATCTGGGTTTTTATTAATTTTGAACTGGAATTTCGTGTCTGTTTAACCAGTTAATCATTTCCTGTTTAATGGTGTTTCGAGTTAGGGGGTCTTTCACCATATTTGTTGTGATAGGGTGCGTTGTCGATAACTAATCACTGGGTATATTTGGGATTAATTGATTAAACTAACTAATTGGTTATTTATTTCATTGTGATAGTCATCTGTAGTGTCCGTGGATTTATACGTCAAAAAGGCACTGGGTAAAAAGCCTTTTTCATTTCCCGCATGAACTATTATCAAACGTTGACCTTTTGAAATTGGCTTTTTATTACTTAATTTTTTCTTATCATCGCTCCAAGATTTCCTTTTAGTGTGGGATGTATGCATGTAAGACTCATCCATGTAGACGATATTTTTCCTGATTCGCGAAATTTGCGTATTTTATCGAGGTACTCTTTTCGATTATCTTCCATTTTAGTGAACCGAAATCCCATTTCGTGAAGTATTTTTCTAAACGTCTTTTAAGACCCATTGTAATTAATGGTTTCAGATAATTTAGCTTATAATGATGTTATTGTTGGCAGTTCATTAAATCGTAAGTGAAAATCATACACCATTCTTCGAACAACATCATAATCAAAATCGTCCATATACAAACGAAATTGCTTTTTTGGTCTCCCTTTTTTTGGAGTATAATAATAATAATATAGCCTTTTATTCAGATCTCTTTGCAATAATTTAAACTTAAAAAACTAACACTGGACTTATAAACTATTTATACTAATATCTGTTGTTTTGTTATCTTTCCTAGATCAGTTTGCCAGTCGGCAAAGGCCTCCTCCAACCGGGTTTGACGCAATTGGTGCACTTCTCAACTTGTACACCATGCTCAAATGGCAAAACTTAGCAACTGGGGCAGTTCTCATATGGTACACTTCGCAACTGGTGCACTTCTCAATTGGTGCACTTTGCAAAAGGAGCACTTTTTAAGATGAATTGAGATATGGAAAAATTTACAAAAAAAGAAAAAATCTTTGGTTCTGCGTAGGTAATTTTCTTAAAAATACAATCAACAAATACCTTTCAAGTAGGTTGTAACCAAAGATTTTTTCATTTTTAGACATTTTTTCCATATCTCCACTCATCTTAAAAAGTGCTTCTTTTGCGAAGTGCACCAATTGAGAAGTGCACCAGTTGCGAAGTGTACCATATGAGAACTGCACCAATTGCTAAGTTCACCATTTGAGCATGGTGTTCAAGTTGAGAAGTGCACCAATTGCGTCAAACCCCTCCAACCTTTTCCATTCTTTCCTTTCTTGTGCTACTCTGTTCCACATGACTCCTGCCACTTTTCTGATGTCATCATCCCACCTTTTATGTGTTCTGCCTCTCTTCTTTTTGCCTTCTCTGGGGTACCATCGTGTCACCCTTTTGCTCCATTTGTCGTCTCCTATTACGTGGCCAGCCCATCTCCATTTAAGTCTTTTGATTTTTATTGTTACACCTGTAGTTTTTGTTTTGTTTCTAATGACCAGGATTTTCAATCTGTCTGACTTTTTGATATTTAGCATGCTCCTTTCCATTGCATATTGGCAAGTTGCTAGTTTGTTTAAAATCTCTTGATTTGAAGACCATGATTGGCAGCCGGACGTAAGATCGGGTAGTATGCAGGTGTTAAATAATTTACTTTTTATGTTTATATGAAGCTTTTTGTCTTTCATGGCTTCTCTCAAGCTCCAGTATCTTTTCCAGCTATTTGCAATTCTTTTCTCTACTTCTTTTCGGATAGGTTCTTTTTGAGTAATAAGTCGTCCCAGATAATGTACTCGTCAGTATAGTCAATTATTGTGTTCCCTACTTCTATGGTATGTTGGTTTCCATTTGTCATGACTCTAGTTTTCTCTGGATTCAGTGTCAGCCCAACTCTCTCACTTTCTGTAGCAAGGTCTTTTATCATGGTGTTTAGATCTTCTGATGTACTTGCCAGTAGCACTATTTCGTCTGCAAATCTCAGATGGGACAGAAACACGCCGTCCACTTTAATTCCTAGATGTTCCCAATGATGTCTTCTAAATATTTATTCCAGAACTGCGGAAAATAGTTTCGGGGATAGGGGATCGCCTTGTCTAACGTCTTTTTCCACTTTGAAATCAGCACTTTTCTTTTCGAGTTGGATTCTTGCTGTGCTGTGCCTGTATATGTTTCTTAATAGTCTGATGTATTTCTGTTCAATACCTTGTTCTAGTAGTGCCTCCCATATTCTTTCATGTAGTAGAGAATCAAATGCTTTACTATAGTGAATAAAAGCGATGTAGTATGTAAGCTGATATTCATTATATTTATAATTATCTTGTTTATGTTATCTGACGATGACTCTTTTCACCCAAATTTAGATTCCACAAATTCCTCGATTGACGACAGTTTTTCTTCTATAACAGAGACCCTTGGTGGCTTTGTGCGGCGGACTTTCGACCAACCCTCTAATTGTTTGTTGAATGTCTGCCACATTAACGCGCAAAGTATTCCAAGTCATTATAGTGATCTGTTTGATACTTTCAGTGATGCTAACGTGCATGCCATCCTGATTTCATTGGCTGAAACATAGGTTTCAGCCAAGTCTCTGAAATCAGGAGGCCAGGAAGGGGGTAAGTAGGGGACAGAAGATAGCTTCTGTCCACTACTTACCCCCTTCCTGGCTTCATTCTTATCAGAAATGATAGGATTGATAGGAGGGGTGGTGGTGTGGCTATTTGTCTGCGCAGCTCGTTCTCCTATAAAATTTTGTTTTCTTCTCCGTCTAATTCGTCTCCTTCTGCTGAATATATTTTTCTTGAACTTTCTGTTAAAGGAGTCAAAGCTGTATAAGGGGTTGTCTATTATCCCCCTTCTGTTGATTACTTCTCCAGTCTCGGATCGATTCTGGAATCTATAGGGTCAGAATACGCACATCATATCATCATGGGCAATTTCAACACCGACCTCCTTGCTCATATCTCCCCTCGTTCCCATAAAC
Source organism: Trisateles emortualis (assembly GCA_947095525.1). NCBI lineage: Eukaryota > Metazoa > Arthropoda > Insecta > Lepidoptera > Erebidae > Trisateles > Trisateles emortualis. Next base: position 11,651,808 of record OX352750.1, read on the forward strand.
TTCTACACATCATTAAGTCTACCAGCCTTCATGTCTTGCCCTTAGATGCCACTCACCATAATATTGAAGGGCTTGATATTTGGCTAGACTTAATCCTTACCTCTGCCCCTTCCTTGGTTCACTCTCATGGCCAAAATCCAGCTCCCGGTTTTTCTCACCACGACCTATTATTCCATACTATAACCTTAAACCACCTAAATACCGCCCTATGGTTCTGCACATGCGATGTTTTGGGCGAATGAATGCCGAGGTGCTCTGTAATGATGCTTCAGAGACTAACTGGGATTCCCTGGTGGCGGCTACCACTGTGGATGAAAAGGTCGACATCTTTAACAGTGTCGTCATCAGTCTATATGACAAACATGCCCCCATCAGGAAAGTCAAATTAAACGCCCTCCTGCCCCGTAAATGTCTAGAGCAGTGGTTCCCAAACTTATTTTGTCTACTGCCCACTTTGAGAATAAATATTTTTTTAGCGCCCCCATTTTTTCACCTATTTAAAAACCACTATAACTTCAACATCTTAATATATATATTTCTTGTGTGCGTGTGTATGTGACTGAACTCCTCCTAGACGGGTGGACCGATTTTGATGAAATTTTGTGTGTGTGTTCGGGTAGGGCCCTGGATGGTTTAGATTCACAATTGGACCCGGTAGGTGGCGCTGCTGTCGGTATTTCAGCTTTTTCCGGCAGGACGACGTCTGCCAGGTCCACTAGTATACATATGTATATTAACGGAGAATTCTAAACGAAACTTTTACTATAACCCGCAACTTGAAACCTGAGCGCAGTAGGTAACATACAACGGCGCTTAGGTCTCAAGTTAACTCTTACGGGCTCCACCTGCCAATAAGAATGATTATTGAAACGCAACTTTATAGTATTAAAACAGAGTATCTTTTATTAAAAATATAACTAAAATAATCAATCCTTATATAAAAACTAATGTGAAGGATGAATCTGATGCTGTTTAATAAGTTTGTTGATATCAGGTTCCAATTTACTCAAGAACAGTCGCAAGTCGCCACGTTCGGTAACCAGCAAACGATTTCTTTTTTTAGTAAGCAGTGTTGTCACAGCACTAAATCCACGTTCACACAAATATGACGATGGGAATGCTATCAAGAATCGTTGAACGATTGACCACAATCCAAGGTACAATTGCGGGATCGGTTTTTGTAGCCAAAATTCTTGGTAACCATTTTTGAACTTGATTTTTATTTCCTCGTTTGTTGTCAATTCTATAAGTTCTTCTTCCAGCTGAGGTAACATTGCTGTGTTGACATTTGAAAACGGATCCAACACCCAGTCTGGTATTTCCAAGTTCAAAATGTCCTGGTATCGTTCGGTGAAGTCAATGTGGAGGTTTTCCAAATGTTGGCAGTAGGCAAACAATTCGTCGTTACTGCATGATACTGATAAATTTGGAAAATTGTGAAACTCACGTCTGCCCAGATTCTTTTTGTGTAGAAGCAGTTTGGCTGCGAAAGCAGCAACGACGTTTTTTGTTTTAATTAAATTTAGTTTATCGCCTTGCAGTTGGAGATTCATGTCGTTGAACAATTTATACAGGTCTGTCATGTAAGCTATATATATCATTCTTTGATGTTATGAGCTTGTCGTGCAATTCTGTATCTTTAGTTTCCAAGAACATAACAGAGTCAAACAGGTTGTAAAATCGAGTCAAACAATTGCCTCTTGATAGCCAACGAACTTCAGTATGAAACAACAAACGGTTGAAATCCTCGTCATTAGTAACACAAAGCTGATGAAATAATCTATCATTCAAAGAGCTGTTGCGGTTTTTTTTTACTGCTTTGATGACGTATAATGCAGTGATTGAAATAGTTTTTCACTTAAGTTTCTAGCAACTAAATGTTGTCTATGAATAACGCAATGTACACCAAGGACATCTGGAATTTTATTTTTTAAGTACGCTATGAAGCCTTTATGGCACCCTGTCATGCTACAATGCTTCATTAGTTGGTAAAGTGGACTCATCGAGCTGAATTGAGAATTGACTTGTCCTCAGGTGATCGCACAATGATTCTTCAATGTTTTGAGCCAATTCATCAATTCGTCTTTGCACAGAATTATTACTCAAAGGAATTTTTCGGATAATATCTGCGGCCGGTTTATGAAGCACAGTAGTTATTACTTCATTTATTGCTGGCAATATTAACTCTTCTCCGATGTTATGTGCTTTGCCTTTTTGAGCAATTAACAAAGAGATATTGTACGAAGCTCGAAGTCCGTCGTCATCTTGCTTAGCAGCCGCCGAAAATAGTTTTGCTACACTTGGCTGAGTATTATGCTTCTTCTCTAGGTATTGAAAATATGCTACATTCTTGTCTTTCTTATCTGGATGCATTTTATTCAAACGATCTTGCAGCCTTGAAGGCTTCATTACTTCATTCGAAAATGTTTTTAGACATATAAGACACAGAGGCGACGATGGGTTTGTGGGATTTTCAATAAATCCGAATTTAATATATTCCGCACAGTATTGCCGTCTCTTCTTTTTTACTTCCGACATTGTTTTGCTTTGAGAAATACGTTCAACTTCGCGAGTAGTGTAGAGGAGGCGTAAGTACTGCTCATCTATTGCGCGCGAGACCACAAATGAAAATAAAATAAATATTACATCGTTTATATAGGAATGCTTAAGCAGCACGCATCGACAGGAATAAAACAAACATGCATAAACTCGTTAATCTCATTCGACGCTCAATTGTACTCAACAAGTCCGAACAAGTATTCAATGAACCAGCCGACTGATACAGGACCTGTACAATTCGGGTTATTTAACAAAAACTTGTTAAAACATGATAGATATCTACGAGTACTAATAACTATTAAGATGCGAAAGTGTGTCTGTTGCCTTTTTATTTGTTTGTTTGTGTCTACTTTCATTACGAAACGGAGCGACCGATTGACATGATTTTCATTTTTTCTATATTCAATAAAATAGGACAGATATATGAACTACGCGGAGAGAAATATAGAACCGAGTTTGAGCAATCTTTTAATTCATATTAGTTGATGTTCACAAGTTGTTGTTGAGAGTCGAGAGCTCTTGCAGTCGTTGTTTAAGAGGCCTCCTAGCTAAATAAAATTACAAAATTCCACCTTGATCACCAAACCAGATGTATACTTACATACTGTGGACTACATAGCTGGTTTATCTTCCCCTAACATTGATCCTTTCACATTTTCTCCAGTTACAGCAGGCGAGATCAAAATCGTTGGGTACGATGGCATTAGCCGTCGTATGATTCTGCCAATCCTTGATTATCTTGTACCTGTATTATTCTATATTATTAATTTCTCTCTTTACAGTAGCACTTTTCCTTCCTTGTGGCGTAAAGCTTTTGTCATACCCCTCCCTAAAATGCCCAACCCTACCCTACCTGAACATTTTAGACCTCCATCCTTCCTTTTCTTTCTAAAATCCTTGAAGCTTGCGTTCACAGGCAGTTATCTCGGTTTGTGTTTCGCAATAATCTACCTGGACACAGTACCGCTTCCGCTCTCCTAAAGGTGACTGGCGATATTAGGGAGGGTATGGAAAGTCACAAGTCACAGTGTTGGCTTTGGTAGACTTTTCGAATGCCTTCAATATCGTCAGTCACCATACCCTTCTGTCCATCCTCTTCCATTTCAAAATCTCGCCTAATGAACTGGATTGGTTCTCGACAAATCTTCAGTGGCGCACGCAGTCAGTTCGCTTCGATGATACGTCATCGAGTTGGTGTTAACTTAGCTCTGGTGTTCCTCATGCAGGCGGCATTCTTTCTCCGTAACTTTTAGTTTTAGTTTAGTTTTTATTAATCTCTTAACACCAAATCTTCAGTGCGCGTATCATCTTTATGCTGACGACTTGCAGTTGTACTCACAAGCAAGCACAGTGGATGTGCCGTTAGCCATCTGTAATTTAAATAGCGACTTTGAAATTATTAAGATTTGGTCTAACAGGTTTGGCTTATCGGTGAACCCAGCTAAATGTCAATCTATTATAGTAGGTAGTCATCGTATGCTGGCAAGATTGAACATTGGAACTCTGCCACCTCTCTTCTATAATAATCTTATAATACCCTATAGTCCTGTCGTTAAGGATCTTGGTTTGTTTGTAGATTCCACTCTCAATTGGCAGTCTCAGGTTGCCAATGTGAGCCACAGAGTTACTGGAATACTTCGTGCCTTTTATCGTCTGAAAAACTTTCTCACTTCTAGGACCAAGACAATGCTTGTGCAGACCTTAATCTTTCCCATAATTGAGTATGGTGATGTGTTCTATTACGACCTGAATGCAGATCTTCTCTACAAATATGACCGTCTTCTCAATAACTGCATTCGATTCATTTTTAATCTTCGTAAGTATGACCATGTGTCTACGTTTCGTTCTGAATTAAAATGGTTACCCATTCGTCAACGCCGTAGCTTGCGTGCTCTCACCACTCTCTATGTTATTCTTAACTCTTCTTCTCCCCCTACCTATTTAACTTCATACTTTCAATTTCGTTGCTAATGCCATCGGATCCGGTTGCTTTTTCTTCTTTTTGGGTCTCAATAGCTTTTCTGACTTCGGTTTGGAGGATACTTGGAATATTTGACGTTTCCACAAGATCTATTTCATCTTGCGTAGTGTTGCATGTGTAGAGTTTCCTGTAATATGAAGTAGCTGTTTCCAATATATCTGTTCTATGATGTTTCCATTTCCCTTGATCATCCTTCATTTTAACAATCCAGTTTTGTGTTTTTGTCAGCTCCTTGAGCGCTTTTTTAGTTCCTCGCGTTCTAAGAATGTAGTTTTCTATCGTTTTCTACCCTTCTGCATGTTTTCTTTAATTTTCTTGCTGATTTTCGCTAGTTTTTTTCTTCTATTTTGGATATTTCTTGAGATTTGATATTGCTGAGAAGATCGCTTCTTTCCTCCAGTAGTTTAACAGTTGAATTCCTAGTTTCGTGGTATTGTCTTTGAAGTTTGCAAGTTCATCTCTCAGGCTGATTGTTAGTTGTTCTAGTTGCTGTTTATTGAGTATTGTGTTTGCTGGGTATTGTCTCGGTTCTGGTTTCTTTGCTTGTTTTGTTTTCAGTGTTGAAATTGAAATTGTTAGTTTTAAGTTTGTGAAGTTATCGTTTCTGTTGGTCAAAATAAAGTCGATTTGGTTTTTTGTTCGGCCGTCAGGCGATATCCAGGTCCACATGTTTTTCTTGTACACAGTATTTAATATCGTGAGATTGTTTCCTAGTGCGAAGTGAGTAATTTTTTCCCCATTTTTTTTTTATACTACCAAGGTGGCAAACAAGCATACGGCCCGCCTGATGGTAAGCAGTTACCGTAGCCTATGGACGTTTGCAACACCAGGGGTGTTACTCACGCGTTGCCGACCCTTTAAAAACCTTATAACTCCTTTCTTGAAGAACCCCATGCTATAGTCTCTTGGGAAAACCTCGGCAGAGAGCTCATTCCACAGCTTGATGATATCTTGTTCCTTCATTAGCAGTTTCTTTGGTTGGGTTTGTTTTCCGTTTGCCGTTCTTTAGTTGCTATTGGTTTTTATTTGTATTAGGTATATGTATTTGAAAGAGAGCTGGATCTAGATCGCATTATATCAAAAGCGTTTGTTCTGTTTGATTTGAACCTTCTAAAAATAACAACTTACATTTGTATCATCATTTTGTTTTTTATCTGTCAGCTTCAGTTACAAAATATTTATAAACATTATAGATAATTTCGCGTGACTGACCTCGTAAAGGTTTCCCTCTTTTTTCTAAAGATGCCATAGTACAACTTTAATTTATTTAAATTTCGGGGTGTTAACAACTTTATATAATAATATATATTTTGGACTACTGGACGCGACCGCACTCTATCGCACTTGAACAACGACTGACAAAACGGCTCATAAGTAGTGTGCGACAGAGATAACGCTTTACGAAGCCGAAATTAGCCGATTGTCTCTTGCTAAAGGTCGATGTGCAATATTTATCGCCGGGTACTACTGTATTACAAGAGTCCAGATAACGGTAACCGTTTAACATCAGGCGGTCCGCTTGCCATCCAAGTAATATAAAAAGAAAAAAAAAAAAACATGTTCATTAAATAAGTTATTCCAAAACCGATGTCGAAGAATCGATGTTTAAGAATATATTTAACTTAAGCAGATCTCTTTATTAGGTAGAAAAAAAAAACAAAAAGAAGTCAACATCCAATTAGGTTGCTTGGGTAGAGCTAAGCAAACTTCATCCAGTTTTTTTTTTCACCTTTACCACAATGCCTGAAGACCAAAGTTTGCAACCAGAATCACGAGCGAATTGCTAAAGCCAGGTGAAGGGCCGTTGCTAAAGGCACTTCAAAAGTTCGATTCCATCATAGTCGCAGGCAAGACGCCACAGACATGGCATAGAAATGTGGTGGTGCTCTTCTTCAAAAAGGGTGATAAACCCTGTTGAAGAATTACAGGCCCATCACACGTTCTTTATAAACTGTTTTCAAGAGTCATTACGAATCGTTTTGTTTACTGGTTTCCAAATAGGGTTTAGCACCATAGAACACGTACATACACTGCGGCAGGTTATACAGAAGACTGAAGATTATAAACCAGCCCCTATGTTTAACGTTTGTGGACTATGAGAAAGGCTTTAATTTTTTTTTTTTTTTATACTACTCGCGTGGCAAACAAGCATACGGCCCGCCTGATGTTAAGCAGTATCCGTAGCCTATAGACGCTTGCATTACCAGAGGTATCACTTGCGTGTTGCCAACCCATTTTTTTACACCAGGGCTTTAAGATGGAAGTAATTCTGGGATAGGAATACGTATCTTTCAAAACGCATTCCTAAATGAGCGCTGGAGACCTGTACTCACACACAGGAACACAACTACACCGCTGTGTGTAGTCATTTGGCTGTGGTCTTCTGTAAGGTGGAGGTCCTTCCCCAGTCGGGCTTGCTCGCTAGTATGGTGCCCTACCTCTCTTAAAAATACCTCTAATTCGCTCGAGACCTGGGCTGTGCCACATTCTCTCCAAAGATGACAAATTCACACTCGGTATGTCGAAGTGTTAAAGTGTTTGTATGAAAACGCCATCATGTCGGTCCGTTTCCATGATCAGAAGCCTATCCGATTGCAGCGAGGTGTGAGACAGGGAGACGTTTGTATCGGATGGTTATGGTTGTATCGGATACTCCAATAATTTCTGCAAGTTGTTTCTTCTTTATACGGGCATCTTCTAATATATTTTTTTCAAGTTTATCGTCATTTTCTGCTGTGATCGCTTCAATAGGCCGCCCTGCACTGGGGTTGTCTTCTAGTGAATTTCTGACGTGTCTAGTGAGTTTCCGCGCTTGAAGAGGTTGTGGCACTTGTAAATCATGGTTTTACCAGGGCAAGAGTCCCTGTAAACAGAGGACATCTCTTCTAAAATGGTTTGAGGAGGGTTTCTTTGCTTGGTAAGAAACTTGATGACCGCACGAAACTCGATTTTCTCAATTTTTCTAGTTTTTTTCCGGTTCCGGCAAAGTTGCATTGCTCTTGTTCAGTGCTGCCAACTTAACACTTGTTTCAACTAATTTTTGAGCAAAAATATTCCATGATTAGGTTTTAAAAAATATATTCCAGATTTATATGGAGAACTTTACTATTAAATATAAGCTATTTCCATTGTACTGTATTACAAGATAATACGTGAACTAAATACACTTATGGACAAATTTAGAGGAACGCACGTAAAAGTGTGGTTAGAATAAAATCTTATGGATATTTGTTCAGTTTGGTAACAGCTCAGTTCATAAATTTAGTTTTTACTTATTATTCGATCATTTAGCATCGCAAACCTCGAATACCAAATGATCAAAATGACAAAAATGAACCAAGTTAAAAAAAAAAAGAAAAAAATAACTAGGAAGAAACATTTTTAATGCTTAACTTTTATTACATTTTTTTCATAGTGCATAAAAAAGGCTATGGCGTGGATTCCAGTCAGTATTTCGACGGCTCCTAAGTACACTGAGTCAACTATACTTCTAAAAACTTTACAGGAAGGCGATAAGAAGAGCGAATAGTTACATTAAAATTGTTAATACAACCAAGAAAAAATAACTAATCAAAGTGAATTAAATGTTATTTATGGAGATATGAATTTTATTTTTTACAGCTAAATAGGAAATTTAATTGTTGTTAATATACTAAAAGTGCAATTCTCAAAATTTGTTAGTTGACTCAGTATACTTAGGAGCCATCGATTTAGTGTTGCCCCCTCAAGCTCTTCGCACTGCTTCCAGTCGCATTGGCATACCTCTAATCAGAATATCAATAAAATCTTGAGGGATTGCGGTCCATTCTTCCAGTAAAGCATTTTAAGGTCTCTCAGATTAGTTGGGACAGGATTTCTTTTTTTAATTTGTCTACCAAGCTTATCCCATACACGCTCTATAGGGTTCAAGTCGGGCGAGCGCGCTGGCCACCCCATAACATTGATTTCCACGGCTCGAAGGTATTCAAAAACTACGGCCGCAGTATGAGGACGTGCATTATCATGCATAAAAACAAATCCATCCCCTATAAAAGGGGCAAATGACATTACAATTTCTTCCAAGATCTCAGTTACATAGCGTATCGCTGTTAGAGACCCATTCTCAATGATGTAGAGTTCCGTACGTGCCCCCATACAAATACCTCCCCATACCATAACTGACCCTCCACCATAAGCCTATTTTCCAATAATGTTGCACTGAGCGTACCTCTCTCCTGGGCGTCTCCACACTTTAATCCTTCCATCATCAGGCTTCAGGCAAAATCTGGACTCGTCTGTGAACAACACTTGACTCCAAGCTTCGTCATTCCTGTATTCGTGATTGCGAGCAAAATTTACTCGAGCTACTCGATGGTGTGGGGCGAGAAGGGGGCCTCTAGCAGGCAAGTAGAAATTTATGCCTGATGATTTCAGTCTTCTTCTTACAGTTTTTGTGCTTATCGTAATTCCTCGAACCTCTTGGAGTTTTGTTCTCACCTCAGAAGAAGTTAAGGTCCGGTTTCTAAGCACACTGGTAACGATGAACCGGTCATCTCTGGCCACAGTTTTCCTTTTTCGTCCTTATCCTGCGAGTCTCGTATACTGTCCGGTCTGCTGATACCTCTTGACAACTCGGTGAACCACGGATTTTGATACTTCTAATGTTTGGGCCACATGTTGATAGGTGTGCCCAGTTTCAATTAAAGTAACAGCCCTAGCAACTTGAGTGGCGTTTAGATCTGGCATTCTCAGTTTATTTGCAGTAACAACTCACCCTCAATACGATAAACAAGATAGTCAAGGCAAAAATTAAAACAATATCTAAATTTAAACTTAAATTCAAACTTAGCAAACATTTTCGTAGTAGGAAAGAACGCTTATTAAGCAATAATTACAGAAAAAAAACAAATGAAATACGAAAATAATTAATTCCAAAACATTGTTTTTTAAATAGGATTTAACAATATTTGTGGCCAGTATGTAGAATAATTACAACGTGAAATATTAAACCTTTTTTTTGCGTTCCTCTAAATTTGTCCACGAGTGTAGAACAGAATACTATCCACTAAGACAACTAACTTCACGGAAATACTGGCGCGTTGCACTATGAAGTCATCAATCTCATAGGGATACGTTTTTAACAAAACGTTTTCTATCCCTCGGAAATTCTATCATGAAATCCTGGTGTTTATTTTTGGGTAGGTAACACGCAAGTGATACCTTTGGTATTGTAAGCATCCATAAGCAACGGTAACTGCTTATCATCAGGCAGGCTGTAAACTTGTTTGCCACCTAAACAGTATGAAAAAAAAAACAAACATCGCTCCAGAGAACTTTTTTTAAATCTTCTTTTATCCAATCTTGATGGGCAATGGTCCACTGCATAGGTTTTTTCTTGTTTTGAGGTCTTCAAAGGTTTTCGAACCGCAACGCGACTAAAACAACTTTGCATCTCTCAATCGCCTTTTTACAGTTTGTAGTCAATGAGTATTCTGTGCCCCAACGCTCTTGTTCGTGGTATGGCATTGAGTCGCGCGTTCATTTGTTACCGCCGCGCGCCGCGGCCGCACGACGCTCGGTGAAATTAGCGCTTGTTGTTGCCGTGCGAGACGGCTCGTGGCGCCATAGAACATTCGTTCTCACTGCTCGACGCCGACGCTCGATGCTGACGCGGCAGCGGTGTGTTATTGGCCGGGCGGTTATGCAGACGATATGGCGCTACTGAGTGCATCGCCATGTGGCCTGCGAAGGTTCATTAATATATGTGAGAAATATGCTGAAAGTCATGGCCTGGTTTACAATGTCAACAAAAGCGAGATCATGGTTTTTGAGGCGGGTGGTAGGAGAACCAGGGATATGCCACAGAAACTTTTTAATGGGAAACCTTTAAGAGTATTTAAATATCTAGGGCATATTTTGACTCCTAGCCTCAAAGATGATAGAGATGTGGAAAGGGAACGGAGGGCGTTGTCGGTGAGAGCGAACATGCTGGCCCGTAGGTTTGCACATTGCTCCGTAAATGTAAAAATCACACTCTTTAGAGCCTACTGCACATCTTTTTATACATGCAGCCTGTGGCCTAGATATACTCGAAAAGCTAACGACTCCCTCCGTATCCAATACAACAATGCATTTAGAGTGTTGTTTGGGGCTACCCTGCTTTTGTAGTGCATCCGGGATGTTTGCCGAATCGCGAATCGACTGCTTCTACACCACTATGCGCAAACGAAGTGCATCCCTGTTGCGCAGGGTGCGGGATAGTTCCAACAGCTTTCTGTTTGGCCATGATTGCTGAGAGGCTGGATTGTAGGTACATTGGTAATTGCTGTGCCATTTCTCACGGAGTAGTGAGGCGGTGATGACGGTGTACCTGCATGCTGAATTGTAAATAGAATTTAAATTATATATTGTGTGTTTCTACTAACATAGATTAAGATGAATTGTAAATAGAATTTAAATTATATATTGTGTGTCTACTAACATAGATTAAGATATATGTATAACTAACAACAGTTAGTACTGGTCACTTGAAATAAATTATTATTATTATGTCTCTCTTTGTCACGGGTATTTTTCCATTATCAAGAAGAATACCCGGGCCTTTGGAAGGCTTACGCGGGGACATAGGTCCAACACGCAGAGGCCCTTAGAGAATTTTAATCTAAAATGCGATGAGACACTAACTTTAGCCATACCATAGCTGCACTATAACAGTACAACCATGATACGACTAGAGTAGGTGTAGGGCTATTGTAACACTATTTTGGTATCTAACATTGCTGGGCTATGGGGTTGAGTGTTTCATGGACTGGTTTTTAAAAGCTATAGAATAGAACGGCGCCTGCCATTGTTTCACTGCCTCTAAATGTGGAAACGTAAATTAGGCAGACGGTGACTCGCCTATACACTAGATGGGCCCCTTAAAACAACCGACATGGGCAACAGCCCACAGGCATCAGGGCAACACCATAGTGCGCAGCTAGGGGTATCGAGCGGTGCGGCGCTGGTTTCACCATCGGGGGTCTGAGACCCGAGAGCGGGTTTCCCCGTAGTTATGCCCTTGAAAATGACACTTCTACCCCCCCCCCCCCTCCCCCCGAGCATAATATAGCTCTGGCGACCCCTCTCTGATCAGCCAATTAAGGCAAGCCAGAGCTGAGAGTCCTGCGGGCGCTCTTGTTAGTCCACTGCGGACAGCCAATAAAGGCAAGCCGGAGACGAGGCCCTGACCGACTCTCTGGGGCATTCGAGACCGCAGTGTCGCCACTCAAATTCAGCCCGCCACAAGCTGCTCTGCGGGTTTATTATTATTATAGTAAAAAGTGAATTCGTTAATTATAAGTGTTTCGTATCCTGGGTAGAGGGTGTAGTTTGTCTATCGGCACGTTTAATAATAGGTATTCTGGCGTTTTTAAAGAAGTGTTTGTACATTTCGGCACTATAAAATATTTAAATAGTAAAAAGATTAATTAGACACAAATCAGACACTTAATTTGTTTCAAAGTAGGTAACAACTAACCAAACGAAACATTGCGCGCGTTATCGCCAATGGCTAACTGGCGGTGACCGTCACAGTGACGTCACAGCTATCGCGTATAACTGAATTTCGCTAGTAATTTGGTCATAACTTCGTTAATTTTTGTCGTAGAACAAAATTGTTTGCACTGAATGTTAAGGATTTCTTGCGTTACGGATCCTTAGTGGCGACAGTTTTGAGTGTTAGTTGAACAAAACTAACACTCAAAACTATCGCCACTGATTCTTGTGCATCTAGGATTATTTGTATATCAATGGGCTAAAATAATGTTATTTATAGTCATAGTAAGAAACACTAAGGTGACGGTTGGAATAGTAAATTGTTATCCATATAGTAGTTATCCCCAGGCGGATTTAAGAGCAAACACCATTGCACACAAGATTGTGATTAATTCACACTTGTGCTCTGATTATCAGATACTGTTTAACAGTTTCATAATGCATTATTTCTGCGTTAAGTTTGCAAATGCTTTTCATACTTTATTTCAAATGTCCACGCACGATTATCATGATTCATTTATTGCATGAACGCTTCTTGTAGATGTATGATATGACAACCATGTCAATGTGTTGTAACATAATGTATTGTATGTGTAGCCTCGCAGCGCGATTTCCAGCAACTTCAACGGTCTGCCTCTGTCACGTCCCAACTACGGGTCCACGGGCACGTCTGCTACCGACGACAACAAGGTGTTGGTCGCATACGTATGATTTGACACATATTATTACATTCCAGCTAAGCGCACATTACGACTGGGCCGGTTCTGTCTCAGTGCGCCTTGGTTCACACCAAATGTATAAAAATATATTTAAACGAATTTTGTCGCTGTGTTGCGATACGTTGCGGCTTGGCCGCGTCGTCGGCGGTCTTGTTGTGTAAACGCGAGACATCATCATTTATAATAAACGAAATCTACCATTAATTATTTTTCTATTTCAGAAATCTGTCGACGAAAACGGCAATGCTGTACAAGGAGCCAGTTCACCTTCGGGGTCTAGTCAACACAAAAAACCTAGAAGGAAAAAGTCTTCAAAGAACGAAACCCTCATAGACTGCCAACAGATTGATGGTTACCAGGGCGACAAAGACGTCAACGAGCTGATACGCTTCATCGAGTCCAACGCGGACAACGGCCGCGCGGCCAAGCTGCCGCGGGTCAAACACAAGGACGACTCCGACGACAAGGGCGGCAAGAAGCGGTCCGCCGAGCGCCGCAAGGACAAGGAGAGCAAGATCAAGCGCGCCTCCTCTCTCGAGGAACTGTCGCGGACCACCATCGAGGATCTTACCGACGCGGCCGAGGCGCCGCTGCGACCGGACAAGAAGGAGCGGCGCGACCACGCCGCGGCCAAGGTCGAGCGGCGCTCCTGGGGAGACGACGCGTACGAGCCGCCCGCGCCCGGCCCGCCCGACGCCGCCGCCCCGCCCGCGCTCGAGCTCACGGACTTCCAGACCGTGACCAAGAAGCGCAAACCGCGGCGCCGCGCCGACGAGCCCGAGCGCGACCCGCCGCGGCGCGCCCGCCCGCCCTCGCCGCGCCGCCGCGAGTCCGCGCCGCCCTCCGACCGCTCCAACGACTCCAACGACGACCTCGACTCCGTGCACTCGCTGCCCGACGCGCCGCGGTCCGCGCCCGCGCCCGCCGCGCCCGCGCCCGTCGCGTCCTACGCCGACATCGCGCGCACGCGCCACAATATCCCCGACCTCATCGAGTCGTGCAACTTCTACGCGGAGGGTGACGCCGGCGGGCCGCGCCGCGAGCCTGAGCCCGAGCCCGAGCCCGAGCCCGAGCCCGAGCCGGCCGAGCCCGAGGCAGGCGTGCCGGGCGACGCCGACGGGTACCCCGCGCTGGACCGCGGGCCGCGCCGCCGCGACAAGCCGGCGCCGGCCCGCGCGCCGCGCAAGGAGCGGCCCGCGCCGGACCCGCCGCGCGCGCCCGACGTGGTAGCCGACCGTCGCCCGCCCGTCATCCTGCTGGACTCGGCCGCGCGGCCGCGCGACATGGACGGCGTGACGTTCGGCTTCGACATCAACGAGCAGCTGCTGGGCGGGCCGGCGCGGCGGCCGCGCTGCGACCTGGTGCGGGACGTGGCGGGCGCGGGGCTGGCCGGCCTGGCCGCGCTGCGCTTCGTGGCGCCGGCGCCGCCGCCCGACACGCAGCACCTGCTGCAGCTCGTGGACTACGTGGGCGCGGGTACGTATCGAGTGTGGGCGTGGCGCGTGGCGTGTGCCCGGCCGCGTACTCTTACTCACGGCAGCTCTCTTTTCGTTGCAGCGTGGGAGGATGTGGTGCGGTGCGGCGGCGGCAAGGTGCGGTACTACAGCGACTAGCACGAGGCCGCCGGCCCCGCGGCTCGCGGCCCGGCCCGGCCCGGTCCGGCCCGGCCATGCCTGCCGCGGCCCGGCCCGCCGCGCGTATCGCCGCCCGTCCAGACTCCGTCGCGCGAGTGTTTGTATCAGATATTTTTATTATGGCTTATATGAAACTAATAAAAACAGGAGTAGATACGATGAATCTTCCCCGACGCAGTCGAGACGAAATTTCGAAAAACTACAAAGTCGACGATGTTCGTGTTACATCGAGTGTAAAGTGTAATGTTGAGGGAGTCGCGGGTGATGTGCGGTGAGCGGTGCGAGGAGTGTCATACTCGTCAGTGTGTGTCTCGTCTGTACTGTAACGCTTTGATGCGACCTCATTACTCGTACTATCGTGACGAGTGATCGCCCTTTAACCGGTGTTATCGCTGTGTAAGTAAAATTTATTTCGCTTAAAAGTATGAAATGTGGCAATAAGCATTTAAAGGTACAATTTGCACTTAAAAAATCTTTATTTGTTACAATTTTGTTAAAATAATGTAGAAGATGATATAATTTTAGTTTTTAGTCTGGCGCGTGGTAAGCTATGGATGCGTGCAGATACTTTAATTAAAAATGTGTGTGTGGTTTGCGAGTCATTATTTAGTTTGCCATTAATATTTGCTGTGTACTGAATGCTTTCTACAGTCCAATTAATAAGCAACTGTCTAACACAAACAGTTGATGTAAACTAAGTGTGCGTGATCATTATTAGATGCAACAAGTGTGGTCTTTATCGACATACTATTTATACTGAGTTGAAAAGACACGCTCCCTATAACGAACATTGTTGGTGGTACTGATGATTCTTAGTAAGATATCGTAATACGCGCGGCGCTGCCTACGTACTTAGCAGTCCTTGACGGGTCAGCCCAGCAGTTTCATTTTATTACAAGCATTGTCATGCAAAATTATATAAAAAAAGATGGAAATAACGGGGTTCTCTTTTAAGCAAAACTATTAGTAAATACCTACAATTTGTATTGTTTTTTTTTCCGCTTGATATAATGACAATCCTGAATCAACAAGTGTACCACCAGTTGACGTTCGGGGAGCACAGTGCAGGATTACGCTAGGCTAGGTGTTAGTGGCACGCTAGTTAGGTATCCCGTCGCGCCAGACGAACACTACTCAAGTATTGGTTCCAGTTGAAGAGGCATGTAATATTTTTGTTTCTGTTAATTTTTATGCTTTTGTTATTTTAATCACAAATATTTGGTAGATTTTCTAACTAGCCACTCAAGTCTATTTTGTTATATATTTTTAAGTTTTACCATTAGATACTATTGTAAATAACATGAAGATCTTATAAGGTGTAACTGGCCATACTGTTATGGAGCGGTGCCATCCCGGCCGGCCATGACCTTCCTATCGTGCGAATCTTGTGAACCTTTGACGTGTTCGTTCAGAGATCATAATTGTTGTTAATAAGTATGTTATGTAATGTCACCACTGGCTGTGTGAGTAATATTATGTTGTTAAGAGTTGCGTGTGTACATTGTTTTGTACATAACATTATAATTTCGTTTCATTAGTAAGGCCATGGCCGAACGGTGTAGGATGTATGGAGTATATGTGAAGTGAAATTAACATCTTACTTGATACAATAAATAGTGTTGTGTATGCGACAGGCTGGTCGCACGAGCCTGCGTGTCGTGTGTCACATGTTTGACCAACAATGTGTATAGTTGTTAAGGACCCATAATTGATTGTAGTTGCACCACAAAGGTGATCGCTTGCGACGCGGCGACGGCCACGTATCGACACGCTCCGGTCTCACTGTTGGCTTTGCAGCATTGTGCCTTCGACTGTTTGCCGTGAGATTCACTACGAAAGACCACTTGACTTGGGGCATGTTGCTATGGACAAATTTCTACGGCTACTATAAAAATCGTATAATACGATTAATGACGTCAGATCAGATCTCTTTGAAATCATGGTTTATTTAAAATGACTCCATACAGAAAGTGACAATTATAATTGTGTAAATAAGCAATTTTACTAAAATTCGCATTTACGTTAAAAAAAAAGGTTCGTGTGTGTGTTTGCCAATACATTGTCCATACATTCATTCTAAGTACTATTGCCTCGGATTTTGGATCCAACATTCACATAGAGCAAGTCAACATGAAAATGTTAAAAAATTATCAAGAAAAACTATAAGTATGAAATATTGTGATCTAACTAGAATTACAGCATAGCGTTTTGAATTTCATTAGAAAATAATTTATTAAATGCGTTACTTTTCTACCTAAACTCATGAAAGCCCTTGGCATATAATTTTATTGAAAAGTAGCTAATTTCAAATGTAAATTGAGATTGACTGAAGTGCGTGACACTAATGATTAAGCATTGTTTACTATCCAGCAATGTCGCAACGCCGAGGACCTCTTCCTATGAAAATGTTAAAGTAGTACTACCGGTTCCTATATAAAATTATAATTTATTTATTTTGTTCTCATCACACAATAATCACGGTAGTGGTTAAATGTCATCCTCATCAACAATATTACAAAAAATGTCTTAATGAACGGTCACAATATTGTAAATATAGTGTACATTGTTTTTCATTTTATTTTCAGAGGGATAATGTTTTATAGTATTGTTGAGATTGATATCATTGTACTGAGAGAAAGCTCATATCAAAGGTATAGAAATATAATTTATTATTTCTTTCCCTTGTAAAATATGTATATAGATATGCAGAAAATTATTGAGTTTTAATTCGTTATAGTCCATTCTAGACGTTGTAGTTTAAAGATCTCCGAGCTCGTGCCTCGTGTGTCGCGTGCCGAGTCACGCACGCCGCGTCGTCGCCACTACCTCAAACGTAACAAACGCCCAATGCGCCCAACCTTGATTACTTTTAATGTTATACTAACATCTATTTATAATTTCCTATTCTATATGTTAAGCTAAGTGTTTTTTATTTAACTTATAAATGAACACAACTCGTCCCGTGTCCGAGCGTGCGATATAATTGTAATCCGTTTATAGACTACAGGCCCATGGTCAAAAAATATCAAGTGAAATGAGGCAATGTAATTACGTTTAGAAGGCTATGTCAAAAAGTAACCCTCAATCCTATGCCACAAGGGAAAATTGAAATTTCCAAGTACAAAAGACGAATTTCGACGAGATTCAAAATATTCTTTTTATATTTATGAACTATCAGAATTGTACGGCATTTTCAGTTATCTATGAAATAAAGCATTTTTAGTGTGTATCAGAATCGCGGGTGTATTTTTCAGATTGTGCTAAATTTATTGCAGTTTTTTAGTACCATCTATATACTTTTACGTATCTCTCCTGAAAATCTGTCGAAATTCTTCCTTTGTACCGCTTAAGTGACGGTGCCGTCACTTAAGGCCGCTCTCTCAAAAAATGATGAAAAAGCATTTACAGACAAATGACTACCAAAAAATACAGTATTAATCTACAAGATGTTTCATAATATGGTCTTGTAATAAATTATATATTAATTCTAAACAGTTTGTAAATAAATCATCGAATTCAGCACCAAATTATGGAGATGTAATCACTTTATGACTTCAATTTCTATCAAAAAATATGAAAAAAAAAATATCAATATTTGGAGAAAACATACACTTATAATTTGGTAATGTTATATTTAAAATAACTTTGAACTTTAATTTATTAAAAATTAATAAGACGTCCATTCAAAGAGGACATCTGTTTGTATACCCGCGCTCGCCTAGAGAATATAGTCGTGTTTGCTTCGCCCAAATGCTCAGGTCGTTGGCGATATCACAAGCCTTAAGCGGTAGTGGTACAAGGGAAAAAAAATAATTTTCCAATTACTGAGAGTTATCTTCTGTATAGTAATAGTTTCCTATTTGACGCTGGGTCATTTTGTAGAGCCATGGGCCGGCGGTCTATTATATTAAGTAGTAGTACTAGTACGTCGTATTGTTCTTTGGTTCGGCGCGGCGTGCTCGACCATCCTTCGGATCTATCTATGCCTTTGCAACTAATAACTAGTAGAGATGCAGATTAACTTTTGGTGATGGAGATTATCTTATTTGCTGACCAATTGACCGCGGCGCCGTGTCACCAAATGTTCTTAATTTAAAAAAAATCAATAATGTCCCGAGATCGCCAAAAATTATCTGTATATGAAAGCACTATATATTCTGAAAAACTTTACTACGTTTTAATTAAATAATAATTTTATTGTATTTTAAAACCTACCTGAATATTTTTATAAAGTATCTGGAGATCTAAAATATACATAAAGAGATAATGAAAGTATGGGTGAGCTGAAATTAATTATCTTGAGCTGAAATAAATGTAATTATTTTGTTTAGGTAATGGAGTGATAATGCTTAGGAAAGCTATTTGGCGAAGTGTAAATGTATAAATAAATTAATGCTGAAACATAAGTTTGAACGGCTGTAACATTTTCTGCACAAATGTGTAAACTACGTTATACTGGTTTGATTTTATACGCCGAAATCATGGTAGCAATCTCCGACCAAGTAATAACTAGACGTGTACACGTAAATATGTAATATGTGTAGATGACAACCTTTGTTCGTTGTAGGTCAGATGTTACAAAACAATCATAAATTGTAAAACGCTCTTATCGTCTACAAAGTGAGAGCACCCAACGCAACACGAAAATAATTGTTGCTATTTTTGTCTTCAATAAATTGTTCGAGCGGGGCCGATGTATAGTTATTACGTGGTTGAAAATAGTCATTTATGCAGAAAATGCGTCAACCGTTTTGTATTATAAATATGTACCAATATGAAAATTTTTATTTATCTGCTTATCTAACTGTTTAATAAATTATTCTAGGTTTTTACTCTGTTCGTTATTTGAAAGAAATGGATAATAACAAAATTACATAGTACTAAAAATTGTAAAACCAGACTGGGATGCTGTAATGTTTGTAATTCAAGTGTTTGTCACGTAAGGTCGGCCTGACCTACGGGCCCTACGGGCTAGTGTCCTACGGGCTACACGGACTGAAGGCTCTCTTACAATAATGTATTACTTACATTTGTTTGTTTTTGTTTACGAGTAATATGTGTTAATTATATTCAGAATGATGAATAGTCTCAATAAGTTTAGTTCTTGTGTGTAATATCTATCCAACTATGTTGCAAATATTTTTTAACACATGGGGATGTCCACCACTTGCTTCGAAGCATAGTGAAGCAGGTGCGACAATAATATATTGATTTTGTTCGCAACATTCTCTTAGACATTATTATGGATGTTCCTTTTGTAAATGAGAATAGAGTAAAAATTTAGTGCCGATTTTAACTGTAAAAGATTTGTTTATAAAAACAATATTGTAACCAACAGCAATTTACAGTTAAGTATGTACTTTTTCACTGTTTCCGTTTTCTTAATAAAATGTTGAAAATACAACTGTTGTTTTGTTAACACTCATTGTGCTAGTATAATCTTCGATCAAATATTCAATAACGAAACAGCAAAAGTGTCAAAGAGAGCTAGGGTCAAATTTGAATTCATCGTCAGAATTGGCAAGCATTCTGGACGCTTGCAAAAGCTGCCGAGGGAAACTTGTCAGTCGGTCTTGCCACTTACGGCAGTCGGACAGTAATTTGACCCGTAGTCAGGAGAAAGCCGTTCTTTTGGGTTCTATCTTTGCCTTTACTCTGAACGACAGAGGCCGTACCTCCCACAATCCCATGCCAGGAATTTCAATATAGCAACGAGAAGTCCGGCGGGAGTTGCAAGTAGAGATGGGGGGTAGTGGGTTATAACCCATTCTACCCATCTGGGTGATTTGGGTTTTTATCCAGTATTAACCCATTTTTACCCAATAAAATGATTAAGAATGGTAAATAAATTAGTAAGAAGTGGAAAGTAGCGTAGCTATTCAAAAATAAAATACTGAACCTTAAATCAGATGTTATAGGTATTTATCTGAAGGTTCAGGAATTTATTTTTATAAAATACAACAAATTAGCAGGCAGTTTATTCATCATCACTTGAATCGGAAACACGATTACAATCTAAAAATTCCAAATTATAAATGCCGGAGCCTGACGTAGATGGTTCAGGGCTAGTAGTGCGTGGTGGTGTTGTCTGCATTTCAGTGTATCTTCGGGATTCCATAAGTATCGGTGGTGATGGTGGCGAATCAGGTATGCAGTCCTCAGTGTTATCACTTGATACTTCTATGTGCTTGTGCAACAAATTCCAATTATACGTTGCATGTAGCCGATTTGTTATTAGTTTCTCGAAAATGTTTCCATATAAGTTGATTTTTTGGTCTCGCCATGTTGTCTTGAAATAAGGAAGTTTATAGGTTACCTACGTAAGGTTTGGTTTATATTGTTACGAGCTACCGCTGACACTAGTTGTTATGTTTAATGAAGACAACAATAGATACTTGTCAGGATAGGATTCGTTTAAAAAATCCAGGTTACGTGATAACGAGTATATTGGCACTTCAACACAAAACACACAAAGTCACTTACAAAACACTGTAAACACAATTACCTACACTCACTAAACTTCTCAATATAACACAAATCACTTCACTAAACACTTCCAATATCGCCCCGATATATCGCCTGTATCGTTGTCCTCACAACTGACTACTCAGTTGCTTAACGTAGACTCGTCGACTCTTCAAAGTAGACTGACTGTCCGCCGCACGCCGGCTCCTTATAGGTATATGTCACCGGAAAATAACAAGAATCGTAAGTTGATCAATTTTCGAGGAAGTTGATCAACTTTCGGAATATAACAAACGGTAGTTGAAATGTATTATTTAATGCATTGAATTTTAGTAAATTGATCAACTTACGGTACCTGGCAGTAATTTAATAATTCACTAATTTGCTACAAGTAAAATCATCCAAAAATGAGCCAATCGTTGCTCAGTGTAAGTACTATTTGACGGTACACAATTACCCGTCATTTAATACACTGTTCTCTGATTGGTCGACGCCATCAATTACAAGCATTTGGCAAGTGTTTATTCATAGACTTAACAAACACTCAGATATGTTATTTTCATACTGATATTTTAGAGATAAAAAAAAAAAAACCTAACCTAAAATTTTAGCTAGATTGTAGTCTTCTATCATTTGAATAACATTTTTGTTTTTTTCACTTGGAGTTGTGTAAAAGTACGTGAGTCGATCAACCAATCAACGCACACCTCGCCTTCGTCGGATGATTTAACGGAAAGACGCCGCACACTGGGGCCGATTATTTAAAAAACGATATAAATTCACAATCTGCTTAAAACGTATACTAGGGCAATAATACAATTATAAAACTTAAATATATAAATAAATGAAATAAAACAATGCACATAATATTATATAAGAGGCTTAATGGCTTAATGGCCTACAAAAACGCGGGGAGGATGTGCATTCATTTTTCCAATAAATGTGCTGATTATCTTCAGAAGCTGTAAAGGGACTAAACATGTTATAAATACAAATTTATCACCAGCATCTTGTTCAGAGACAAAAGCTTGATGATACTGACTATGCCCTGAACTTCCATCGAATCCCCATTTGTAGGTTAAAGTAAGCTCTTTAGCTTTGTGTGTTAGAAACACAGATTTTCAAACAAACGAGGCAACACTTATTACATTAATTACCTACCTTAAGAATATAAATGACGTTTCTCTTTTCGATTTTTTTTATAAGAGGGAAATATATCTTTTACATAACTTCTAACTACTTCATATTGATGACGCGAAAGATTAGCTTCAATCAGCATTGACAGTGCTTGTAGAGACTCAGTGCATTTGAATTGGTTTTACTTATTTCTTTTACAGATTTTGGTGCAGCAGAAATACTTTTTACAAACTTAGCGGCATCTTTTTGGCCATCCGCTTTTAGTTTCAGCCGAGTAGCATAAAGTAACTCCGCTGCTGAATTTAAAGCCCTCAAATCCGCAGTTCGTTTACGCTTTGTCTGTTCACTAGCAGATTCAAAATCACTCAAAGGCCGCCCGACACTTTTAGTATTTGATATATACTTAAAAAATTCTACCTTGCCTTGAAGCCAATTCTTTTCATTTAATAAAAAGTTTGACTTGGTTCTATTGCTTTTCTCCCATTTACCTACATTTATATTCAAATTTAAAAGATGTAATAAATGATTTTATTTTTTTAGTGTCCTTTGACTACACCCTGTGTTTCTAATTAAGAACATTTCGACATCTTCTATTTTCTTTTCAAAATTCTTCCATTTACTTTCTAATATAATATTGGCCAATGTTTGCCTATCACACACGAATTTGGTTAATTTAATGTCTGAAAAACATATTAGAAGACATCATTTCATATTATTTATTACTATTTTCTTTTAAAAGAAAATATTTTTAGCAGAATTCAGCATCATACCAAAATTTGAAATTTTACAAATAAAACGTATAAATACAAAGTTTCACCACCGATTACAATAACACTAGTACATAAAAGTGACTACGGCAAATGGTTTTTAATAGAATATACCTTCAAATATATGAATTCATAATTATTTTTCGAAATACCCTTCTTTTCATAAAATCGATTAAATATCGTTTTTTAAATAATCGGCCCCAGTGTGTGCCGTAACGTTACCGCAGCAGGAAATATGCTTTTGTGAAATGCAAACAGACGTGCTATAAGTGCTCATAAGCAGTAAACAATATGTTTTATTTATTTATTTATTTTTCCACTCTTACGTCTATTTTTACAGGTGTTAACCCAATACAATAGAGTAACTTATCCTAATTATCAAGGTAACCTGTTATCACCATAACTTATTACAAATAATGCAGTCTTTGTGAATTCAGTCAGAGAACAAGAAAACAAGTCAATTTTATCCGCCACTTGGTTAAGGGCGCGTAGTGCACACGTGAGCGGCGCCCTGCCCAGCAGGTTGGTACGCCCCTGCGGTACAGCCAGTAGTGGGGGACTACGACGACGCCACACATACCTATCCGGGACATAATAACTCACAGCCCTAAGCACTAGATCATTACTAATTTTTCCCCTAATTAATTTAAATATATAAGATACTAGGCTCAATTGTCGTCGTACACGCAACTCAGTATACCCTACCATACCCAGCAATTTTATTATTACGGACAAATAATAGTGACCTAGTTTAGAATATTTATGTGTAAAGTACTTATCGAGTTATGCATAGTGTGTAGTTTAAAAAATAATGGAAAATTAACAAGTGTTTTGTTATATTAAATACTCGTAATATGGAAAGGGGTCGCAGGGGACGGCGAAATCTAAAAATCAAGCCCTCGATAGCAGCTCTATTGAAGTCGCACTCACATCTGAGATCCAAAAATGGCTTTCAATGATTGAGATACATTTAAATGAAGTCTGCTCCATAGCATCAGAAGGTAAATTGAAGCCCGACCAGAAGATGAAAATCTCCAACCTGTGCCGTAAAATTGGATATAGCTCATCGCATATGGCTGTTATTTATCCCTAAAGCAAAAAAGCAATCCAAGCGTCGAACTCTATGGAAGACCTGAAGGAAAAAGTCAACCTGACGGAGCATATTTCTCAGCTCAAACAAACTATACAGGAGTCCTTTATTACGAGAAATGTTTCGTTTGCAGATATGGTTAAAAAGGGTTTAACTTATAACTTGAGCTCTGTGGCTATTTATCCCACGGATACATTTATCATTTATTATAATCAAGCAACGATATTAAACATCTCGTGCAAAGATCCCAGGAAAAATGAAACTCCAAGTTCGTGAAGTCCGCAAAAAAGAAACGGTGGAGTTATTAAAAGTACGGAAACAAAGCTTGATGCTGACAACCTAAAAAATGCAGTCAAAGGCTCTACTTCAGGTCTTACCGCGGATGAACCCTACAAACGCAAACCTCAAATTACGGTTGAAGGAGTATCCATTGCAGCTCTATGACAGAACAGGATGTTTATAAATGTACTAGCTGTTGCTCGCGGCTCCGCCCGCGTGGATGTCTGTTATCGCTGCACATTCCAGCCCATAATCTATCTCTGTGCCAAATTTCATCCAATTCCGTTCAGACGTTTTTACGTGAAAGAGTAACAAACATCCATCCATCCATTCTTACAAACTTTCACATTTATAATATTAGTAAGGATTTATGAAGAAAGCTTAGCCGATAAATGTCCATCCATGACACTAGAATCATTCTTGACCTCAATTAAGTTAAGCCATAAATCTGGCAAGAAGGACGCGCCGACCTGCAACTATATAATGGAAGCGTTCAAGACATTGAATTCAAAAAGAACTGCTGACTTATGGGGTATATCTGTTAAACTAGTTCATAATATAATTTTGAATATAGCTCCACATCCTGCAGCAATATTTAATAGATGTGTTGATACAGGCGTATTCCCTGATCTAATGAAAAACAGTAAAGTAATACCTTTCGCTGATCTAAAAATGACCCAACTATCTGTAGACCAATATCCATATTGCCTGCTATTAGCAAAATTCTCAAGAAAATTATAGTGTTGCAATTAGAGAGTCGCTTTAATTTAAATAAATTATTACATAATGAGCAATATGATTTTAGAAAGGGTCGTTCTACAGTCGATGCAGGTGTTAAATTGATAAAAAACATTTTTAGAGCCTTGAAAAATTCAATGGATGTTATTGGTGTTTTTTGTGACCTTTCGAAAGCCTTAAACTGTGTTGAACACATTACGCTCCTGAGAAAACTCAGGCAGTACGGTATCAGAGATGCTGCACTCAACCTAGTTGCCACCTGCCTAAGTGAGAGTTCAATCTGTAGATAACCCATTTGGGACCAAAATTAAACTACAGAAGATAATTGAATGCAACTTTTATTATTTGAATATCTTCAGAGTACAAAAGAAAATTGTGAAAAAAAAACTGAAAAAAATATATATTTGAATATGAAAAAAAAGGAGTCCTCATATGGGGACAACGGTATCATGCGGTATGAAAACTTTCAAAACATATTTTTTCTACACATAGGGTCTTCAAACATAATTTACATTGCCAGCGGGCTTTGGCGTGACACACGATGCATCGTAGGTAATTGTTTTGCTAGTTTTTGAGGAAAATGGCCACCGCTTTGGTATTGCAGACTCGGTAAATTTGAAGCTGATGGACGAGCTTTCTTTTGTGTATGGCGCAAATAATGCCGGGCTATGTAGGGTGAACTGTTCAACAATGAACCACCTAAATTTTCAAGACAGATTTCACCGAAACCCTAAGTCATTTTTTATAACTATTATGACTAAATTATTCAAAATATATTTAGCGTCAATACTACATATTCAGATTTTGGTTATATCAATAATGAATTATTTTTTAAAACCACAGATTTGGTTCACTGTGTCCACCCCTTGGTATCGAATGAACCACGGGTTGTTCAACACTGAACATATCAACATTTCCATACATCTACATTGAACCAATTACTCGTATACACTGAACCATCAACGCGTACTCATTGAACCACATTAGCTAACGCACTTAACCCTTTAATGCCAGTTGGTTTCGATAAAGTTAATAGTATACCTAAAACTGTAGATGCAGGTGTATAAATAAATTGTAACTAAAACTTAGTCACCTCTTTTAAATACATAAATAGATGGGTAGACAATATGATAATAGTAATACAAAGTGCAGTAAATTGAAAATATTTATTTATTGTAGACTAATTTAAGTAATTTAATAGGTAACAATCAATCAATATGCCTATCGCATGTCACAGATTCATACAAAATCACGTTATTATGTATTAGTAAACATTATAATTTCGACAATTAAGTAAAATATAATTATGGCACTTTAACAAAAAGGAACAACATCAACAATTAGCCTAATAACAACTTGTTAATGCCTGAAATCTCTTTTAACAGCAAAACACACAACACTTTTTTAACACAAAATTAATAAAAACAAAACATATGAATTACAATAAATCAGTTTTAAGACATAACGACGAACTGTAGGATGGGGCAAATTGCATTATATTGCAGCTTTCCTCATACTTACACCTGCTCTGCACATATCAATCGATTTTTTTATTCATTCTGCCGAATGGCCTCCTTTTTTTCTTTCTTGGACTTTCTCACGCCCCATCCTAAAAAATACATGATATAACTCTTAATATTTAGAGGCCCACTTTAGTTTTAGGTAACTTGCGATTTCCTAGTTTGAGCTAAATGAAATGTTAATCACCATTTAATTTCATGGTGATTTACCATGAAATCGTTCAAAGGGTTAATTTTTTCATAAGTACACAGTTAACCAAGCTCGTTCTTAACAAACAACAAAACGGTACTCATTGAACCAGTGGTTCATTGTTAAACACCTTCTAATTATTCAGTGTTGGACACCCCCCCTCATCAAACTTTGAAACCTTCTAGTGAACAGAAAACTATAAGTCTACATAGTCGTAATATATAGCATTATTAGCAAAGGCGTATAAATATTGCTAAATAGGGTTTCATTTTTAAAAAAACATAAACACAAATGAAATAATACAAAAAAATACTCACTTGAATTTCTCATAAGCAGTAACGGAATTTCGTATTTTTCACTTCGCACAATCATTAGCGACGTGAGCGCATGGCGGACTGGGAAACGGAGGGAAGATTAGAGAACGCGTTTGATGGTGTTTGTCGCATGATCGGGTAACGTCGCGTTTCCTAAATATTGCAATGGTTCATTGTGTCCAATTGGTTCACTGTTGAACAGTTGACCCTACCGACGAAATTGGAGTTGATCCATTCGATCATCTTTTTGCGAAATCATAATTATGTAAGCTGGCGCATTTGATATAGTTACATCCAGCATGTAGGTCAATAAAACGCACCACCATTTCTTACCACGTAGTGAAAATCGGTAGAGAAATGGACTTGTCCGCTTGATCTACTCCATCCATACCAGCGTTGTAACTTTGAAAAACATGTGGAATATCGACATCCACCTTCTGGCGCCTGGTTGAACACCATCGCTTCACCTTACCAAGGGGTTCCACACTATCAAAATTAGTCCCCATCGTACATACGCTGTTATCTAACCATCTTACAAATAATATTTTATTGTTTTTATCAAAACGATAATCATAATCGGCTCGATTGTTCTTCTTCATCTCTTTCACGTTGGTTCGAGGATATCGCTTTGTACGACCTTCCCGGACAGTTCCTGTAGCATGATATCCTGGATCCCGCAACTCTTTGAGTAACCCGTGGCTTGTAAAATAATTGTCAAAGTAGGTTATATGATCCGTTGGATCTATATTCAATTTCTCAGCGTAAGTTTCAAGTGTTTTGACTACTCTTGAGCCTAGAGGTTCTTTACTTAGTGCTCCTGCAGATTTGCCACAGTAAATATCGAAAACGTAACAATAGGCACAAGAACTCGCCAACATCCAGTTTTTGTACCCAAAACTCACAGGTTTGCCTCTTATGAATTGTTTTGCTGGATTACGGCCAGTATTTTATCATGGACTCATCTATTGATAGGTCTACATGAAAAGTACTCCACTGCAAAAATCTTTCTTGCAGCATATCAGCCAGCGGTCTGACTTTATACATTTGATCAGTAGTACCCTCGGATGCAATGTTATCGCAAAAATGAAGGTTCTTTTTTATTTGTAGATATCGATTACGAGACATAGCATTAGCAACAATGTTTACCTGACAATTTTCATCAAGCGACCAGTATAATTTCTCTCGAGGTAGATGATAGTACCCACTAAGTATCAGTATGCCAAGAAATGTCTTTATTTCTTGAGGAGTTGTATAAAAATCGTGTCTGTTATTTTGTGAAGAGTAAAGCTGAGAATTATGTACAATCATTTCTAAAATATTTTCATCAAATAATTTCTCAAATATTTGAACAGGGTTTTTTCAATGCTGACTTTACATTTTCCTGTCTTTGTGTAACACCTTCTGCACCATGAAATGCATCATAGGTTTGAACTTGAGCCAACGAGGTTCTTGATCTTCTACACGCGGGCGCTTTCTTTGTAATGTAGACAAAGGCTCATCATCACTCTACACTTTCACGTACGAAAACCTCTATTCGCCCTGGAACGTCTCGTGGTAAATCATTTTGTACGAGCTCATCCTCATCCCCCTCTTCTTCATCGGTAAGACAGCTAGGTTCAGGTGGAATAGTGACTAATTCGTACTCCTCGTCATCATCAGAGTCTTTGTAGTCGTCAGACTTCGTGAACACTCGTTTCGATGTCGAAACAAGTGCTAATAGACATGTCTATTAGACAGCTGTTTATGAGTACTAAGAACTCATTAAAATGTTTACGCAAAGAAGAAATATTTAAATGAATAATATTAAGATTATTTTTGTAACTTTTATAACTTATACTAAATTGAATAGCCGCATGGGCGCCGGCAGGGGGGTGCACTTGCACCCCTTGGGAATCTCGGGATCAACAGGAATTATTGAAATAAAAAGCCGTCTGTTGGAAATCATTTTTTTATTCACAATAATTAGTAGGCAGTAATTACACAATTCTCATTTAAAAAGTAACTGCATCCGGCGGGGTTTTTGACCGAATTTATTACAGACGTTTTCTATAAAGTTATCTTTATTGTCCTTGGTTATCTTGCCTCGGTGGACACTAAACAAGCATAATCCTGACAGTCGCTCGTCATCTGTTGTGGACCTATTCCAAGTTTTAACTTTTCGCAGTGTGCTAAAAGATCTTTCTATTGTGCACGTTGTGACGGGGCCAAGATTGATCGCTTCTGCTACTGAAGGAAAGAAATCTTTTGCCTCGTCGATGTAGTCTATAAGATATTTTTCATATCGATTAACTTCACTGATATCATTTGCCGCTGGCTGTGGATATTTCCACAAAGTCATGATTTCTGAAATAAAATTAGGTAAAAGATCGCCATAAAAATTTTCAATGTCTTTTGCAGCTCTAAGAAATTCTTCTTTACTGAGGCCTTTCAATTATTTTTGGGTGTAGTTGTAACAGAGAAAATGTTTTTTTATGTGTTTCAGAACATCTGTCTTTTAAAGAAGAAATGATCGAATCAAGGTATGGGATGTATAAAGCTCTTTTGTAAAATTCTTCAACGTTTTCGGGTGGGTGGTTGGATCGATGAGCCTGTCGTTTCGTAACTCGTTGGCATTTAATCTCAATATTAAGGTCTTCGCAACTTTGTTTAGCATCTCCAAATATAGTAAAGAAGAAGAGTAAAAAGAGTAAAGAAATAAATGACCACCCATTCAGCTATTTGCTTCCACAATAACTATAAATAGCTGAATGGGTGGTCATTTATTCCACAATGGATTAAGCATTGTGGAAGCGCTGGTTTTCAATGGGTGGTCCACATAATTAAAAAATACAAGTCGAGTACTTAATAAGTAAAATATATCAATAAACTACATTTACCAAACAAAACTATATTATTTATTTCATATGTTAACCTTATTATTATGTGCGTATTGTAATGTGTGATTAAACTATTGAAGATGTGTAGTGTAAAGTGTAATATATAGTGTGTGTGCGTGACGCGTGTTGTGTGTGGATGCCTGTTCTATAACGGTCTGGCAACGTCGCAACGCAACGCAATCATAAAGCGTCATACCGCCGTACCGTCACAGTAAATAAATATACAGTAGGTTATCTAAGGCCGCCCGCCTAGTTATTAGCCTACTCTTGCGTTGATACCCAGGGTTGTCACTTTTACTTTTAGTTAATATTTTCGAACAAGCAGCACTTGATCTAAATTTATAAAATAAAAAGCATATTATGATTGAATATTTTACCAATTTATAAATTTAGTAAAAATAAAAAGCTTTTATTCACATAACATTT
The DNA here is from genome assembly GCA_947095525.1 of Trisateles emortualis. Taxonomy (NCBI): domain Eukaryota; kingdom Metazoa; phylum Arthropoda; class Insecta; order Lepidoptera; family Erebidae; genus Trisateles; species Trisateles emortualis. Next base: position 11,682,018 of record OX352750.1, read on the forward strand.
ATTATACTAAGTTACAAATTTGATACCGAGAAAATTTTTCTCCTGTTTCTGCACGTCCGGAACGCTTTATTATTATTTGTTAATGTAAAGTAAATTCTCATTCTTATGTAAAGTTTTTGTAAAAAGCTTTTGGGAAAGCATGGACAGGGCATCTTAAATTCTACATCATTCAGTTGATCGTAAATTGACCGGCCAATTTTAATGTTGACGTGGTCCTTTTCGAACGCTTTGCGAAACACCTGCTCCATCCTTTCTACATTATCGACAAAATCATCAGGTGGGATCATGAGTAAATTTCGATCTTTGCCGTAATTCCTGTAATGGGTGTATCTAGATTCTACACTTAAATTACACGCTCGTTGATTAACATCGACGTAATTATTTAAAAAATCGCAGTTCTTATGGTAATCAACACATTTTTTTAACAAAGCGCCACAAACATAAAAAAATGCATTTTTTTCCGGTAGCTCATGTTGTATTGGTACATATTCAGAACGTAAGATTTCCGACAAAATATTTTCATTTCCTTGTGTTTGATTGCTACTGGTCAGATGTTTGTCGATTACTGAGGCACTTGTTTCGAAATGTTTGTGATTTTTCAAACTAATCAAAAATTCTGTGATATCTTCAGAACAATTACCATCTATTGGAGGCTTTGTAATATTTGTAAAATAAATCTTTCTATATGCAGATATGAATTGCCTACTGGTTGGCTCTGTAGCCATCCCGTTTTTTGACTGAATTTTTCCAAAAAAAAATTCAATAACATCTTGATTTAGGCGTCTTGTCAATAAGTATTCAAACCCTTCTTGTTTAAGATCATCAAACAACTGTAATATAGATTTGATAGTAATTTGAAAACCATCAATAAACTTGACTGTTTTCGTAACGTCGTTACCGTTTTTTGGATTATATAACTTTAATGTTTGAAAAAGTATTAACATTTTATTAAAAAATTCTATTTGATTGTCATTACCGCAAAACGCATTTTTGTAAGTATAGCTATGATAACGCGTCGAAGAGTTAAGTGCGTCAAATAAATCATTCATATTTTTTATGAATTCAACTGTTGGTCTTGCAGATTCATCAATAATTTTAAAATCTATGTACGTTAATAAGCTAACTGCAACAGTCCTACTCAAAAGTTGAGTCGCATATCTGACTTTCATTTTTTCAAAATTGGTAGGGTTAATATGGCTGTTTGTTAACTTATATGCCTGTTTAAATGTTTTGTTTTTATCTTGCTCATAAAATTTAAGAATATGCTCATACTTTGCAACTCTGCCATTTTGTAAATGAAAATGATATGTCATCAAATTATTACGAACTAATTTAATTAAATGAGGTACGTCAAAAATGTAATATATTTTATGATCATTAATAGTGAAATAGGTTTTTTCCACGCATATGAATCCCCTTTTTTAGCCGCATTTAATAAATCTGATCCCAGATCAGATACAAACACTCTAACTTTCAACCCGACTTCAAAGAGTTTAAGTATAATTTTGTCCATTTGGATATATTATTGTCATTTTTACATTCTGATAACAAAGCAAATCCTATCGGTTGGGACCATTTTACAAAAATACCCCTCACTAACACAACTAAAGCGTGTTTTGCCGGTAGTGGGGATTGTACGCCATCTACTTCATGAAAACCAATGATTTTGTCGTCCTTAATATTATAAAAGAGATTTGTTTTAAGACTCATTGCATCCACTACTAAAGTACATTGCTTCTCTTTGTCAGACATGCTGTTTACTTTTAATTTAAGAACTGCCATTAAATCCTCATTGACCTGTGTAGTTATAGGAATGTACAGCTTATTTAATGTAGTTTTACATGGCATGCAAAGAGTTTCTTGTAATAAGCGGTAGGCTTGTGGGCTTACGTAATACAAACTCAAGCAAAACATTTTATAAGCCAGAGTGTATCTGTTGCCTTTATAACTTAACTTTTGATCTACTTGCGCTTTTACAATATCGGCAAATTTTTTTGATAAAAAGCGGTCACATAGCTTAAAAAACATGTCTTTTTGCGAATCACCCGAAGTCTGTCCTGTTTCATTTACTTTTAACCTTTTTTTTACACTAGACAAATCAGATTTTAATTTTCTTTTGCGCGGAGTATTAGCAGAGAGCGAAGCAGCAGTTTGAACTTCTGTGTTGCTTGATGTACTGATCTTCTCTGTTTGGCATGAAGAACTGCATGATGGAAGATCAATTTGGGTTGAAGTGGTGACTGACGTTATTTCAACATGAGTTCCTTTATCTTCTTTATTTTTAGGCAAACGTAAACACGGTAAACAATTCTTCTTTAATCGTTTTCGTTGAGAGTTCATAGAAATGTCTTCTGCTTTAAAATGTACTTCACATATTCGTTCATTATGTTTTGACTTGTTAGATAAGTCTTCGCGATCAATTAACCGTAGCCACTGTAAGCGTCTGAAACAATTAAACAAATTGGTCAAGTGAAATAAATAGAGAGTTCCATACGTATTTTCGCGAATATGTAAAAAAAATATTTATCACCTATTATTTTTCTTTCATGATACCTTACTTTAATATCTAACTATCTGATGACGTAGGGTTTTGTGTAGATTCACCTAATAATGTATTACAAATTTGAACTTGAAGGTAGCGTGATGGACTATTTCCCAGGTTTCCCAGTTTTGTATACAAAAGTCGTTATATTTACAAAATGAAACCATATCTAACAAAAATAACTGTTGCATTTAGTATAATACACATCACCTTACAATAATAAACAAAAAGAACAGACCTCTTAACACATTTTTTTCATACGATAAGCGAAACAAAAACAAGTGTCAAGTGGCCGACCCGAACGCCGGCCAAAAAAATGCGATGTACCCTTTTTAATTCATCTAAGCGATGTACACACAAGTATATAAGTCGATCGTCAGACTACCGGAACCATATTTGGATTGAACAACACATCAGACAATAGAAAAAATAATAATTTCAAAAGTAATTAATTTGCAATATTAATTATTGTGAAATTATTACAACTATACCTACGCGAAAAATATGTTTACCTAAACGATGTTTCGTACTCAATCCTCTATTTTATAGTAAAACTAGACTTCTTAAAATAAACTTTAGCTCTAAACATAGTATTCAGAAAAATGCGACTCGGCTACGCTCTTAATAAAGCAAATAAACTGTGAAATAAACAATACAATACCATATTTTCTAATAATATTTAAGTATAAGTAGGTACTTACATTTCTGGTTGAGTAGGAAGTATGAAGAATGATAAGTCCGGGTTTGCGAAATCATTATTGAGGCACCCGAAAACACTACAATATTTTTTTCCCCTTTTTGAAGTCATGATACTCGTAATTTACGACAAGTGTCCGCCGCCCGCGTCGGCGAGAGTTGACGAACGCAAGCGGTCATGTAGCGTACGCGCGTGCTCACAGTCGCGCTGCACAGCCCGCACTGCCGCCACCTTATTCCCCCATATATTATGCTAGCTTGTGCGTGAAATCGCGTGCCGACATGGCGCGCGGCGCGCACGCACACATTCAAACCGAGAGCGGCACGTTTGTATGAAGATGTTTTACTGTTTATTTACTGTGGTACCGTTCCCGCCTGAGCGCAGTTATTATTAGAGAGAGTGAGATGGGAACAGTCTGTTGTCAAACGGCGCGGGCGCCGCGCGTCTTTATTTGTTGACATACAGTGCACCTTACGTAATAGAACAGGTTTAAAGATGTGTAATGTAATAGCAACGAAATTAAAATTATTATTAATGGCTGATCTTCCGACGGTGGTAATGGTGTGTTACAGTTGTGTAATTATGTAAAATATCTGTGTCAATATGAGATATATAGCAGTAAATTCCTGCGATGCGTTTTGTTTGTGACCCTCTATTATTTTAGTGAGTCACATGTCAATATCCACTTGTTGAAGCCGGTTGCAGACAGGCTCAAGCTTTGCCGAGTAAGTAGCAATAATATGCAATGCCACAATAAAATTTGTGGTGGTCAAAGCAGTGCGCAGTTAGTAAGCTCTAACCTTTGTCTTAGAATTAGTGTCTTGATCTTCTGAGAGGTCTTGTAATGCTCAATTTTGGTAAAATTCTGAGCGAAAATGACTACTAAATACTTTTGTACTTTGCAGACTATCTGGTTTCGCAAAACAAGGGAATATTTGGAATTTTTATTCGCCGTAAAATGCTCTCTCTAAAAAAAGTTATAGTTTCCTTAATAATTCCTGCAGTATTTCTTATTTCACTCAAATTATTTAAATTATTGAAACAAGTTTTAATATGTGACTAGCACAGTGGAAATACTTTGCTTTGGGATATTTATCATTAATTATTTCCTGAATTTCACCAACATGTCCAGCCATCGTGGAGCAACCATCATACCCTTTCCCAACCATTTTGATGAGATCTAAACCACATGATGTCAAAAAAGATATTATAACTTTAGAAATCGATGCAGCATCTACTTTTTAAAGTGGTCTGTACCCCAAAAATTCTTCAAGTATTACGTAACTGTGTTTCGTTTGGTCAAACTTGACGTATCTTTTGTCCATTGAAAGCTGTTCAGTCCCGCTTATATCCGCTGTCTCGTCAGCCAAGACTGAAAAGTATGCCGCTTCTTTTGCTTCATCAGTAATGGTTTTACGAAGAACATCAGCATAGGTTTCAATAATTTCGTTTTGTATTTGATAGGATACATAGAGGGCATTTTTCGAACCAGTTGCAAAGTGGTCTTTTAAAACCGTATCTCCTGCCTCAACTCGGAAATGTAGTAAGTCTTTGAAAATTGATTGAATCTTCTGTTTTTCCTCGAAGGGGTAAATCATGCGTAGCACAAAAAAGACCGAAGATATAATTTGATATAGGTTGAAGTTTTTTTCTGTTTTCTGAAATTTCCCTGTGATATTCAGTATCAATCTGTTCATAATCGTCTTTTTTTTTTCTTTGTTGCATGATTTCCAGATTTTTTTTAGAACGTATAACCGATTCACGATGCCACTGGCTATTTGCATGAGATTTCGCACACTCATGAAATTTTTGATATTTTTTGCATGGCCGAACTGAGTACTGCCTCGATGAATTTGTGCGGGAAATAATACACATGTACGGCAAAGTGGTCCTTTAGCCTGAGCAACTTACCATTCGTCGAGTGCTCCAACGGTTTCAAGAGACTGCGGGCTACACCCGGAGACGAGGATCAGGAAAACAGCGCTGTACATCTGAGAGACATGACCGTTTCATTGTGACGACGTCATTGCGGAACCGTTTCTCCAATGCTGTTGAGCTGCAACAGCAGTGCCGTGGGGCTCGTAGAACCGCAGTGAGCACATCTACGATTAGAAGAAGGCTGCGAGAAAGGAGTATTGCGTCCAGAAGACCAGCCAAGGGCCCAAAATTACCGACACAGCATTGTAGAGAGCGATTACAGTTCACTCGAGAACATCTCAACTGGGATCTTGAACAATGAAGGACCGTACTCTTCTCAGATGAGACGAGAGTATGTCTCTTCGTTAACGATAGGCGAAGGAGAGTGTACAGAAGGCGAAACGGACGGTTTTCTGAAGCTTGCATGGAGGAGACAGTGGAATGTGGAGTTATGCAGTAACAAACATAAAAAAAAATACACACGAATTGATAACCTCCTCTTTTTGAAGTCGGTTAAAAATACAGAAATATGCATTCAATTACAATCGTTTAAAAAAAAACAAGGTGCATAATGTGTAGTGACAAAAATATCTTAATTAGGAAAAAATATTCAAACAAAAACAGGCATTAAAATTACAAAACTACAAAAGAAATTAATAAAAAATGCTACTTAAACCCTAGTGCAACCCCCCCTTGCTCTAATAACAGCTTGCATTTGTTCTTGCATGGATCCAATCAGCCGTACCACACTATCTTGAGGAATCCTATTCCATTCTTCAATTACAGAATCATGGAGGTCTTGTAGAATTGCTGGGGCAGGATCACGTAACCGTACTCGTCGTTTTAGTTCATCCCAGAGATGCTCTATTGGATTCAGGTCTGGGCTTCTCGCTGGCCACTGCAAAACTGGAATCCCAACCTCGTGCAGATAATCCTGCACGATTATTGCGGTATGGGAACGAGCATTGTCGTGCATTAAAGTGAACCCATCCCCAACATATCACCCACCCCACCCACTTATGGGACTACAGGCATGTCCAGCACCTCTGTTATGTACCGATGAGCGGTTAGTAATCCCTGACCACGACCACCTCCAGTCCGGGATACGCAAACGAGTTCCGTCTTGCCGTCGACTGAAATTCCGCTCCAGAACATGCAAGATCCCCCATCTTGCATGTTCTGGAGCTGGACATGCATGTAGTCCCATAAGTGGGTGGGGTGGGGTACTAAAGTCGGTTTTTTCTTGTTAAAATTATATTGTAACTACCTACCATCTTTTCAAATAAATAGCATAAAACAACCATACAAAGGATTAACCGCGAAATAAACCGAATTGAATTTAATTTTTGCAAAGGTGCGATTTTTTTGACGCCGAGTGTAGTTCTTATCGCCGTTACAATAGATCTCATTATTGGTGATCCGAGTTTTTTTCTTAGCTAGCCACTTATCTCGCGCGTCGCGGATAGCGAGCGTGACGACGACAGCGCGGGGACGCGCCGCGCGCTTCTCGCTGGCGTTGACTTTTTCTCCGCCTACCCGCTTTATTTCAGAGATGGTAGATGAATCCAATTCCAACATATTCGAGATTTTCTTGACTGTGCCCAATACATCCTCGTCTTCTTGCCAAGCCAGCCCACCAAGCTCAATGTTCTTTTTTTTTTCCTTTTGTTCTTGAATCACTATTCTTTCTTCTAACGCTTTACAGTACTTTTCGAAATATGTTTTTTTGCTCCACCGCTATAATTTTTCGTTCCGCAGTTTGTTTAAACTCATACATTTGTTGGTATTTCTCAGAATAAAAATCCACTGTTTCTGTGAGTTCTTCAATCTTTTTCTTTATCGTGTATAATATTTCCAGCTTGGCATTTACTTGAACTAGGACGCTCTCAGCGGTAGAATTGTTAATGTCAAGGTATATCTTTGACTCGCCATTAATCAGATTTGATCGCTGATTTTGACAATCCTCGCACATTTCCCTTTTCAACCACGTTTTGCCGGCACATTTCTTATGAAATATAGCTTCACAAGAACCATTGCACTGAACCACATCGCCCTGTTTCGAAATAAATTGTTTACACTTTTTACATTGCACCATTTTTTCACGATTATAACCACACGCGTTATCATTTAGCATAGATACGTTTCGCGTGGAGCGCACGTGCAGTCTAGGACACCAAGTCCTTTATCCTTCATATGAGATTTCAAATACAGATATCTCACGTAAATATGTGATTTTATTTTACTCTATAAAACAAAAGGTCCTCAATAACATGCAATAAGAATTAGGTGCTCCAAATTAATTTAAAAAAACTAAATATCACATTTTACGTTATCCCCGTATATGTGAAGATTTGGTTTTCGTTGATGATTGTTACGTTACCAACTAGGGAAGAGAAAAATATAAATTCTCGTTTTGAGACCAAAATAAATGAGCAACTTTGATTTCTTTTCCTCCATTTTATCACGATAACCGACACACGCGGGCGGGGCCGCTGACAAAAGCTAGTTCGTAATAAATTCGTGAGCAGAAAATAAAATAAAGGTATTCTGTGACATTATATTTTATTTTCATAATCAACATGATACAGATGTTTATGGCTTCGTATTCAAATATCATTCTATGTATTATAATAAAAATATTAACAAATTATCTTACATCCACTTGAAAATGTACATTTGTAATAGACCTTACAAAATATCCTAGAGCAATACAAGTTGATAGCACGGCGCCGTTCGACGACACATCGATGTTACACAAGCCAGCACCACAGTTACGACATCGTGTTATCAACTTGGGTTCATTTTTAACACTTAAAAAATTAATGCTCTATTTCTCCTACGTTTAAGGCATTAAAAGATAGGTTTACGGCGCGACATTTTTAATAGGACGTAAAGAGCTTCGTTTAATGCCCGCTAGACATTATCACTTTCTATGTTAGTAGCGATGACGATTATATTATTAATGATTAAAATTGAAACCTGTCCATTAGAAGCACCCGATTTTATAAAAAATTATCCACATTTACTTAGTAATTTTCCTCGGCTTCTACGGAAGATAAAATATTATACAACTAAATTTACAAGAGTACTAATTTATCACGTCCCAACAACCGTAGAAATATCTACGTCGATATCACACAGATCGGGGTCGAGCGCGACCGACGACACCGGCGCCGGTCCGGGCGGGACGAGTGTTAGGCCGGGGCGCGCGAGCCGCACGATACACTAATATAGAAAATGAACAATAAATAGGCACGAGCGCGGGGCGCGGCGCTAAAAGATGTCGGGGCACGCGGCCCAGTCAGCGCGCCGCTTGCAGTCCCAGTAGCGCCGGTTGTAGATATGGCGCAGGTGCGGGTGGTGCGCGGGGCGCGGCGCTAAAAGATGTCGGGGCACGCGGCCCAGTCAGCGCGCCGCTTGCAGTCCCAGTAGCGCCGGTTGTAGATATGGCGCAGGTGCGGGTGGTGCGCGGGGCGCGGCGCTAAAAGATGTCGGGGCACGCGGCCCAGTCGGCGCGCCGCTTGCAGTCCCAGTAGCGCCGGTTGTAGATATGGCGCAGGTGCGGGTGGTGCGCGGGGCGCGGCGCTAAAAGATGTCGGGGCACGCGGCCCAGTCAGCGCGCCGCTTGCAGTCCCAGTAGCGCCGGTTGTAGATATGGCGCAGGTGCGGGTGGTGCGCGGGGCGCGGCGCTAAAAGATGTCGGGGCACGCGGCCCAGTCAGCGCGCCGCTTGCAGTCCCAGTAGCGCCGGTTGTAGATATGGCGCAGGTGCGGGTGGTGCGCGGGGCGCGGCGCTAAAAGATGTCGGGGCACGCGGCCCAGTCGGCGCGCCGCTTGCAGTCCCAGTAGCGCCGGTTGTAGATATGGCGCAGGTGCGGGTGGTGCGCGGGGCGCGGCGCTAAAAGATGTCGGGGCACGCGGCCCAGTCAGCGCGCCGCTTGCAGTCCCAGTAGCGCCGGTTGTAGATGTGGCGCAGGTGCGGGTGGTGCGCGGGGCGCGACGCTAAAAGATGACGGGGCACGCGGCCCAGTCGGCGCGCCGCTTGCAGTCCCAGTAGCGCCGGTTGTAGATGTGGCGCAGGTGCGGGTGGTGCGCGTCGCTAAAAGATGTCGGGGCACGCGGCCCAGTCGGCGCGCCGCTTGCAGTCCCAGTAGCGCCGGTTGTAGATGTGGCGCAGGTGCGGGTGGTGCGCGGGGCGCGTCGCTAAAAGATGTCGGGGCACGCGGCCCAGTCAGCGCGCCGCTTGCAGTCCCAGTAGCGCCGGTTGTAGATGTGGCGCAGGTGCGGGTGGTGCGCGGGGCGCGTCGCTAAAAGATGTCGGGGCACGCGGCCCAGTCAGCGCGCCGCTTGCAGTCCCAGTAGCGCCGGTTGTAGATGTGGCGCAGGTGCGGGTGGTGCGCGGGGCGCGTCGCTAAAAGATGTCGGGGCACGCGGCCCAGTCAGCGCGCCGCTTGCAGTCCCAGTAGCGCCGGTTGTAGATGTGGCGCAGGTGCGGGTGGTGCGCGGGGCGCGTCGCTAAAAGATGTCGGGGCACGCGGCCCAGTCAGCGCGCCGCTTGCAGTCCCAGTAGCGCCGGTTGTAGATGTGGCGCAGGTGCGGGTGGTGCGCGGGGCGCGTCGCTAAAAGATGTCGGGGCACGCGGCCCAGTCAGCGCGCCGCTTGCAGTCCCAGTAGCGCTGGTTGTAGATATGGCGCAGGTGCGGGTGGTGCGCGGGGCGCGGCGCTAGTAGATGTCGGGGCACGCGGCCTAGTCGGCGCGCCGCTTGCAGTCCCAGTAGCGCTGGTTGTAGATATGGCGCAGGTGCGGGTGGTGCGCGGGGCGCGGCGCTAGTAGATGTCGGGGCACGCGGCCCAGTCGGCGCGCCGCTTGCAGTCCCAGTAGCGCTGGTTGTAGATATGGCGCAGGTGCGGGTGGTGCGCGGGGCGCGGCGCTAGTAGATGTCGGGGCACGCGGCCCAGTCGGCGCGCCGCTTGCAGTCCCAGTAGCGCTGGTTGTAGATATGGCGCAGGTGCGGGTGGTGCGCGGGGCGCGGCGCTAGTAGATGTCGGGGCACGCGGCCCAGTCGGCGCGCCGCTTGCAGTCCCAGTAGCGCTGGTTGTAGATGTGGCGCAGGTGCGGGTGGTGCGCGGGGCGCGGCGCGGCGGGCGGGGGCGCGGCGCGCGTGAACCAGAGCGGGCGCGGCGCGGGCGGGGCGGGCGCGCCCGCGCTGGCCGCCGCCTCGGCCGCCGCCTCCAGCGTGCGCCGCGCGCCGCGCTGCTTCTCCTCCAGGCGCAGCTTCTCCGCGTTGGCTTCGTCCCACAGCCCCTCCTCCATGAGCCGCTGGTCGGGGCGGCGCCGCGAGTCCGTGGGCGCCACGCCCTCCTCGAACTCGTTCAGCTGCGCCGCTAGCAGCGTGAAGTTGTACCACCTGCGAACGTAAGAAACGTGGTGAGTGACGTCGCCTTGCGCCGAGAGCGGACCCGTCGGCGGGGTGTACTCACTTGTCCGAGTCGGGCGGCGCGGGGACTCGCTCCCACGCGACGGTGAACTTGCCGGTCTTGCACACGGTGTTGTCGGGCGAGGCGCTGGTGACGGGCGCCACCTCCACGCGACTGTCCCAGTGTCCCTGTAGCACGTAGCGAGGCTGCCGACGCATATGGCGTATTATAACACAAACAATAACTATCTCACATACAATTTGTACTTTAATCTACACTATTCATATATTCATATTTAAGTTTGAACAGTATTAAGATTTACACACACACACAAAAGAACATAACAATGCACAAATAAAATAACATGAACAAAGGCGAGTTTTACTCATGAGTTTGCTACCTACATCATACTGAAATTATATTCAAACGCGGGCTTATTCTGTATTTTTTTATTACAGAATACTAGGTACAGCCCAGTTCACTTTGTTTGCTGATAAAATACATCCAAGACCCTAAACAAATACTAACCACTCCCTGTGGATCCTTGATTACCCCCGTCACTTTCCTCTGCGTATCTTTGCTGAAATATCCGTAAGGCAGATATTTGAGATGCGCGACGTACCCGGCGGCAGGTCCCGCTTCGCCCACGATATCCATGTCACCGTGGTTGTCCACCCACAGTTTGCCCACGATTATATTGTGCACCGTCGTTGTCACCTATACAAGTTTCAATATAATAAGGATGTTGACTATTTTAGGAATGTGTTTAAAAACGTTAATATTATAGCACCAAATAAATTATTGTTCTCTTTAAATACATCTAGTGCATAAAAATGTAGGATTTTAAACTGCACTTTGAACTTCGTCACCTACGCAAGTTATACACAAGTCACATATACATTTTTATAGAATACTTAGATGACAAACAAGCATATGGCGCTCCTGATGGTAAGCAGTTATCGTAGCCTATGGACACCAGAGGTTGCCGACCCTAAAATGTTAACACTTGGGTTTTTGTGATGGAGTATCCCTGGGATAGGAATACGTTTCTTTTAAAACGCATCCCTAAATGAGCGCTGGAAATCTGTACACAGACACAGGAATACAACTACTCCGTTATGTGTAGTTATTTGTTTGTACTACCCATTCGACAAGTAATTAATTGGTATAACCATTATTGTGTGCCTGTTACTCCATCAAGAAAATCTCTTTCAGAATTAATTAAGTTCAAACAAACAATTGCAGCGAAGTTTATATACAGGAGTCCAGTAAAAAATATGCGTTCTGTTGTTTTGACAAAACGAATTGCTGCAGAATTTCTAATAATTGAAAGTAATAACAAAATAAAATTATCCCAGATTGATAAAGAACATGGCCATATCGCTTTTATATTTATTTCCACGTAAATGGGCGCATACTATACAAATTGTGCCTCATAAGATTTTTTTTCTTTTTTTCATTTATTGAGGTAAACAAACAATATCACAATAATACATTTATAAAGTAGTGTGTAGTAGTATATTAGGTTGGGGAAAAAGTATTTTCGCATTATAGTATGTATGAATTTGTAATAAAATCTCTTTGGCTGTACTATTTGTATCTGGCTGGTTTTGGTATCATTGAAAGTTTAAATTTTAAAGAATATAATTCCAAATTCAAATTAGGAAAATGTGTGATTTGTTTTTCGTACTGTCAAGATGAGTGAAACTAATGAAGAAATTCGATACATTTTTAAATTTCACTACAAAAAAGGTAAAAATGTAACGCAAGCCGTGAAAAAAAATTGCGATGTTTATGGACCTAGAGCAGTGTCTGTGAGAGAAGCACAAATCTGGTTTCAGCGTTTTAAATCCGGAAATTTTGATTTCAAAGATGCACGTCACTCTGGTCTCCCTATTACGGTTAAAATGGATGCCATTTTTGAAAAAGTGGAGCAAGATCGACATATCAGTAATTACGACGTAGCTGAAGACCTGGGAATTGACCACAAAACAGTTTTGCCGCATTTGAAAAAAGCTGGGTACACAAAAAATATTTTCCGATATTTGGGTACCTCATGAGCTCACTGAAAGAAACCTAACGAACCGTGTACTCATTTGTGATTCTTTATTACGACGTAATAAAACCGAACCATTTTTGAAGAAACTGATAACTGGTGATGAAAAGTGAATCACGTACGACAAGAACGTGCAAAAAAGGTCGTGGTCAAAGGCCGGTCAGGATTCAGGAAGGGGTGTGGTTTTTCATCATGATAACGCTAGACCTCACACATCTTTAGCCACTCGGCAAAAATTAAGAGAGTTTGGCTGGGAGGTGTTAATGCATCCGCCGTATAGTCCTGACCTTCTTTTTCTTTTTGCACCTTCAGAATTCCACCAGTTTCGGTCTCTTCAGAATTCTTTAGGCAGTGTCAGGTTAACATTACGAGAGGACTGCCAAAACCACTTGTCGCGGTATTTTGATCAAAAGTTCCAAAATTTCTATAGCAATGGGATCATGTCCCTACCTACAAGATGCAAAAAGTTATCGAACAAAATGGTACCTACATACTTAAGTTAACTATATTAAACTATATTAAAAAATGTTGTGAATTTTTCTAAAAAATGCGAAGAAACTTTTTCCCCAACCAAATTATTAACAATTGTGAAATCCGTTTACCACAAATATAACAAAGTTTTAAAGATTTTTTTCTTGGTGGAGTATCGTTTTGCAAAATATTGTTTTTTTTTTAACCAATGATTGTGTTTTGTATATTCGATTGGCATTTTCATCATTACCACAAATTTCTAGGCAAAACACCCGTTTTCCCTGTAGTTATAATGGATCAGGTGCCCTTTACCCTTATTTTTAATCAACCCAAATACATCTCATAGGCACTCAAAAGCCATATATAAAAACTCAAAACAAGGAACAATTTCTCAGTGTCCTATGACAATGACTAACAATTAACAACTCTTACACCTCAAATTACAAAACAATAGGCAGATAGAGCGCGGAACTCAAAAAAGTTTAAGTTTCCGTCCTTACTGAAATACTTTCCGCCACATACACTTGGCACATTCATTATTTCATATCGTAAAATATACAGAACTTTAGTTTACATAAGAAAAACTTAACAGAAGTTTACTACTAATACTTTTATATACCTAAATAGTATACAAAAATATTAAAGTATTTGTAGTAAACTTCTGTAAAGAAGTTTTCTTACTTTAATTTAGAAATCTTTTACATTTTAACTAAACAAACAAACAAACATAATTTGTGCTGCCCCATGTCACTAAACCATCAGTTCAAACATGTCTTATCGGATCACTATCGCGAAACATTGTCTATCGTTTGAAGGGCACTCGTACCGACGACACAGACTGAATAACAAAGTTGAAACCCCTATACGCGGATTTAAACGCTAATGATCCTTATTTGTATTCGTATCCGCGAAACTAGACGCCAATGATCCGTATCCGCGGCACTAGACGCCAATATTCCTTATTCGCATCCGTATTCGCCGATCTATATTATTCTTGATCCGGCACATCTATAATACACAAACATACTAACCAAAAACCGCATAAATAAATCAAAAAAATTAAACACTTCTATATACCCGTAACCCGTACTGTGTTTCCTAAGTGGGGTAAATATTTCAGTATAAACTAGCAACACATGATTTTTGATGAGGTTTTGTGTTCCAAGATATATCTAATATTTAACACGAAAAGTAATATCTGAATAGACAAATACATTATTTTACATATTTAAATATTTAAAGCGGGGAAAACGTCGAGCCTTGAGCAGGATTCGAACCTACGCCTCTTGGGTTCCGGTCCAGCGCACTACCAATTGTGCCATCAGAGCTCCTTCTCCCGGTTCGAATTTGTTCACCGCTTTTTTACGTCTTAGAGTGACATTACATATTATTATGAAAACTTTCTCCATATTCTTTCTTATAATTTGTAAACAGTTTTTGCATTTGCATTATTCTGAAAATAAAAATAATAATAGCAACCCATAAATGTCCCACTGCTGGGCACAGGACCCAGCTGTAAAACAAAAAATTAAAATTGTGCGAGCCCGTGACGTAATAACGAAATTATCATAATTGAGTAATATCTGAATAACCTGGATTTCTTGTATTCTTGTACTTTGTTCGTCTCTGCATCACCCTAAGGTTGACTGGTATATAATGCCACATGGTGTTCGCCGCGGTCTATCTGTCTTTTATTTTGTAATCCGAGTCTTACACAAAGAAAAAGTTAGTAATGGTACCTTGTTCCACCGATAACAACTGTTAAGGAAATGCACTTCGGAGTCACAGTAGGGGGCGACAGTTATGAACTGTCCCCTGAACCGGCTGGTGATGGTGATTGACTGCGTGGAGTGCCAGCCCGATGCGCCCTCGCAGTACATGGCCGAGGTGGGCGGGTGGTGCGACACCTACGTACTTACGCGCTCGCTCATCACGGTCACTATGCGGACTACAACTACCGCTTTGCTATGTACATTATACAACTCCAAGATACTGTATCTTTGGACATTTATATGTTTATTATAGTTTTTGAAGTTAACACGTAAGGTTATTTTTAAATTCGCCCCTTAATCCTTTCCTGTAGCGCTTGTTGATAATGATGCATGAAATATGCCATGTGTTTTATATTAAATAAACATCAGCAGTGGCGAACATTCCATAGAGACACAAGTTAGACGGCGTCTTACTTTAACAAATTATATAACAATTTCGTAACACTCAACGAGTACAATTATTAAGTATTATTCAATAGTATGGGTACGATGTTATTAGCTTTTGAAATTTCTAGACATGTTTCTAGACATGTAGTAATCGCCCAGTGGTCTTTTGTCAAAATCTTTCCCGCCATTTAGCAGTACAGTGACAAACACACACAAAGAATCATATGTAAAGATCTTATTGGTAAACGAGCACTAAACATCACGCGCGAGCGCCGGAGAGAGGGACAGCGCGGCGCGCGGTGTTTGACCCAGCCTTCCGTTTCAACTGTTTAATACTGTGCCTGAGTGTCTACTTTATACATTTTTTTTTTGTCAAAAAAATTAACATTTATTTATTTGGGGTTTTTATAAACAATCTACAATATTTATTTGGGGTTTTTATAAACAATCTACAATATTTATTTGGGGGTTTTTATAAACAATCTTAATGTTCATTTTGGGATACATTTAAAAGAAACGTTTTTCAATGTAAGGGATACCGCATCACATTACTCTGGTGCTACAAACGGGTACAACGACAACAACCAAGTAATGGGCCAGTATTGTAAGTGTCCATAGGCTACGGTCACTGCTTACTTACAGTCGGGCGGGCCGTAATCATGTTTGCCGAGTAGTATATAATAATATAAGTTTGTTTGATATGATAATCGTTAATACATTTTTATTGTCAACTAACTTATTAGCCCTCGCTTCGCTTGATTTTTTTTATTTTATGTATATATAACATGCATGTATTATACATATAAACCTTCAGATTGAATCATTCTGTAAGGCAGTGACAAATAATATTCCCCGAAATTCAGTTATTTACGTGCACCGATATCGTTTTGCTTAGTTTAAAGTTTATATTAATGTAAGTTTTTAAGGCATTAAAAATACATTAAATAAACTAAAGACCTATAACCTTGACTACAAACCTCAAGAACACACGTTACACCACTTATATCTATTGCTGAAAACTGCATTTAAATCCGTTGCGTATTTTAAAAGATCTAAGCCTATAGACAGAGGGAGCGACTGTTATGTATAAACGATTAATTTACGAATATTTGAGGTGGCTTATCACAAGCATTATTCCGAACTTGCGGTTCCACCTATTACAAACTATTTAAGAAATATTCAGGAGGGTATTTATTTTATCAATTCGCGCCGGAAGTAAAATAGTAATTAAATAAGAGTATATTTGACAACCTAGCCTAAATGTCAATGTTCGCCACTGCATATCAGATTATTAACTATAGTCCGGCAACTTGGTGCGCGACCGTTCCGCGGGGTACAGACGGTGGCGGGGGCGAGGTAGCGCGTCATTCTACACTTTCAGTACACGGCTACACACGCACGATGCGCGCGTTTTCCTTCCCCGCTACACCACCCGCTACCCGCTGACATCAACGTCTGTCACCCCACGGGACGGTCGCGCACGAAGTTGCCGGACTATAGTAGATTTGACACCTGCGCTTTACAAGTTTAGGGCGTCCACAGATAAATACATATGTCTCGAATTGAAGTGAGCTTATAATAAATTATACTATGTAATAAGGATTGTGTGTCTACCTATACCTATTCAGTCATTACAATTTGCTGACATTGTAAATCAACCTGTTTCCTCTTTTATATATACAAAAATAGATCTTGTCCAGCACACATCTTAGAACGACAAGGCAAGCACGATAAAGCATTCGATTTTTTATTTGTTATTTTGTTGCACAGCTTCATCGCATCAAGAAGAATTTAATTATTAATGTCTCACATACGAACCTACATAATTAAAGGTGATACAGGTACTGAAGTTACATTATTTACAAATTGTAATACTGGTAGTCTCTAGTACTCTGCTTTCCCCTGCCTCTCTAAGAATGATATAAAATCCCGGCATTGTAGCCCCAACACCTGTTTAGTTGCTGCGCCCGAACATACAATAAGTTAACAAATCAATGGATGGTGCTAATTCTTATTATACAATCTGACAATTTTGCATAGTAGTGTTAAAAGGAACAGGTAGATGAAATTGTATTTTTTTATATTTATTCACAAACAAAACAAAGCATATTTTTTATTATTATCATGTATTGTCAACATTGCTATATAAAAGAATTAGCATCATGGACTTATTTTTTGTAACCCATACCTTTCTCCACATATATTTGTTCCCAGAACTTGGGAACATGGCAGAGGCACCCCCTAACGGTATGACCTGCAGGTATTTGCCCCTAAATTTGGTTGTCATGGTGAACTCTTGCCAGCACTGCCAACCTGCCTGTCCCTCCGTGAACTGAGCTACCATTGGGGGATGATGAGACACCTAAGAATTTTAAATTTTGTAAAAAGAAATATTATAACGAAAAGCAAGACTGAATTATTTATAGGACGGATCGAAGCTAGGAGCGCCAATAGGAAGAAAGGTAAAGGTACAGGTAGGGCAGAGCTTTGTGAAGGAGGATTTAAGAGAAGGGTAGAGGCAGGGTCGAAGTATATCTAGTAACATTGTAAAATAGATTATTTAAGGGCTACTCGTCATCCAACCAGTCCGTCGCGACGTCTTTTCGCACCAGCCTAACGCCGCATGCCTACTAACACAGGCTATCGAAATGTGGACATGTTTAGACGGTCGCAGACGGACTAGCTGTTAGGGCGACATTCCATACAAACGGAACGGAGCGAAGTGACATTTTGTTTTGTTTTCTAAAAAGAGTGCCTGCTAGTGTGTATCACACTAAACTCAGCCCCGCTTCCATGGATGGTCACCATAATTGACAGGCTGTACACTCAAGTAATACATTAAGCTCAAAAAGGATGAAGATAGATATAGACTGCAAGCATTCGTTCGCTGAAAGCAACTATAAAGTTCACGGTAGACCGAGCACACACACACTAGTGCTTACTTTAATCGATTGTTTAGTTTAGTTAGGTAGTACATACCCGGCTCTATGTAACAGTTAGGATTCGAGAATGCTCTCAGTCTGCATCCATCTTATGCTCCAGCTAAACGCTCGGTCTTACTTGCACACTTTTAATTACACAGTTTAAACCGAAAATCAGTGGAGTCAACTTTTGAAGGTTGCGTCAGCATAGTGGCTGACGCAACTTCAAAAATGGTTGTTGTGACGCGTGAGTTTACCTGTACAAGTATGTACACAAGTAACATGGAGCGTGTATACGGACCATTATCTTTAAGAAATAAACACAGCACACTAACAATGACGTCCACTTGCCTGTTCGGATATCGACCGCCACCCGAGGTCTGCCATGCGATCGCACTCAAACGTCTCGCCGAGCAACGGGTTAAACGGTTTGTTTGTTCTGCGAATACGTACATATACAATATGTCAATACAATTTAGTAAAATGGTTAACAAACCCAATTTTGTTTGAACACACAATAACTAACTAAATGGCATTATTGTTTATGGCCTAAGATACATCGTATTACTTACTTTGAATATATGGTGGTATATTAGATGGTCATATTGGCGACGTGGAGGGACGCCAGCCTCGGTTACAGAAGCTAATAAATTTCACAACGAAATAATTGTACATACATATTTACTCTCGAAAATATAAATTGGTGGACGCCTGATGGATGGACAGACTACAGGCATTGCCTCCAAGGACATCGTTTAAGGTGCTCTACTAATTCAATCTACCAATTGACTATGCGGTATTTTCTTATTTTTGTATGGGCAGGCAGATCACCCGGCATCAAATAACATTAACGAATACCGGAATTCGAATAATATACAAGGTGAGGATTGTAAGTTACAGTGTGTTCATTACCTGCAAGCTGTGGTCGCATAGCTGGAGACGGTGAAGGCGGCGACGTAGGCGAGCTGCTGCGCGGGGTCGCTGAAGGTGGCGGCCTGGTCGAGGATGGACGAGTACTCGTACTCCTCCGTTAGCCGCTGAAGCATCGACAGCGGCTCGCTGAAGTTCACCGGGATCGGGATCTTCGATAACTCTTTACCTGCAAACATTGCATATACATTGTATTATCGTACCACTTTATATTACTCAATATTTATTGGAAAATAATAGCACGACCTATATTAAAAGCAGCTACCGTTGCCTATGGATTTAAACGCAATAAATACTTTATTTATTTGATGCGGTTAAATAAAAATAGAATGGTTTCAATGTTAAGTTTTCATTGGTAGTGTATTGTGCGGTAGCTTACCTATACAATTTTTCATAATGGACCAGAGACTGAGCGGGTAGTTGGGCTTGTCGGGTACACGCGTTCTGCGCAGGTGTCCGTCCACCGACGACGACGTTTTAGACACGTGCGGCTGTAACACAACATCACTAGCATACTAATTTTTGTGAAACTAACATCTGTACCACTATTAACATTTTGTATATTATTGGTAATAAGGTAAGGTAGTAAGTAAGGTAAAATAACAATTTAAAATTATACAATTTTTATTATAACGCGTTGGCGACCCTGAACAATTTGTCCATAAGGCCTTTATGCTCAGAATTATTTCATTATTACAGATAAATGTTTTTTAATAAAATTTATGTAATGCATAATGTTTTATAATATTAGGTACATAACCTAATATTATAAAAACATCATGCATTATTGTAACATGATTGCTAGTAATCTTGTATCCTGTAATAAAATAATAAATAGCCTATGTCTATGGTGCAATTCATGGGCATTTTTTAAATAAATGCCGTGGTTCCAAAAATTGGCTACTTGACAGTTGTTATAATAAAATATGAAATGTATTGTTTAAGGTAGCTTACAGATAACATAACTTATACATAATTTTTATTTGCAAGAAACTAAGTGCAACTATTTTATTTTTGCAAAATAAACTTGCGATATTTTATCTGTGGATGACAAGAACTGAAACGCGGGCGACCATGTTTGAGTATCTCATGACGCTACATTGCACAAAACATTTGGCATCTCTGTTTTATCAAATTAATATTTATTAGGAAAATAACCTGAGTTATAATAACTATAACATTTTGATTGATGTGCCGAGTTTTAAAATGCAAAATCTTTGGAATAAGAACCTAAATAATTTTAACAAAAAAAAACCAACTTCAGTACGGCAAGTTGTAAAATTTTCAAATATTTGTTTGTTACAATCGAATAAAATCGACTGAGCGTCGGGCTGAACACAGGTCAAGTAGGTATTAAATGCAATATTTAATCTGTGCAATCCGCGCTCAATTCATTCATGTCATTATTCCTTATTAATAGTTGCTTAGCAACAATAACCGAAACTTATATAATCGCCATCAGTAAAATACTTATTATTGAAAAGTTCAGATGGCCAATTGTGGTCTTCTTCACCAGTTTTACTTCACCAAATTACACTTTCTGAATGCAAATGATTGATTAGTTGTTAAAAATATTGAAATTGCTATATGTGTGCCTATAACTTTTGAGGAGTTCCCTCAATTCCTCATGGATCCCATCATCAGAACTTTCTTTTGATGATAATGGGACCAAACTGGAAGTATGTCCAGTCAGACAAAAAAAGAATTTTTCAAATCGGTCCATAAATGACGGAGTTATGCGGTAACAAACATAAAAAAAAACAAACAAAAAATCACACGAATTGATAACCTCCTCTTTTTGAAGTCGGTTAATAAATAGTTTTAATTCCCATAATGATGTCACATTTCAAACCTGACGTAAATAGAAGTGATCGACTGTTTTCGCGCTACATTTCAAATAAATGAGCATTTTTTTTTTCTTGTATTATATAACGTTTTTTTTTTTCAAGAAAAATATATTTGTAAGAGGTATAAGATAAGCAGCAGTAAACTTTAAAATACTTTTTCAAAAACTGTCAAATTTGGCCTCTCTTTATATAATATCGGGATATTTCTAAACCTATAAAAATAGCAGACTTACACATTACACTACCGAGCTTGTAAAGTAGGTACCAGCGCGGGTGACAATGCTGGTAGCTACTTAATGAGCTCGGTAGTGCGATCCGATAACTAACCCCGACCTCATTTAGTAGGTACTCAAATGTCACCATTCCCATGACTATCAATTGCAATATTGCTTAACTTTGACACTGCCCTACCGAGCTCGTTAAGAACTAACACGGTCACCCGATTAACCGGGATTTAAAAAAAGGTAAATTTTGTCAATATCGGTCCAGCCATTCAGATGGAGTTTACTACACTATTTTATTTAAAATAAAATACGGGATTCCTTACGGAAACTAAATAAATATCCACCCGTGCGAAGGCGTTAAGCTTTAAGTTATTTATACCTAGTAATTTGTTAGCAGCAATTTCTGTGTTTAAAATATTATCACTAGCGATCACAGCACTTGTATCATCAGCGTATATTACAATGTGAATATCGGGCATAATGCTTTTTACATACGCTGACAGGTTGTTAATTAGAATAATGAAGAAGTTGGGGCCAAGTATTGAGCCTTGAGGGACTCCCCTATTTATAGTTGCAAGACTAGATTTATAAGTTGTCTAATAATTGTCAACCACTGATCTAATGTGTTGTTCAAATATGAGCGTAATAATTTTAAAACATTATCTTTAATGCCATAGTGTTCCAATTTTACTAATAAGATACTAAATTCTACGCTATCAAATGCAAAATAAAGGTCGATAAATATGCCAGAAACGTTAAATTTATCATTTATTTTTTAATTATATCACTATCCAGTGAGTCTAAACTTTTTTAGTAACCAAACTATCTATACATTACAAAGGTTTAAATGTCTAACCAGTCACGTTTTAATAACCTTTTCAAATATTTTTGCTAGTATCGACAAAAGCGAAATGGGTCTATAACTATCTACCCTAGCAATTTGAGCCCTTTTTGTATATCTACCTATATACAAAAAGGGCTCAAATTGCACTTTAGCAATTTTAAAATTGAGCAATTATAATAAAAATAAGTATAACAATCTTTCAAACAGTGGAGGAATTTGTTATGGCCTCTTTAAAAATGGAAGACGATGTTGAATGACTATGAAAAGGGTATTTTTAAATGTTATTGAATCGTAATTACGTAGGTATAGTTCTCATTTACGTTGGTATGCGTCGCGATCGAAACAATAGTAGCCCTAGCACGAGAAACTATCGTGAAAGTAGGCGTGTCGTCATCGACAACCATTTATTCCCAAATTTTGGGAGCACGAACTATGTTTCGACATACGGTAATGTAAATTTCGATAGCTGGTTATCGAGAACTGTCGAAACTTTTTTCATTTACAATTTGACGGTAAAAAAAATTACATTACGACTTAAAAATAATTTCAAGGAATGTGTGCTTATTTAATTCATTTAAAGTCAAAGTTAAACTCATTTATTCATTTAGATCAAATTCATGATACTTATGAACGTCATTAAAATAAATACCAGCTTACTTTTTTCCTAATGCCAATTCGCTGACTAGGGTAGGTCCTCGAGAAGAATTGGCAAGAAACTGGGGCCACTCTTTTTAATCGCCAGAGTATAACATTTACATTTAATTAATAATTAGTTTTCTTATAGGTACATTGTTTTTATTTTAGTACCATTTAATACAATAATTTTATTCTTTAAATTATCATCGTTTTTTATTAAAATATTTGAACAATAAATGACAAAGACAAGGGGTTGAGAAACTGGATGCGTTAGAAACTCATGTTATGTAGATATATTTAGTAATTTTATAGTGCTCACAAAATGTATGTAATCTATGGTGTCGTCGTCGATCGCCATTGTAGTTGTTCGAAAACCATAAATTATTACTTTCGTTTATATTACAAAATTATTTTGCGTATGCAATACAACGATTTTTCATAATATCACATTACTATTTTTTATTTACTTCATGTACCATGTCATACACATCGTACGTTACGTACCGGATGCCACTATTTGGCGTTAATTTTGTATGAGACCGTGTATCTATTGTAAATTTGATCGAAGCAAATATATATTATATTTATGAACCTTTGGATTCCAAATTTGTATCGTAGTTACATCAACTTACCCATATTATAATATCCTTTCCTTCGTTTTCCGGTAACCCGGGGTCTAGCCCGCCACTTTTTTCATTAGCTGTCGCCTCCGCACCGCCCATCGCGCTCTCCGCTCTCTCGTTATCCTCCACGAAGAATACCTTGGGAAACAAAAGTATATTTAATTAACTCATATCCATTCAAGTTGCATTACTGTAAGTAATGTGATGAGAGATATAAGAGTCAAAATAATTATTATATTATATACTCATAAGTTTTGTCACAACTTTAAAAAAAAAACAGTTTTGATCACTATCCAGATATCTATTAGTTGTGTTTGAATGTCTTAAACAGACTTTGCGGGTTCACCTTAAGACAGAAGAAGTGAGTTTGTTTTTCTACCAATTGAAACGATAGGGGACGATTCAAGCTTCACATATGGGTCTTTTGTTAGGTTACCATTTTGAAACTTATGGGGGTTTTGTTAGGTTACCATTTTGAAACTAATCTCAAAACTATACAGTAATTATAGCTAAGCATGATATTATGTAACATCGATTAACATGAAATAAGACAAAGTATGATTTTACTATGTTCTGGCTCCTTGTGACCAGATTGTTTTGCTGATTTTGATAGTTATCTTATGCATACAATTTTATTGGACCATCTAAAGACGCTGGCATATTTAGCGGAACACAAAAAAAGACCGAATATTCTTTTTGTGCCACATTGCTGGCTGGTTTTATTTAATTTAAATTTAGAACAACGTATTTTCAAATTAAAAAACAATTGAATATCTACCTCCAAGCAACTGTTTTTGTCTTATTTGACTTGCACTAAAATGAGCTAATTTTCTTTAATCGTTATTTTATGCTTTGGCTAGGAAATTTATAAAATTTGCATTAAGATACAGTTTTGTTCGTTATTTTTTAAGTTTTATTTCTTTGCAAAAATCAAGGACATCATTACGCCCGATTTGACCCCAGCTGAGATTGCCAGGGCACTTGAGATGAAAAGAAATGGTCAAAGGTACAGAGTGATCGCCGGAATTCTTCGTCGACCTATTTCCACTATTCATCGCAGTATTAAAAGATTCCAGGAGTCTAATACTTATGTGAGAAGACCAGGCCAGGGCCGAAAAAGGCGTACTTCGGACAGAGATGATCGTTTTATACGGTTTTGTATACGTAGGAACCTCCGCCTGACTGCTGTCCAAGCCAGAAATGAGCTTGAGGAAGTTTGAGGTGTAGCAGTAAGTGAGCGTACAGTACGAAGAAGGCTCAAAGAAGCTGGATTTGGTTCGTTCGTGCCCGCCAAAGCTCCAAGACTGGTGTTGGTGTTCCTACATGGTGTACCTGAAACACCACGTAGGAACACCAACTTTGGAATGTTAACTAATGGAGTAAGGTATTGTTTACTGATGAGTGCAGAATTCTTTTAAACCAAGTGGATGGAAGGCAAAGAATATACAGACGCCAAGGGGAACGATATAATCAAGCATATTTTGAAACAACTCTGGCATATGGAGGAGGTTCAATAATGGCGTGAGGAGGGATATGTTTGGGAGCTCGTACGGACTTGGTGGTGATAAGTGGAGGAAATCTGACTGCAGATCGCTATATAAGAGAATGTTATGTCATTTGCCCCCTTTATTGGTGACGACTTCACTTTGATGCAAGATAATGCTCGACCACATACTGCCCAATCAACTCGTGCATACCTAAATGATGTGACTATCAGAGTCATGGAGTGGCCGGCGAGATCACCGGATATGAATCCGATCGAGCATGTTTGGCTTGCTAAAAAGAAGAGTTAAATCCAGAATTCCAGCTCCCGGCAACATCGATGATCTGCAAACCGCCGCAGTCGAATAATGGCAAATACTGCCTCAGGAGACTCACAAAACATTATCATACATGTAGCATGCCTAGGCGAGTCGAAACTTTAATTATGGCACGTGGAGTACACGTTATTAAAATTTAGTTATTTTACCTTAATTTAATCTAAATGAATAAATGAGTTTGACTTTGACTTAAAAACAGTTTTCAACTTCCTTTTTCCATTTTCATTAATTACCTTCAGTAACCTTGAAATGTACATTTTAAAGATGATTTTAATTACAAAATGTGGACCACGTGTGATCTTATTTTGATTTTAAAACGTATAATTTTTAAACAATAAAATATTTTTATATATTTATTTTAAAAATATGGCTATAATTTTAAAAAATCTGTTTGTTTTTTGTGTTCCGCCAAATATGTGTGTGTATTTTAATGTTCACTTTATTAAAAGTAGGTACTTACTAAATTTATTAATTTTATTAATATGAAAAAATTACCATGTAATGTAATACGGAAGGATGTGGTGGTGCAGTAGTAAGATAAAGTGATACAATAATATATATTTAATTCCACATGGATCACACGAAGTTTGGGAATCGAACCAACAACCTCATGCACAGCAGGCGCATACTGCGGCCATTGGACCAACAAGGCAGTCAAATAAATACAATTATAATATCATTGGAAATAGTATGTAGATAATGGAAATATTATTTGAATATCGATTTTGAATAGTTTATAGAACAATTATCGATTATAACGATTTCATTGTGTCAATCCCCACGGTGACACGTTCCATTTTATCATCAGTCATTTAATTATTTTAATTTTTAAAATTTATGTAAAAATTAAATACAAAATATATAGTAAAACCATATTTTGTACTTTTTTTAATTCGGGTTTATTTTCTGTATTTCCTATTTTTATTTCTTTCGAAAAATAAGATGCGTGAAATGGATCTCATCAAACTTCACCATACCCATGCTATGTGAAAAAGATCTTCTTTCTCTGTAGAGGAAAGAAACAATCGTATGGCCTGACTTATAGTAAATGGTTACCATACTCGCAATACCATATTTTAACACTTTGTGTTACGGATATGCTGATATAATAAAAATATTATTTTATAAAACATTTCTTTTGAATGAGCTCATTCATTGCATAGCGCATTCAAAGAAAACGAAAGAAGTAAGGTTAACATTCCTAAACTAATAGTCATCTAAAATGAACTAGGTACTAACCTGTTGAGTTTCAGTGACGGTTTCGCTCTCAGATTCATCTGAGCTTTCACTGCTTTTTACTTTGTTTTTCCTATTTACCTGTAATTCACACACATGAACATGAGCAACAAACATGATACACACGACGCACGGAATAAGGAGAAGGATAGTCCCTCGTATACGTTACACTAATGCAATAACATCCCTCACATTAACTAATGCGACACTGTTCGTATATTTACAGTTCCCGTTTATCGTTTATTTAACAAAAATTAGTTATCGTAACGAGCGATTCACCACAAATATTAGTAAATCAGACTGTAACTTTATTGACCTCCTGTTCATTAGACCGACAAGACAAGAATGCAGTGTTGAAATAATAAGTGTGGAATATGTATTTTTGCAAGGTCTACAGATATTTCAGATTTAACTACATTCTAAATTATAAAGCTTTCACGCAAAAGTCTATCTATAAAATGTACGCAAATATTATCACGTATTAGAGTACCGAAACATGCTCAAGTGGCTTCCTATTCGCATTCGACGGAATCGTTTAATTCTTCACTATACAACATTATGTTTATTCCTTGCAAATCTCACTTGTTTAAAAGAACGTTTCCAGTTCTTAAATGACACACATGTAAGATCCCTTAGGTAGGCGGCAACTTTGATACTGGAAATACCAATGCATTCCGCAAAATTCTACGACTAATCTTATATTGTGCAGGCTACTCTGTGGTGGAATACATTACCTGTTTCCAAGAATTTAGGTTCTTTTATCTTTGGATTTTGGAACGAGGTCTTGAAGATCTTCTATCGATACCTAATTATAAATTAGCAACCTTCTATTCAAGAAATGCAAAAAGAGGTGGAACGTGTATACTAATTAAAACTCACCTTGAATATAAAGAACTTAAATTTATTAATGATACTTCCATTGAGGAAGTTTTCGAGTGTTGTGCTATAGAACTTATTCAGCATAATGTCATCATTGTCTGCATTTACAGAATTCCAAAATCAAAAAATATTGATATTTTCTATTCAAGATTAGACCTTATATTACCTAAAATTTGTTACAAACCACGCAGTAATGTCATTTTATGTGGAGATTTTAATATTGACATCTTGAAAAACGACAAAACTTCACTCGAATTCACAAGTCTTCTATTGAACTATAATCTTAAGTTACAAATTCATGAGCCAACTAGGTTACAAAGCAACTCGTGTATTGACAACTTTGCGCACAGTTACCCTAGGAAATGTACTCATAGTATTATTGATTTGAATATGTCTGACCACACAGCACAAACTCTTAAAGTTCCCGTAAAGAAAACTTGTATGATTGAAAGTTGGAATATTACAATACGAGACTTAAGTCATGAAAATTTAATGAAATTTAAATCTTATATGAGTTCTTTGACATTCTTTAATGTATATGACACTGAAAATACTAATGAGGCTTACAATAATTTTTTTGAAATATTTGAACTGATTTATAATCTCTGTTTTCCTATGCTAACAAAAAAGATCACGTCTAGAAAGAAACCAAAATGGATTACACCAGGCATTAAACGATGTTGTAAAAATAAAAGGCAACTACTTTGGCACCATAGGGCAAATCCAAATCATAGCAATAACAATAAACTTAAAAGCTACTCGATAAGACTCAAAAAAATTATAAGGCTAACGCAAAGGGCCAAAAATAACCATAAAATAGCAACATCAAAAAACAAATCCAAAGACACGTGGAAAATTATAAAAGAAAATAACTACAATTACCCACATGAATACATAAAAGAAGTTTATAAAAACGGTCTCAAAATAAATAACCCTAAGGATATTGCTGATGCATTTAATGAGCATTATGTAAATCAATCACATTTATTTACAAAAGCACCTAAATTTAAAAGCAATGATTTTAGTTCATATAGTCAATCTATGTTCTTAGCCCCTACTTTACCTAACGAAGTAAATAGAATTATACTAGAATTAAAAAATAAAAGCACAGTAGGCTATGACAATATTTCAACGAAGGTGTTAAAGTTTGTTTCAAAAGAAATATCAGAACCCATAAGTCACATAGTGAACACAAGCATATTTTCTGGAACCTATCCTGATAAGTTAAAAACAACCATCATAAGACCTTTATATAAAAAAGACGATAAACATGATGTAAAAAATTATAGACCGATAGCACTTATTTCTGTCATATCTAAAATATTTGAAAAAGTTATTTACAAATCTTTGTATTCATTTCTAAATAAACACAACATCTTATGCAACGAGCAGAATGGTTTCAGAAAAAATAAATCTATAAACAAGGCTATTTATGACTTTCTCAATATTGTTATAACTAATGTAAATGACAAAATCCCAACAAGTGCCGTTTATATGGATATGTCAAAGGCCTTTGATCTAGTAGACCATAAAATACTACTTCAAAAACTTTATGCATACGGAATAAGAGGCAACGTGCACTCGCTTTTAGAATCTTATCTTAGCAACAGAAAGCAATTAACTGAAATAAGACGAATTTGTAAAGACAAAGAAGAGCACACGTTTTTATCAGAAGAACGTATAATATCTCGCGGTGTACCACAAGGTAGTGTACTAGGGCCTTTGTTATTTTTAATATATATTAACGATTTGCCAAAGTATGTATCTTACCCCGTAGTTCTTTTTGCTGATGATAGCACATTAATAATAAAACGTGACACTAGCAGAGACCATGAAGCTGATATAAACCATGCACTACGTCAATCAAAAGAATGGCTTGAACAAAATAACTTAATATTAAACTTAAACAAAACAAAGATCATGAATTTTCGGCAAAGAATCACTACTCCTAATCTTAACATAATTTTTGATAACAAGAAGATTGAAGAAGTGTCGCATATAAATTTTCTAGGTTTAATAATCGACAGTAAATTAACATGGAAGGAGCATGATTCAACCTTAGTGAAGAAATTAAGTAAATTTTCTTTCGCTCTTTATAAACTGAGACAGATCGTAGATCAATCAGCAGTCGTCACTGCCTATTATGGATATGTTGAGTCTATTTTGCGTTATGGAATTATATTCTGGGGAAATTCTTGTGGCAAAGATATTGTTTTCAAAGCACAAAAAAGATGTATTAGGTCCATATGCGGCATAAAAACTATAGACAGTTGTAGACCGTACTTTATATCACTTAAAATACTTACATTACCTTGCCTATACATATATGAGACAGTACTATTTGTTAAGAAATATAGTGAACTCTTCACAAAAGCCTCTGCAAATCGAAACAAACTATCAAGACAAGCTTATCGACATGACCTATGCTTACGATCTTCCAAAACTGCTCTTATGCATAAGAGCGTAGTTTGTATGGCTCCTAAAATATTTAATAAATTACCAAATAATATCAAGGATCTTAGTATGATACAGTTTAAAAAGAGATTGCGTGAATTATTACTATACAAATGTTATTATACAATTGACGAGTTTTTTGCTGACAAATTTTAATTATTGTTACTTTTTTTATTCTATCATTGACAAATGTAATATTTCAATTTTGACACTATTTTCCTTATTTTTCTGACATCTTATTATTTTGGTTGACCTCGATATTATAATTTATATAACAATATTGTTAAATTCTATGAAAATATGTATTAAATGAACAGTGTATGCCTATAAGGTTAATTTTTGTGAGACTCAATCTATTGTAAGACCATTATGTACGACCAAAAATTACGCTAATAAATGATTTGATTTGATTTGATTTGTGATCAACAAATGTTACCTTTTCCAATATCTTTACCTTCCTAATAAGTACTGTATATGTATTATCTTATTACTCTGTGCAGTCAATCCTAAGGTTGCTGTAGGAATTGCTTTTAGCGATAAGGCCGAACATTGTGCATTACCATTTAAAAAAATGTAAGCAATATATTTTTTGGTGTACAACGTTGTTTTCTATCCATTAAAGTCGCACAAAATATACGGAAATATTATCCTGGGCACGATGGCTATCGGTCATCATCTGTTTATTACGAGTATTAGAGAAGAACACGTACAGTAGGTACCTGGGTGACTGAGCTTTTCTTTTTTTATTGTAAAAATCACAGTTATTCTAGGTTTTATTTTCGTTTCAGAGATGTACGAAATATATACCTAAGTAATATTTACACAAGAATTGCTCAGTTATTAGGTAACTATATATATATATAGAAACAGGAATTTGCCTTAGCTAGTATTTTGCATAATATATATTGTTTGATAGGGTAAAGTTACAAACATATACCTATAAAGGTACAGATCTGAACATCACAATTATTTACAGAGGTTATGCCCACGTCATACATAATTAACCAATAACACTATTATCATCGTAGCCTGATGACGTCCACTGTTGAACGTACGCCAATAACACTATGTACTATAGGATTATATACTTTACTGATATTAATACTAGTCATAAAACTAAGTATTTATGTTCTTAGGCGAAGATCACACGGATTACGATTTTAAGCGTGGTAAGAAGGCATCTCAGCACAAAATCACACTAAAGCGGTTTGAAACAATGTACCAAACATCAGCTTTGGTTGAATATTGGTGGTATTAAATATGTTTTTGCGTATATGTAGAGGCACGTGATCGTCGCCATGCGCGTGACTCAGTGTAAAGGCCGTTTAATCGCAGTGCGCAATCCGCCTTACATTTTGTAAATTAAGTAGATGGAGTTTGATCAAATCTAAGACTATGATTTTTTTCTGTATTGTTAATATTTAAAATTCATGCACATCCAGCCGGAATGTACAATATTGATTTAAATATTATAATGATAATATTAGTGTCATGTTTGGTGACTTAAAATATTATAATCATTGTTATTCTTTATAAACACTAATCTACCCTAATATTATAAAGAGGAAAGGATTTGTTTGTTTGTTTGTTATGGATAAACCCTGAGACTGCTAAACTGATCTTAAAAAATCTTTCACTATTAGAAAGCTACATTATCCTGAAGTAACAAAGGCTATATTTTATTTCAGTAATAATAATATTTCAGTCTGAAGTTATAGTATTTGTCTTCACAAATACTATAACTTCAGACTGAATCTGGAAAAAATAGCACTGAAGTTGCTTCAATGTTGCGTTGTATATAAATACTATGTACTACAAAAATGTTGGTCTATAATAGGTCTACCAACAAAAATGTTGGTAGAAAATAAAGATACCGAAGCGAAGCGAGGGCGGGCCACTAGTACATTATAAATTTAATTCCAAATTAGTACATCTTACATACACATTATTATCTGTTCCATTTATGTAAAATAAATGTAATAACTTACGGGTACTTTAATTACAAATGAAGTCTTATCGTCCATAACTGTAGAGACACCCTCTTCCACTGCATCAAAGAATTCATGATCCTCATCTTCCGTCTCGTTGCCTTGACTGGAACCGTTACCACCTGTGTACAAAAATAAAATAAAATGTCAAGTTGAGTTTATACTGTTGAATACTAATATGAACAATTATTTAGTCATTGTGTAGATATTTGGTTTGAGATAAACATTTAGGTGTTAATTAATGCCTAAACCCTTTCTCTCTCTTGATAGAGGAGAGGTGACCCGTGCCCAGCAGTGGGACATATATGGGTTTCTATTATAAACATTTGGGTGGGCAACTCATTGCATCACAAAAATCTGGCTATTTTCATACTTTTTGTATAAAGCTAGTCTAACTATCACAAGAGCTCTGTTGTTAGCCACATCAGCAGACACAATGGAAATCTATTGTTCAGGTATCACTGGTTTGTTGAGAGGCCTTTATAGGCTTAACTATTGCATATCCATTAATTAAATGGTTATTAAAAGACTTTTCTAGTACTCCTCTCTAACCTTAGTGAAACACATATAGACTTTGAGATTAAAAACATGAAAAACTCAAAGAGGTCTACAAAAATTGTAGTATTCTTGCAGAAAGCTTTCAGTTTGATTAAGAATAATAATAATAATAATATTTTTGGGACAACTCACACAACGCTATCTGATGCCAAACTAGGCAGAGCCTGTACTATAGTAACCAGACAACTGATAAACATACTTATATATTTCTAAATACATACATATTATAGATAAATTACACCCAGACACAGAACAAACATTCATGCTCATCACACAAAGATTTGTCCTGGGTGGGAATCGAACCCACGACCTCCGGCGTAGCAGTCAGAGTCACTAACCACTAGACCAACAGGCCAGTCAACAGAATATCAGTAGAAAGTGCTTTAAAAATGATTAGTAGTCGCCAAATACTTTTTTCCCATAGCTTTTATATATTAGTGCAATAAAATTGTGTATAAATAAAGATTATAAATATGTATTAGCATAAAGCCGAGAGAATCACAAGTTAATGCTTTAATGTCTGTCAATTTGTGATTTAGCTTAAAGATATTAGTGGATATTCACAATCTGGTGGTTAGATATCTAGTTGGTGGTCATACCCATACTATTTGTAAACAAATATAAGAAATTGGTTGTATACATTAAATACAGTGCCAGCAACATATCCAGCCTGTCAGCAATGGCCAACAAACATTGAGCATTTTAATAAGTATAATATATTGGCCATCAAAACACACAATATCTCACTGTGGGCATCAATACCCTAGTTATGGCATTATCATAGTTTGATAACTGTACAAACTAAAGAAACATGATTCATTAGGAAAACAATACTATTTAACATACACCAAATATCAAAGCCATCTTGGCCTAATTTACATGAGAATACTCTGGCAACTTCTTGTAACACATTTGCATCATAATATAGCTGATTGCTACTATGTTTTCTTATGAGATTTGGTACACTAATGGATAGTATCAACATTAAGCTTTGTTCAAATATTATTTTTTCTAATTACCTTATTTTGTAGTGGTTATTTAATGATTGATACTAATCTAATATTTATTTATTGTTATTTAATGGGGATATAATGAACATTACTAAGTACTACTTTTAAATACATGACTACAGAATCAATATAACCTCTGAGGTGTGCAATCTTATGTTGATTGTCAATTAACAATAGTTTGCTTGTGTGTGTATATGCTCAACGGATAATAATGATCATATTATATCTGAAAATGAGATATACATACAATTTAAATGCACCTTAGTCATGTGTATATAACAATATAGTATAATAAATTGACACATTACACCTTTAGTAGCAAAAATGCACATGATGGAATAGGTATAATATAATATGTTAGGCAATGTTTATCTTGTGCTATTATAAACATAAGGCTATAAATTAACAACAATCTTTTTTTACATTAACTTCTTTTTCTTTGACTAAGGATGCAAATGTTGTGCCTAATGCAAATAGTAACTATAAAATGTAGTTTAAATTACTTACTACGTAAAACTAAATGAAATCATAAATAGGTACATCACTTTGTAGCTCCAGTGTTGACAACAATGCATTGACAAAATAATTATAGCACCATTGCAAAGTACTAGTCATTTCTTTCTTGCATGAACAGAAATATGTTTACCTACAATGGAAAAATAAAGCTATAATAATCTAGTTACATGCATTATACTGACATGCATGAGATATGAGTGGCTGTCATCACCTTATGATACAGTTTGTAGCTGACATGCTTCTAACCAAATGTTTGTTATCCGAACCCGACAAACTTCTATTACAACTTTACTATTGTGACAAAAAAAATACTAAGGGATTCTTTCTATTCCCATGTGAACATGATTTCATTTTAATAAGACAATTCCATGAAGGAAGCTAGCCTATTATAACATTCAGTGATGATGTGTTTTTGTTTATTATTTGATATCACTTACCGCCCATTTTGTTGTATCGTAATGTAGAGATTCAATTAATCATTGCTAACAATGTAAACTATCATAAATATACACAAAGCTAGCTACACAAGGCCAAGTTCACAATATACGCGTTGACTTTCATGTTACTGGCACAGGTACACCAACGCAATACTGCACTGCCAAATGAAAACACTTCATTCGCGACAGACGATAATTAAATAAACGACAAAGTAACACAATCAATTACAGTCGTCATACGTTGAGCTGAAAGACAACAACCTTGAAACTGCCAAAAACTCTACAATAGTACGACAAAATAAAATCTTTCTGCATAATATGTACACTTCTACGTACCAAACCATTTAATATTGTTAATACTCTAAAATCATTTTTGTATTCGTATCACTCACACTTTCTAAGATTTAATGAAATTTCGATTTGTAATAAAATATAGAATTGTTTCCAACACGCAAATTATTTTTCGATTTTTCATCCGTCAGCCGTCACCGAAACTGACACGTTCTGTTTTACGTGCCTTCAAGAAGTAAAGAAATGAATGCTTTTTACTGGTGGCAACCATAAAAATCCCGTGCGGAAACGGTACAAGTTTTGTAAATTATTTTTTATTGTTCTGTAATATATATAAAAATTATTTATTTATTATGGATCTCAAACAAAATACATGCACTATATTATGACCACCTTAGTAAGTCTACCTATGTTTTTTAATACAAACATAGGTAGACACATTAATCTTTTCGTAAATTAAAATTTAAAC